>JANBXA010000740.1:18775000-19975000 GCA_030556225.1 Cricetiscus sungorus | reverse complement strand
CAATAGAAGACCCCATCTCAGATAAAAAAAAAAAAAAAGGTGCCTGAGAAATGATACCTGAGGTTGATCTTATACGTGTGTGAGCAATTACGCATAGACACAGGTACTCCCCCATGTATATATACAGACATACACACACACACACACACACACAGACACACACACACACACACACACACACACACACACACACACACACACGAGAGAGAGAGAGAGAGAGAGAGAGAGAGAGAGAGAGAGAGAGAATGCATTTTCAAAAAGACATTTATAACCACAAAGGAAAGTTTAGCACAAGACTCATAAACCATATAACTAGAATAGGCTGAAATACAATAACACCTTTAAGACTTAGGATCAGTCAGCCTTACCCTTAAAACTCTGAGGATTCAGACATGAGTTTTGCACTAAGCATTCTGAACAATAGTCACAGTCTCATACACCCACCCCTCCCCAGGCTTGTCCTAAAACATTATTTAGGCCAGGGCATAGAGCAACACCCTTTTTGCACAAAGCTTTGCTTTAATTCTAGTGTCTCAAATATGCTGCCATTTACCAATAATTTACTTTGAATATGGCTTATTAAAAGAAATAATGGTGCATACATGCCCTATCTTTCACTAGAACTATATGTCTCAGTTGATGAGAGAAAGTCCTTTGTTACAGAAGCATACAAGCCAATAGAGAAAAGAGGCTGGGATTGTAAAATTAGCATCTTGCAACCCCTGAGGGATAACTGATTCAGGTGAAGATCATCAGTAGATGCTAACATGTTGATGGTGAGCTATGAATTACAGGGTACCAATCTTCACCTCAGCTTATTTGCTAGTCATAAAAGTGTAGGGAACTCACTTTGCAATAAGAGGATCAAGCCACCACCACTTTAAGCTGACGATCAATCTTAGTAATCACTGATTAAGACCAACCTGATGTAAAATTCTGAGTGATTCCATGTTCAGATACATGCCTTCTGTGTGAAAAGGTTTGACTTGAAAAACATCACAACTTTAGAACTAGCTTCCCTCTCATGGGAAAGACAGGGAAGACAGAAGAATGCTAGGTGTCACCTCAACTAACCAATGAGGTGAGTCTATTCTTCAGCATCTTTGTAAGCCTGTGTTACATCCAACAGCAAGGTGCTGTTTCTACATGGGACTTAAAAGAGCCCATCCTCCACAGCAATTCTGATCCTGCTGTGAGGAGATAATCTGTAATAGAATGTTTAGGGAATAATTGGAAGAGCTCTGAGTAAGTAGTAATATATCATATTGAGGAAATATTAATTTTGTTTGGTATGCTAATCACATTGTAGTCATGAAGCAAGAGGGATTTATTTTTAGATGTGTACTGAAATATAGATAAAGGGATTGTGATTCTGTAATTTATTATAAAGCACTTGAACAGCAACAAAAGGGAAATTAATGATATAAAACCTAAACCAAGAAGTCATTGGCCACAAGAAACAGTGGCAACATGTAGATTTTTCCTCTTCCATGTTTGTAAGGCACATGGTAGAGAAAAGGCAGATACAGGAGTCTTACCCTCCTTGTGTTTACAGGGGCTTAGAAAGCTTGGAGGAACAGATTAGGAAAATCCATTTTAACACTAACAACTCTTTATTGAAAATTTCATACATGTACACATGTAGTTTGCTCAGATTCTCTTTACATCCCTCCTCTCTCTCTGCTACCATTTTCCCTCCCAACTTAATGTGCTCGATCCCTCTCATTTTTTTTAACCTACTGAACTTATTTAGTGCTGCCTCTATGTTCATCTATGTTCAGGAGGTCATCTGTTGGAGCATGGTAGCTTCTCAGTGCCCACATCCCTGAGGAAAACTACCCTTGTCCCCGACACACAGCAGTCATCAATTACCAATAGCTTCTCAGCTAGGGGTGGTACTTCATGAGCCTCCCCCTTCCTTTCTGGGATTTGGGCTGGCTTGATTTCATGCAGGCTTTATTCATGTAGTCATAGCTGCTGGGAGATCATGTGTGTAATGGACCTGTCATGTTCAGCAAATAACTTTTGCCGCAGAGATCTACTACCTGTGACTCTTAAAACCTCTCTGGTCACCCCTCATTCATGATGATCACTCTTATTTAGCATTTATAGTTGGCCTTTCATGTTTATGTTTGTTTCACCCACAGAACTATCCAATCACAACTGACATATTTTTAAAACTGTGACTGCACTGACCATGCGCAGGCTTCTTTATTATCAATATTCTCTAAATATTACATGGGAACAATGTATTATATAGATTTTATATTGTATTAGTCATTATGTGATCAAGAATTTCATACCTATGGGAGTAAATGGATAGGTTACATTTAAACATTACATTTTATATAAGAGATTTGGGTATTCATGAGGAAATAGAACCAGTCTCCCAAGGATGGAGAGGATGTACCCAGACACAGCACAGTCAGATGGCTCAGGCAGTAAAGAGTCTGACAAACAAGCATGAACACCTAGGTTTGGATTCCCAGCACCAACGAAAGAGCTGATCATGGAGTTAGGCATTTGTAGGTCCAGCACTGGGTAAGGGAGGAGGATGGAGACAGGTGAGTCCCCAGAGCTCCTTGGCCAGCAAACCTCACCAGTAAGCTCTGGGTTTAGTGAGAGGCCCTAACTCAAAAATTAAAATGGAACTGGGTGTGGTAGCCACCCCTTTAATCCCAGAACTGGGAAGGCAGAGGCAGGTGGTCCTCTGTGAGTTCCAAGACAGCTTGATCTATACAGTTCCTGACAGCCAGAGCTACACGGGGAGACCCCGTCTTGAAAAACAAACAAAAAATTAAAATAGAAAGCTATCAAGGAAGACACTCGATGTAGTGTGTGCACACACAAATGCATGATCTTATTTAATCTTTCCCGTTGTTCCATGGGATGGGTACTCTTAAGTTTCTATAGCTGGATTCCAACGATAGGTGTCTCTGAACTCAAGCTGGGAAGCAGGTCCTGATTTAGATCTGTGTGCTGATCTTGGCTAGACTGGTCTCCGGGCACACGACTCCAGGCTATCTTAATATGCATTGGCACTGCTGCTCTCCCCTCGCTTTTCCTCTTTTCTTGTGTAATCGTTGTAAAAATTACCCCCACCATTATAGCTGTCATCTGAAAGAAAGCATTGTTACATTGATACAGAGGATACGAAAAGTAAATGGATAAAAATCCCATGTCACTCCTGTTTAAAAACTCCTCGAAACTGCTGGCATTCCTCTTTAGTCTCTGCTACAGTCTGCTTTCTCATCTTCCTCCACTTGAGCCTGCTTCCTTCTTGACAAACACATTCATTATTCAATTATTTAATGCTCCAGATGGTCTTCTGCTATTTGAATTGCTAGTATTAAATAAAATCATTTCCTACATTGAAATGTATTCAGCTCTCAGCTATATTTTGTACAATATGCTCCTAAAGACTAGAGCCAGACCCTGTATTATACTTGGCCACCACCCATCCTCAGATATTACCTACTGTGTGCCCTGTCTACGCTACACTGAGGGCATAGATTCCCTGATGTTAGGGACCATGTGAGGGAACTAACAGGCACTGGAACAGGGCTGGGCAGTTGGCAGGTTGGCAAAGCCCCGATGATGACCTCATGCTGTTACTGAGCATAGCTCTGATTGTTGCCCTTATGGTCACCATGTCCCTCATAATCTATGGGTTGTATGAAAACTCTCAGGGGGTTTCTAGCCCCCCCCCAGTTGGCAGCATTACTGGTACTTAAAATAATAGTGATTGACTTTTCCCAAGCCTTGCTGCTGGAGCAGGTTAGTGATTCAACCATCACCCTTGAAAAAAATTTAGACATGTAGATTGTTAATAAGGTTAGGTTAAGGTATTTTTGTTAGTGGCTTTGAGGAACAACTTAAGGTTTAGAAAGGCACATAGTTATGTGAGGGACTCATTGAGGTTAGGAAAAAAAACAAAGACAGCTGATGTGCTTTTCTTGCTAGGATGGGCTGGTGATCAAAGGTAATGATTAATTCCTTGTACCCATTTCTGCCCTCAGCTCCTGATTTAAAAACAAAACATAACAAAATCCCTGTCGATGAATGGATGTGCACCCTGAGGATTTAAAGCAGAACTGACTGATTGTTTTTCATATATGAAAAGTTTTGATTTGCAGGGTGGTAGTGGCACATGCCCTTAATCCCAGCTCTCCGGAGACAAAGGTAGGAGGATTCTGTGAGTTTGAGGCCATCCTGGTCTCCAAAGTAGTTCCGAGATAGGCTCCGAAGCTACACAGAGAAACCCTGTCTCAAAAGAAAAAATGCAAAAAACAAACAAAAAAATGGTTACGTTTGTGATTCTTTTAAGATTATTTATGATTACCTTTTGAGACAAATAATAAAGTCATTGATCCTAACTTTGTAACCACAAGATACAGCTTGCCAGTAAAAGAACTGGCTAAGAAAAATACCTTGCTTTCTGTTAATCTATAACAAGTTGCTTGGACATAAATGTATTTGGGTTCTTAGAGATAATTTGGTTTTCACCTGTAATATGCAAAATGTTTAATCATTTAAGGGAAATAATAAACATGATGTTTTTTTACTTGTATTCATTATAATCATTCACTTAAAAAAATAGAATGTAACCCCATTGTGATTTTTATACTGCTTGAAATATTTTGCTGAGAGATATAAGCTGTAAGGAAAAAATTAATGACAGGCAGAAGGGATACATCTGGATATAGGTAAGAAAAGAAATAAGGAGATGAGAGACCAAGATAACAGAAAGACCCTTATGGGGTGTGTGTGTGTGTGTGTGTGTGTGTGTGTGTGTACAATGGGTGTGCGCACGCATGCATGCATGCATGCATGCATATTCATATTTCCCTTTTTTTTTGCCAGCCCCAGAAAGTCAAGTTTTGCCCCACTCACTAACCCCAGAGGACTAAGTTTTTCTCCCTCAGACAGAAAAGTCAAATTGAATGGTTAGTTCACTGACTGCATGGCTTCCCTTCAATTATTGAGCTGCTGAAGGCTGGTCCTCATAGCTGCACCCTGACATTCCACAAACACAGTTTAACATTCTGGATCATTGGTAAGTGGGAAAAGGCCTGAAGATTGACTGTATATGTTCTCGGGACAAACTTTTAGTGTCTACATAGAAGTTGGGTTTCAGGGACATCACCGCTGCAGAATATACCAACTGCAGGCGGCAGCTTCATGGGAGAACAGTGACTATTTCCTGTGAAAGTGTTTGTCCTAGCAGAGGAGCAGAGGAGGGATCCAGGAAGCTCCATCAGCATGCACTGGGTACCCACACAGTGTCACTAACAAAAAAGGATCCTGGGGCATTCCTTACCTGCAGATCCCTACTGTTCACTCAGAAACAGTGGTGCAGTAGCCCTGTCCTTTTGTCCCTGGCTTCGGTATAAAACTACCTTATCTATAGCTTTTACTTTCTTTCTCTTTGCCCTCAAAAGCCCTATTGATGGTCATGGACTTCCATGTCAGAGAAAGGGCTTCAGGGACTCAAAGAGGTTAATGGACTTGGTCTTTATTACCCAAAAAGTCTGAGACTGACCCAGAAGGGCATCTCTCAGTAATTTTGAGGACCATTATAGTCTGTCTTATTTAGGGCTAGAGGACAGCAAGTTCCCATGTACCATTAAAGGAAATGCTCCCCGGGACATGCAGGCTGCAGCATGTGTGAAATTTCACACCTCAAGAGATAGCACTTCTGTTTGTATCCAAGTCTGCCTTCCTGCATATTCGGGTGTCTGAAAGTGTGAGCTATTCTATCCTAAGACTTTATCATAAATTATTAAATTTCTTTTCCAGACTAAAAAAAAATGTTTCTCCATTTTGCTAATCATCTAAGTCAGTCATGGGAAAAATTATTGAGTCTTTCCCCCTTAAAGTATCTTCTTTTACCTAATGACAAAAGCATCATATGCTTTATAAAAAAACAAAAACAAAAATGACAGAAAGGCATAGAGAAAAAAGGATTTAAACTGCCTGTAATTCCATCTCTTAGACATAACTACTGTTAACATTTCCTGGGATTTACTTTTAGTCTTCATACATATTTAATTTTGGACTGAAGTGGAGATCATATGACTTCCTATAATTTATGCGGTTTCTATTGTGTTTTATTTACAGAGAACACTGTTGTTGCGAGTGTGCTCTTGTGCTGACAAATAGTTTTCAAAAATTATTTTTTAATGAGTGCATAATGTTTTAGCAAATGATTTAACTGTAATTTATTTAACCAGCCTCCATTTGAACACTTAATTTGTCTAGTATTTTGCTATCATAACATCAACTTCAGTGAGCCTACTCAATATTTGCCTATACAGGATTATGTCCTTAGAATTAATCTCTAGGGGTGAAATTGCTGACTAGAAAGGAATGAGTCTTCAAAGTCCTTCTTTATCCTCGAGTTTTGTCCAATCCTTCCTCACATCAGAAATGTCTGAGTAAGTATTTGAAGCAATGGGTCATTTTTGTGTGTGTGTGTGTGTGTGTGTGTGTGTGTGTGTGTGTGTGTGTGTGCGCGTATACAAGTGCATACATGAGCATGAGCCCAAGTGAACAATGCATGTAGGTGCTTGCCTATATATGTGTGCAGGCCAGAATTTGACATCAGGTGACTTCCGCCACCTTTCTTTATGTTTTTGTTTTGTTTTTTGTTGTTGTCTTTCCATCTTTCCATGCAGAGTTTCTCATTGTCCCTGATCTCACTAATTTGGTGGCTGACTATTAACAAGGACCTGGGATCTTTCTTTTATAGAGCTGGGCAACCATGCCCAGTTTTATGTGGGTGTTGGGGGTTCACAATCGACCTCATGCTTATACAGCAAACACTTTATCCACTGAGCTATTACCCCAGGCAACCTTAAGCCATTTTACAAATACACTTTAAACATTTCCCAATTTGATTGATGCAAAATGGCATCTTGCTTTAAGACTATTTGGTTATTGGTGGATTTAATTACAACATTCTTTATCAAATATATTTTGGATAGGGGAGGAATACTTACAGCCTTTAGTTCTTTCTTTTTTTTTTTTTTTTTTTTTTTTTTAAGTAGCCCAGGCTGGACTTGAGCTCACTATGTAGTCCAGGTTTGCCTTGAATTCAGAATCCTCTTGCCTATGCCTCTGGGATGCTGGAATTACAGGTGTTAGCTATCATGCCCAGTTCTCTTTTGTTCTATTTTGCAATTAGAATGTCTTCTGAGGTTTAACTATTAAGAAATCAATTGTGGTGAATAAGGAACTCGCTCAGCCACTGTTCCTTCTGAAGCATCGATTGTACAGATTTTGCAGATGTTACTAATTATTGCCATGATTAACCTCATCCAATCACAATTCTCATAAGTGGTGAAATTGTTCGCAGTTTAATTTTTCAAGAAAATGATGCTTTGATTTTGAAAAAGTTTTCCTCAAATATTTCTTCATTATGTCTGAAACACAATATTTTTTTTTACCAAGGTCCTGCACTTCCTCTTCTCCACATGTTTTGAAATTAAATTTCAATGACTAACTTCTGTCTCCTCGATACTTTGTACCCCACCAAATTAAGACAAGGCAGGAGTCTTGGCTTTTGGAGGTTTGCAGTTTAGACAGATGTGGACAGATATGACCAGATTAACATGTCTATAATGCTAGATGTAACAGGGGTATATAGTGATGGAGTCCTAGAGAAAGTGAATTATACCAACCTTGAAGAGGAGGAAGGCAGATATTCCCCAGTGTTCTTGCAGGAATTTTCAGTAAAACACTGAGAGTGACAGGGTGGGGGACTGTGTTCCTTGCCCTTGAATGTGAAAAGGCCTTTGTGAGTGCTAGGATGGATGGATGGAATATACTGGAGGAACACTACCCATGATTACCAAGGGTAGGCCACAAAAGGTGACACAGAATCTTCTTGACTCTCTCAGGCTACAGATATAAGCATTGGAACCACCGCATGGGAGTCTGGGTACCCTGTCCACCTGAACCACCAAGCAGCAGAATAAAGTGGGAACAGAGAGAGCTCTGGGGCACAGCACTGGTTCCTCTTCCTGTCAGGTTCTTTCCAGCTTGGTCTCTGGAACATGAGGGAGCTATCTCTAGATGGCTGTCCTAGATACTCTGATTAAAAATTCCCCAGCTAAACACAGTGAATGCTCAGAGTCATGAGAGTTCAGATAATAAAACACTCATAGTTCAAAGTCACTCAGCTTTGAAGTTTTCAGTTAACAGTAAGTAAGCAGGACAGAAGCTGTGAGAACTGGACACCTGAGAATTTTTCCCTTAAAACTTCCATTGATTTTTATGCTGTTGTCAGCCCACTCTATGCACACAGCTCCTTTGGCTCTAACTGGATGCCCCTCTCCAAACTGAAGTCAGTATTCCTAACTGCTTCCCAGACAGCAATGCGGGGGATCCTCCCCAAACCTCAAACATGGTGTATCACATAGTCAACCAAAATGGTGTCCTGATGTTACAAGTGTCCTGTCCTCAGTGCATGTGTTAAAGGCTGTACCACAGTCCTATAGTTTTCTAGGATGTTAGTCTTGGTGGTTTATTGACTGTTCCTTCTAAATCTTCACATCGAGTCAGTCCCGCCAGCAGGAAATCCTCCACAGTGTTTTATATCTGTTCATCCACCAGCAACACCGTGGCTCCTCACCCTACTCCTATGCAAGTTGAGACCAAAGGAAACCTAAGGTTGCCCTTTGACCTCCTCATACATGCACATACATCTGTGTGCACAGACACACACACAGGACAACTTCCTGCCACCTAATTTCTTGACAAAGGTAAAATAAGGGGCGGAATATGACTTGCAGTTTGGTGACTTGGGAAGGCAGATGCACAATAAAGTGCAGAAGGCCTTCTGTATTTTCTTAACACCTAGCATGATGTCTGCAAGTATTCTACAGTCCTGAGCATTTGTCACCTGGCAGGATCATAGTCCCTGCGAGTCACCAACATGTCCCCTTTCCATCTGCATGGCCAGATTAAGGTAGAGCTGGATAAAGATGTGGAAAACAGGGCACTGGCCTTGGATAGTGAATGACAGTGAGGGTCTGGGGACTAGTTGGCAATGCAGCCCCGTGGATCTAGTTCACAGAATAGAAGCAGTGCTGAGTGGGTACGTTGCTTGGGGTGGAGCAGGGCCTGGCTGGGTAACAGTCAGTGAGCTGGTGTGAAGCCATGAAGTTGGGTCAGATTCACTGCTGAGAATCTGGCCTGGCTTTCTCCAGGGAATCTTTCCATGCTCATCTCCTTCTGTGTATGTGTGTGTTTGTGATCACACATATATACATGTATGCACATGTATATATACATGTGTGCACATGTATGGATACCAGAAGTCAATGTCATGTGTCTACATTGCTCTCCACCTTGATTTTAAAGACAGGGTTTCTCAGTCAGTAAGGAGCTCACTAATTCCAATCTCTGGCTACCTTCCAGGTACAGGGATCAGAGCTGCTGCTGTGCACAGCCTTTTTGCATAGGTTCTGGTGAGTCAAATTCGTCTTTGTATTTGTGGGTCAGGGCAGGCATTTTAACCAACCAATCCACCTCCCCTGGCCTTATCCCTTCTTTATAAAGTGGAATCTACAAGTTGCCCAATCCCAGCATTCTGCTTCCTCTGGTGGGTGATTGGCATCAGCAGAGTAATACAAGGGCAGTCAAGCGGATGGTGTGGTGACAAAGTACCAGAAGGACCTGAGAGAAGTGCTCTGATGTCTAGGATTAGTCGTTTGTCCCACAATGCTGGTTCCTTCAGCAATTTGAACACAGACAGATGGTCGGATGAACAGAAGGACAGACAGACGAACAGGCACACACGTGTGCACACACACACACACACACACACACACACACACTGCCTTCTTTGGTTGAGTTGGTGAATAGGACAGGATCAGATCATGTGAGCCAGGGTGAGCTTAGAAAATGTGCAGATCAGGACAAAGGCTCTTCTAAAACTGCCTGGAGTTGGCAAGAACTGTTTGGATGGTGTTGAAGACTACCCTTCTCAGGGCCTTGGCTGCCATGACTATTGGCTTCTTCCAAGAACTCTGATACTGGGGACCTCTTGTGTTCATGTTGGCGGGTAGGTTCAGCTGTAGAAGAAACCTGCTCTGGGGCTGAGGTTACTCTGGAACAAATGGCTACAGTGATTATATAGAAATGCCAGTCTGTTCCAGGAACGCTGTCTGGGGCCATTGTAGTAGGACAGCCATTTGAGTGACCTGGTGTTCAACAATAGCTACTAGCTAAGTTTCTTCTGTGTGACAACCTATTAGAGGCTAGGAAAATGATGGTGGTGGGGAGGTAATAGTCCTTGACTTCAAAGAGAAGACAGGTAGTAAATGGCGATTTCAGAGCAATGTGGGGCATGCAGGGGGGCATCGAGTGGGTAGGACATCTAACTCTGACCTGGGCATTCATGCAAACTTTCTGGCAGGACTCTTAATAATTTGTTGAACACAGAAAAAAACATTTGTGCTCCACAAATCCAGGCCAGAAAGTGTTATGAACAAAAATTTGGTACAAAAAAATCCCATATGGCCCTCTGACTTTCGGGTCTTTGGGATGTCTTTGGTATTTTAGGGAACAGCTCACCCCAGTATCACACACTAGAGCAGGCATATGTGTGTCTCAAAGTGACTGTGCCACTGAAGTCTCTGGTTTAGTGACCCTCTCTAGTGCCATGTCAGTCCAATGGCAGGATCAGCAGCTAGATTTGGCATCTAACTGTGTACATGTCTAGACTGTCATCCTAATCTCCAGAAGGTAAGGGGCATCCACTAGGAGGGTTTAGAGGTAAACTAAGGCACACTACTGTCCACTCTTAGGTGTCAGCAATCTCTTTCCAGCTCCTTCCTCTCTCCCTGTAGTGCTCAGGGGTTTCCATGGTTACTAATCTGACAGGTGAAAGTCCAGAACACTGAGGCCCATTTGACTAGGGCTTGTTGATAAGCCAGGGAGTCACTGCACTTCAAAGGCATCCACCCATTGCACTTTCTCTTTCCTTCTTCCTGCTTTGATTCCAGAAAGGTCCAAGTCTCCACTTGCCATGCTTTTTATTTCTGACTAGATGGAGTAGTCAGATCCAGGCCAGGCTTCCACCTCAGCACTGGACTGGCCATGTCTCCCTAGCCCCGAACAAAAATCTTAGGGAGTGAGTTAGATTAGAACTGTTTAGAAATGAGTACCTGTGTGTGCTAACCCCAGATTTAGACTTAGAAAGAGGAGGAGTGAAGGATCTCACTTAGACTCCAGCTGTCTAATACAGTCATCCATCCCTTCACCAACTTCTGCATGTGAGTGTCTGCTACAAACAGGCTAATAACAAATGGCATTTAAAATTTTGTATCCTTTCACTCCTCCTTATATGGGAACTCAAGGGGTAGAGGATGATTGGCAGGGCGGCATTTTAGCCTTCCTTGGGCCTTGGTTATAATAGCATTGCGATATTGGTAATTCTACTGGAACATTAGCTCCAGCCTCTAATGGCCCCCTGTAGAGAGAAAGCCAAGCTATGTGCTTATGGGCTTGTTGGACCAAGCCCAAAGTCCTTGGGCTCTTCCTAGGCGTATTGGCTCAGATTCAGGAAACAGCAGTGAACAGACAGACTGAGCAATTCATGGCTTTGTGAAAGTACACCAGGCACATCCTCAGCCTTCCAGGGAGAGAAGCCTGTGCCAGATACGCAGCCTTACCTGAGCAGTGTTACATCATGGCGGGAATCTGGCAAGGTTTGCATCAGGGAGGCTGAGGCCAACTGGCCCCTGGTAGAAAGATGCCTGTGGAGGAGAGAGAAGCATGCAGCTCTTCTTTTGAATGATCTCGAAGGAACTTTTATTTTAGATAAATCATGGACACCCCCCCCAAAAAAAAATGTCATGGTGAAATAAATAATAGCCTGCAAAAATGCCCAAGCCTTATGTCTCATACCTGGGTCTTGTGCATGTGCTGTTACATGAAAAAAAAAAAAAAGGACTTTGTAGAAGTAAAGTTGTAGGTATTAAATACTCTCTGTTCCTACAAAATGCTTTTGAGTAATCTGGATTATTCTGATGACGCCAGTGTAATCAGGTGGCATCTAGAATCTGGGATGTTCCTTGATGTTCATGTGCTGTGTTCTCTCTCTCTCTCTCTCTCTCTCTCTCTCTCTCTCTCTCTCTCTCTCTCTCTCTCTCTCTCTCTCTCCTTCCCCTCCTCTATTTCCTCCTCTTCCCCTCCTCCTGTCCCTCCTCCTTTTTATGACAGAATCTTGCCTCATAGGCCAAACTGGTCTCAAACTTATAACTCCTCCACCCCAGCCAATCAGCCTTCCCAGTGTGTCACCACACCCAGTAGCTATCTGTGTTTTCTTAAAGACCTGTTATATGGGATTCCTAAAAGACTAACTGTGGACCCAGAAACACAGCCTAGTGGTAAAGCATCTATCTGGCATGGGCAATGTTGTGGGTTCAAGCCCAGCCTTGACAAAATATCCCACAATCCTCCCAGCCCCCAAAGCTGTGGTAGTCACAGAGATACTCTGTAGCTCTTGTGCTCTGTAAATAAGTAGTTGCCCAGAGACAGGGTGTAGGTATGGGTGGTATAGATAGGGACAGCATGCCCCATGCCTTAAAGAAGGGTTGTGTCAATCAAGTATAGCTGTACCTCTAGAGTCAATAGACTGAGATGTTGGCTGACAAGTCTCTGAGTTGTACAGATTGGGTTAAATGGAATGATGTCAACTCCTGAACATGGTGTGTTCTTGCTTATATGTGGATTTAAACAATATTCTCAGAGAAGTGGAGAATATAACATGGTTATCACAGCCTGGTTGACAAGAAGGTATAGGGTATGGCTGAATAAGAAGAGTAACTTCTAATCTTCTGTGACTTAGTGGGGTAAATATGGCTAATAACAATTAGTTGAACATTTCATGATGGCCATCGGGATACTGAATGGTTCCAAACACAGAGAAATGATGGCTGTTTGAAGAGCTGGGTATGGCAATGGCCATGATCCGATCCTTACACGGATTATTAAAATGTTATACTAGACCCCGTAAATATGTACCATTGATAAGTGTCACTTAAGAATCAAAATATATTTCAAAAAAATATAGTCATGTGTTTAAAGACTTCTGCACCAATTCTGTGATGCAGAAACATCCAATGGAAAGCCTGGCCCTTCCTGAGGAACCACCTTGGATACCAGCAAACTAGGTGGCCAGAGGATGCAGTGACCCATCCTTCTCCCTCCCCCCTCTGGTTTTTCTGTTTTAGTTGGTGTGTTATTTGTAATAAGAGGAGAAAATTCATTGAATAAACTGGGGAATGTCACTCACCCTGCTTGCTCCCAAGGTGGTCAGCCTACTCAGAAAATGAGACCAGCACTCCCCTCATCCAACCAGTCTGTCCCATGTAGTAGGAGTGGTGACAGTTTTGGAGGGAAATGAAGGCCAATATTTTCTTTCACAAAGTCTCTTTGGCAAACAAATAAATTAGGAGAGGACAATCATGGTTAGATTCTAGCCATCCGATTTAAATCCTACAAGAAGGCTCAGATAATGACCAAAATGACAAAAAAAAAAAAAAAAAAAAAAGTCGAGGTCTCCCTCATAGGCAAATGGCAGACCCAGACAGAACTAGCATCAGTTACAGACAAGGAGATAAAAACTCAGCATGGAACCTATGCAAAAAAGCATATACAAAGAATGGCATGATGGGAAGAGGATGGATGAAGAGAATTCTTCAAAAGAATGACAAAGCCTTGGACTGGCAAGGGGCTGGGGCTCACACTTTCATGCTCTACTGGTGGTGAATAAATGATCTAGTCCCTTTCTCAAGTGCCCAGGGATGGTAGAAATGATCATGTTAAATGAATAGACCTTTGACCCAGCAACCTTATCTCTCATTTCCCCAAGGCAATAATTGCCAAACCATACAAAAAAAAAAAAAAAAAAAAAACAAAAAAAAAAAAAAACCTAAAGACAAAAATTCCCCTTTCCACTTTGTGTATAATAGTGAAAAATGGGTGGTTCATCAATAGCATTAAATCATTGGTTAAAGAAATGTTGGTACAGGAGTACACGGAATGATAATGTTGATCTGGATCTGATGACATGGGAATTTGCTGGTGACACTTGGGACTAGCACATAAAGGAGATAACGGAGCAACAGGCCCTCCTCTGTGTGCTGTGTTAATAGGTGCACATCCAGGGACATCTGGACTGTGCTCACACTAACAAGTGAACTCGCTCCACTCTTTGAACTTTTCTGTATGATCTCAATATTTATAATGAATATGAATCTTTAAAAAGAACAAAGCTGTTTTCAAACTACAGAAAGAAGAATGTGATAGAGGACTACTTAATCTATGAGGTATTGTGGATCCACCTTGACAAGTTGGAGTGAGTCTGTCATTGCTGAGACATTAGTATCTATTAAACGTTTTTATCGAAAACATAAATGAATGATCGTTCTCTGAATTTGGTATAGAGACATATAAGGTATTTTCTTTTTATGTTTCATGAAACTAATCTGAGTACAGAATCTTTCTAAATTATTCTCTGGAATATTTTATACTGATTTTTAAAAATTCACCTTTACCAATAAGAAATCATGGTTCTCTAGGGGGAACCAAACCAACAGAAGGAATATATTTATATTACAGATAGGGAGATGGATAGGTAGATAGATGATAGATAGATAGATGATAGATAGACAGACAGACAGACAGACAGACAGACAGACAGATAGATAGGATAGGCAAACAGACAGACTCACAGACAGGGCATTTATTAGATTGGTCTACAGGACATGAGATGGGTAGGCCAACAGTGGCCATCTGAACCCTGAAGAAGCTGAGATCCTAGTAGCTTATTAGCCTATAAGGCTGGATGCTTTCATACTGATGTTCTGATTTCTGGAGAGTCACTGGTATTATCTAGAAAGTTTCCGTGTCAGCAAGGGGCAGATGCAACAAAAGCAGCAACAAAAAGAGTATTTGCACTTACCAGAAGAGTGTGATCGCAGGCAGGCAAGAACAGCCCTGCTCTCCCCTCAGATATCTTCATTGCTAGAAGGCGATGCCCATTCTGGGGGAGTCACTTGTGGTTGTGAGACATGGGTGCTAGGAACCAAATTGAGTCCTCTAGAAGAGCAGGAAGTGCTCTTAACCACTGAGCCACATCTCCAGCCCCTAATTTTACTTTGATTTGTGTGTCAGTGTATACACATGACACATGTGTGAATCCCTCTGGAGGCTACCAGAGGGCATTGGATCCCCTGGAGCTGTGAGTGATAGGCAGTTGTGAGATACCTGACGTGGGTACTGGGAACAAAGTTTTGGGTTCTCTGGAAGAGCAGCAAACGCTCTAACACTGAGCTGTCTCCCCAGCCCATAGATTTCAAAAATCGAAAGGAATTTGCTATGTGAATCAGGGATATTTTCTGGAAACTAAAGACAGATATGTGGCCAGACCTCAGGGCTGGATTAGGAGAAGCTGCTGAAATAAGATGGTGTGAGAAAGCCAAAGTGAAGTGCACTTCACCAATTTGTATCTATTTTTTTCTCTGCCTCTCCATTTCTCTCCTTTCACATGCTGACTTTTGCAAAATTATATACCATTGACCTCTCCTGAGCGTGTGAAGCCAGGGAATCAAGAAGGAAATTGATCTGTTCTGGCCAGAAGACATCCTAATTGGACCAGTTTCTATCAGGTGCTGACCCTGGTTGTTAGCAATGAGGAGGACCAGGGTATTCTTTCTATTCCTATTAAGCGGGAAAGAACATCAGGATAAAGGCTTAACAGTGAGGGAACCCCCAAACTACTAGGAACAGGGTGTATCTTAGCAGAACACATGACACCCCACAATTTACCAAACCATTTTTGCCTATTATGTTTTAATCAGTGTGTTCAAGTGTATTGGAAACAAGAGTTAATGTGTTGCCTCATCCTGCCTCCCAAGACCATGCTAGTCCTGGGTCTTATACAACCAGGATGGTGACTTGCACTTATTTACAGATGGCTTCTGATGGAACTAATGGAAATGACTGTCCTAGGTCAGCCAGGACTATGTGTGAGGCCACCTGATCCCCAAGCAGAGAGCTTCCTGTGTATAACTCTCTTCTCCGGGCAAAGCTTCAACTTGCCCACAATATGAGAAGTTTTTCATTCAGTGGAATTAATGGCTGGTAAATTTTCACAAAAGAGAGGAAATACATCCTTCCGTCATGAATAACCAATCTACTGTAGGGGTCCTTGTGGCGGAAATAAGGCTTGGGCTTTGTAGGCGTTGGATGGTTTTATGGTCATTAATGGCATTCACAATTATGCATGTGTCGATTGCACATTTCATGGTCTGAGCAAATTGCCTGGAGGGGTCAAGAAGGCATATTTCCTAGGATTACATGAGTGGGAAGCTCCATTATCAGAGAATTTTATCTTCTTCTAAAGCATTAATTGTTGGTCAATGACTTGGTGATACAATCAGAAATGAAACAAAGTCCTGTGTATTCATGTGCTTCTGGGTGTGGTTTCCTTGGTCTCACCAGCTCACAAAGAGCCTTGAGGGAACTTGGGTCAGTGGTCCTTCCTGGGATCTGGAGCTGAGGTGGCATTACATAACCATATATTCTATGCTGACTTGTACATGTGAGCAGTAGGGCCATTTCCTGCCTCATTCAGGAAGGGATTCTTTCAGGCTCCCACAACCTTAAAACTCCCTTCAGGGGCAAGGGATAATAATAGGGAAGAGGGAGAATGAGGAAAGGATGGGAGGTGGGGTAAAGGAGAAACTTGTGGGAAGGGACAACCAACACTAAGAACTCTGAAAGTACCATTTTCCTCTGTGCACTCGTGTGTGTGTGTGTGTGTGTGTGTGTGTGTGTGTGTGTGTGTGTGTGTGTGTGTGTATAATTGGAGTTTCCCTTCACAGGGGTTACTATTCCTCCCAGAAGCCATAGGTTGCCAAAAGAAAAGCATAATGGCAAGTGTAAGGTATCTCCCCTTGGATAACAAGGTAACAAGGTCATGGAGACCCATAAAATGGTACAAGCTATTGCCAGTGTTCTTTGTTGCCTAGTAGAATATGATGGCAAGATGTTATCATTGAGGACGCTACATTCCTTGGTCACATGGAGAAATCAAGTTGGTACAGACCAGGAAGATCCCTCCCTGCTGACTAGCCTTCATGGTACTGGAAGCTTCTAGGAGAGAAAGGTCACCAACAGTTTTACCCAGATATGAATCCTGTGAAGTACAATTATGACTGTCATGGCTTGCAAGATATGTTCATGGGTCCAAAAATGGCAGGAGTGCTATGGGGATCTGTTTGATACTGTTCTATTGCTTATAGTTTCAGAGGTCAGAGTACATGATCCTCAGCGCAGAAGACTGGCAGGAAAGACACTGGAGCAGTAGCTGAAAGCTTATGATCTACAAGTTGGAGGCAGAGAGAGAGAGAGAGAAAGAGAGAGAGAGAGAGAGAGAGAGAGAGAGAGAGAGAGAGAGAGCGCCAATGCTTTTAAGCACTGCACCATCTCTCCAGTCCTCTTCTCCTTCTTAAGTTGTTACCTATAAATCTAGAATAAAGTTCTCTCTAAAACTGATATTCTGTAGTCTGTCAATTTTATTCTTCTAATTCCCAAGACAGGAACCTGAAAGCCACTGGCTCAGGGTGGCTCTGGGGACCATGGATTTTCTGGGACTCTAGTTTCCTGAGAAAGGCTCCATTTTTCTCAAAGACATCCTGTACTAATGGCACTCCCATTGTGCATCTAATTATTTTCAAAGCAGTCGGTGGCATCCCTGGCTTCTTCAGACAAGCATGGCTCTGATTCATTAACAGCACCTGGGATGTTGGCAGTGGGCAACGATTCAGTATACACAAATAATGAATTCTGAGGAACAACACTAACAATTGTTGGTGGACAATTGGGTCTGTGGGTAAAGTACTTGTTGCACAAGCTTAAAGCTCTGAGTCCAGATTGATAGCACCCACATAAAAACCAGGTGTAGCAGCTCACATCTCTAACCCCAGTTCTGGAAGCACACAGATCTCTGGGGCTCTCAAGTCAGTCAGTCTTATCAAATAAGTGAGTCTACTTTCCCTTAGAAGATGCCATATTAAAAAGTAAGGTGGAGGAAGACCCAATGCCAACCTCTGGCCTCCAAGTGTAATTGTATATGTGCACACAGAGAGAGAGATACTACCATATAAATGCCCTAAACAGACAAAGATTAATTTTTCATTGTTGCCATAGCACATGGTCAATCTCTTCCCAGAATTCAGCTTCTGATATCTTTCATACAGTTTGATTTTTTTAATGGGAATTTTAATTTTCAGGATTCAAAGTTATGGCATTCAGGATGGCAACTCCGTAGATTATGACTGACTGTATCACAAGTCAGTACTCAGCTCAAAACAAGTCTGAGTCATCAGTGAGTCTTGAAAGAACACATGTTTCACGAGTGGTTAAACAGGCAGGCTCTGTACTGGAACACCAGGTAGTCACAGGGGCTGCAAATGGATTTGGCTATAGGAAAAGATTTGGCTCCACTTTAAATACCAGGAAAAGTGGGAATGAATACCAACAATAACAAAATAGTATGGATTCAGTGGGTAGAGACTTACAAAGAGGAAACACTAAGTATAAAAAAGTTTCTGGCTACACTGATCAAACAGGATTCTTGTCAGTCATGGGCTGAGTTAGCAAACTGACCAGACATGAAGGATGGGTATTCTGACTCAGTAGGATTTTTATTAGAATTGAACAATACTGGGTTGACCAGAAGGCCAGACTTGCATGGTTTTGGTCAAGGAAAGATTCTTTGATAGCCAATCACAGGACTTGATCTAAAGCTTCCAGGAAACAACAGTCTCTTCTCTCCTGATCTGGGGCTGTCAGACTGAGGGCCCAGGTAGCTTCTGAGGTCTCCATAGGGAGAGGCTAGACATGGAAGCTAAGTAAGCCAACACAAGGAGACTAGAGTGCTGAAAAGGCCAAGTGGGGTGGGGGTGGGACACTGACATCCAGACTTATCAAAGCCAGATACCTCTGAATTTTGGTGTTCTTGAGACAATTTGTTGCAGGTTTTATATAATCCAGTATGCTGTGAGTTTGTCATTTGCATCTATGAGAGGCCTAGCCATTATTAGACTATTTTTCCAAACCTTAAAAATAGGCTCCTATGGATGTAAAATTTTTTTCCCTTTTTCAGTTGATGTAAACAATTTCCACAGTAAGGGGCATATTTCAAAACTAGAGCTGCCTCTACACATAAATCTCATAGGCTCACTGTGAGGACCACAGAATAAAACTTGTCAGGGGTGCTCTGATGGACTGTCTTACTAAGATTCTATGTGCTATTGCTGCTATATTTTTAAATTAAATAATTTATTGTTCAGAAAAGCTGCCCGCTGCATCTCAGTCTGTATGGTGACAGGAAACACCTTAGATATGCAAATTGCCAAGCCTTCAGCCCTAGGAAAAAGAAATGACAGAACTTTGCTGTGGCAAAGCCAGATGACACAACCCTCATCCTTCCCACCTCTCTGTCTCCACCCCTTTATTCACCTTCCATCAACCCCAACACCCATTATTCCATCCAACCAACTCCTACTTCTATGTCACCTCCAGTACCAACAACAACAGCAACACCTCATACCCACAAATCTCTTGGTATTATTTGAGTACTGAGACAATCAATCTGAAGAAAACACTCAGAGACCATGGGAGCAAAGACTTGAGAATCTAACTTCTTTCTTCTCAGATCCGGGGCTTTTCCTCAAGAAGAGTAAGAAGAATCCTGAAATGAAGGTACTATAAGAGTAGAAAGGGACCAACAGGATGTCCTGTACAGAACCATAAAGAAGGAATCATTGAAGTTTAAGACATGAGACATGCAGGAGTCCAAGTTGAAGTGAAAATTCTCTCTTGCTGTAGCAGTTCTATGGAAAAGAACATGTTTTTCCAGCTATAGTAGTGCTGGTCATAGTAATAGCAGGAGTAATAGCATTTAGTAATTGCTAAATGATGTGTGTGTGTGTGTGTGTGTGTGTGTGTGAGAGAGAGAGAGAGAGAGAGAGAGAGAGAGAGAGAGAGAGTTTTATGTCTTCTTCTATTGTTCTCTGCCTTATTTTTGAGTCAGGGTGGTCTCTCACTGATCCCAGAGCTAACTGACTGGTAGATTTGGTAGATCTGGCTGGGCAATAAGCTTCAAGAATCTATCTCTGCCCTCATCTAATGCTAGGGATACAGACACACTACAGACAGGCCATCACACCCATCTTTTACATGGTTGCTGAGGATCTTGAATCTTTATGATTGCATGGCAAGTACTTTACTGACTGAACCATCTGCCCCGCCCCATCAATGGTTATTAAAGCAGTACACAAAACATAGCTACACTATCTCCTTGAATAATCCCATCATTCTGTGAGATTGGCACTGTTTTATCCCTAATTTATAGATGGCAAACCTGAATAGAGATTCCATACTTGGTCAAGACTCCAGACCCCACATTCTCCAGAACTCTCAGCCATCATCCTGTAGACTGTCTGATGAGGCTTCTTGCCTTCCATCTGTTCCCCTCCCTGTTGGGGAGTCTTTGATAAACCAGCCTGCCTCCGTCTTGGCCTTGAATGTCATCTTATATTAAAACAAATTAAGTTCATTCTTATTTATAGTTAAATCTGTTTCTCAAGGACTGTGTTATGTTCCATTTGCACCCTTACCTACAAATGGTTCTATACAGCCTACTCTAGGTAACAGCAACCCTGAACATATGACTACCTTGTTATGACCACCTTGCAACTGTGTCTTTGTTTCAGGAGGTTATTGTGACCAACTTGTTATGCTTATGTTCTGCTTCTGCAATCCACCTATTTGCCTGCCAAGTCTCCCATTTGGAAACTCCCTACTCCTAAACTGTAAGAACCCTTATTGCCTGGTGGTGGTGGCTCACACCTGTAATCCCAGCACTTGGAAGGCAGAGGCAGGCAGATCTCAGTGAATTTGAGGCTGGCCTGGTCTACAAAGTGAGGTCCTGGCCAGCCAGGGTTACACAAACAAACAAAAAAGAACACATATATTCCCCATGTCCAATGCTGATCTCTTGAACCTCACCTTAGGGAGAGATAGCATGTGTACACAAATAAAAAAAAAAGCTTGCTTTAATTAATTTGGACATAATTTGGGTTGGTGTCCTTTCTCCACACATCTATGGGATTTACTAAGTGTAAAGGTCTAGACCAGTGGGGAATTGAGAATCACAGTACTGGAGAAACCAAATGCCAGGGCTGCCTATACTTCAAGCAGCCATTCTATGCTGCAAGCCGTAGATCAGGTCCTTTGCTAAGGAAGAGCTGACTGAAATGCCCAGTCCCTCGGGGAAAGAAACCAAACATCCTTATAGCACATGGAGATTCCTAGACAATTAAAATTTTTGATGAAGGAAAACAGACTGTAGAGAGAAGCACAGGGGTCCCAGGTAATAAAAGCATACAGAGTTGGTCTCTAGCTATTTGGACAAACCAAGTTCTGTTATTTAACAGGGAACACCAGAAACTCTGTGGTTCACCGTGGAGATGCTTGCTTGCTTCCGATGCAAAATCAACCATGGATTCAGGTGACTGGGCAGCCATCCCCTGTGCACCGACCCAGGGCCCTGAGCTCCCTGTAACTCTTGGCCCTGCCATTAACACAAGGCCATTTCCAAGATTGCCGCCACAGGAAAAGAGGGCATTAAAAGGCCTCACATTATCATTTAATGTTGCAGTCTGCAAGTGAAGCATGTCACATTCATTCACAGCCCAGTGACCAGAGCTGGTCCTATAGTTTTGCCTAACTGCTGGTAGACAGAAAAAGGCACACCCCCCACCCCCCACGGTGCCCAAGGAAGGGTGTAAATGGGTGTGGGTGGACACTAGTAGTCTCTCCTACAGAAGGCTTTCCTATTTCACTTGACATGCACAGCAGGGAAGAGTGAGGATGGAGAGAAAGCCCAGAGACAGGGGGGGTGGGGGTGGGGGGGGGGAGTTGGGTTAATGATGATAAAGGCATAGGGGAAATTTACAGACAGAAATGAGATCTAACCCAAAGCAAAAAAGACTCTAAAAGGCTGGACATGGTGGCCGCTCCGGTGATCTCAGAGTTTAGGGAGCTGGGGTGAGAGGATGGCCATAAATTTGATGCTAGCCCGGGTCCTAGAGTAAGCCCCTGTCTCCAAAAGAAGATTCCAAGTGTCAGCCAATGAATACCTGGAATAATTTAGTTTATTAGTTCACAATGGCAGTTGCTAAATTTTCAGTCATTTTACAAGACTGTTAAAACACAAGGATTATTAAAAATAAAATTAGATAAATTTAGAGTTAGATGGTATAAAAGCCAAAGGTGATAAATTCACAAAGCACACCACTTCCTTGATTTTTCTTGCCATGTTTGACTGCCGTCTCTCTCCTTGAGCTTCCATCTATTATGGAATGGTGAACCCATCTTTCCAGCCTGTGACTTGGTGAGAATACTGACTCCAGTGGAAATCAGCAAATGTCACACGACAGGGTTTTTGTCACATTTGTCAGCCTGTGTGTGACCAGGCTGCTTTTCCCAGTCTCTCTAAACTGGGAGTTATGGGGGAAGCTGAGTATTGATGTGTGAGCACTTTCGCTCTGATGCCTTATGGGAAGGGGCTGTAGAGCCCACATCCCTAAGCAAGGCATTTTACAAGTACAGGCATTCCTTTCCATGTCTGCAAGGCCTGGCCCTCATCCCTAAGTCTACACCATTGTTTGGTTCCCAGGAGCCAAAAGCTGGAGCAGAATAGTAATTATCACCTGCCAGGAGCCCATTGACAGCAAGGACCACCTGCCCACTGCCTGCAGCTCCTGGTAACAGGGAGAGCCTTCTGGGAGCCATTCTTGTCCTGGCTCCACAATACCTTGGTGGTGCCTCTTTCTCTCTTGAAGTGTTTTCACTACATCTCTAAGATAGCTGCCAGAACCAAAGCCAGGGCTGGCAATACAAACTGTGGGAGTCCCAGGTGTATTTGGCCAACACAGAATCTAGCTGTGTGTGCACACGAGGCTTGCTTTTATAAGCTGCTGTAAAAAAGTCTCCTTACAGGGGCTATTCCATTTTCTCCTGAAGCCCTGGATCCTCTCTCCTCCCCCTCTGTACCCAGATCAGCCATTACTGGCCACTTACCCTCCAGTGTTCAGGGCCCCTTTTAAAGCTCTATTAGATGTCGAAATGGTTTATGGATCTCCATGCTGCTGACTCTGTGGACTGCATTACTCTAAAAGCTGGACCATCGAATGCAATTGAGAGAGAGGGAAGTTGGAGAGGGCAGCATGTGAGTTTACTTTTTAATGCGTGACTGTATTACACCAAATGGATGGGAATGCTAAGCCAGCAGTTTTTAATTTCTTTATAGTTTTCTGATTTTTTAAAAATCAATTAGCATGTTTTTAGTTATATTAACCCCACATAGCCCCTAGGATCTTTGGTCTTTTGGAATCCCTCTCCTTCAATGGCCAATTAACCTTGCTCCAGCTTCCATGATGTGCCATGGAAAATTTAGTGCCCTACTCAGGATTTCTGAGGGATCCCAAGGGCCTTTATATTTTGCCTGATTGGCTCATTTCAAATGTCTGGCTGCTCAGAATTCTTCATTTTTCTATTGTCATTTGTCCTCAGAGTAAACATTTCCCATTCTTTATTTTTCTAAGGCTCAAATAGCGTAAGATTTTCCACATGTCAGTTTTCCTTTTCCTTCTAAAGGTTTGAGGATTACTGAGGCCAGTAGGACAATACGGATCAGGAAAGCAGTATAGTAGAATTTCAGGCCGCTTGGCTCCTTGGACCATACACGGTGAGCCTATCTCAGTGGCCATCAACAAACTCAAGACATCTGACTACAATCTCAGTGGCCATCAACAAACTCAAGACATCTGACTACAATCTGACTTTAAGCCGGACTTAAGGCTTCTTAAGCCCGGGCTGTACATTATCTTAGGTTTATTCAGATTCCATCAAAGAGGCCCCAGAGTGTCACTTTTTTTGAAGAGATCCTTCCAACTACCTAACAATAAGTCCATACCCTGTTTTACATTTTCCGTGTATATTAGTTACTTTTTTGTTGTTGTTGTTGCCATGACAAAATACCTGCCAATAGCAACTTAAAGAAGGAAGGGTCTCTTCTGGCTCAGAGTTCAAGGGTGCCATCTATCACCACAGGGAAGACACAGCGGGAGGAGCAGAAGGCAGCTGGTCACATGGCACCTAGTCAGAGATGAATGCTGGTACTGGGCTCAGGACCCCAGGTCAGGGAATGGTGCCACCCACATTTAGGGTGACTTTTCTCACCTCAGCCTAATCTAGAAAATCCTTCACAGACAAAGCCAGAAGTTTGTCTCCTAGGCAATTCCAGATCCTGTCAAGTTGACTGTCGACGTTAACCATTGTACCATGTCCACCTAAAGCTACCTACAGCAACTGATTGGTGTTCTAGTGTGGCTCCCTAACTCAGAAACAGGCGCTTCTCTGGTGTCTCCTCTCACAACCATGCACTGTATGGTTGGAAATTTTGTGGAGGGTAAATGACAAAGAGAGAGGGCAACAAATTCATGCCTACCCCAATAGTTCAGGGATCAACTCTCACCAGTGGATTCTGGGAAGATCCTAGCCAGGACCACTTTGGGAGACCTCTGCTCTAGCCAGTTACAAGTGCTCAGCTAACCCTAAGAGGCAGGCTGGGAGAACAGGAGGACTAGGTTCTTCAACCAGAATTTGTACTGGTTTTCATATCTCACCACAAACACGAGACACTTGGAATCCTGGCATTCATGGGATCTGCTCTGCTCATGAGTGGTGCTGGCACCGGAGAGGTCAGCCCCATCTGGGCATAGAACCTCAAGTAAGCATGGCTCAAATAAGTCCCCGAATTCATAAAAAGGGGTGGGGAGAACCTGGACGTTTCCCTTAGGCTTCTGGGATCTTTTTTTTTTTTTTTAAACCAAGCCGAGACCTAAAGAAATACACTCAGTCAGCGTCCTCCACAGGCACACCCCTCCCCCAGCACTGCCTTCCTGGGGTCATTGCTCTCTATGGCTAGAATATATGCCATGGGGGGTGGTGGCGAGAAAACACCAGAAATGCTGTTCCTCCCAAGAATGCTGACCACCTCCGCTAGTGGAAGGGAATTACAGTATTTCTCTGTGGGGTTCCCAGGTCTTGCTTTCCCGGGGAGCCCATTCCTGGGCACTGTTGGGGGACTTCTCTGTAAGAATGAAAGGTCTGTTTTTCATTGGAGCCCTGCATTCAAGTCAGAGGGAGATGTTAAACCCAGCAAAGTCAGGGGGTGATTGCCTCTCTGAGCTTTGTAAAGTCTACATTGCCAGCTTGTGTGGGGCTGGGGTCACTGTAGGCTCTGACAGAAATGAAAAGTGTTTATCATCACAGAGGCTGGGGCTCCTGCTAGTGGGCTCAGGCCACACAGCTGAGCTGGGAAGTTGTTTGAGGGTGTCATTGCCAAGAGTCAGCCAGACCTGAGATTTGAACCACAAACTCACAAACTCAAGCATACTTACTTTTTCAATTTTTAAAAATACAAAGTACAGTTTAGGTCATAATTTATCCTTTTGGTGTTTTATTTATTTATTTTGGTTGGGAGAAATAACTTTAATATTTATTCAATGGACGTTTGAGTTATGGGAAGAGAAAAAAATAAACTTTTTATTACCAGAGGGGTTTTTGTATGCGCACGCACACACACACACACACACACACACACACACAGAGAGAGAGAGAGAGAGAGAGAGAGAGAGAGAGAGAGAGAGAGAGAGAGGAGAGAGAGGAGAGAGAGAGAGAGAGAGAGAGAGAGAGAGAGAGAGGTATAAAAACATATACAACCACAATACACCAAATAGCAAGATGCCATTTAGAGCAAAAAGTCACTTTATAAGCTATAAGAGAATACTATTTAAAATAATTAAAAAAGCAACAATTTACATATTCTTAAACATTTCCCCACAGGATACTATCAAAGTATATTAAAACATCTAGAAACTTAGCCTTTTATTCTATGAGCCATTTATGAGACCTACTATTTTCACTGTTAGACACTATTTCTATGGAGAAGTATAAAATAATGTGTATCCAATGTAGCTGGAATAAAATCCCAAGGGCCAGGCAGGGAAGTACATCAGATATTACATAAGAGGTTGGCAGGAGGAAAAATAGTTGATCTGAGTTTACAGGGAGAATGGTTAGAGGTTTCTCAAATACATGGAATGACAAGAAAAACTGGATCCTGAATAAAAGTGTCATTAACTGATGAGAAAAAAGAATTAGAAGAGGGTTGGGATGTGGGTCAATTGGTAGATAGCTTTTCCAATATGCAAGAAGCTCTGGATTTGAACACTAGCTCTATGTAAAACTGGGCATGGTGGTTTCTTGGCTATAATTCCAGCATACAGGAAGTCGAGGCAGCAGCTTAAGGTCATCCTCAGCTATATAGTAAACTTGAGACCCGTCTGGGTTACATGACACACTTCTCAAAAATAATAATAACAACAATGATCATTATGATTATGATATAATAAATTTTATTTTAATATAAATTATATGTTAGTATAATGTATCAATATATAATTTATCATCATTATAGCATTTGTTGAATGATCGAATGAATGAATGAATGAATGAATGAATGAACGAACGAACGAACGAACGAAGAGCTAGAACCCTGAATGATTGACTGAGACATCCATATAAAGTCTTGGGACAAAGGAATGATATGATTTCTCAGAAGGATTCCAAGCAGATCCACGTCAATGGGAAACTTCTTTAATTATTCAGAAATGAATGATTTCCAGGTGTTTAAAAAAATAGAAAAATTCTGAGGCAGGACAGAAATCCAGAAACCTAAACTTAGAAATCACTTAGGTGGAGATCAGTGTAGTATCACCCACCTTTAATGCCAGCACTTGGGGTCAGAGCAAGTAGAACTTGCTCAGTTCTAGGCCAGCCAGGGCTACATAGTAAAATTTTGTCTCAAAAAAAATCATCTGAATGGAAAATTTTTAGGTAGAAACAAAGTCAGAGCTAGCCAACTATACACCTTGCTTCAGTGCTAAGAGAAAATATTCATGATAAGTCAAGCCACGGACAACCAGTCCAGCAATAATTCATTCCCCGCATCCAAAGTATGTTTTAGGCTTGAGTTCTATGGACAACCTCCACTGATTAACAGTTTTGTCATCCACTCTCCGAAGGCAAGGGTTTTGTATCTACCATTCAGTTTTTCTCTTCTGTGTTCTCTGCTCATAATGAATTGACAAACTATGAAAACAGTATTAGTTACCAGTGGTTGCTATGACAAATGACCATAAACTTAATGACTCAACCTAATAGTGTTTTTGATTTTGATTTTGAGGCTAGAAGTTTGAAATCAAGCTGTCAGCAGCCTCCCTCCCACTCCCATCCCAACCCCTACCCCGCAGAGCCAGGAGGGAATCTGTTCAGCTCTTCTGGAGCCTCTGGTGCTGCCTAGAAATGCTAAGTGTCTCTTGCAGACACAGCCAGTCACTGTCTCTGTGATTACATCAGTTTCTCTGTATGTCTGTCCTAAATGTGGAAGCCAGAGGTCACCATGGAGTATATCTTCTTCAAGCACTGCCTACAGTCTTTTTTGAAACAGTCTCTCAATGAACCAGTAGCTCCCCAATTTTTCTAGTGTTGATGGCCTGTGAGTTCAAGGGATCAACCTGTCTCTGTCTCCCAGGGCTGTGCCACCACACCCAGCTTTATCACATGGGAATGGGGATCCAAGCTCAGGGATTCCAAACTCGGGTCCTCACACCTATGCATTAAGCACTTTGCCTACTGAGCCAACTCCCCAGCCCTTTTGTGTATAAATAACTTTAAATTTTTTATTTACTTTTATGAGCATGTCCATCTATTGTGTGCCTGGTGCCTGTGGAAGCCAAAAGAGAATATTAGATCCCTAGGACTCATAGTTACAGAGTATTATGAGCCACATTGTGGGTATTGGGAATTGAACCCAGGTCCTCTGGAAGAACAAGCAGTATTCTTCACCACTGAGCCATCTCTCTAAACCCTTCTTGTACAGCTTTTAAAGTGTCTTATAGTTTGTCTGCCGAATAGACTTCATTTTACTGACATTGAAACCAATGGTCGTTTGACTGTGAAGTTGCTCAGCTGTGCCTAGCCAGAGCCTTCCACCCTCCTTGCCTCTCTCCTCCTCCCTCCCCAACCCCATTCCATTGTGGGAAAGATTTAGCAGCTTGTGGGTTTTGGGGCTGTCAGAGGCTTCATTCTCCTCAAGAATAGGTGTGCAGTTGGGGGTGAGCAAAGACACTTCATGCTCCATTAGGCAGAGAGCACTAAAGAGGAGCTGATGGAAGAAGAAGAATTAATTACAGTTTAACAATAATAATAAAAAGCAAAACAAGAGATTGAAATAAAATGGCCAAGGGAACAAATGGGCTTCTCAGAAGAATGGTGTCTATTCACCGTGGAAAATTTATATGTAGAATAAATGCTTGGGAATTGGAACACAGAAAAGGCAATCAAAGGCTCAGGGAGGCTCCAGCAAGCTGGGGCTGCTATTCATTGAATTGTCTCATTAGTTGTCTGGAGGTATAAATAAATTCCTCCAGTGTCTTTGTTGTCTGACAAGATGGAAAGCAGAATGTGCCTTGACGGGGCAGGGGGTGGGAGGCTTGGGGAGATGGAAGTGACCCTGACAGCCCTTGGAACCCAGCGAAGGGGTCTGCCAGTGGGAAAAGAATGGTCAACAAGGAAGATATCTGTTTCCTTTCATGGCAATGGCAGCCTGCTGTGGGTTGCACTAAGGGGCCATGATCCCCCAAGTGGAGGAGATTCATTCAGAGGCCAAAAAGGGCCTTTTTCATGGCCACTCCACTCTGCATCACTGTCGCTTATACAGACAGCAAAAGGCTGAAGCTATAAAGCATTGCTCAGGGTGCACTCGGCCCCTGCGACACAATGTCATGCTGTGACTGTCTGCAAGGCGTTGTTCATGAAAATTGTTACAGTGAATGGAAGGACTGGCATTTGTGTATAATTAGCATTTTGCAAAATAAGAGGATTCTGGGTAGATGGCAGTTTGTGACAAGATAGTTGCTTTTTAAGAATAGGCAGCTTTTGGTGATGATGAAATTCCACTTCATGGTCCGTGTTTCTGAAAGAATAGTCAGCTTCACTGAGATTTAATTCACATACTGTATAATTCAGTAACTCTTTTCTTTGCGTGTATGTGTTCATGTGTGTGCTGGTATGCATACATATGTGTGTATATTATTGAGGTCCGAGATCTGGTGCCTTTCTTGATCATTCTCCATTTAATTTTTGAGACAGGGTTTCTCACTAAACCTGGAGCTCACTGATTCAGTTAGACTGGCTGTCTAGCAAGCCCTAGAGCCCTATCCTCATCTCACCAGCACTGGGATCATAGGCACAGACCATGGCCAGCTTTAACACATGGGACTAAACTTTAGCCCTCAAGCTGAAGTGGCAAGTACTTTACTAATAAGACGTCTCTCCAACTCTGATCAGTGTGTTTTCTCTTTTAGTAGATACATCTATTTCCACAACCATCACCACCATCCAGTTAGAACATTTTGTCACCCTAAAAGGGAAACAAACACCAGTCAGATGTTACCCTCCACCCCGCATACATAACTATTGATCTACTTTTTGTCTCTATAAAATTGCCTGTTCTGGAATTTTCATTAAATAGATCATACAATATTTGTCCCTTTTACCTGGCTTATTACACATAGTATAATGTCCTTAAGGGTCACCCATGTTGGTGTATGTGTTAGAATTTCATCCCTTTTAAAGCATGCATCACCTTCCATTGCATGAAGATTTTATATTTTCTTTATTCATTCACCCATTTATTAATGAACATTTTAGTTATTTCTGTATTTGGGCTATCATGAATAATGATTATATAGGCATGTGGGTACAATTTTTTGTAAAAACTTACCTTTTAATTTTTTTCCAGTTTTCATTTTATGTGTATGACTGTTCTGTCTGTGTACCAAGTGCATATCTGTTACCTGCAGAAGCTGGATAAGGCATCAGATCCCCCAGAATGGAGGGACAGATAGTTGTGAGCTGCCGTGAGGATGCTGGCAGTTGAACCTGGGTCTTCTGGAAGAGTAGTCAATGCTCTCAGCTGCTGAGTCACCCCCACCCCCACCCCAAGTCCCATTCATTTATCTTTGACCATCTAAGAATGGAATTTCCAGCTCCTTTAGGAGCTGTGTTTAGCATCTCAAGGAACTGCCAGGCTGTTTACCAAATTGGCAGTACTATAATTTTTTAATTTGTCAGTGTCCTCCAAAAAAAAAACCCGAAAACAAAGACAAAATGGTAAGGTTAGAAAAGCAAAACAAACCAACAAAAAACAAAACAAAACAAAAACCCCAAACTCACAGGTTTCTATAGCTGTTGTTCTAGAGAGTCTCCAATTCTGAAGCATCCCCACCACCTGGTCTTACACCTGACCTTTGGTTCAGACATTCCAGGTGTGGGATCTGGCATCTGAGCATTAACCAGCCATCTGGGAGCTTCTGGTCCTGCTGATTCTATGGTATGAGTAGCTTTAAACTCCAATTAAACCAGGAGATAAAGACATGGTCACAGACTCCAAAATATACACAAGTGAGCACAAGTTATTACTGATAGCAAGAACCTGTGATTTTTGACAATTGTCTGGGAAGAGGAAGAGCAATAACCAACAACTAAAAAATTACCTTCAGAATCTTGTTAGCTCAATCAGAGAGCATCAAATGAAAGGAGACCAATTTGTAATGTGTGCAAGGGGACCCCTGGAAGATGGAAGATTCTGGAAGGTTCTGGAAGATGGAATATTCTGAAAGATTCTAGAAGATGGAAGATTCTAGAAGGTTCTGGAAGATGGAATATTCTGAAAGATTCTAGAAGATGGAAGATTCTAGAAGGTTCTGGAAGATGGAATATTCTGAAAGATTCTAGAAGATGGAAGATTCTGAAAGGTTCTGGAAGATGGAAGGTTCTGGGCTCTAAGTTTTATAATCAGTATAATTTTTGTTTGTACTGGCAAAATACCTTTTAGGAACAAATTTCAGCTGGACATCCCAGAGACAGCAAGAAGAAGGGTGGGACTCAAGACAGAAAGTGTCTAGCCAGAGATACATTTGATATAATTTTGTCAAAAATAGAGGAAGGAGAGCTTCCAAAATAGTCTAGGAAATTTTGCCTAGCCTACCTTTCTTTTCTCAGAGAACAAGAACTCCCATTGTTAAAAGTGAGCAAGAGAAAGTGACTATTAGCCAACCTATACAAAACCACTTAAGACAAAAGAAAGTAAAGCATAATGTTCTTATAGATGATGAGGCATTCAGAAGACCTCAACAAGAAAGGATAACACAACCTAGTATATTAAATTAACTCAAAGAAATTAAGGAAATAATAAATGTGTGAAAGAACAGCACAGTAAGATTAAAAGACCTTAAAAACAAAGTCATCTGATTTAAGGAGAGCCTGGTCTACAAAGCCGGTTCCAAGACAGCTAGGGTTGTCTTAAAACAAAATAGAAAAGTCATTTGAGAAAAGAAAGGCCTTAGAAGATAAATGGCAATTTAGACAGAAAAAGAAATAAAAACAGATTTCCTAAATGAAGACTAACATACAAGATAATGTCCCATCATCTACTACATTACCAGTAATTTAGTGGACTAAGACACCAGCACTGTGCCAAGCTAGTGGGTACTGAGCCTTTGCTGGGATGACCAGAGGGCCCAGGGCCCAGACAGCTAGGATCCAATCTACTTCAGGGACCACAAAGATGGCTCAGCTGGCAATATGCTTGCTATGTAAGCATGAAGACCTGCATCCCCAGCACCCACAGGGAAAGGTGGATATGGCTGTGCAAGCCTGTAACCCCAGCACTGGGGGGTGGGGTGGCCTGAAACTGCTGCTTACTAGACAGCCAGTCTAGTCAATCAGCAAGCTCCATGTTGAATGATAGACTCACTCGTTATAACTGTATGGCTTAGAGACCGGTGATTACACTCAATTCTGCAACACTAGGACAGTGAAGATAACAAACAATCCCCTCTCCCTAAAACACCTTCTGGTGATTATTTTTGGTCATACTTTAGACCACCAATGAACAGAATCTATAAATCCAAACAACTTCATTTGGCAATTCTACTAAATGCTCAAAAATTAGGTAATCCAGTGTTACCTAATTTAGTGTGTAATATGAAAAAGAAAAATTCCAAATTAAATTAGTGAATAGGTATAGCAGTAATCCCCAAACTTAACAAAGGTCAGACTGTAAATGTAGAAAACATCGATACAATGTACCAGAATTGTCTCTGCTTGGACCAGCAAGGAAGACGCAACTCTGGGAAGATCTTCTTCATGCAGTTTATTCAGGATCCTTGAACAATCTTCTTCTGACCCAGGGGAAACACACGCACAGGCTTAAATCCCCTTGCTCTGACCAACCCCAGTGAGCCACGTGGACCCTGCAGATAGGCTACTCTAACCTGCGGAAGCAAACAGGCTGAATAGGCTTAACCAAATAAGGACTTGTTTATGCCAGAGAGCGCTCACCATTGGGAAGGTGGAAGGCAGAAGCCAGCGCCATCTTTAAGGCACAGCACTTGCAGCTCTCTACACAGAATGACGGAGTGGTTAAGGTGTTGAACTAAAGAAAATATCAATACAAAATCCTAAATTATTTGTATTTATGAAAGATATGATTGCATATGAAACAAAACCCATAGGAACCAATGGAAACGCTGCTGCCCCAAGAGAAGGAAATTCTGCAAAGCAACAAATTAGAAATCAACATACAAAAATCTGTATCACTCATGGATATAGACTAGTCAGGCTTGGTGGTGCATGCCTGTAATCTCCATGCTTGGAAGAGAAAAACAGGAGTAGGATTTAAAGGCTGGCCTCAGCTACATAGCTAGTCCACGGCCAGCCTGGGCTATATCAGGTCCTGTCTCAAAAACAAAACAAGGTTAAACAGGCCTAAGTAGGAAATATAGTCCAGGAGGAGGATATAGTGGAAAGGAGTAGCCTGTCTGTGATAACAAAAGGAAAATAAAACATCTAGGCATAAACTTAGTAGGAAATATCCAGAATCTCCATGAGGGAAACACACTTGAAAGATGAGACTAGACCCAAAGTCTGGAGGTGTTCCCAGTGTTAAGCGCTACCTAGTAGCTTAGATTCTCTTCTGTCGCTATGATAAAATAGTCTGACAAAGGCAACTTAAAGGAAAAAATGATTATTTGGTTATTCCAGAGAAATAGAGTCCTTCATGTTGGAGAAATCTTAGAAAGGCTGTCTGTAAAAGTAAAAGAAACAGGTTAAAAAAGGAAAAGAAAAAAGAAAGAAAAGAATCATGTTTCTGAGACTCAAACCCCAGGCCTGTGCACGCATGGTAAGTGTTCTGCATTCAGCTACATAATCTGCCTTTGTCTGGGGGAAACTTGTTCTCACTACAGAGCTCAATTTTGTCTCAAACATGAGATTCTCCTCTTCAGCATCTCCATTGCTGGTATTATAGATGTATATTGCCAGTCCTGCATTAAAATTATTTTTGATAATGTTTTATTTGATACAATGTACTCAAAATCACATCACTGATATAAAACCAGTAATTGAATAATATATGCCTTAGTCACTGTTCTATGGCTATAAAGAGACACCATGACCAAGGCAACTCTTATAAAAGAAAGCATTTAATTGGAGGCTTGTCTATAATTTCAGAGGTGAATCTATTCATTATAATCATGGTGGGGAGAATGGCAGCAGGCAGGCAGAGAGGGAGAGAGAGAGAGAGAGAGAGAGAGAGAGGCCCTGGGCCTGCCACCCTCAGTGACACAGTCCTCCAATAAGGCCACACTCCCTAAAACTTCCCAAAGAGCTCCATTAGCCAAGGACCAAGTCTTCATACATGTGATCCTATGGAAGTTATCTGCATCCAAATCACCACAGTATATACTCTTTATATTGGGTCTTTAAGAGTGTAGTTCACATTTAAAAGTTTATGTATTTAATTTATTATTGTATTTTATATGTATAGACATTTTGCTGGCATGTATAACTGTGAACTCTGTGTGTGTCTGGTGCCCAAGGAGGTCAGAAGAGGACATTGGATACTCTGGAAGTGGAGTTAAAAAAAGGTTGTGAGCCACCATGTGGTGCTGGGAATCAAACCCAGGTAGTCTGGAAGAACAGTCAGTGCTCTTCAACACTGAGCCATCTCACCAGCTCCATTAAAAAAAATTAAAAGATGTGTTTATTTTTGTTAGTTCACATTTGAAACAAATCCCAACTTAATTCTACATTTTTATTAGAAGCACTAAATCTGCATTGGTTTTCATAAAATTTACACACCAATGTGTTCCAGATTTTCCAGTTTCCCAACAACATATTCAAATAGTCCCTTTTATATTTAAATTCATATTAACTGTGCTAAATACCATTTAACATTTTGTTCTTCAGTCTTACTAGCCACTTTTCAGAAGTATACTTGTCCTAGATGTTAGCTTTTTAAAAATTTTTTTATTTAAGTTAAAAACAATCTTATTTTACATACCAATCCCAGTTCCTTCTCCCTCCTGTCCTCCCATTCCCTCCACCATCTCCCCATCCCACCACCCATCCATTCTTCAGAGAGGGTGAGGCCTTCCATGGGGGATCATCAAAGTCTGTCATATCATTTGGAGCAAGACTGAAGTCCTCCCCCTTGTATCTAGGCTGAGAGTATCCCTCCATTGAGAATGGGCTCCAAAAAGCCTGTTCATGCACTAGGGATAAATACTGATTCTGCCAGTGACCCCATAAATTGGCCAAGTTTCCCAACTGACACCCATGTTCAGGGGGTCTGATTTGGTTGAATGCAAGTTCCCCAGATGTTGGTTTTTTGATTGATGTTTTTTTTCTATATTTATTTTGTGAATATGTGTAGATGTGCATGCATGCATGTGTGTGTGTGTGTGTGTGTGTGTGTGTGTGTGTGTGTGTGTGTGTGTGCAGATGGCTATGAGCTAAACTTGAGTGTCATTTCTCAGCCACCATCCACTTTGTTTCAGGAGACATTTTTTCACTAAGACTTAAGGCTCTCTGTTTTGACTGGCTGGTTGACCAGCAAGCCCTGGGATCGATCCATCTAGATCTATCATCTCTCTGCCTCCTCAGTGCTAGGGTTAGAAGCTTCCCTGAACCATGTACCCATTTTTATGTGGGTTGGAGGAATTTAACTCATGTCCTCAGGCTAATGCCTTAAGCACTTTTCTGACTGAGCTAGCCCCCAGTCCTCTATTTTTATTTAGTCTTGAGGCTATCATATATAGTCTTGTTTTCCTGATTTCTTCCAAGCATTTGATTCATTGTCAATTGTGGCTACTGTTCTGGACAGGGAGGCTTTATAGAATTTTTTCAATCAAAAGAAGTAACAAAAGGGAAACATATGAGGAAATTTGCAGATTGAAGAACCTTAAGGAATATTAAAGAGACATATCAGTCTTTATTTGAATCAATATTCAAACTAACCACAAAACAAAAGGGTTAGAAAAAATGTGCTCCCAAATACTCCAGGTTGAAAAAATACAAAGTTAAAGCTATGATGGGATAAAATTGGCCTTGACTTTTTTTCTCATTCACTCATCTAGAGGCAGAATCTCATATAGTCCAAGCTGGTCTTGAGCTACCAACATAGATGAGGATGACATTGAACCTCCAATTCCTGATTGCTGGGATTATAGGCATGCATCACTATACCAAATTTATGTGGTGCTTGATGGGGACTGAACCCTGGTCTGGGATTTGTTCATTCAAGGCTAGCACACTACCTACTGAGCTACACACCCAGCACCAGGCATTGATAATTACTGGAGCTAGATGACAGGTACACTGAGAACTTCATACATCCCCTAACGAAGCTTGTTCTGAGATGCCCACAAATAGCAAAACAGATGGAGGTTTTGGTTCTTTGAATAAAATTATATAGTATTTGTATAACCTGTGTGCAGCCTCCTGTACACTTTCCACTCTCTCTAGATTATTTATGATACTTACACCAGCACAAACTAGAGTCATCAGTAAGGAGGGAGCCTCAGTTGAGAAAATGCCTCCATAAGATCCAGCTGTAGACAAGTCTCTAGAGCATTTTCTTAATTAGTGATTGTTTGGGGAGGACCCAGCCCATTGTGGGTGGTGCCATCCATGGGATGGTGGCCCTGGGTTCTGTAAGAAAGCAAGCCAAGCAAGCCACAATGGGGCAAGCCAGTAAGCAGCACCCCTCCATGGTCTCTGCATCAGCTTCTGCCTCCAGGTTCCTGCCCTGTTTGAGTTCCTGTCCTGACTTCTCTCAGTAATGGATGACAGTTTTAAAGTGTCAGCTAAATAAACCCTTTCCTCCCAAAGTTGTTTTGATCATGGTGTTTTATCACAACAAATAATAACCCTAAGACAATACCTAATTCTATATAAACTGTTCAGAGAATAACTACAGCAATGTCTGTTCATGTTTGTATCCACACAATTGCACAATTGTGTGTGTGTGTGTGTTAAAAGAGAGGATAGATTCAAGATTGTCTGTGATATCATATCGATCTGTACTCTTGAGTGAGAAACAGTGTCCCCAAGATGATACATGCCACCCAGTTATGCGTGCATGTGAGTACCATCTGTCGCATAGGAGATGCCTCTACTCTTTTGCCATCTGATTCTCCACCTCCCATAAAGCACAATATATTGTAGACGCATTTTTAATTTTGTGCACAGACATATACCTCACGATTATGAAGCCTGTGTAGCTGTCCATCATATGGACATGTCAGATTTATCCTAATTACTCTACTATTGATTGATGTCTGAGTTCTTTCCAAATGCTTCATTAATATAAGCAAGAGCCATGATGAACATTTCTCTTTCATACATCCTTTCACATCATGTGGTTATGTCCTTAGGATAAGTTCCAGGAAGTGGAACTGTTGGGCAAAAACAGCCAAGAAAAGCTTTAAAAGCCAGCTTTGAAAAGATGGGGCCCACAGCACCAGCCTGGGACAGGCGCCAAGCAGTTCCCTGCTCACTCCTGGCTCCAGGTATTCAGTACCAGTTCTGTGGCTGTGCCATGCTGGGCTTCTTCATTCTGGGCAGTGATCTGATTCAGGAGCTCTGTGGTGGAATTCAGGAACATGAATTATTAAACAAACTTGTAGCTGATTCCAATGCAAGTGGTCAGGGAGTCCGTTGGTAAAAGACCACTTATCATTCCTGGCTCCTCCACAGTGTCTACTGGGATGTTCTGAAAAACACACAGCCTTGTCCAAAGCCCTGGGAAACATCCTTCTCAGCAGATATGAGACTGCTGGTATGTGAACAAACTGAACACACGAAGCAGGAATGAGACTACACCATGAAACATCCTGGTTATGGGCCTTGGCGCAAGCCTTACATCCATTCCTATTTTTGTGTGCCCCCTTCTTCCTCTCTGCATTTCACCTCACCTCTCTCCAAGGCAACATCATTGTCAAACTTAATTGTTAATATGGTTTTCTCTGTGCCAATTTAACATATGCAAAATATAGTGCATTATGCATGCTAATCAGCCCGGGTTCTGAGTGAGCAAGCAGCAAAAACCAATTTTGGTTGTTTGAAACAGAAAAAGAGTGCTTGAAAGATGCTAGAGATAGACGACATGTTGCTGCATACCCGTAGAATTCTAGCATGTGTGAGGTGGAGGCAGGGGGATGACAAGTTTGAGGTCAGTGTGGTGAATTCAAAGCCATCATGAGATGCCCAGCAAGACCTTTGCCAAAAACATAAAAGATACTAAGCTAGATATGATGACAGTCTCAGTTCTTGGGACCACAGCCCAGCCCAAGGAACATAGAGAGTTCAAGTCCAAGTCCTGCCTGAGCTACATAGAAAGACTCTATCCACCCCACCATGCCATCAGAGAGAGGGGTGGAGTAATTAAAGACCTATGTCTTTACTCAAGCTGAGAACCAGCTTGAGGTTGCTCTGCTCTGCTAGGGCCACCATCCCTACTAATGCCTTAACACAAGCTGTACAAATAGTTTTGCAGTGGGTGCTATGCCTTGACAGGGAGGCAAAGGGACTCCACCACCAGCAGGCAGCCCCATACACACACACACGCCCCCCACACACACATACACACACAGACATACACATACATACACATTCACACATACATACATAAACACATACACACACAGAGACACATAGACACACATATACACACACAGACACACAGACACACATATACACATACACACACATATACACATACACACACATACACACACATACACACAGACACACACACACACATATACATACACATACACATACATACACACTTGCTTTTCATCTCTCCATCCCTCTTGGTTGTGACTCTGATGTCACCCTAACTCTGAAGCCTTCCTGGCTTTACTCAAAAGAGCAGGGACAGCCCTCCCCCAGCTGTGTCCCACCTCTCTTGGTTTTTCATGTTGTGCTGACCTCAGGTTGCTGAGGGTTAGAATCATGAGAGTGACTGGGAGAACCACTTTCTCCCACTCTGTGACTCTTGAGAATCCAGTTTTATATTACCATAAAAAACTTGTAATACTTTCATAAGTACCATGAAAGTTAAGCCTTATCTGCTTAATGGATACTTCCCTGAGGGGCTGGGGAAAGGGTTCAATATGCAAACATTAAGAAAAATATAAAAAAAGAAAATTGATAGTTGCTGTCATCCCAGTAGAAACTTTCCCTGCAATGTCTAAATGGTTGTCATCTTATTTAAAACAAGATAGGGTCTTACATACTGTTAAGTCTTTTAACTGAGATATAAACATAACTATATGTCCCTTGCAAGCATGAAGACCTCAATTTGATCCCCAGAACCCACTTAAAAATGCTGGGTATGGTGGCAGGTGCTGGTTAGTCCACCTGCGGAGGCAGATATCGGGGAATCCGATAGCCAGCCTCACCTAATTGGTGACTACCAGGTCAATGAAAGACCTTGGCTCAAAAGGGGTGATGGTATTCCTGAAGATGAAACCCAAAATCATCCTCTGGACTCACACACACACACACACACACACACACACACACACACATTTGAGGGAGAGAGAGAGAGAGAGAGAGAGAGAGAGAGAGAGAGAGAGAGAGAGAGAGAGAGAGAGAGAGAGAGGGAGAGAGAGAACTCCTGTCCTGAGAATTGATGACCCTCTCAGAAGAACTTAAATTCATAGCTTCCTTATCTCTAAGTCTCAGCTCCTATGACTGTGGCCACATTTTCTGTTTGTATTAGTCAGGGGTTCCTATAGTTGTGATAAAACACCATCACCAAAATCAACTTGGGATAAAAGGGTTTATTTCATCTTCTATCATTCAGGGAAATCAAAACAGGTACCTGGACACAGGAACAGAAGCAGAGACCATGGAGGATGCTGCTTACTGGCTTGCTCCCTATGGCTTGCTAAGCCTGCTTTCTAAAGCAGCCCAAACTATCAGCCCAAGGGTGGCACTGCTCTCAGAGAGATTCGGCTTTCAAGAAAATGCACCACAATTTTGCCCACCAGCCAATCATGTGGGATTATTTTTTCAACTGAGGTTCTCTCTTCCAAAATTACTCTAACTTATGTCAAGTTGATATAAAACTAACTAAACACCATCCATGTGTTGCTCAGTAGCATCCAGGATCCATAGTTGTCAGATATTCATTTTTATTAGCAAGCTTCTATCATTCTAGAATCAGTGTAAAGTACTCTGAGGTGAGGAGGGGGCCAAGCTTAAGAAAAAGAAATCTAGAATACAACAATTAGAAGAGTAAAATCATGGTAGCAAAGGGTTTTTGTTTAGTTTTCCAATGACAACTGGGGTCCTCTGGGCTAATAGTTCTTTGGCAGGAGATTTTCTATGTAAAGAATTTGTAAGAATTAAGTCCAGATTTCTCACAGAACACTTGAAAATAAAAACAAAAAAACCAGGGATCATAGTAGGCCCTCTAGGAGGACCAAGCTAAGAAGAGGCATGTTAGGCTGATCTCTGTTGAAGGTTAAAGGAGAGGGAGCACTGGAAGGAGGGCTGAGTGCATGGAGAGGGCCATGCAGTTCAGGGCTGGCAGGAGAGGGGAGGAGGAAGAGTTGCTGCAAAGAGGCCCAGGCTTTCAGAAAGCCTCTGCCAGCCTGTGGGAAGCTCTGGGATCCATGGAAGCATCAAGAAGGCAAAGGCTAGTGCTCCTCCATGCTATCACTGGCTATTGACTGTCCAGAGAGAGATGGGTCAGTTTAAAAGCTGAAGTGGCTACTGAGATATTGCAGCTGAAGGCTGACCATTGCCCCACTCTCTGTAGAAAATATCATATTTCTTCTTGGAAGGAGATGCAGGTGTCACTACTTCATGGGTGCCACAGAAGGATCTACCAACATTTTTACTTACAAGCCTTATACTTAAAAAAGAAAAATTAAGGCAATGCATCTATGTCATAATTACCTTTAACACATAGAAAAATATAAAAAAAAGATTTCTGTTATCCATTAAAGATTTTTCTGCATAATAGATCTAAATGGATGCCATTGCATTTAAAAATTACTGTGTCCCATGTGTTGCTTAAGTCCTTTTAACTTAAAATCTAGACAGATTCATATGTCCCTAATATCTATAAGCTTTTGTGTTTTGTAATTGCCATGTGGTGTTCCTGAGTATAAATAGACCTTAATCTGTTTTAAGTGCTGCCCTGTGGTTCAACATTCTAGGTAGTTCAGATTCTCTGTCACTGTAGGCATCATTGCAATGACGATCTAGGAACCAGAACACGAGTTCTAAGCCTCTGGGGATTCCAGGGCTACCTCAGCTACCCATCACTTGTCTTGACAGTGAAGATGTACCAGGTGTCTGTTAGGGTTCTGAGGAGACAAAGAACTAGGTATTCCTCTCGCAGTTTAGGGGGACCAAAGTCCTTTTCTTCTGATTCATTCCTGACAAGAATTGTGGCCTTCTTGGGTTTTGTTGTTTGTTTTTTTTGTGATTATATGTTTCTGTTGCTTTATGAGATTTAACCTCCAGTTCCCTTCAAGGAGAAGTGGGGGAGGGGAATCCCCACAGCTGAGGACCATTGGTGGAGTTGCATCATGACAAGAGTGGCCTCCCAGCCTTCCCTGGGAACAAGTTTGGTGTAGTGCAGTGTCTTACTTTCCATGACTATTTGGAGGGCCGGGTGCCACGGGGAGTCCAGAGATTACTAGTTCATTCCTCAGACCTCTTTCTCTGGATGCTTTGAGTCTGACCTACACACTATCCCTTGGGTCCACTTCCACACAAGAACAGAACCTGGCTGATCCACTGGCAAAGAGGTTGGCAGTGGGGCATACTACTTGAAGACAGAGATCATAAGCCTCAGGAGCTGAGAAACAATACAAACTAGACTCTATTTATACTAACTACTTTTCTAACTATTGTGACAGAAGACCTGACAAGAAGCAGTTTAAGAAAGGGTTGGTCTGGCTCATAGTTCTGGGGGTTGCATTCCAACAAGGTGGAGAGGGAGTGGTGGCAGGAGTGCAAGGTCACATGCTCCACATGGCATCTGCAGTCTGAAGCAGAGAGAAAAGGAAATGAGCCAGGCCATAAAGCTTCAACCCCACCCCACCCCATCATCCCCGTACCCCCACCCCCATCCCCAGTGACCCACTTCCTCCAGCAAAGCCCTCTCTCTTAAGGTCCTTTAACCTCCCCAAAACCACCACCAACTAAGGACCAAGGATTCAAACACATTTTCCAATGGGAGACATTAACACTCAAACCACATCAGTGTTCCTCATTTTCTTACAAATGAAGTTTTTCTGGGTCAAGTGCCCCTTACTCCACAGGACAGTTTTCATTGCAGTAGGTTCAGAGCTCTTCCTACCCTTCTCCCTGGGATGGAAGCTAGGTCCCTGGCACTTAGTGTCGGAAGAGGTCTCATCTTTATTCTGTGTCTCCTGACATCTGCTGGGCTGAACATAATCCCTGCCGACCTCACACAGACATCCTCTGAGGTGTGGCAAGCTCCCCATCTGCCAAGCAGACCACCATCCACCATGGCTGCTCTACAACCTTCTTTTCCTACTTTCCTGGGTTTTCTAAGTTTTCTCCTGTAAACACGTAGCGTTTTCAAAATCAGAAAAGTCATCATTAAAACATGCCTTTAAGTATCTGTCTTATTTCCTATGGTCCTGAGTGGGGGGTGGAGTCCTGTCTTGGGAGCTAGGACATGTTCTAAATGAAAATCCTCACTTGCAAGTAAAAGTAGGACAATTCAGCCTGAATAGACAGCTAATAGCCCACCTAGGGATGTGATTATCAGGTGTTGCTAAAGATGCCTGGAGGATGCTCTGACTCCATGTGTGCAGGAAGGTGACTGGACTGTGACTGGAAGTAAACAAAGCTTCCCTGCCCTGCTGTGTGCTTTATGTCAAAAGCAGGGCTGTCTTGACAGGCAATGAACTAAACACACACTGGATCAGCAGAGAATGCAGCCGCCCTCTTGGGAGGACCCTGACTATGCAAACATGGTCATGTACATTCCTTCCTTCTCTTCCCTTGAAATGGATACTCAGCTTTGAGATTATGGTCTCTGTAACCAAAACCCAGTTTTTTTCCCCCTAGGACTCTGACATTGCCCAGAGTAGAGGATGACATGGGCTATCTGTATAAGCTCTGAGTGTCTGGGTCAGCACAGGTGTGGGGATGGAGCTTTAGACTAATGAGCTCAACCTGTGATAGACCTTTCTAGAAAGTGATATGGCAGTTTGTGTCACTGGCCTTCCAAAAGTCCACACTCAAAATTCAAACACAGATTTATGTTTAAACACACAAAATGGTTTTTGTTTTTTGGTTTGTTTTTTTTTGTTTGTTTGTTTGTTTTGTTTTGTTTTTTTTTTAAGAAAAAGGAAGCAACCTCAATGTTTAATAACAAGGGAAAGAGATGAACTAAATCATGGTGTTCCCTACATTGGCCCAATAAGAAGACATTAAAACATTTTTCTGAGAATTTTAATGGTGATGGGGATTATTCACAGTGTAGTTAGTTTAAGAATTAGCATCTGGGCACTAAGGAGATGTCTTAGTCCAAAAAGGGCTTGCTGCACAAACAAGAGGACTTGAGTTCTGCCCCCCAGAACCCACTGGGGAGAAAAGTGCGGTGGTAAATGTTTATAATCCCAGAACTGGGGAGTTGAAGGCAGGCAGATCCCTGGAGCTCACTGGCTCCCAGCCTAGTTTACTCAGCAAACTCCAATCCAATGAGAGACCCTTGGGGGCAGGGAGCCCAAAGTAGGGCAAGGCTGATGGCTCAGTGGGTAAGACGACTTGCTGGCTAGGGACACCTGCCATATTAGTAAACTTTGGGTTAAAATGAGAAATGGAGAGAAACTGATGACCTCTGATGTCAATCTTAGGTTTCACATGTACAGACGGACACATGTACCCATACAAGATGAACTTGTGCACGCACACATGCACATGCATATGCACACGCACACACACACACACACAGAAACTATAATGTGAGCATTGAAATCTATGGACCATTATATTATGACTTAAATGATTTTCTGATGGCTGTTGCCCTTTACAGTGTGTTTTTCAAATAGAAGGAAAACTGTCCTTGAGAAAAACATGCAATTTGGGGTGAGAACTTAAAGATTTTTAAGCACTGCTTTTGAGTGTCTTTCTATCAAGAAGAAAAGCCATTAAGCTGGGAACAATGAAATGGCTCAGTGTGTAAAGGAGCCTACCACCAACCCTGATAACTGAGTTCAGTCGCTGGATGCACATAGCGAAAGGAGAGAATTAACCACTGCAAGCTATGCTTGACCTCTACGTGTGTGCCAACACACACACACACACACACACACACACACACACACACACACACACACACACTCACACACACTGTAATAGAAATACCATCAAGCCTGACTGAGGAAGTTGAAAGCCAAGATCAGAACAGACTGTAGAAAGCTACTTTAGCTGAACACACAGATGGAACTCTGTCTTCCTCTTGGCTGCCATGTGAAAAGAAAAGTTACGTTCCATAGATGGCCACTGTTCAAATATTTCATAAGTGTCTTTGAACTGATTTCAAATACTGTCAAACTCCTTAAAACCCCAATGAGGCCATAAGGGCCCAAGGAGTGGAGATAGGAGAGGCTTAGGGGGAAGAGTCCTTTGAAGAGAATGGGGGACACATGACTTCTTTGAGATACGGGGTATGGCTCTAAAGAGAGCAGACATGTAGAAGAAGAGGCTTGGACACAGAAATGGCCTCCCATTCTTGTCTGGAAGAGCTGAAAGGAACGAGGCTTACAGCTCTCGTGAAGGCCAGAGAGAGAAGAGTCCTTTTACAGAAGTACCTGTCAATGAATCCCTGCTCCAAGCCTGTAGCACAGCCCACCCCAGGAGGGACTAGAGTTCCAGGTTTACAAGAACAGAAGCCAGAGGCATGTTAGTCTCTGCTGGAAGCTCCCTGGCAGCAAGCCCAGGCTGATGAGAAAGATTTAACTTTAAACAGATTTCCAGATTTCTTGTTATATGGTAGTGAAATTCCAATCTAAACTGAGACTGTAGAACTTTTTTATTTATCAGGAGTGTTATGACCAAAAAAGTCACCAGACTGATGAATTGTTAACCCACTGCTTTCTACCCAGGCCCCAACAGGCCTATGCTTCTAAGAAGTACATTGCCCACTGTATTTAAAAAGACTTAACACACCCTATGCAGAGTTGATTGCCCAGAGGACAGCAAGGGTCCCCAGAAAACCCTTAAGATAACTTAGAAAACCAGAGGGATGGCACGGAAGGACATATATGGAAAATGCTGGCCTGGGGCTGGGAAAATGGCTCAGTCAGTAAAATATGCACCATGCCGTCATGAGTCCCCTGGTTCAATCCCCACACCCACGCAAGCCATGTGTGGTGGCTGTGTTTATGTTGGCTTACAGTGGCTGGGGATTTGAAGACAGACACGGGGAGATTGTTGAGACTCTCTAGGAGGAGCCAGCCTAGCTATCCTAGCTGTTTTAGGATTCAGTCTCAAAAAAAGCAAGGTGGGTGGCTTCTGAGGGACAGCACCTAAGGCTGACCTCTGACCTCTACGTTCACTTATATGCATGCACACATCACACACACACACACACACACACACACACACACACACACACACACACACGCACACACGCACACGCACACACACACAAACACAAACACACACTCACGACTGATTTTTAATCAGATTAATAAATGAAATTCACAGTTTGATTGACCAGTGCCACCTGTGCCAACCAAAATCTAGAAGAGACTAGACGAACTCTGGGGTTTTTTGTTTGTTTGTTTTTTGGATTTTTTTAATTTTACATATTGATCCCAGTTCCCTTTTCCTCCCTCCCTCCCTCCTTCCCTCCCTCCCTCCTTCCCTCCCTCCCTCCCTCCTTCCCTTCCTCCCTCCCTCAAGGACTCTGGTGTTCTTTAACAAAAAAGCAGTGTTTGCCAGTAACTAGTTGGACTCACTAGGAACCAGTCTGGTTTATTTTTTTCCCTCTGTCTCTGTATCTCTGTCTCTGTGTCTGTCTCTGTCTGTCTGTCTGTCTGTCTGTCTGTCTGTCTGTGCAGCTGCAGCTTTCTTTCTCTTCTCAGGTTAGTGGGTAGGGGATCATTCACAATCTGGCATCTTGATCTTTGTGAGGTTTTGCTCTCTTCCTGCTTTGCTCTGGGCACAGGTGGGCATGTGTCAGGGACAAGGATGGATTTATAATCCCTTGACAGGACTTCTCACAGTGTCTTGTCACCCTGGAAAAGAGTCTAGTGTCATTCCCGTGGACTTTGTTCAGATTCTGTCCAAATTCATAATTATTTTTTCCGAAGAGCCCATAAAATGGCATACATTTATTTATGAAGTACCTTGTACAAAACCTGAGCAAGCACATCTCAAGTATTTATCATTCCTTTCTGATGAAAACATTCAAAATCCTCCTAGCTTCTGTGAAATGCGCAGTTCTCTCATTATCTAGGATCACCTTATTGGGAAGATTATTTTTTTTTTTTTATGAAGAACTCGGAAGGTGACAGGGAGCTGGTTTTGTCAAATATATGCAAGACAGAAGAGATAGTGAACACATTTGAATGTCTATAATTCTTTTTTTTTTTTCTAACTTGCAATCCTATGTGTGGACGCATTTTGACATTGAAAATGGAAATATCTCCACCCAGGACGGTGGCTCAGAGTTGATTGAAGCAGTGGTTTATTTTGGTTTGTGTTAACTTGTACAGCCCTTTAGCAAGGTGGCTCTTTGGTCACCATCACCGGGGTCAGCTTTCTGTCTCAATTCCTCATCCACTGTAATGACATACCAGCTACTCCTCACAAATTGCTCCCAACCTTGCAGGGCAGAATCCTGTGACTCACTCGGGCTCCCCGGGGACTCTCCCTCCCCCACCCACACCACTGCAGTGGCCCCTGTTGTGGTTCCACTCGGTTTTGATGCTCTAGGCATCAAACTAGTTCCTGGCCCCTTATCAGTCTCCCTAGAGCTCTGTACCAAGTGTCCACTCAATGCTACACCCAATTGCCATGCATCTCCATGCATAAATATCCATGTACTTCCCACTGGTGTGAATTTCCTAGGAAGGAGCATCAGGTCTGCATTGTTTAGAACTTGAATTGTACTAGTGCTGGGTGGGGTTGGGTATGATGAATGAGAATAGACAGAGCCTGTGTCCATCCTATTTACCCAAACATGAATTTGCTTGAAGTTCCCAGATATTGAAAATTTATGTCCTAACCATATATTGGCGAATCTTATGTAGTATAAAATTAGCTTTATAAGGATTTTTGAATGTTGGATGATTCCTCCTAATTGACCTATTTTGTAAAAATATACGGTGGGGGAGGGGGAGACAGAGAGATGGTTCAGGGGTTAAAAGCATATACTGCTAATGCAAAAAAGCCAAGTTTGATTTGTATACCTCCACCTAGGGCAGTTCATACCCACACAGGGCTGCTCACACACATAGGAAGCTCTCACCCACCAGTGACTGCCAATCTGATCCGGAAACTCTGGCCTCCGTGGGAAATCTACACTTGTGTGTACAAAGATGGATGAATGGTTAAGAGCACTTACTTCTCTTGCAGAAGACTTGGTTTCAGTGCCTGGTACCCACATAGTGGCTCTAATCATCTGTAAATCCAGTTCCAAGGATCCCAGTGCTTTCTTTTGGTCTCTGTGGGTACCAGGCACATGTGTGGTATACATACATACATTCATACACATAAATAAAAATAAATAAACTCTTTAACATATGAATTATTATGAAAGTTTAGAGGCATTCTACCTTTACTTCACATTTCTGCAAGTTATTTTTAAACTTCACATATTACCTGGAAGTTTCTAATAAAGTCCTATTAAACATAGAGGAACCAATGTGTTTTTTACATAAACCTTTCTTTAACAAAGAAGTGATACCAGTTTTATTCTTAACAAGCAAACACTAGAAAGAAAACAAATGTCTGTCAGCAGGTGAATAGATCAGCAGATTTGTCTGTCTTCACACTATGAGTTGACCATTCAACAGTAGAATGGAATTCACTGCTGATACCATCAACAAATGAATTAATATCAAGCACATTGCACTATGCAAAAGCCAGAGAAGGCATAGGTTTGCTTCCAGTTATGTGCAGTTCAAAGACAGAGGCAAATTATAGTTCACTGAACAAATTAGTACAGTTCTCATCTAGGGGGTGGGGACTGACTAGGAAGAAGTGGTAGGGAACTGGCTGAAGTGGGGCAGATTCTGTTTCATGATGTAGGGTGTGGCCATTATACAGAAGAACACACGCACACCAAAGGGCTGGAGCTGTCCATCCTCTGAGGACCTGTGCATCTTTACTACATGTAAATAAATACCCCCAGAATAATTGTTATTGTGTATGTGTGAATGCAAGCATTCACATCCATACAAGTACATGTGTGTGCATACAGGCCAGAGAACCACATCAGGTACACATGCTTTTGCAAGTATATATTCTCGTGTGTGTGTGTGTGTGTGTGTGTGTGTGTGTGTGTGTGTGTGTGTGTGTGTAGCCCATAAGATGTTTGGAGACAAGATCTCTCACTAGCTTGAAACTCATGAGGCCAGACTTGCTGGCCAGCATGCCCCAGGGCTCTGCCTGTCTCCACCTCCTGAACACTGGGGTTACAAGTGTGAACCCCATGCCTGGGCTTAAGCCTAATGCAATTTTCTCCAGCTTTTCCTCCTGGGTCTTCACATCCCATGCCAATCATGGAGACTGGAAAGCACCAGCTAGGAGACTATTCACTTGGAGCAACCCCACCCCACTGTGTACACTCTGAGTAAACAACTTGTGGAAGTGAATAGGACAAATGTGACTGTCTGTCTGTCTCTATAGTGGCCTTGATTTGCTACCAGCTTGATGTAAACAGGGAGCAAGCTTTGTGGGGCCCATCTAGTGACCCATTCAGATCACCCACCTTTCTCCAGAACGAGAGCTGGTATAAACAACAGCCCATTCCCCAGTCCTCCTTGTCAGCCATAATACCAACTACAACCCATATGTGTGGACAACCAGACCAGACCGGCTCTCCTAGGGGCATTCATTCACTTGGGACTTGATCAACACAAGCCAGTGGAACTAAGGGAAGCAGGAAGTAGAATTCCCACCTGGAGCTGGGACACCCAGTGTTGGTCACTGGTCACATGCTCTTTCCCTGCTTAGCAGGAAGGGTAGTATTAGAAGATATGTCAATTTTTAAGAAAGGTAGACTGAATCACAAGGCTCTTTAAGAGAAGAATGAGGTGCACCCACTAATCCTTTGGTTGGAGACCTTTTGTTAAAGAATTCTGCTATTGGCTCTTTTGCTCTATAAACAGATTTAAGAGAGCCACATTCCTTGTGCACCAAGTGAGGCAAAGGAAGTTGTAGGCAGCCCGTGGGGTCTGTCATGGGAGAGGAATGGGAGGAGTCAGGACTCTTCTCTTTTTAAAGAGAGCTATTCAGCTCTGACAGAGAATGGGGAAGGGTACAGATAAAGCTTTTAGTCATTTATTTTACTTTATTTTTTTATGCTAAATTTGGTAGCAAGTAAAGTCTTGGCTAGTCTCTCAGGGCTCACTATGGCTCCAGGAAAGCTAGTCTAAGTCTGGCAGACCCTGAAACATGTCTGTAGCATTTTAGCAAATATTATAATGTTCTAGAGAGCGGAAGAGTCTGTCAACAAATATTAGATACTCAATCTCTGCAGACAAACCAACCAAAGGTTGCATCCTAGCAGGCCATTTTGGTGGATTGAGCCTCAGTTACCCCCACTGTAAACTATAGCTAAAAACTTCTCTCACCATTATGAAGGCTAAGTTAGACTGCATATGCAAAAAGACAGACTGTTGTTGTTACACTCGAAATGAATTTCAAGTCCTCCAAAGGACTCCTGTGTGAAGGCAGTAAAGACTGGAGAGTAAAGAGAACAGCTCGGGATTGGCACGTGGTGACAGCCATGTACCCCGACCGAAGGATACTGCGCCACTTAAGCCAGAAAGACCTGGACCCAGGACAGTTCCAGAAGATGAATGGGTACTGGTTTATTCCAGTAGACCATAGCCCTTTGGGGGCTCTAATACTATCCCTCAGACTTTATCCGCTTTTGAGAGAGGCCATCTCAGGTCACAGGCACACTTCTGCTGGGCGTAATGGAGTTTGTTTGCTTGTGGTCAGGCCAGGAAGCTCCAAGGCCGGTGGCGGAGAGGCTGACTGCCTTGACTGGGAAGCCAAATGCCTGGCCAGCTGGGGCATTTCCAGAGAGAGAACTGGCCTGCCTTGGCTCTGCAGCCACTGTTGCTGCCTACAGAACACCCCCCTGCAGCCAGCTGATTTTCTCATCACTAGACTTCTAAATAGCGTGATTTATGACCATTCTCCTCTGAGCTGGCCCCTGGGTGTACACACTTTCACTTCCAACGTAGGAAGTGAACAATGAATTAATCACCCTGCCTCAGGTTCAATACGGAGCCTAGTGTTTGCAGATCTTTATTGTACTGCACAAGCCAAGTCGATCTGCTCAATTTACACCCTTAATTCATTGGAGTCTGTGCAATTCTGTCTGATTCTAGGGAGCCACAACCTTGTGGTTGCTTGGTCTCTGAGGTAGCCTCCCTTCTTTCTCCCAGCAGCCTCTCCTCATTGTCAGAGGCCTCTGGGGACTCAGAAAAGCCTCGCCATTTCTTTGGAAGCTGCTCTCTAGCGTGATCCTCCTCCTAAATGGTGCTGGATAGGGCATTCCTCAGCATTCAAAGATGCCAGCCTGTGTGTACTGCATAGAGAAGGCACACAAAGATTTGCTATAGATCTGGGGAAATGGGCTAAGTATTTGCTACACAGGCATGAGAATCTGAGTTCAAATCTCGGCACCTCTATAAAGCAGATAGTGAATATCTGTAATCCCAGCACTGGGGAGGCAGAGACAGGAAGCCAACCAATCTAGCTGAATTGGCAAGCTCCAAGTTCAGAAAGAGACCCTGTCTCAAAAAATAAGGCGAAGGGCAACAGAGGAAGACATCTGTCATCAACCTCTGGCTTCCATATGCACCTACACACACACACACACACACACACACACACACACACACACACACACACACACACACACACACACACACCCCAAGAGGAAAAAAATGAAAAAAAAAACAAGAAAATGTTTGTTGAATGAACTGTGCTGCCTCTACCAATGTTTATCAGGGGTAATGGTTTGCAGTCAGGGTTGCAACAGGTCTTCTGTTACCTTGTAAGACTTTGGGAGAAGAATTTGTTCCTAAGTCTCAAAGTTGATAGAATCCAGTTGATGAGTCAGGGCCTGCTGTTTCTCGGGTCAGTAGGAACAGTGGGAGGTGAACATGGGGCTTTCTCAGCTTTTGGCCATTTTCCTTCACCTTCCAAGAAATCAAAGGCAGAATCAGGTGCCTTTCACTCCATGCTCAAACACAGGAGCAGGTGGGCCTGGGCTCCCTGTGAAGTAGACTCCAAGGAAGAGGCACATTTAGGCTGGGGACACATTCTCCCAGCCTGCATTAGCTAAGGTGCTCACTTCCCTGCCCCATCCTTTGTGGAGCAGGAAGGGGTGGTGGGGCAATGCTGTCCTTGATACTTCCACCATGTAGCATGTGGCTCCCATAGGACACAACTGGAGATGGGAGCATGACAACAATGCAGCCTGGGAACTAGCTTTTTCATGTCCTCCATTTCAGAAGATCCAGGAGCTACAGTGTATGGGACCCAACTGGACCTGGGTGAACTACTTATGTCCATCTGTGGTCATCTAAAACCAAACAGGCTGTAGAGTAAGACCTATTAAGGCTTAGTAATTATAAAGTGTTATTTATTAGAGGAATCAGAAAATATTAGCATATCACATGACATCCTCAGCTGGATGTAGGGGAACACTAGCTCTACAATTAAAGCAGAAAGCTACAGGCAAAAAGCACCTTTAAAAAAAGTCTCTCTCCTCCAGCCAAGCAAGATACCCAAAGGAAAGAAGGCCAAGCGGAAGACAGTAGCCGCAGCCCCTGCCATCATGAAGAAACAGGAGGCCAAGAAGGTGGTGAATCCTGTTTGAGAAAAGACCTAAGAACTTTGGCACTGGGCAGAACATCCAGTGCCCAAGAGACCTCACACATGTCATTAAATTACCCTGCTACAACAAGCTACCATGACAAAGGCACATCCTCTGTAAATGGCTCAAAATGCCTTCTGCCATGAACCAGTTCACCCAGGACCTGGACCAGAAACCGCTATCCAGCTGCTTAAGCTTGCCCACAAGTACAGGCCAGAGAAAAAGCAGGAGAAGAAACTAAGGCCACTGTCCCATGCTGGGAAGAAAGCTGCTGGCAAGGGGGATGTCCTAAGAGACCCCTGTCCTTCAAGCAGGGTCAACACAGTCACCATCTTGGCGGAGAACAAGAAGGCTCAGCCGGTAGTGACTGCCCTTGACAAAGATTCCACTGAGCTGTGGTGGTCTTCCTGCCTGCCCTGTGTCAAAACATGGGGGTTCCCTACTGCATCATCAAGGAAAAGGTCAGGCTGGGGTGGCTGGTCACAGGAAGACATGCACCACCATTGCCCTCACACAGGTTAACTTGGAAGACAGGATAAGGATGTTCTAGCTAAGCTGGTGGGAGCTATTAGGACACAATGAGATTTGCTACGACAGAGGAGGCCATGTGATAGGCCCTAAATTTGTAACTCGCACTGCAAAGCTAGAAAAGGCAAAGGCCAAAGAACTTGCCACTAAACTGGGTAAAATGTACACTGTTTTCTGTTCATAGATATAATTACAAAATTAAAACAAAAACAAGCAAAGATCTGTGTTAAAATTCACACTGGCAATAGTAAAGAAAACTACCTCTCAGAAGCCAAAAGAATGATGGATGATGGCAAGAGCAGCTTTTAGAAACTTTCCAAAAGAGAAGGCAGGTAAGAGGATGATGACGATGGACACAGGAGCGAAACTGCAAACTAGGGATTGGATTTAAGTAGTCTGGGGAAACCAGAGTGAGATTGGGATAATTGAAGATACAAGAAAGAAAATTCCCCAAGTGGTTAAAAAGTCTGGAGTGTGCATTCTAGGAAGTTTCATTATGCTCCAAAGGCACAGGAAATCCGCATCACAGCACATCCTAGCAAGGCACTATAGCCAAGGCAACTTATAAAAAAGAGCATATAATTAGGGGTTTGCTTATAGCTTCAGATGGCTAGTCTGTGACCATCATGGTGAGGAGCATAGTAGCAGGCAGACAGGCAAGGCACTGGTGCAGAGAGAGGAGGGTCTGGGCTTGGCATTGGGCTTTTGAGATCTCAAAGCCCACCTGCAGATACACAACTCTCCCAACAAGACCACACTTCCTAGTCCTCCCTAAAATAGTTCCACTAACTAGGGACCAAGTATTCAAATATGCAAGCCTATGGAGCCATCCTCATTCAAACCACCACAACCAGTAAAGTGCCTGAAGATGAGACAGGCAGATGCCTGGGCCCGATTGGAAAGCAAAATCAATCTAGTTGGCCAGTTCCAGGTCAATGAGAGATTGTTTCAACAAGATAGACAGTTCCTGAGGAATAATACCTGAGTTTGCCCTCTGGCCTCTATACATACATGTACTCATTGTACATACATGTCCTCACACACACCCATCCACCCCCACACACATACACCATCATTCTATGTAGCTATTGCAGTTTCTATGGTAAAGTCCATAGAAAGATACACATTCTTAGAAAAACATGCTATCCACACCTCTTCTTTACAAACCTCTCTTTGAGAAATGGCTTATAGACTACAGACTGCACTCCCGCAGATTACAAGAACAAGCCATGATCTCAGTGATATATGAAGGAAGACAATTTGGTCATGTTTCCAAGACTAAATATAAATCTAAAAAAAAAAAAGGAAAAAAGTAAATAAATCTAGTAATCACTATTCTTGTTGCATACCTGGGTGAACTGGAAACTTTGATTTCTCTCTCTCTCTCTCTCTCTCTCTCTCTCTCTCTCTCTCTCTCTCTCTCTCTACACACACACACACACACACACACACACGCTTGCATACAAATGTTTATTGTTGCTTTACTCATAATTTCCCATTCTTGGAAGCAACCAAATGTTACTAAGTAGGTAAATGGTCAATTAAGCTGTCAAACATCCAGACAATTAGATACTAATAATAAAAAAAAAATGAATGAACCATCAGGCCATAAAAAGAAGAAGAAATTTATATTACTAAGTCAGAGATGCCAGCCTGAAAAAAAAAAGTTACTGTGTGATTTTCAACCATAGAATGTTCTGGAAAGGTTGAGACTATGAAAACAGCAGTTGACCAAGGCTTACTGGGGAGGAAAGAGAGAAGAATAAATTGGTGGTACCCAGAAAAACATCAAGGCAGTAGAACTGTCCTGTATGAATCTAGTATTGTGGTTGCATGAACTTAGACATTTATCAAAATCCACATAATGTACAATGCAGAGAGCAAACAGTACTGTAAGTCTTGGATGTTAGTGGATAATAATGTATCACTATTGGCTCGCCAACTGGAACAAATGTACTACACTAATGCAAGATGTTAATAGTAGAGTAAATTGGGGTGAGGAGGAGAGGGGATAGCTGTTAGGGGCTGTAATTTCTACTTTATGCTTGAGTTGTCTGATACTAAAAATACTCACCCCAAAAGATTATTTTAAGTATAAATAATTATGTTAAATTGATATTAAGCTTTCTTTGATTTTGTTTGATTTTGTTGAACTGCATGTATCCAAGGGCCATCTGTAGCTAAGGCAAAGCTGAACTTCAGAGGGCTACCCTGGGTGGGAAAGCTGAACTCAGAGGGCTACCCTGGGTGGGAAAGCTGAACTCAGAGGGCTACCCTGGGTGGGTTTCTGCTGTTTTCATCCAGCTGCTGCCCCACCTGAATGCTGGTTTTACCACTTTTCTGTCTGAATGTCCTGTCTGCTGAGTGATCTTGGCTCCCTTCCCTTTCCTCAGAGGGCACATCTTTTGTTGAGATCCTGGGCAGGAAGCATCGCTGAACATGTGCTTTGTCCCTCCCCTTACAGCAGAGGAGCTGAGCAGAGTGACACACTTCCTCAGTAGAGGAACACACACTCATTAAATTACAGGGTACAGGGCTCTAACGGCTCTGTGTCTGGCACAGCACATACCCTGGAATTTGGATCTGAAAAGAGCTAAAGAAGTGGTTAGAGGGCTAGGGAGAGAGCTTAGTCCTTAAAGTGCTTGCCTTGAAAACATGAGGACCTGAGTTTGATCCCCAGGAACTGTGTCAAGAAGCCCAGTGTGAGCAGGCAAGTTGGCTCTTTGGGTAAAGCGCTTGCTGCCAAGCTGGATGGATGACCTGAGTTCCATCCCCAGGAGCCATAGAGTGGAAGGAGAGAACTGATTCCTACAGGTTTTCTTCTGACTTCACATGTATAATATAGTACACAGAGCCACACCCCAGATATATAAATAAATGAAAAAGATTTAAATAAATACTCAAATAATTTAGGGGTATAGGAAAAACGTGTATCTGTATATCTTTCCATAAAATGTACCAGAAAAAATCTCACTCAGGGACTGGAGGGATTGCTCAATGGCTAAGAGTGCTTGCTGCACAATCATGAGGACCAGAGTTCAGAACTCAGCACCTACATAACAATCTGGACATGATCCCATGCACACCTGTAACCCCAGGGCTGTGGTGAGTGGACACAGGAGGATTGCTGGGACTAACTGGCTTCCAGCCTAAGTGAAAAATGCTTTGGGTTCAGAAAGAGAGACCCTGCCTAAGGGAATAAATCAAAAAGTGGTAGAAGAGGACATCCATGCCCTCCGTTGGCCTCTGTATGCACACCCACACACTTGTGAATACACTACACACACACACACACACACACACACACACACACACACAAAAGATACTAAGAAAAGCATGAGAGAGAGAGAGACATAAAGACACAGACAGACACACAGAGAGAAAGAGAGAGAGAAAGAGAACACATTAAAGAAAATAAGTTTAACATGTTAATAAATAAATCTAGGGCTGGAGAGTTTGGTGGGTAAAGTGGGACAACCTTGAGTACTTGAGTATAGATCCTCACACCCATGTAAAAACCACAGCAACCAAAGCATTACTGGAATGGGGAGACAGGCAGATCCCAGGCACTCACTGGCCAGCCAGTCTAGCTAACAATCAAGTTCTAGGTTCTACAAGAGACCCTGTCTCAAAAAACAAGCTGAAGGACTAGAGAGATGGCTCCACACTTAAGTACATGTATTGTTCTTGCAGGGAACCAAGTTTGGTTCCCAGTACTCATGTTAGATTGTTAACAACCTCCTTTAACTCTAGCCCCAGGGGACTAGCACCCTCTTTTGGACTCTACAGGTATCTGCACTCATGAGCACATATCCACCCCAACATACATACATGCATAGGTGAGGGTACACGCATGCATGCACACATAGGCAACACACAATCTTTCTGAACATATCAGAATCTTTTACTTTATCTTCACTTTTATAATTTTAAAATTATTAGCAGACAAAATATTAGAGAAGTTGAGCAAACCATGTAGTGGTGGCACACATCTTTATCCCAGCACTCGGGAGGCAGAGGCAGGCAGATCTCTGAGTTTGAGGCCAGCCTGGTCTATAGAACCAGTTCCAGGACAGCCACGGCTACACAGAAAAACCCTGTCTCAAAAAACTGAGATAAATAATAAGAGAGGTTGAGTATATTTTGATACCCCCATTTCTATTTTTAAGATTTATCTATTTACCTATCCTGTGATACTGGCAACTAAACTGGGGCTTCATCTTGCTAGACAAGTACTCTACTGCTGAGCTGCATCTCTGAGCGCCCCCAACTTTAATTTTAAAAAGTACGAAGCCAGGAGCATGGCTCAGTGGAACTCTTTCTTTGTATGCTTGAGGTCCTGGGCTCAATTAACAGCATGACAAAAGTTAAAGACCAAAAAGTACTGTGCATCTACTTAAAAATATATCACCAATGTCATTGAAAGAAATCACAGTGGGCAAGCTACCTACTGAATGTGGTATTTGGGAAAGATAAATAGACTGCATATTCTACAGAAAGGAGTCAGTTTTGATACAGGCTTGGTGTGCATGTAGTTGGGCACATGTGAATATATGAAGGTTAGAGAAAAACTTCAGGTAATTAGCTCTCACTTTCTACTGTGTAGATCCCAGGAATCAAACTTCAGTTCTCAGGCTTGGTGGCAAGTACCTTTACCCTCTGAGCCATCTCATATGCACAACCCCCTCACTCCATATTGCTCTCTACATTTGCCTTCGCCTAGAATCTGTAACGACATACTCACGACGCTTAAATCTCAGCACTGTTATTTTATAAGAAATACAGTTACAAAATTATACAGCATTATTCCTACAAGGAGGTATTAAAAACTGAAATTGATTTTTTTTTGCTTAAATAAAGCATGTTTTTTCCAAACATTCTCTAATCAGAATATATTACATTTATTACCAAAATAGATGCAATTTTAAAAAATCAGCCCATATAATTTTACATGCATCGTATGATCACAATCACGAAAAATTATAGACAACAAAAGAATAAAAGAAGCGTGGCTGGTGTGAAAATCTGCTGATTTTCTCTTCTGTCAATGTTTCTCTGTTGTCCTAATTACTGCTATAATGCTTAAAATGATTTTTTTTCTTCCCTTTTTCTTAACCAACCAGAGAGCTGTAGGTTATTTTTAAAATGAGGTCCTCACCTCACTCCATGCACTTAAATTAATCTTAATGGTTTTAGAGAGTTATATTTTCAAATGATAGCAACTTAAGAGGTATTAATCAAATTTATATTAAATAACAGCCCCCTTGAAGAGGTGATTTTCCACAATTAGGATACCAAGAGAAATCACAGATAAATACACTGTGTACAAATTCCATAATGTTCTTCAGGCAGCATCTTGGGTCCTAAGGATGGGACTCCACAGCTTGAAAAAGTTCTAAGCCCAGGCTTTTTAATTTAATCCATTCGACTTCACCCCCTCAGGTCCCTTTCCTGGGTGGGTGGGTGGGGGTCTTAAGCCCTTCCCATCCTTCCTTCCCTTGACCCCCTTTCACTTCTTCCCTTCATCTCTTTTTACTCCTATAAGACAACCTGAGAGGTCCTGATGCAGCAGGCACTCTTCTGACACTGACAGAACGTGGTTATAGCTCTACTCTCTGTCTCTTCGCTTCCTGACCATCCTAAGGATAAAGGCTGGGCTGGAGATGTAGGTAAGTGGTTGAGTATTTGCCTAACCATGTTCAAGGCTCCTGGGTCAATCCTCAGCACTAGAAAATAAAAAATCTACCAGAAGGATGAAAGCTGTTGAAAGTTACCATCCCTCCTTCCATTCCCCCACTTCCTGGCAGAAGGCAGGAGGTAGCTGGCCCAGGCCTCCTACAGAAGGGCCAGAGCAGCAGTCTCCTCTCTCCAGGAAGGCGTCTTTGTCTGGGATCACTGTTGGTCTCCAGCAGCTAGGCCAGCCATCTGCTCATGCCTACCACCAGCTGCCGTCTCTCCTTCGCTTTCTGTCTCCCCCGAGAATCCCAATTTACTTGCAGGCACGTGGAATTCTCTGCTGCCCTTGCTCAGACTGGATCCTTATCTTTCCAGGGCTTTCAGAGTGGCCCCTTTTCACTTAACTTCTTATGGATTCCCCTTGAGACAGATCTGCTGCCTTCCCTGAGGGAGTCTCCTCTGGTTATATATGCCGACAAGAGACTCTAGAAAAGGAAGTCCATCTAGAAAAGTGTTTGAGTGAGCGTGTAGGAGATATGCAGCTTCAAGTAGGAGGAAACCAGATCCTGGCCCCAAATCCCAGGGGACTTAGTTTCAATTCCCCATATGGAGCTTCAAACCCGTGACTAGCACCACAGGTTGAAATTTTACTTGGTATCACTTCATGGGGAAAGAACAACTACCAAAACCATAAAAAGAGCATGATTATTTAAATCAGCTCTTTTCCATCTGGATGCTTACCCCAGCGTCTCCCCGTTTTAAAACCAGACGAGTCTAGCGGGCTTTGGAATCCATGCTATATCCTTTCAGAATGTCTTCTGATGGTGGGTGAACATGGTTGTTTCTCCCTTCAAATCCTGGATTCCCCTGCCTCCTGGAGAAGCTGCTCATCCCCTGCCTCATCCCACCCTTCTCAGCCTGCTCCTGAAGCCTCAGCACCTGCCAGGTCCAGCTCTGTTAGGATATTGCATGAACCAAATAGGCTGAGCAAGGCTGTTGTCTGACCCAGTGCTGTCACAATAATTAATGGTCCTTGCATCACTCTTGAGCCCGTGGAAGAAGGAAACTTCTACCCAAGCAGCGGAGCAGTATGTCCCTGATGGTCCTGCTTCCTGCACCCCTGCAGGATCCATCAATTCATAGCCAGGACCACCCAGAACATGAGAAATACCTGAGTCCAGCTGGGATGCTTCTCACAGCACCAATGGGTTACTCATACAACTTGTTTCTCACCCCACCTCCCATGCTCCCCCCACACACACACACACACTTAAAAGAAAGCGGATACTCAGGCAGGGTTCTTGGGCAAGTAATATGTTGGGGAGTGCTCTTTGAAGAGAAGTAGAACATTTAGGAAGCTCAGAGAGGGGGTGAGGAGAGATCTATACACAATCTAATCCTTCATGGAGCCCTGAGCATAGTATATCCCCAAGCTCAGGCTGCTGAGGGACAAGAGGTCTGGACCAGTGGAACATCACCTGCAGCCAATGACACAATGCCTCCAGAGATGAGAAGTGGGAACTTATAAAGCCCCACAACTGCAGCTTCCAACAGCCAAGGGCAAGCTAGGGAAAGACAGGTGTGAGCTCCCAGCAGCCAAGTCCCTTAGCAGCGAGGGGGGTGGGGCACTGGCCTAGTAAAAGGTATCTGGGTGAAAGATGAACTTCTATTAACATCCTACTTGACTTTTCTCAACCAGCGTATTTTCTTTCTTTTCTACATTTTTATTTTGTTTATTTTTTGTATTCCATTTGTTTAGAGTGTATGGGAGTAGACACATGTACATGTGTAAGTAAAGGCATGTGACATGGCAGGTGTATGTGTTTCAGAAGAAAGTTAGTGGGAGTTGGATCTCCCCTTCTACTATGTGAGTCCCAAGGGTCAAACTCTGGTTGTCAAGCTGGGTGACCTGCACCCTTACCCCTGAGACGCCTCACCAGTCCCATGTTTTCTTTTGATGATGTCTATTACTAACCTACTCTCACTTTTTAAAAATCCTTCAGGTTGACCATGAACTCAACTAACTAAGTCTTGGTCAGCAACATTAAATCCTCAAGTCCCTTTCTTCCACTATCTTTGGGGATTTTTAATCACAAAATTGTAGAGTCCTTTGGGGGATGTTTCTTTATTTTCTAGAAGAAACTGAGGCATACAAAAGATTGGTCTATCTAGCATGTTCCCTAACATAATGAGCCAGAGACCACCTACCTTTGAGGTAAAAGCATGCTAATGTACCTCTAATTCAATTTATGTCATGGCAAAAGGACTTTTTGCTCAGACTTTTGAATGAATCATTATTTTTAAAAGATTATTAAATTCAACACTTACAAAGAAAATTGCATGGCAAGAGTAATATTCCCATCCTGTGTTTGATGTCTGAGATAAGGACATGGAGTTAAGCCAGATATAGAACCTACTTAAAATCTTACAGAGTTTTTAAAACCAAACTTGAACCTTCTGGAGTTGATTTATTTATTCTTGGCAACTTGCAGCTTCCTGATTCTTGGAAAGTTGCTGGCTCATTTAGAAGAAAAACTCATGAGAGTTCTTGTGCACTGAGTAGCTCTTACAAAACAGTCTTTTGAAGTATAAAGTGTAAATGAATAAGAAGCAGAAGAAGGAAGTTCTGAAACACACATGGATGTAATCATGGAGGGAATGGCTCTCAGGGCAAAATGCAGACTTGTTTCTCATGCCCGAAACACTGAGGAAATTGTCCTGCATCCACCAAACCCCAAGTACAAAAATATTTTTCCTTTGTCTGAGGCACTCCTTAGCCATGTGAGTGACTTAGGTTCATGACAAAGGACACCAAGGGAACTACGGCCAGGTTACCTCCATTCTGTACTATGTCCCAAGCATCCCTCCTACCGCATGTGTGTATGCCATCAATAAAGATTATTTCTTTTTCCTGATGAAAACATTGTCCAGAATTGTCCAGAGTTGTGGCACATGCCCTTAATCATAAAACTTGGGAGGCAGAGGCAGGTGGATCTTTGTGAGTTCAAGGCCAGCCCGATCTACAAAGTGAGTTCTAGGATAGCCAAGGCAGTAACATAGAGAAACCCTGACTCAAAAACAACAACAAAAAAGTAAGAATCACTGTGAAACCCAAGGATTCTCTCTCTCTCTCTCTCTCTCTCTCTCTCTCTCTCTCTCTCTCTCTCTCTCTCTCTCTCTCTCCCTCCCTTCTTCCTTCCTTCCCTCCCTTTCTCCCTCCCTCTCCCTCTTTCACTCTTTCTCCCTCTCCCCCTTCCTCTTCCCCTCCCCCTCTCTCTGTGATATGTATATGTGAACTTGTATGTGGAAGGGTGCATTGGGTGTCCTTCTCCAGCACTCTCAACCTTATTTTTTGAGGCAGGGTCTCACTGACCGAGGATCTCACCTGTTCAGCAAGACTAACTGGCCAGTGAGTTCCTGGGGTGCTCCTGCCTCTCTCTACTCTACCCCAGCACTGGGATGACAGTGCCTTACTTTTAAGAGAAATCTAGGAATCCAAATGCTGATCCTTGTGTTTGTGAATGTAACAAGCACTTTATGGGTTGAGCCATCTCCGCAGCCCCAGAATTCCAAAGTCTCTAGGCAAAAACAACGTGACCATCTAGTTTCATGACCATGCAGGCCCAACAGGATGGTGCTTTTCTGTACATAAAAACCCAATATGGAAGCTTTACTGCCATTATGGAAGGGAAGGCCTCCTCACAATGTAGACTACTTCTCTTGACGTAGATAAAAGCCTGTTTTTTTCCTTCCTGTCCGCTGCCAGTGACACAGACAGCCAGCTGCTCTCTGCTCAGGCCCACACTTCATTTATCGCCTACACAAGGTCTCTCACTAACACCTCTCACCAGTTCTTCTGAGGAGGAAGTGAGAGAGGATGGCCATTAAAAAGATGACCATCTTATGTAACAGTTGTTTTATATGTTGAAGGAAAGGGCAAATATTGAACAGCTGTCCAACCTCAGTTGGGTTGTTCTGGCAATTGCTTCCTAGTTTTCATCTTTGCCATGACTACAGGGCAGTATTTTCAACTCCACTCTTGTGAATAGGCTCCCAGCAGCCTCAGGAATTGGGTTCCATCTTGCAGTAGTCAGTTCTTATGAGAGCAGAGTGTTACAAGGTCAGGTATCATATCTGGCCTTTCTGTGTGCGCCATTTCCCTTTCTGCTTCTCTACCATTTGGTATGACCAAGGGGAGCCTTACCAAGACAGCATGCCATACACTGTTGGTACCTTCTAGTCACACACAGTCAAATAAATTGCCTATGACATACCAGCCTCAGGTGTTTTATCATAGTAACACAAAACAGAGAAACTACCATCTTTTTCCTGGCCCCATATACAAGTACTACAAGACAACTTTTAATTCTGTTCACAAGCTTTTAAACATTCCAGGTCTCCCTATTTTTGTTTGTTTGTTTGTTTGTTTGTTTGTTTTTCTTATTTTACATCTTGGTCCCAGTTCTCTCTCCCTCCCTCCCTCTCCCCCACCCTCCCATCCCCCCAAACCACCCTCCCATCCTACCCACCCACCCCCATTCCACAGGGAAGGTGATGCCTTCCAGGAGGGGTCAACAAAATCTGTCAAGTCATTTGGAGTAAGGACTAGGCCCTCCCTCCTGCCTCTAGGTTAGGGAAGTATCCCTCCATGGGGAATGTGCTCCCAGAGTCCTTTCATGCACCAGGGATACATCCTGGTTCCACTGTCAGAGGTCCCTTTGACTGCCCAGGCCTTCTAACTGAGACCCATGTTCAGGGGCTCTGACTCAGTTCAATGTTGGTTTCCCAGCTATCAGTCTAGGGGCCCATTAGCTCCTCCTTGTGTGTGTGTGTGTGTGTGTGTGTGTGAGAGAGAGAGAGAGAGAGAGAGAGAGAGAGAGAGAGAGAGAGAGAGAGAGATCATAAAAGAGGGAGAAAACAGACTCCCTACTATTTTTGAAAGGTGGTAGGAAAAGCATAGTGAAGTAGATGGGACACAAGTTTGACATCAACTGTCTCAGGTTTAAGTCTGCTCTTCATAGGTTTCATGGCCTTAAGTAACCAGAAATTTCATTGGCCAGGCAAGAAATTTCTTAATCTAGACTGGGAATTGAACCTGTGTCTTCTTCTAGAACAGCCTGTTTTCTTAACCACCAAGCCATCTCTCCAGTCCCATGGTTGGCAATTTTTGAAACATTAAATCATTTGACCTCCACAGTTCCTTGGCCCTGTTAGTGAAGCACTGGATATCTAGCACACAGATAAAGATGTCTAGGTTCAGAAATTCCTAGTAACTTACCACATGTGTAACCCCAGTGCTGAGGGATAGAGGCAGGCAGAACCCTGGTGCTTGCTAGACAGCTAGTCTAGCTGAAACAGTGAACTCAGGTTCAGTGAGTTCTCGTCTCAAGAAAGTAAGCTGGACAGTAATAAAAGAGGACACAGTGTCCTCCTCTGACTTCCACAGGAGCATGCATGGACGAGTGCATGTGTGCACACACACCACAACACACACATACATGCACATGCATGTTCACACACAACACACATGAATGCACACTCAACACACACATGCCACATGCACATACACACAGCACACATAATACATGCACATGCATGCACACATACACAATACACATGTACATGCACATAGGCACACACACATTTCCATTTTCTTCCACCTTATACTACATAATAGATTCCAAATCAAATCAGAAACTCAATGTTAAAAATATGAATAAAATGAAAATGAACATTTATCCCATCACTGGGTAGGGTTTTGCCAGGCCTTGAGGCAGTGGAAAAAAATATAAATGGAATGATCCATAGTTTGCCCACAAAATTCAAAATTCTGCCTATAGCAGTTGAATTTTCAAACAGAACTGAACAACACATGGGGGGGAGTATATCTGCAGCAAATGTGATGAAGGGTTAATATTTAAAGAGCTCATGAACATGGAGACCAAGGAGAGAGGAAGGATTATCTGAGGCAAAGCTTTAATCATAGCTGGCTCATTCTGATACCTACAATGTCTGAGTTCTCCCGTTTCTGCCAATTGGTTCGCGTCTGTACATGCAAACTGTATTTAACACTGGCTCCAGCCCAACCTAATTAGTAAAGTCAGTCTGCCGCAAAGAGAAGATCATTATAATGCTTCATGCAGCCAAATGTCCATGGTGTTTCTAGTGTGTACTATTGAACATTCTCCACATGACTACTCCCCTCGGGTGGTGTGAGAAATGTAGAGCTGGCCATCCCTCCCTCCCACAGAGCTTGAAAGCAATGGTGGGTTCGCCTGGAGGAACTAAGTGGGAGTAGACAATAAAGGCCTCTGAGGCAATTGTAAAACCATAGACTCGCTGGTGCTCATTTGGCCACGCTGCCATTGAATTATAGTCTAGGTCTCATAACCTGGTGCCGACCAAGTTCCTCCATGAATCTTACCTATAGCAAGGTAAGATTTCCCCCTCTTGCTCACATAGAAACCGGGGCTCGAACTGAAGAAATGATTTGCTGGAAGTTATACAAGGAGCTGGAAGAGATCTGAATCCTGAGATGTTAGAGCTAGGAGTGTAACTACCCGTAACTGTCCACAAGGCCTCCTGCTGAACTAAAGCAAGGGTCTAAGTAGATGACATTTCTTGGCAAACCCAGAGATGAGGGATGAAGGAAAGTAGACAAATGGAGAGGGGTGTTACTCTTTAAACCTTAAATATTCCCCAAGGCCCAGAACAGCTCTAGTGGGACACAGAGAAACCAACCTTAAAAGGTGAGGCCTAGTGGAAGAGAGTTAAGTCAATACTCCGCAAGAACTCAGTAAGGTTTGGTCCCTTCCCCTTTCTCTCTTTCTGCTTCCTGGCAGCGAGGTAAAGGTTTTGTTCTGCCATGTGCTCCCACCTTGATGTGTTGTCTCACTACAGGCCCCAAAAGCGTCAGATTCGATTGATGGTAGACTAGAATCTCCAATGCTGTGAGTCAAAATAGTATATTGTTCTTTATAAGTGAACCATTTTCATCATAGTAATAGAGCTAAAACAGAAGAGTCCAAAGTGAGCAGCCAGCTATCCTCTGAAAAGGCAAAGCGAGACTCAGACAAATCCACCTCCGATCAGTACATATGTATGTATAAAGAGACAAAGGGAGGCCTGGAAGAGAACAAAGGTGACAGAGAAAGTTCCCAGTGCTCATGTAAGACTGTCAATGGTTCTTGTTTTCCACAGCCAGACTGGAAAAGCCTCGAAGTGTATGAGCTGGTGGGTAAAGTACCCAGAATGGCTTTACAGAATCGGTGGGGCAAAATCAGCCCCAGAAAAAAAAAAGTCTGTTCTCATTAAATCTGACAAAGTTTAAAAGAGAGAGCTGAAAACAGCAAACTATTTCCAAGTTAGCATCCCAGAATAAGTCTTGAGGATCTTTTCTGGCGCATGTGTATTTCACACAGTCCTGGGTTTCATAAGGACACTTGCAGATAAGCATATAATGTTCTTTGACCGTGTTCCACATATGCCCAGCCTTGCCATTGTATAACTCACCTTTGTTCCCCAGGGCTCATTTCTACTTTCATGTCATATATGCATGCATGGTTGTACACACCTACATGAGGACTAGGATCCACAAAGGAGAGAAAACATGATACTTGTCTGAGACTGACCTAATTGTCCTGAAAAGGCATCATTTGATTTTTCTTTATGGCTAAATAAAGTGTCATGACATGTTCCATGCACATGTAAGAATGCACACACACAAAACACACACACACACACACACACACACACACACACTGGAATTTTAAAATAATTTTTTGAGCATAGTGTGTGTGTGTGTGTGTGTGTGTGTTTGCATGTGTGCATGTGTGTTTTACTTTCTTTATCTATTTCTTTGTTGATGAATGCCTGGGTCACCTCCATGACTTAGCCATTGTGTATAGTGGTACAATAAATAAGCAGTAATATGCAAGTATTTGTGTTATCTGGGATTAGCATCCCTCCGGGAAATCCTTAGGAATTGCATAACTGGGAGACATGGTACATCTACCTATTTTAGTTTATCTGAAGAACCTAAATACTGATTTCCATCATGGCTGGGCTAATTTGAGTACAAAAAGTTTCTAGACTGTTATAGGAATTTAAGAAAATCTAAGAGAAAGTTGGAAAATAAGAAGAAATGAACAATATCTGACATTTTAAAAAAATAGTTATACAAGGAGAAAAATCTATCAGTTGAAACTGATGCAAAAATGACAGTTAACTGAATTGGTGAATAAGAACAGTAAAACAATTAGAATGCCTGCACTCCAAAATGGTATGTTCAAGAAACTAAAAGACCCAAACATTATAGGCAATTGCCAGTGCTCTTGATTACCCCCAGACTTTGACAATGAACCCCTGTTGCTGAAGGCATCACATACTTAAGTCCTATAACACGGAGACATCAAGCTGTCACTGACCTTGAAGCTTTATCCCTACTGGCTAGCTTTCATGGTGCTGAAAGTTTCTATGCAGAGGAGAAAAGTAATCCTCAGTCAGACCCAGCTATGACCCCCTTAGAGCTACAAAAATGACTGATCCATCAAAGCATGCTTGCTGGTTCAAGAGTGGGTGGCATGAACATAATGGGAGTAACCAACTACGCTCTGATTGGGTTTAAATCTTCTCCACAAGATGAAATCTGGACTTGGCACCATGATTTGAGCTAAGGACCTATGTCTAGATAGGACATAGGCCCTAGGGAAGAACCAACCATTATTATTTTACTAAGTGGACATAATATTAAATCAGCTCTTATGACATATTGTCACATCCATGGATCAATCCCTCATCAGAGAAGCCTCTATATGCAGTAGATGGTTATTCACACAGAGACGCACATGCGACCAAGGTGCAGCAAATAAGTGACTGCAGAATGCTCAGCCCCAACTGCACATCCCGCTCCCAAGGCTCAAGCGTCATTGCATAAGAGGGGGCAGAAAGAATATAAAAGCCAGAAGTGATGGATGACTATAAGGAAAGAGTATAATCTGGACACAGAAGGGCAGCTGCAGATAGGAACTCACAGTGGTTGTGACAGTATGCATTAGACCTGTGCAAGCCTAAGTCAGACCAAATCCCAGCATGGTAATTGGAATTGGACGTGAACTCCCACCTCCAGCCATGTAACTATTAGCAACTGTTAGATATTGCGAGTGGGGTGAACAATTGTCTCTAAGAGTTTAAACCCTGATGATTTGACCACACTAGTGGAAGACCACTCAAGAACATTGGACAGATCACAACTGTCTGCAACTCCAGTCCCAGGGGATCTGACACCCTCTCCTGGACTCTTTGGCACCTGAACACAAGTACATACACACTGAGAGACATACACACATACATAAATAAAAGTCCTAAAATGTTATAAAATATGTACTGTATACTCTTTCACAGTGACTTAGATGATAATACACCTGATCACCACTGTGGTGGTTTCAAAGAAAAGAGTCCCCAAAGGGGAGTGGCACTATTAGAGGGTGTGGCATTGTTGGAGTGGGTGTGTCCTTGTTGGAGGAAGTTTGTTACTAGGGATATGCTCAAGCCATACCCAGTGTCTCAGACCACTTCCTGTTGCCTGCAAAAGATGTAAAACTCTCAGCTGCCATTCCAGCACCATGTCTGCCTACATGCCACCATGTCCCATCATGATAATGGACTGAACCTCTGAATTGTAAGCCACCCAATTAAATGTTTTCCTTTATAAGAGTTGCTGTGGTCATGGTGTCTCTTCACAGCAATGGAAACCCTAACTATGACAATCACCAATGTCACAAAAATACACAGTTAATTCAAAAGAAGGCAAGAAACAGAAACATAGAAAACAAATAACAAGGTGTTCAATTTGAGTCCAACCATATAACAAAAATCACATTAAATGTATATGGTCTGACGTCTCCCACAAAGGGCAGCAATTGTCATTCTGGGTAAATCACCCTGCAATTACAGGCTGTCAGCGAGACACCCACTTTAAATATGAAGGCACAAATGTGGCTACTTTCAGGTGTCAGCTTGATTGGATGAAGTGGCAGGTAAGGTAAACCACTGTTTCCTGGTGTGTCTGTGACCCTGTTTCTGGGAGAACCTGACACTTGAATCAGTGCACTGAATAAAGGAAAACCTGCCCTGCCCCAGTGTGTAGAGGAACCCTCCAAAGAGTTGAGGCTTGGTTAAAATAAAAAGAGCAAAGAAAGAGTGAATTTATGTCCCACCTTTCCTCGGGCTCAGCACATGACTCCCGTGCTTGAGGTGATCCTGTTGTAAACACACCTACTGCTTTGCTCTTATAAAAGCCCTGCACTCACAACTATGTACGACACACCACCTTTAATGACAATAATAAACTATTACGGCACTGGCACATGTGTTTATTATACTATGCTTTCCACTGTTGTTATAGAATATACTCCCACACACACACCTTACTGTAAAGCAGTGTGCCGTGTTGCACTGGCAGCAGCCTTCTGCATCCAGTGTTTACTAGGTTGCTTGATGATACCAAGAGTCCGCTTCAGTGACTGACAGCTCCCATCTAGGACCACGTAAGTGTACTTAAACTTGATGATGTGTGCACAACAACAAAATTGCCTAGCCATTCATTTACCAAAACATGTCCTCATTGTTAAGCTTTATTTTGGCTTTGTTTCACAGAATGGCAATATAGATGGAAAAAAAAACTACACCAAGAAATATTAGATTTCCAGGGCTGCCATAACAAACTACCACAAATTTTAAAACATAAGTTGTTCTCTCTCTCTCTCTCTCTCCCAAAACTCTGGAAGCTAGAAACCTGAAGTTGAGATATGACTGGGGGCATGACTTCTCTACAAGATCTTCAAAAGTTTAAGTATGTCCTTTGCTACATAGAAAGTTCAAAGCCAGCCTGGGCTATATGAGGCTGTTGAAAAAAATATCAATTAGCCAATCATCTGAACTCAAGATGTAATGCTATCAGAGTGGCAGAGTCTTTGGGAGGTAATTATCTCACTGGGGTTTGACTGACAGGGCTAAGACATGATGAGTGCTTTTACAGAACATCAACATCATCCAGCCCATACACATGTTTTACCACTCAGCCCCATCAATGACTCTGAAAGTAATTATTTCACATGAAGTATGTTTGCAGACCACAAAGAAATTAAATTGAAATCAATAACAAATATTCTGGGAAAAAACCCTACAAATACTTGGAAACTAACACATTTCTAAATAGCCCACAATCCAAAGAAGCAATCAAAAAGAATTAGAAAGTATTTTTAATATCTTTAGACATTATACATTTATTAAATTGTCATATTATAGCCCATAAATATACACAATTAAGTAATAAACTAAACAAAAATATTAGTACAAACTCCTCTAAAAGAAATCATTTTAAATTGAACTAAAATAAAAAGTCAGTGAAATAAACACTCCAAATACTGGGATTTGAGAGATAGCTCAGCAGTTAAGTGCACTTACTGTCCTTCCAGAGGACCCAGGACCCGTGTCAGGTGGCTCACAACCATCTGTAGCTTAGTTCCAGGGGACCTGACACCCTCTGCTGGCCTCTGTAGACACTAGATACACACATGGTGCCCATAAAATCACATAGGCACACACACATAAAAATCAATATTTTAAAAGTACAACATTTCTTGAAATGATCAATAGTATTCACAAATCAGAGAGAAAAAATAGATGATGCAGATGCCAACATCAGGAAACGAAAGAGTCATCATTACAGATTCTACAGAGGAACATTAACATACCTTTTGTTTCTGGTGGTGCTTAGATAGAACCCAGAGCATCATACACTCAAAGGAAGTGACACAGACCACTGAGTTATAACTCCAGCCTGGTAGTCATATATGTGCATTAAAAATTAAGTTTGTGATTGAAAATATTTCTACAGCCATAAAACAAACCCCAGACATAGGTGGCTTTACAGCTGTATGTTATCAAACCTTGAACACATCAAAGAGAACAGAATATTTCCCAATTCACTCAGTGTGGGAGGCATGACAGCAGCCACTAAAGTCAGGCAGAAGGAGGAGGAGGAGGAGGAGGAGGAGGAGGAGGAGGAGGAGGAGGAGGAGGAGGAGGAGGAGGAGGAGGAGGAGGAGGAGGAGGAGGAGGAGGAGGAGGAGGAGGAGGAGGAGGAGGAGGAGAAGAAGAAGGAGAAGAAGAAGAAGAAGAAGAAGAAGAAGAAGAAGAAGAAGAAGAAGAAGAAGAAGAAGAAGAAGAAGAAGAAGAAGGTGGTGCTAGGGAAGAACAACATTATAGGAAATTGAACCTAGCAATGTATTACAAGTCTACTCACTGACAATATCCCTTTAAAAACTTATCTGTTGAAAGCAAGAGATAGGGTTGGAGAAAACTGCAGCTCTGAATGGAAAGATATCCTGACTGTCGGGAGCCAGGCTATACCTATAGCTGTGAAGGGAAGGTATCCTGGATATCTACAGCTCTGAAGAGAAAGGTATCCTGACTGTCAGGAGTAAAACTATACCTACAACTGTATTCCGGCGGGAGATGGTTTTCCTGCAGGAATGTAGCCATCCTCTCCTCTCCAAGAGAGCCATTACAGTTCAGCTCTGCTTCACTCCACTCTGCTAAGAGAGTTTCCCAGCAGAATTCAGTTGTTTCTCTATTCTGCTCCAGTCTGCTAAGAGAGTTTCCCAGCAGAGAGGTCGGTTGCTTCTCTGCTCTGGTCAAAGTTGTTACCTCTCTGCTAAGGTGGAAACCCCTGCAGAAATGTCGCAGTCTACTCTGCTCTACTAAGGGAGTTCCCCAGCAGAATCCTTCCATCCAAAATCAAGAGATTGATTGGGAGGGAGGAATCTAGGAGACTGGCTGCCTCTGCCGAGGTGAAAAAAAAAAGGCAGCTCCCAACTGAACAGGCACAGAGCTTACTTATATGGAGCTTGTTAGAGGCAGAGCTTTTCCAGGGTAAAGACTTTCAGGGTGGGAATTGGTCAGATTTCAATACCTGAACTTGGACAAGCTCAAAGATTGGCTGGATTTTGTGCTCAGGGATTGGTTGGTTTCATTCTCAGGGATGGGTTGTCTTTCCTGCTCAGGGACTAATTGGGTTTTGTGCTGAGTTAGTCAGGGGCAAAATGTGTTTCTTCAGTTCTGGTTTCGGGGCCAAAGTGTGTTTCTTTCACCGCCCCTTTTTAACCTTTGGCTCTGGTTTTAGGGTCAGGGTGTGTTTCTTTGGCTGGCCCTTTTACCCTACAGTGAGTGGTGAGGTCATGAATGTGAAGCTTTTGTTCCTTCTCTAGTCCTGTGAGGCTAGAGAAGACTCTCTCTGAACCAGGAAGTAATCTCCCTACAGGTAATGGATGTGAAGCTTCCTCACTCTTGGACTTCCCAGTCTCCAGAACTGTAAAGAAATGAACTTCTGTTGTTTGCCTACTACCCAATATAAGGTATTTGTTATAGTAGCCCAAATATTTTGAGATAATACTATATCACAAAGAACTAAGAGGTTTATTCCAGTAATATAACATTAATTGAGCATTAGAAATCATTTAATAAAATATGCTCATTTCTACGTTTTAATTTACTTTGTTTTTTTTTATTCTTTGACCATTTTATACATATATACATATGAGGAATTTCAGTGTTCTCATCCTCCATTACCCTTGCTCATCCCATTCCCCCCACCCCTGCTGAAATCCTTCTTCCCAGAAAATCCCCCTTCAGGTTTCATGTCTTATTTTTGTGTTCTACCCACACATCTCATTAAAGCATGCGTGGAAGGTTATTTACTACAATATGGGAAACTTACCAGTGTCTGTACTACTGAAGAAAATGAGACAACTCCCACACACACACAGAAATCATTAACTGCCAATAGTGCCTCAGAGAATGGTGGACCTTGTGGACCCATCTGTTACCCACCAGGAAAGGCTGACTGACCTCGTCTTGTACCGTTAACAGCTGCACTGAGTTCAGGAGTGCAATGGTGATATCTCACCTGGAAAACCTTTTGTTGTTGTTGTTACACATCTCCCCATCCTCTGAGTGTTAACATTCTTTCCCCTCACCTCACTCTTCTGCTTTGTTCCCTGAGCCTTGGAGGGTGATACAGATGTTGTGTTTAAGCCTGAGCACTGCACCATCAATTATTTGTAGTGCTTGACAAGTAATGAGTTTCTGCATCAATACTGCCCACTGCAATAAGAAGCCTCTCTGGTGAAGGCTGAGAACAGCATTAATCTATGGGTATAACCATAACTACTTAGAAGGCAGTTTGGTAACATGTCCATTTATCAAAGCAATAGTAGTAAGATCCCTGCTAGGGACAATGGCCTCCCCAGCCACAGCTCTTGCCCCAGTGCACAACACTGAAAGATTTCATTTCTAAAGAGGTAAAAAAAATCATTTGTCAAAATCCAGCTTCTAGTCCTGATAAAGCTTTCCAGAAAACTAGCACTAGAAGTTTCTCAGCCCTATAACAGATATCAGCAAAAACCACAGATAACAATATACTTTCTGGTGGAAAATAAAATAGATTCCTTCTAAAATCAGAAGGAAAAAAAACTATGTTGTCCTTTCTCTTGCTTCTTTCATTACACTAGAGATACAAAAGGATAATAAAGAGAAATAAATGATGCATAGATTGAAAAGACTATACACACACACACACACACACACACACACACACACACACCATAATATATATATAATATATATATATATATATATATATATATATATATATATATATATATCATACCAACCATAGTTTCCCTCCCTCCTCTCCTCTGGCTCCCTCCCCTATCTCCTCCCCACAATTCACTCCTCTTCTCCTCCTCTTTCTCCATTCAGATGGGGTAAGTCCTCCCATGGGAATCAACAAAGCATGGCATATCAAGTTGAGGCAGGACCAAGCTTCCTGTCCCTACATCAAGGCTGAACAAGGCATCCCACCATAGGAAACAGGTTCCAAAGAGCCAGCTCATACACCAGGAACAGGTCCTGGTACCACTGCTAAGGGCCCCACAAAAGACTGTGCTACACAACTGTCACCCAGGTGCAGAGGGCCTAGGTCAGTCCCATGCTGGCTCCCTAGCTGTCTGTCCAGAGTCCTTGAGCTACCACAAAGTCAGCTGTCTCCCCATCATGATCTTGACTCCACCCCCACCCCTTGCTCATGCAATCTCTCCTCCCTTTCTTCAACTGTATTCCTAGAGGTAAGCCAAGTGCCTCCTGAGTGCTAGGATTAAAGGTATTTACCACCCACCATACCCAGCATTATATAATTTCTTAAATGCATAAGGATTGTACATTGTAAATTATAAATGTCAATAAAAACAATTAAAAGATTGTCTAAGGAGATGTTTATATTATGCCTGTAGTTTCAGTAATTTAATATTGTGAGGATATCCTTTCTTTCCAAATGGGCCAAGCACAAATCTAAAACGAATTTTTTTGTAGAGTTGGTATGCTTTTCAAAGATTTTTGTGAACCTAGAATAAAAGAACGAAAATAACTAAAAACACCTTTGAGAAGAAAGAACAGAATTGAAGGATATACCTGTCGAGCCAAGTCTTCCAAAGCTACAGAGAAGCTGGAGAGACAGCCTAGTAAGTAAAGAGCTTGCTGTGCAGGTATGAGGACCAGAGTTCAGATCCTCAGTACCCACATAAAAGATGAGTTGGTGTGGCAGTCAGTTTGTAAGCCCAGGGACAGGGCATCCCTACAGTAAGCTAGCTAGATTAACTGAAGCAGTGAGCTCTAAGGTAAATGAGAGACTCTGCCTAACCCTGTCTGGGAAGACATCTGACATCAACCACATACAGGCACACACGCACACACACGCACGCACACACACACGCACACACACATACATCGTATATATAAAAGCAGTAAAATTTTGTATGAAAAGCTACAGTATTAAAGATGAGCTAGTGGCATGACAAGTATGGAAACCACAAAATAGATGTAAATTATCTGGATCGCACTGTCACTGCCAGTAAAGTTAAATTTTATCAGAAGGCAGAATCAACATTCAGCTGGCCAGAATTTACCATAGAGTCTTCAGTGAACCCAGATTATGATAGAGAGACACAGGAAGGTATAGGGAGGGGGTTAGAAAGGTTTGAGGGCCTTCTCCATCTGGAAGTGTGGAGAAGCAGAATCAGCTAATTATTCCTTCATTACTCTTTGGATCTATCCAGTTTTTACCCCAATGTCTGACTCCTGAGTTTTTTTCAATAATAGAACAATATAAGTAATTGCTTCACCAGACATAGACCTATAATACATAAGGTCAACAAGAGTGATAAGAAAGATGCAAAGGTCACTGTAATTCTAGCATTATGGAGCCTGAAGAAGGACCATTCAAAGTTCAAGGACAGCCTGAGCTACAGAATGAGACCCAGTCTCAAAACAGCAGCAACAAAAAGATGCAAATATAATCCAGTGTGGAAGTGTTAGCCTTTTAAACATCTGTTGCTCAAGCACTGAAAACAGCAACAAAACCACTTCAATACTAACCTCGAATTACCTACAAAAAAGCACACAACTCAAAACAGGCCACAAAGCTGACTGTAAACATAAAGCTATAATACTTCCAGAATAAAATCCAGGTAAAAAATATTTGTATGCTCAAGGAAGCCAAGATTCCTTAGAGTCAACACAAATGTTGCAATCTGTAAAATTATAATATTCAACAAATTGGACATCACCAGAATTTGGAACTTCTGTTCTTTGGCAGAATTGTGAAAGGGGGAGCTCATGGACCCCCCCCCCAGACTAATAGCTGGAAAACTAGCATTATACTGACTCAGACCCCTGAACGTAAGTCTCAGTTAGAAGGCCTGGGCAGACTAAGGAACCTCTGACAGTGGAACCAGGATGTATCACTGGTGCATGAAAGGACTTTGGGAACACATTCCCCATGGAGGGATACTCCCTTAGCCTAGAGGCATGGGGGAGGGCCTAGTCCCTACTCCAAATGACTTGACAGATTTTGTTGATCCCTCCTGGAAGGCATCACCCTCCCTGTGGAGGGAGGGGTAATGGGATGGAAGGGTGATCAGGGGGCATGGGAGGGAGGGAGAGGGAACTGGGATCAATATGTAAAATAAGAAAAAAAAAATAATAATAAATAGAATAAAAAGACTGAAAAGACTTGCCACAGACATGAAGATCATATTTTCAAAGATTCCTAGATTAGAACGTATATCTTCAATACATAAAAACCTCTGGCTTAGATAGTGATAGTGCACACCTTTAATCCCAGCAGAGGCAGAGGCAGAGGCAGGAGGATTCTGTGAGTTTGAGGCCAGCCTAGTCTACAGAGCAAGTTCCAGGACAGGGTCCTAAGCTACAGAGAAACCCTGTCTCAACACCCCCCCCAAAAAAATACCCTCTGGAAGCTTAGTAATCAGAAAACATACAGCTTGCTTTTGGGAGTATTTTGTTGTAGTTTCGGGAACACAGTCTTACTGTGTTTCCCAGGATGGCCTGGAACTCTTCAGCCTCTTGCCTCAGTCTCTCAAGGGATGGGATTATTGGCCTGAAATGCCATATCTAACTCAATTTTCAAAATAGGCATAAGATTTTGAAGATGCTTCATTAAAGAATACACATAGATGACACAAGAAAACATATCCAAGGCCATTAACCATCAAGAAAATACAAATTCAAGCCAGTGCATTCCATTGAAATATAGAATTAAAAAGACAGATCATACCAAGTTTTAGCAAAGAGAGATGGCATGGAGAGGCTTGGATGCTGCCGGTAGGACTGCATGGCATACACCCTCTTAAGAAAGCAACTAGCAGATTCTTAAGGTATTAAACTTCACCTGCCTTCCACTCCTAAATGTTTGTTTAACAGAAGTAAAATTTTATGTTCACAATGATAACAGGGGTATTTATTCACAGCTTTATTCAAACTACCTCAAACCAGAAACAAGTCAAATGCCAACTGGCAGGTGAAGGAATAAGCAAACTATGATACTTCCTTGCAAATTCCAAACAATAAAAAAGAAAAAGCCATTGGCAGACATATCAACATGGGTGAATCTCAAATCACTAGGCTAACTGAAAGAAGCCAGATTTCCCTACACACACACACACACACACACACACGCACGCACGCACGCACGCACGCACACACGCACGCACGCACGCACGCACGCACACACACACACACGCACATATATATATATATATATGTGTGTGATTCTATTGCAATAAAATAAATGTATTTGTAATGAGAAAAACAAATCACTGGGAACAGAAGGCTCAGGAAGGAAAGAATGGCAAGGAAGGATCACAAAGGAAATTGGGGCATGATAGATATTTTTGTTATTTTGATGGTAGGGACAGTTTCTGAGTATGTACATGTGTCAAGATATACCAAACTTCAATATGTGATGTATTATATGTCAGTTATACTAAAAAACAGAGAGATGGGCAGACAAGAAGAACTAGAAGTAGAAGGACAAGAAAATGTCACTGAAGAATATTTGAGAGTTAGGACCTTCCGAGATGAAGGATATAGTTGGTGACAAATAGTAATGGTTATCCTTGAAGCTCATGGTTACCTCTTCTTAGTCTAATATCATTTCACACACAGGAACACAAAGCTCAGAGATGCTAAACCACCTTCTCAAGCTCATGAGCTAGTAAATGGTGGAATGGGGTCGTGATCCCCCCATTGCACATCACACAGCCTGATCACCTGGAACTCTAGCTTTCCTGCAGCTTTGGGGAGGTGCTGATGCAGTTACAGAGGTCCCAAGACACTCCCCCTGACACCACCCCATGCCAATCCCTCTGCTCTGACCTACACAAGTCCTTCCCCTTCCCATTTCTTCCACTTAAATTCTGAGGTCAGGCAGGGAAATCTTAGACACCGACAGCCTTGATCTCATGGATTCTAAGCCAAGGGGCTTCCAGCCAGAACCCAGAGACATCTGAGAACATGTAGACAGAAGCTGTCGGGAAAAGTGACTCATGAGAGCATGCCTGGAATATATGCAAGTTTAGTGGCTTCTCCATATGGGGGGGGGGGAGAACACGTGGTCTAGTCATGACAGGTGCTCCAGGGTATCTTACTAGGCCAGGAAGGCCTGGAATGACCAGAACATAGGGAAGCCTCTGGGGCACTTCGCCAGAGGAACAAGACACCCCACAGGGCCTAAGGCTTCATCAGGTCGGTGTGGCTGGTGCAATCTTGTCCCCTGTAGCAGCTGTCCCCACAGTGAGAGGAGAATCCCACGTGTCATTCCATGGCCACCAGGCAGAGACCAGCAGTTTCTAGTCAGAACTCTGTGAACACTGCTGAGACATCCTACTCCAGGACGGGAGGAAAGAGGGGCTCCCATTGTTTGCTCAGCAGTAGAATTATATTCAGGAGGTTGTGACCACCACATCACTGCCTCTTCTGCTGCTCTGGCCTGCATTTCCTGTAGGGTATCTCCACTGCAACCTTCCCAGCATGTTTCTGGTCACAGCCATGATAAACAGCACACTGGGGCTTGAACCCACATGTACATTTCCTTACAGTTCTAAGGTCAGAAGTCTGGAGTGGATGTCACCATTCTAAAAGTCTGTGTTGGCAGGGCCACTTCTTTCTAGAAACTCTGAACAAGACCTCTTCCTTGGCCTCTCCAGGCTTCAAGTGCTGCCTGCCCAACTCCTTCTTCAACCCAGGAATGGCAGGTTAAAATGTCTTTCTCATCTTCCCAGGCCCTTTCTTCTACAAAGACCCTTGTGGTTACTTAGGGACCACCTAGGAAGTCCATAATCCCTCTATCTTAAAGTTAGCTGCTTAGCAACTTTAATTCCACCCATAATATCTATTTCTCTCACTATCTGGCCTAACACACTCTCATGTTCCAAAGTAAGACTAGACATTTATGGGGAGACAAAGAATAATGGATCTTCCTCTCACAGCTCTGCATCAAAGAGCTATCTAGAAAAGAATCAGACAGGGGCTGGAGAGATGGCTCAGCAGTTTAGAGTACTTAATGCTCTTCCAGAGGACCCTGGTTAGGTTCCCAGCATATGTGTGGTGGCTCACAATCATTTGTAATTCCAGTTCTAAGGGATGTGACACCCTCTTCTGGCCTCCACATGCACCTGGCACACATGTGGTGCACATACACACTGACAGGCAAAGCATCCACACACATAAAATGTTTTTAAAACTTTTTTAAAGATTCAGACAATGGCTGAAGAGATGGCTCAGGGATTAAGAGCACTGCTTGCTCTTCCAGAGGTCCTGAGTTCAATTCCCAGCAACGACATGGACAACATGGTGGCTCACAACCATCTATAATGTGATCTGGTGCCCTCTTCTGGCCTGCAGGCATACCTTCAGGCAGAACACTGTCTACGTGGTAATTAATTTTTTTTTTTTTAACAGCGAATAGTGTGTTAATCATAATAGTCCACAGAGCTTGTAGAGACACATCAGACCCTGGGTTCCTCCCAGAGAATCTGACCAAGGAGTTCTCAGTGGACAGAGAACTTTCCCTTTTGTGTACTCCTGCCTCCCACTCAGCTCCAAAGCTCAGCTAAGCAGACAGTGTATTTGCACATGGCTGCCTTGGTTGGGTTGAAGAAGACTGTAGCAGCAGGCCTCCTGATCGAAGGCAGGATGATGCTAGTCATTCCTGAGAACACAGCAGTCAGGTGCAGGGGCAGCTCAGGGCCGGGCCTCACAGGAGGAAGCAGATGATGGCAGAGCACTGGCAAGTGCACCTGTGATGGTAATAGCCAGGGAGTGGCCATGCAGGTTCTGAGTGCCTGTGAGACATTAATAGGCAGGTGGGGGTATAGCTCAGGGGTAGAGCATTTGACTGCAGATCAAGAGGTCCCTGGTTCAAATCCAGGTGCCCCCTTTCCATATGATTTTTGGAAACTAACTGACCATATGCAAAGTATAGACCTACTTTCTCTCTTATCTCATTTGCCTTTGGAGTCACCCAGTGAGGGCAGATCTCTGCCATCACCCATCACCCACTCACTAGTGTAAGCATGTGACAACTGCTTGTATATGCATGTTCATTGGATCTCAAGTCTTTTTTTTTCTTATTTTACATATTGATCCCAGTTCCCTCTCCCTCCCTCCCTCCCATGCCCCCTGACCACCCTTCCATCCCATTACCCCTCCCTCCACAGGGAGGGTGATGCCTCCCAGGAGGGATCAACAAAATCTATCAAGTCATTTGCAGTAGGGACTAGGCCCTCCCTCTTGCTCTAGGTTAGGTGAGTATCCCTCGATGGGGAATGTGCTCCCAAAGTCCTTTTGTGCACCAGGGATACATCCTGGTTCCACTGTCAGAGGTCCCTTAGACTGCACAGGCTTTCTAACTGAGACGCATGTTCAGGGGTCTGAGTCAGTATAATGCTGGTTTCCCAGCTATCAGTCTGGGGATCCATGAGCTCCCCCTTGTTCAGGTCAGCTGTCTCTGTGGGTTTCTGTAGACTGGTCTTGTCCCCATTTTCTTATCACTCCTCCCTCTTTGCATCTGGATTCCAGTTCGGCTCAGTGTTTAGCTGTGAGTGTCTGCTTCTGTTTCCATCAATACAAAAAGGTGGACAACAATGGACACTGAGGAAATCCAGACAGTTTTCAGGTCATACTTTAAAAACCTGTACTCCACAAAATTTGAAAATTCAAAGGAAATAAACAAATTTCTGAATAACAATCACTTACCAAAATTAAATCAAGAACAGATAAGCAACTTAAATAGACCAATAGCCCCTAATGAAACAGAAGCAGTCATCAAAAGCCTCCCAACCAAAAAAAAGCCCAGGGCCAGATGGCTTCAGTGCAGAATTCTACCAAAAATTTAAAGAAGAGCTAATATTAATGCTCATCAAATAATTCCACACACAATAGAAGCAGAACATTCATTATCAAACTCTCACAATTACCTTGGTACCCAAGCCACACAAAGACACAACTAAGAAAGAGAACTACAGACCAATATCCCTCATGTATATTGATGCAAAAATACTCAATAAAACACTGGCAAATTGGATCCAAGAACACATCAGAGAAATCATCCACCATGACCAAGTAGGCTTCATCCCTGGGTTCCAGGGATGGCTCAACACACAAAAATCTATCAATGTGATCCACCATAAAAACAAACTGAAAAAGAAAAACCACATGATCATCTCACTAGATGCTGAAAAGCCTTTTGACAAAATTCAACACCCTTTCATGATAAAGGTCTTGAAGAGATCAGGGATAACAGGAACATACCTAAACATAATAAAAGTATTTTTTTAAAGACTCAGGCAAGTCTTATAGACTCTTTTTGAAACTACAATGTTTATTCTTTGAGAATTTTATACATGTATGTAAGGCATTTTGATCATATCCACACCTAACTATTACCTTCCTCCAATTTCTCTCAGATACCTGTTATACCCCCTCCCAACTCCATATCCTCTTTTTCTTTTTTGCTTTCCAAAGACTCTGCCACTCTGATACTATCACATCTTGAGTTAGGGTGATTGGCTAATTGATTCAACAGTCTCATATACCCCAGGCTGGCTTTGAACTCTCTATGCAGCAAAAGACATCCTTAAACTTCTGAAGATCCTCCTGTGCCAATTTTGCAAGTGCTGAAATTACAGGCATGGTCTACCATACCTGGTTTATATGTTAGAGATTGAACCCAGGGCTTCATGCATGATAAGCAAGCACTCTACCAACGGAACCCTGAGGTTTTCAACATACGGCTTAGAAGACCCTCGGTCCATTCCACTGTTCCTGTCTTCCATTCATTTGAAGCAAATCACTAGACCAACTGCCACACTCAAAGAGAGGGGAACCCTCTTTCAGAAGTCTAGGAGGTATGGATCACTTGGAGTTCTTTCCATCAACACATCCCACACCCATTAATCCAGTCTGCATTTGTCTAGTAAGGACCTACTCAATACCAGACAACAAGCTGAATGCAGAAGAGAGAACAAAGCTATCATGGTCCCTTGCAGAACAGTGGGACAGGTTCATAATAACAAACACTAAAATAAATGTCAAGTTCCAGCTGTAGAAAATGTCTTCCATGAAAGAGAGGCACCTGGTGCCATGGTGGTACGCTTAACCAGAGGACAGAACGAGGAGAGAGTGGACTGATCTGTGAGGGAAGGTTGGGAGTCAGCTGGGTAATGTGGAGAAGGACAGGGCAGAGACAGCACAGCAGGCAAGAGAAGTGGCAGCCTTTATTAGGGTGGTGCATGGGTAGGAGGTGTTGGGTTCCATCCTCAGCACTGCATAAAAACAGGTATGGTGGGACATGCCTGTAATCCTATCACTCAGGAGGTGGAGGCTACTCTCTCTTACAAATTAAGTTCAAGGCCAGCTTGTGAGGCCCTGGTGAAGGGACAGGTGGTGACAGAAAATGGAACCAAGTCTTCCTAAATGTTCCTCCACTCTCCTGCCTTTTTCTGACTCCTTCTCTATAACTCTTCTTTGGGGAGTCATATACACCCTCATAAAAAAAAAGCAAAACCTGCTGATGCAGCCTAATGCATCATCCGGAAAGAAAGGGCTGTCTGTAAGGGCTGTGTCTGCTCCTGCTCCAGCCTATGAGGCTCCATTCTGCAAGCCAACGTCTCCCTTGTTACTGAGATGGTCTATTGATCAAGACCAAAGTGACTTTTTATGGGACCTCAGGTCTAGAGACAGGAAAAAGATGAAGAGGATGCCGGAAGGCAGGGGCTCCTATTGGCAAGAGGTGGAGGGGGAAGCCCTACACCCAGTGGGAAGGTCAGAGGATGAGGATCCAAGGGAGCTAGAGAGCTCCTGGCCAGAACAAGGCCTCCTGGGACTTGTCAAGGGAGAAGAAGGAAAGGGACTGTGACAGAATTCAGTATCTGTGCCCAAAGCTAATAAGTCATATGCTGTTGTGTGGAAACAAAGCCAGACCTATTCAAGTCAGCAAACCTGTGGTTCATGTCCTCAGTACCCAAGGAGAAGGCCCTCCTCCCTTCTTCTGCGCTGAATGGACTGGGCAGGCATGCCCAGTATCTGGAATCCTGGATCCTGACAAATGTCTAAGGGTGCAGTTCCTACTTCTTCCTCCATGTACTCATTAAAAGTTTTCTACACTGTGTTATGTACTCACTAGTCCAGTAGCCTCTAGGGGCACATACATGGATCCTGCCCAAATGGTCCTTATAGTCTAGACAGAAAAATAACTGAGTTACCCACATTACCATGGAATAGCAATTGTGAAAGATACACAAATGAAAAACATGAGCCAGGTCTAGAACGGTTTGGGAGACTGTAGGGCCTAGGAAGGGACTCCAGGTCAATGCACTGGCCTCTGGTCTTTGCTAAATGGAGACAACCAAGAGCACCCCTCCCCCACCCATGGATCAGCCTTGTCCCCCATCCCCACAGCAGTGTCCCTTTGCCTGTGTGGCTTGTGTTTTGTTTTTGCCACTGATTTCATCTTTCCTGATCTACTTTCTGCTGGATCATCCCCCACACCCTGCTCCTCCGTTCACTAGGCAGCCTCAGATGCTCAACACTTCTCCTGTGCTAGCCTGGAGCTTTCCTTCCCACTACCATGTATGGTTCATCTGTTCCTGACACCAAGGGTCCCCGTCCTCACCATCAATTTGGCTTCTTTTTAGGGCCAAGGACCATTTTCTTATGTCATTCACAAGCCTGTGAAAGAGAAAGGGTCTGGGGTAAAGCAGAATGAATACCACTGCAGGTTATCCTGTCTAAATGTCCCACCATCAATATCTGTAGAATTCTAGAAGAAATGGGCCAAAAGCCCTCCCTGCTTCCTACCCAAAAGCTCATCCACAGACAGAGTCTGGGATGATACACAGTTGCTGCTGTGTCATCTACGATCCTTGACTCTTGCCATTCTGTCCAAGTGCTGCCTCTGTGTGGTACTCTCCATCCTTTCTCAAACACCCAGTCATCTAAGTGAGGGGCCCACAGAGCCCACAAATGCTTCCTTTTCCCAACAAAACCTGACTTTTGTAAGTGGAAAGTCTTGCTTTCTGATCACTTGAGTCCTCATCCCAGAAGGTCTGATTTAATGGATCTGGCCAAAGTACGATCCTAACGTGCAGCCAGGACCAAGATCTTTAAAGAGTCCCTTTAAAAGCATCTCTGACTGTCTCAACTAATCTGAGCAGCCGATGAAAGTGTCTAAGCCTTAGCAGCATTTGTGGGGTTGACACATCCTAGGTGAGCCCCGTTTACATTAACAGTCACTGCTCCGGGTATGTGACACTGGTGCACAGACAGATGAAAACAAGCACTATCCTTGGGCTGTCACAACGGCTCAGCGGGTGAAGGCGCTTGCTGACAAGCCTGATGACATACATGAGTTTGGTACACAGAATTCAAGTGATAGAAGAAGAGAACTGAATCCTGCAAGTTGTCTTCTGACTTCCACACATGCACACATGCACATACACACAAAATCCTGCCCTTGTAGACCTGGCATTCCCTTGGGGTGGGGGGGATGAACAATGGGATGATAAAACATAATGTCTACTAGGACACATGTGTAAAAAGAGATTTTTTTTTAAATAAAGTGTTCATGGGTAGGAGAAAGTTACAGTTTTAAAAAAAAAGGGTGTCCAAGCTAGACCATGTATTGTGCCTGACTGTGTGTTGTGTATGGCTGTATGCTGTGTCTGACTGTGTGTTCTATTTGACTGTGTGTCATGTCTGTGTGTTGTATCTAACTGTGTGTTAATGTCTAACTGTGTTCCCCAGCATTTCTGACCTGGAAGCCCAGTGTGTAATATGAAGGCATGATTGAACCTTTAAGATGTAGAGCCTAGAGGACTTGGTGGTCAGCGCCCTCAGAAGTAATGTTATTTACAGAGGTTGGTTCCTGTAAAAGACTGATCCCTCCGAGTCTTCCTGTGGCCTCTCCTGCTGTAATGCCATCTGCCATGAGTTCCTTATCAGAGCTGAGTCAATGCCAGCACCGGGTTCCCCTCAAAACTCTGAGCTAAATGAACTGTCTTAAAAACAGGGTCTCTCCCATATCCTGGCTGTCCTGGAGTTCATTATGTAGATCATACTGTCTTTTCTATACATTACCCAGCTTTATGTATTCATTACAGCAATAGGAAAGGAACTAAAACAGATCCATTTGACACAATATGGGTATGAAATGAAAAAACAAGCCAACTCAAAATTTCCAAAACAAAAACCACAGCACACATTTTTCAATATTGTCCCATGACATATATTTAAGAGAGAGAATCTGTGGGACTTGGTGATGAAGTTGGGAAGGGGAGGAGTGAAGGAAAATAGAATCCAGCAAGGACAATTCTCACATTTCTTGTACCAAGCAGCTAAGTAGATAAAAGTCTCCTTTCTGAGCTGGGGACACTGAGCTCTGGGGGTGAAAGTCCATAGTTATATCCCACTGTTGTGGGATCTTCATGAGAAAGGCAAGTGAGCCAAGAAAGTAATATGGCTTTACTATCTGCTTTTAATCATTTTTAAAAAGATTTTTTATCATATGTGTATGTATGTATGTATATATTTATATATATATACATATATATATACTGAAGTTGTATACAAATTATGTGTATGTATATACATATACATACATACATGTACCACATGCATACATACAGTGCCTGCAGAATTCAGAAGAAGGCATCTGACCTCTGGAACTGGAGTTACAGAAAGTTGTGAGTTGCCATGTGGGTATGGGTCCTAGGTTCCCTGCAAGATCAGCCAATGTTCTTAACTGCTGAGCCATTTATCCGACCCATTTCCAACATTTTTTTCCCCAAGAACAAGATGTCACTGTGTAACAACAGCCTTAGTTGCCCTGGAGCTAGTTCTGTAGACCAGGCTGGCCTCAAACTCAGAGATCCTCCTGCCACTGCTTTCCAAGTGCTGGGACTAAAGGCTTGTGCCACCAGTGCCCAATGTAACATTTTAATGATAGAAAAAATCAAAAGGGTAATGTTTTTATTGTGAAAATTATACAAATTTTTAAATTGTTTTAATGTCTGGAAAAACAAAAAGATGAACATTATTTCCTGACATGGGGAAATTATCTAAAATTCAACTTGGCTGGAAGAATAAAAAGGAGAATAATATCTCTTGACACATGGAATTATATAAAATTCTAATGGCAATGTCCATTCACCAAGTTCTATTGAACACAGCCACGGACTGTGGTTGATTATACATTAGATGATAGAGTTCAACGATTGCATAGGACACCGTGTAGTTCCAAAGCCTAAATTATAGCCATTCATTGGTACCCACAGGACCCTCACACACAGATAACAAAACCCAAGGATGCCCAAGTCCCTTGTAATAACTTACGAAACATTTGCATATCCTACACACATCCTCCGTATTTTTAAGTCACCTTTAGTTCATTTATCATACCTAATACAATGTAAATGTTATGCAAATTGTTGTCATAATGTATAATAGAGAACATGACAAGAAAACACCGATACAAATGCAGGTTATTTAAAAATTATTTCCAATCCAGTTAGTGGAATCTGTAGTTATGTAACACACGGAGATACAGGGGGATGGCGGTGTATGTTATCTAGCCAACTGTATTGAGAAATCTTAGTGACCCCTTAAATGGACAAATGGAAGTTTGGTTTTGGAGCTAATTAGGGTGAGCCGGGCTAGAGACTTAACAGGGAGGGTTAAAGGCCTTGGATGTGGGTGAGGTTTAAGAAGAAATACAGAGGGAAAAGTGAGGGAGCCGGAGCCAGACTCTGAAAACTTGGATGCTGGAAAGTAATGGGGGAAAGGGAAGCAGAAAAGGGGTACCTGAGAGGTCAAAGGGAAATGCAAGGAGTATGTCTCCATCAAAGATGCACACAGGGCCTGAAATATCTAGATGTCCATGCTGCTGAGCCCCAAATGCTAGGGGAATGAAAAAAGTGTGATGAGTGTTACAGCAATAAGGTAATTGGAGGCCTGGAGGTGGCTCAGTGGATGAAAGCCCTTGCTATACGAGTATAAGGACATGAGTTTGAGTCCCCACAACTCACATACAGCTGGAAGTGATAGCATACACGTGTAATGTCAGTTGACTCCTCTGGCAAGATGAAGGGACAGGAGAATGCCCAGACACTCTCAAGCCAGCTAACCTGATGTACACAGTAGTGATCAACAAAAGAAACCCCGCCTCAAATAAGCAGGCAGTGAGGACCAACTGATACACAATGTCGTTCTTTGGCATCCACACTGTGCTGTGGCAGGTGCACATCTTGACCCATGTGTGGGCATGCAAACACACACACACACACACACACACACACACACACACCACCATACATACATACACACACACCATACACACACACACCATACACACACTCACCAAACACACACACACCATACACACACACCATACATACACACACCATACACACACACACACCGTACACACACACCATACACACACACACACCGTACACACACACCATACACATACACACACACACACACACACACACACTATACACACACACACCACACACACCACACACACCACACACACACACACTATACACACACATCACACACACATACACCATACACACACACACACACACACACACACACACACACACACACACACACACATCACACACCATACACACACACTATACACACACACACCATACACACACCACACACACCACACACACACACACTATACACACACACACACCATACACACACCACACACACCACACACACACACACTATACACACACATCACACACACATACACCATACACACACACCACACACACACCACACACACACACATCACACACCATACACACACACTATACACACACACCATACACACACACACACACACACACCATACACACACACTATACACACACACACCATACACACACCACACACACACACACACACACACACACACTATACACACACATCACACACACATACACCATACACACACACACCATATACACACACACACCACACACACACCACACACACACCACACACACACACACATCACACACACACACCATACACACACACACCATACACACACACCACACACATACACACACACCATACACACACACACCATACACACACACACCACACACATACACACACACACACCATACACACACACACCACACACATACACCATACACACACACACCACACACACACACACACACTATACACACACATCATACACACACACACACATACACACACACACTATACACACACACCACACACACACACACACACACCATACACACACACCACACACACACACACACACACACACACACACATACACACACACACACTATACACATATAGACAAAAGACTTTTTTTCAAAAAGGCAATTAATGGTCGTGGAGGTGCACCTGCTGTGGAGAGCTGAGAGGAGAACCCTGTTTGGTACCAGGAATACAGAAAGAGGGGGAAACGTGGTGCTAGAATCAGAGTGACACTCCTGGGAAGCTGCATTGGGAAGTGGAGCATGCTCATCTGTTGAGAGAACATGATGGCTACCAGTGGGGAAATGCAAGAGTTTATTTTTATCTTTGTTAGGGGTCCTGTTGTTGTTTGATTTTTTTTTTTAAAGACAAGTCTTACTATGTAGCCCAGGTGTCCCTTGAATTCCAGAGTGCTGGGATGTCAGATGTGTGATACCATGCCCAGCTGCCATTGTTGTTTTAACCTCAGATTGACTAGAAGGTGTCTGGTTGGCAAAGAGAGAGAATGAAGATGCAGAAAAGAGAATAGACAACAGAGTAGCCTGGACAGTGCAGGCTCGGTGACAGAAGCCAAAGAGTTGTGTCTGGCCCCAGAAGTAAAACAAGATCCAACAAGGGAAGCCCTGCCCCCACCTGTCTCATAAGGTCCTGTCTGTCCCTCCTGATTCTTTAGCCAGTGAGTGACCACTCAGTCTCTAGTTCCCTACCTGTGAAGGGGACATTGAGAATTCCAAATTCGCAAGACTCATGAAGATCAATGCAATGGCATTCGTACTCCATCCTACGTATCTAACACTTCACAGATATTCAACAAATGCTAAATTCTCTTCTCCCTATCCCAAACCACTCCCAGCCCAGCTCCTTCCCAGACTTTGTCTTGGAAAAAGAGAAAGAATCTTGGACACAAACCTGACCTACATTCTGTGCCAAGTCTCATATCTTTCAGAAAGGGAAGAAGCAATTCCTGGGATGCACTCACCCAGCTGGCCCAGACTCAGCCCCCACAGCATCACTCTGCAAACTCAGCTAAAGAAGGGTTCTGATCAGGTCTTGGCCTGAGTGCTCCAATCACCTGAACAATGGAAGGTCTTATCAAAACAGAACCAGCAGCTTGTTTGGTTGGGGTTCTAATTTTTAGGCAATTTTTAGTTTTAGAGTTGTTAGGTGTTCTAGAGTTGTCAAGTGACCACCAACCATTGTGTGTGCATAAGCAGTGTGTGTGCAGTGTGTGTTTGCATGAGCAGTGTGTGTGTGTCGTGTGTGTGTGTGTGTTATGTATTTTTTGAGTGTGGATATGTGCACATGCGTGTGGAAGCCAAAGATTGACATTGGGTGTCTTTCTTTGATCACTCTCCAACTTTACTTTTTGAGACAGAGCCCCTCGGTGAATCTGAAGTTCATTGATTCAGCTAGGCTGACTGGCCATACCATCACACACACACACACACACACACACAGCTCTGGGGTTATAGACACTCACCATCATGCCTGGCTTTACACCTCAGTTCTGAGGATACAAGTTCAGGTCCTCAACTGAGCCATCTCCCCAGTCCTACACCAACCTAGCTCACTTGGAGATTCTGAAGGGCAGTGGCCAGCAGAAGATAACTCTTTTTCTTTCAACGGTCCCCATACAAAGGAAGGTATGGTCATGATCAAGAGATGTGATCCACCTGGGGTGAGAGAGAGAGAGAGATGGTCTCCACTAATGACACACATACAGGGCCACTCTACACAGAATACCTGCCTTCCTTGGTCATCTCCTCAAACTGTGACTCCAGCATCCCACTCTAAGACTTGTCTCCTCAATCTGCTGTTTAGAGAAGATGAAATGAATATAGTTCCCTGGCATTCACTTTCAAAGAGTGTCAAGTGACCACAGTCTGGGCTTTGTACTCAGTTGGGGAAGCATTTCATCATCTTCTAGGACAAAAATCTTGTGAAAGGGACAGCCCAGGTTGGTCTTTCATCACAAGAGATCAACTCAGCAAGCCAGTGAGGGAGGGAAGCCATTTGTTCTGGGAAGAGAACCAAAGTATCAAAGCTGCCTCCTGCAATTACTTAAATTAAATACCATGTTTCATTGAATGTAAGATATATAATTAATAAGGGTTCTCAACCTTTTTTTTAATAGTCTGACTGAGCTACAAAGAGATTATTACCAGAATAAATCTCTCCCACAGTACCCAGAATGCCGGGTGTGTGCTTGTGAGTTGGAGTGTGTCTGTATGTGTGAGAAAGAATGAGAATGTGTGCCTGAGCTATTCTGACAATTTGTGCCTTAGGTGTCATTTGACTGCAGAGCCAATGTAAGTAAAAGTGAATTTGTTATAAGGACCTGCGAGTATTTTGATCTACACTGATAAGATGGTTAGTTTCCCTGTTCTGCCCATTCTGATGGTGCCAAACTATTCCTCCAATTGACAGCCACAGCCCTTGGGAGCAGGACACCTACACATGCTGAGTCAGTTAGCTCATGCCTCCTGATCCAAGATGGCATACATATCTTAAGGATGTTTGAACCACCTACCCTGAGCACTGTGCTTTTCAAACTTTCACATGCCAAAGGCTCACCTAGGGCATTTGTTTAAAATGTAGTTTCCTTGGCTCTATCTTCAGAGATTTATGGCTCTGAATTTTTATAAATGCTCTGAAGTGATCTGAATGCAGATATTTCAGTAAGATGAAAAAGCTAACTCTTTACTGCCCTGGAGAGAAAGGGGAAGAAAGAGAACCAGCTGCCTTGATTGACAATGGCTTCCAGCCCACAGCTCTAGTCTCCTGTAAAGCCGACCTATGCCCTTGCCCTTGTTCTGCAAAAGCCTGATTCCTAAGACAAGCATAGTTAATTTCTAAAAGCCCTGAGTTTATGGAGCCTAGGGCAAGTGACCACCTGGTCCAATTAACATGGCTGATAGCAGAGAAAGACAGAAGCACCTGCTGCAAGCAGACACCTTGACCTACATCTACAGCGGATACAATAGAAAGCCCTTTGTAAGAAACCAGAGTTGTCTAAAAAAAAAAAAAAAAAACCTGTTTCTGAGGACCAGGTAGGCATTTATGATTTGTGTACCTGTGTGTATGTGTATGTGCTCCACGCTGGGCCTGCTGCCAGTCAGAGCTGGGTACGGCATTTTCTTAGAACAGGATTATAATTGTGAGTGGGTATGCATGACTGAGTCAGACAGTGCACATGAGCAGCAGAGAACCAAGCCAAGTTACATTCTAGGCTATAATTGTCCACACCAGAGACTCATTAACTGTATGGCTGCGTCTCCCATCACCATATTTAAAACTGAGTTTCTTAAAGGGAGAGAAGAGAGAGTCTTGTTGTTCTTGTGCCAAGAGGGGTGTTCAGATCATTTTAAAAAGAAAAGGTAGTAACACTAGCGCTGGGTGTGAGCTGGGGCTTGGAACACTCCGGGTGGACTGTAGTGTCAGCATACTGTGTTGTGTTGCTACTTCCTTCTGTTGAAATATTCCCTTCTGGGGAACACTCACAAGAAATAGATTTTAATAGAGAATAACTTTCCGCCAAGATCACACATGGGACAAGGATTCTGACACTGGCCCTTTCATGAGAACCCCATGGTCACCTTATTCTAATAACCTCTGGAAGTCCCATCTCTAAATACCACCACATGAGGGTTTTACAGCCCCACATTTTAAACTTTAGAAGGCAATTCATAGATAGGACACCGAAGACACACATGGCAAAAAAAGAAGATACATAAACTAGAATCCATCAAAAAATTAAGTTTGTGCTTCCAATGATACTATAAAGAAAGTGAAATGACAGCCCATGGAATGGAAAGAAATGTTTGCAATTATTCATCTGCCAATGCCAAGAGGAGACCACGATCTCTTACAGCTCCTCCATAAAAGGTCTACAAATGATCAACCCACCTGAAATGAGATGCTCAGAATCACTGATTATTAGAGAGCTGTAAATTGAACCAGATCACAATTCCATTGCATACGTCTTAGGATGGCTCACAGGTGTCAAAACTATAAATAATAGCAGTGTTAATGATGGAGGATGAGAAACTGGGACCCTTATACATTGCTGGTGGCAATGTAAATTAGTAAAAATCAGATTAGCAGTTTGTTAAGATGTTAAACACCCATGAACATATAATCCAACAATTCTATCCCTAGTGGCTTAACTGAAAGAATTGAAACAGGTCCCATACAAAAATGGAGGCATACGTGTTAATGCAGTCTTATTACAGATTACCAAAGGGGGAAGAATTCACACATCCATTCAACTGATAGATAAATTAAACAGCGTATTTGCACAGTAGAATGCTACTAGATGATAAAAATTGAGATGGAAGAGTGACTGTTTAGCAATGACTACCAGCATCAAACTCAGACCTCCACACACATGTGTACCCACTATAATTCTTCCTGGACACACTAGCCCCCAGATGCCTCATAGCCAAACTTGTTTGATGTTTGTACTGATAATGCCAGAAAGAAATGGCTCCCTCAATTCTACAGAGCTTGTTTTGAGCTCTCTTCCCCAATGTTTCCACCCCTACTTTCTTTCTGCTTCTTAAGGATTTGTATTTCCAAGGATCCACCTTCTGCCATGATGCTTCCTTTACGAGGCACAAAGACTCCCAAGGTTTTGACCAACCTCACAAGGCTTGCAAGTTGACATCTTTAGATCACACCAACCCCCCCAAGATTCTAGCTCATACATTCATACATCCAACCACTTCCTGGTCTTCTCAACTTGGTGCTCTATAGGAATATCATACTTTGATATTACTAAAATATTACTAATTATCCTCATTCTACCCTTACTTTCATATCACAAGCAGTCCACGGTGCAGACAGTCCTTATCAGCACTACACCAAATGACATCAGCCCCTTCCCAACGCTGAGGCAGCAAGCAGCAAGTCCCTTTAGCCCTTGCTGTCCTCACTCCACATAAAATTCCCAAACAGTTGTTTTGCCACACTGACTCACCTATAGTTCCCAAAATGGTAGTGATAGGCTAGACTATTGATTCCTGCCCCCTGACTCTCTCTCTCTCTCCCACCCCCACCCCCCGCCACGTGTGTGTGTGTGTGTGTGTGTGTGTGTGTGTTTCTCTCTCTGACCTCATTAAGTTGGCTATTGAGGTATGTCAATAAACTGACTGACATTTGCCTGGGACTCTTCCTTCCTTCCACCAAAGCTCACTGCTTCATGGACGTGAAACATCTGGAGACATTTATTAGAGAGGGTGTGGAAAGATGTAAAACCCGTTATACAATGAGGCCTACAATACACTCAAGAAGACTCAAGACCATTGATTCTCACCTGTGGGTTGAGACTCCCTTGGGAGGTCAAATGGCCCTTTCACAGAGGTCAAATATCAGATATTCTGCATCTCATATATTTACATTACAATTCATAAGAGTAGCAAAATTACAGTTATGAGGTAGCAATAAAAATAATTTTATGGTTGGGGGACACCACAACATGAGGAACCATAATGAAGGGTCACAGCATTAGGAAGGTTGCGAACCACTAGACCAATATCCATCATGATAGGAAATGTATAAATTCCAAATGAAATTTTAGTAAATCCAATTAACAATATATTAAAGAAGGATAAAATGCATCAAGACTAAGCAGAGTTTATGAAAGGAATGAGGGAGTCAATTAGCATGACTCACCATATTAATAAACAAAAAAAGGAAAAAAAGATATCATTGCAACAGATACAGAAAAATAATTGGACCAAATCCAACACCCTCTTACCTGAAAACCCTCATCAAGATAGAGATGGAAAATATTTCTTCAGTTTAACAAAGAAAATCTGTGAAAAGCCTATAGCTAATGTTAGACAGACTTTTACATTTACATTTACATTTACATACTCCAAAGGTCAGAACAAAGCAAAATTGCCTATTTTCCCTACTGCTTATTCAACATTAAATTAGCCTAACCAGTGGGGCCAAGAGAAGAAATAAAAGGCATCTGGTCTTTACGTGTAAGCGATATGATCTGCTATATTGAAAATCTAATGGAATCTACAAAACAAATCCCTACCAGAATCAATAGCTAGTTAGCATTGTTTGCAGGATATAAAATCAATATGCCAAAAAAAATCAATTACACTTCTAGATAACAGCAATGAACAGTCAGACACTGACATTTAATTTAAAAAAAACCTACAATATATAAACAAATGTAAAATGCATAAGAATAAATCTGAACGATATATTAAAGACTTGAACACTGAAATCTATACAACATTGATGGGAAAAATTAAAGTAAGCCTGAACAAATGAAGAGATATAATCTTTGGCCTCAGGGTTGGAAGGCTCTCTGGTTACTTCTCCAGAAATCAATGGACAGATTTGGTGCAATCCCACTCAAAATCTCCCCAGGCTTTTCCTTTAGAAACAGACAAGTGAATTCTAAAACTCCTATTGAAATACAAGAGACCCAGAAGGACCACGAAGGCTTTGTAAAGGAAGAACAAAGTTCAAGGGTCAACACTATGTAATCTTAAGATTTGCTGTACAGCTACAGTCCTCACAATGTGTTGCAGAGAGATATCAACGAACTAACAGAACCCGGAAGTCATCCACGCGTCTACACACGACTGATTCTGGAAATGGAATGGGAGATAAATCAGCAAGATCGTCTTAAACGGCATGAGACTATTCACACTTTGCATCATGTATTTAAAAAATCAACTCAAAATGAATTGTAGGTCTAAATGTAAACACTAAAACTGCATAACTCATAGAAAAGAAATGTAAGAAAAAATCACCATGACCTTGGATTAGGCAAAGATTGCTTAGATATGAGTTAGTTAGGCTTCATGTAAACTACGTTTTCCTATCTTTGAAAAGTGATGTTAAGAGAATAAAAGACAAATTACAGGCTGAAAATAAAAATAATATCGTGTGGGCCGTGTACCTGGAGAATTACCCTGACCTACACAACAGAAGACGGAACCATCTCAGGGTTTCAAAGGATTCTTGTACATTGTGACAGGGAAGGTATCACAGCCAGTAACCCAGTTCCTGGAGGTAAGGGCACATTGCATCATAGAAACCAAGGAGCAGAGCAAGCATCAGGAAGCAGAGGTCATTTGTAGACTTCAGAGACCACCTCTAGTGACCTACCCCACACCTACAAGCTACCTGACTCACCACTTGTAGCATGAAAAATAAATGTTGCAGAGACAGATATTAGAGTTCAAGCTTCAAGCTGAAGATCAGAAAAGCAAAGCAGCCAAACCACTAGGTCTTACATCTACCTCAGGCTGAAAGGGTCTGTCTTCAGGAGCTCTCACCTCAGACCACTGCCTCTCCTCAGTTTAGCTAGAGAATCAATGCCTTCCTATCCTCAATGTGGCTGGAGAATGAATAACTGATGCTGACTACTGAGACCCCTCTAATGCTGGGGTTAAAGGTGTGATCCCAGGTGCCGAGATCACCTTTGTGTGAGCCATTTCTCTTTAGAACTGGATCAGACTTGTGAGGCTCAGTGTGGCCTTGAACTAACAGAGATCATTTACCTCTTAATCCTGAGTCCTGGGATTTTAAGGTGTGTGTCACCATTGCCTGATCTCTATAGCTTGTGGCTGACTTTGCTTTCTGAATCCTCAGGCAAGCTTTAATAAATCATAAATAATAATCACCACACCTGCTACTGGTGAAATAAGAGTTCAAAGCATGAGTGATGGGAAGCATTTCAGATTTAAACCATGAATCCAAAGAACTTTCAAAACTGAATTAAAAAAATAACTTAATTTTAAAATAGGCACGTGGTCGTTTTCAGTAACACTAGTCACCAGGGAAACAGAAATTAAAATTGCAATGTGTTGTCATTATGCAGTTAAAAAACAGCTGGCTTTTAAATACTAATTATTATTTATGTGTATGTGTGTATGATTTACTCATAATGGGCAAAAGCGATAAACACTGATTAGCAAATTGGATGAGCAAATTGTTTGATATTTATACAATGGAATGCTATTCAGCAATGAAAAATGAATAATTAATAAATGCCACAACAGAAATAAAGCAGAATAAATAGCTGAGTGAATGAAGATAGACAAAAAAAAAAAAATACATACTGAATGACTGCACTTAACACAGCTCTAGAAAACACAGCTGCTCCATAGTCACAGAGAACAAGTTGGTGGTTACAATAGACTGGAACATTGGCTGGACATTGGAGTAACGTGTGTGTGTGTGTGTGTGTGTGTGTGTGTGTGTGTGTGTGTGTACGTGTGTGTATGTGTGTATGTGTGTGTACACATGTGAGTGTGTGTATGTGTGTGTATGTATATGTATATGTGTGTACGTGTGTGTACACATGTAAGTGTGTGTGTATGTGTGTGTATGTATGTATGTGAACTGTGTATGTATGTATACATGTGTACATGTGTGTACACGTGTGAGTGTGTGTGTGTGTGTGTTGGGAAGTACAATGAATGCTCTTAACCACTGAGCCATCTCTCCAGCCCCAAAGAGTGACTCACATCTAATGAACAGAATGATTTAAAATTATTTCAGTTTTGAGATTAAATTTATAAACAGATGGTGGGCTTCATATTGCTGGCTGGTATGCATGCACTCCCTCTCTCTCCCTCTCTCTCTCTCTCTCTCTCTCTCTCTCTCTCTCTCTCTCTCTCTCTCTCTCTCTCTCTCTCTCTCTCTCTCTCACACACACACACACACACACACACACACACACACACACACACCCCTGGTGAAATAACTACCATGTTCCAAAAATAGGTCCATATGTCTCAAAACTGAGTGTGGCCTCCAGCTAATAGCTAGTGAAAAAATGAAACCCTCAGTTCAACAGCTGTGAGAAACTAAATTTTTCCCACCACACATGGGTACAGACAAGCTCACAAGCTCAGCCAATGACCTGATCACAGCCTTTGAGGAAACATTGATACAAATCCTTCAGGCACTTACCCTCACACCCTGGCCCCAGAAGAAATAGGAAGTGATAAATGTCTATTGTTTTAAGGCAATAATAGGTGTGGTTATTTTTTATACAACAACAAAAATGTAATACATGTATGGTAGGAGGGGATATGAAATACAGGAGAGGGGAATCACAAATGGGTATGGGGAAATTTAGGGGCATAATGAGGACATTTATGACCTTGTATGATGTGGTGGCTTCACAGGTATGTGCAAAGTCAAAGCATAGGCATGTTATGCTTCTCATGTATGCAGTCTAGTGCTTAAAATTACTCCTTAATAAAGATGCTCTATGAAAGACTGCTAGAACATGAGAGAACAGACTAACAGTATTTACCAGTGAACTCAGCAATAACAAGGACAATGGCTGACGGTAACTCTCCGTCTGAGACTGTTTCAAAACCTGGGTGAGTATGGAGAAGCAGGGATGGACTGGCAGAGTTTTAACAACACTAACAAGAATGATGGGGGAAATTCATGGGAGAAGGCAGCCTGGAAAATGCTGCTTTGAAGGGATGCTGTGAACCAAAACCTTTTAGAACAGACCAGAAGAATGTGAGGGGGAGAACGGGAATAGATGAATAAATAGGTCAAAAAAAAAAAAAAATGAAAGAATTGGGGACCCTACATTTGGTCCTGCTATCCATAGGAATTGGTTTCAGGACCCTCCTTGGGTACCAAAATCAATACAAAATGATGCCTGATTTACATATGGCCTGTGATCTTCCTCCAGCAACTTACATATAGTCTCTGGCTATACACCGTCTCATATTGTATTTCCTAAAGAACACTGACAACAGAAAAAGTCCATGCATGTTGGATATAGTCAAGTTTTGTCAAGTGTTTCTTTCTTTTTCCACTTTTGTGTGTGTCATATGTGTGTGTGCATGTTTGTATGTGTCTGCACACAAGTGTATGTGGGCATATACACATCCTGTGGAGGCCTAAGGTTGATGTCAGAGTGGATGATCACTCTTCTACCTCATTCATTGAACCAGGGTCTCTCAATCAAACACAGAGCTTGTCAATTGAGCTAATTGTTAGCAAGCTTGCTCTATGGGATTCCCTGTTTCCATCTTCAGAGGCTAGAATTAAAGGCAAGCCACTACACCTACCCAGCATTTACTAGGATGTGGGGATTCGACTTTAGGTCCTTATATTTGCATGCCGAGTACTTTAAACACTGAGAAATCTCTGCAGCCTTCATATATAATATGTATTTATATTCAGCTGGTTAAACCAGTGGATAAACTGCATAAATAGCTCTTTTGAGAAGTTTTGTTGCAGGGGCAAGGAAGGGATTGTATCTTAGCTAGAGGAAATATGAAGTCAAGGAAACAGGCTTCCAGATGGGAATCAATAATGCCTGTTTGTATGCTGACAGGTCAGGGGTCTGAGCGGTACAGAGATTTCTGATGATACTGTACTATCTAATGAAAGAGACAAGCCCTCGTGTAGGTGGGAGCAGTGTGCACATAGTGGCCTGTGGCTTCCTGCCAGGCCACAGGAACATGACCCACAGGGCTAAGGCCTTTCTTTTAATTCTCGCAGGCAAGTGACTCATGCGTTGGGTCTGCTGAAGGTTGCTGGCTGCTAAACTAATGAGTGAGTCATGGGGGGTTACTAAAATGTGCTGTTCGTAAACTAAAATTACTAGCTGTGCCCTCTGCAAGGAATCTATCTGCCACACTGCTCCGCACTTAGCAACATTGTAAAAACCACTGCTGGGGTTTCAGTTGGGAAGAAGGTCTTGTGCTCAGTGCTTCACCCTGGTCCCCTGACCTGGCCACTGTTGCTATTTGCACTGCAACGGTCTCTTCAAATTAGCTTTACCATTATCCTTTAACTTGTTGTAGATGGCTAGATTAGAGTGGATGTACTTCAGTGATCCAGATGTGCATAATATTCACCTTTAAGCTCTCCCATATTAGGCCTCAAGGTCACAAGTTCAGACGCCCAGCACCCACATAAAAAGCCAGGCATGAAGACATGTGTCTGCAATCCCAATGCTGGGAAGGTGGGAGAGTCCTGGGGCTTGCTGGCCGGCAGCTTAACTAACAGGGAAGCTCCAGGCTGGGTAAGAGACCCTGTCACAGGAAAGAAAGTGAAAAAAGTTAGAGAAAGATTCTTGGCACCAACCTCTGACCTCCACAGATGTGTGCATGTGCACCTGCACACAAACCACACAGATAGGAAATGCATGCATGCATGGAATGTGTGTATGTGTATGTGTATGTGTACCACTGCCCCTCCCCCACCGTAGCCCCACTATCCGCTCTCTGCCCTTAAGGAGCAGCCCAGGAGTCTGCGGCTTTGCTGTTCCAGGATTAACATCCTGTTCTGGGCTTCATCTTTCTTTCTTTTTTTTTTTTTCCCCCTTCCCTTTTCTCCTTTGGCTTCTCTCCATTCCCCAAGATTTACTGTTCTAAATATAACTTCCAACAGGTGTGTAGCCAGGACACGGAGGCTGTGCCCAGCTGTCCTCCACACATGGACACTCTCCAATGGGCTTGCCGGAAATCCGAGGCCTCAGCACCCTCGTCGGGTGAGGATGGTCCTCCCTGGGTCCTGAAAGTGGGGAGAGCAGTTTCTCTTTCCTGAGGTGTGGGGAGGGGGTGTGCAAGCTGCTGAATCTGGAGGACCATTTCATCCAGCAAACAAGAGTTAGACCCCGCTTTCCCCTTTGTACCAAGTGGTTACTCTATAGTTCTCCCTCTCCTACTCTCCCCTCCCCTCCTTCCCTCCCTCCCAACCCCCCCCCACTTTCTCTGACCCACAGTTCAGTATAAAGTAAATTTCGAAAAGGCACAAACAAAAGAAGGCTGTGGGTGGGGAGGAAGTGAGAAAAAGGAACATTGGAGGAATAAAAGTCATACAGTTCTGCCCTCAGCAAACGTGACCCAGCAGAGGGTGGCTAGTGGAACCTCGGCAAACTGCAACAGACATTGCCCCCACGTGGTGGGTGGGGGAGGGGCACAGGGGCAGCCTCGGCTACCACATGGAAATGCGAGCCCTATACCATCCAGACTGCCTAGTTTAGGTAAAACCTCCTTCACTTGCTTTCAGGCTGTGTTTTGTTACAGCATCAGAAGAGCAACTAAGACACACAGCCCTCTTTACTCTTCTTCCCAGGTGTGTTTCTTTCCATTGATAGGGAGGAAATTCTGCCCATAGAGACTTGTCTAAACCTCCATTAGCCTATAATCATGGAATGACCCTGACATAGGTGTCAGAGCATGACCCGTGCTCTAGAGATTAATGAAGGTCAACATGTGTCTAAATAAATGTAAAATTCTAGAACAGGCTAGTCTCAGCAGGCAATGAACAAACTTGGAATTAAGGAAAACTAGAAGCTCGGGCATCCAAGATGGGCATACAAAATTTTCCTGGATCCAACCCAAAACAATAGGAATAAGGAATAAAGTCAGCTCAAGACAGAAGTGTTATGTTGTCTGCATATTCCCAAGTACCAGGCTTGGCCCCAGTGGCACACCTGTACACCAGCCCAATCTGGTGAGCCCACCTGATCCTAGCCCACCCATATTACATCCATCCTCCGGGCCTAGCCTGGGTCATTCATCCTGGGCTCTGGTACAGTCTGAGGCAGCCTAGAACCTTACACCTGGTGTACAACCAATGAAAGAAGTCTACACGCCTCTATCCTATCATAAATACATAAGCAATGTAAAAGGCCAAGATAGCACGTGCTTCCCCCCCCAAAAAACCACCAGTCCTACTGAAGAGTTCTTCAATAAGAGCTACCTAGATGAACCCCAAGGACATATAACTTTTTTAAAAAATCATAAACGTCATCAAAAAAGTCAAGGAGTTTAAAGAAAACACGAACAAACAGCTCAGTGAACTCAAAGAGAATAATAATAAGCACCTGAGTGGTACCCAAAAAAGCACAGGCACATGGCTGACAGAAATGACAACCCAGGCCTTGGAAACCAGACTCAGTAAAGAGATAGAAATATTGAACAAAGTGTTAGGCCCCAGCAGTCAACGCCCACTTCTGAAGAAGTAAGTAGATTTGTTCAATATTGGTCATGGTTAGAATTTTAATACCAAGGGCTACCTGCCATTCATAGCAGGGAAATGTAAGTACTGACAAGAAGTTGGGGTGACCACAATTGAACTGTGTTTGTAGAAACAGTTACACAAATTCTGGTCAACACTGAAGGCATGCTCATGATTCATGACTTGGTAACGCTACTTGACTAGTGTTTTAGTTGTATTAAAATAGACTTCCTACTTTGGACTGACCACACTGGAGTTACAAGTGCTGCCTCAGTGACAGGGTAGTGTGGATATAGTTGTACGTTAACAGAAAGGAGGGGGTAAATAGCACAAGCGCACGCCCATTCTTTTCCTCTCTGATGTTTCCCTCTTAAGAAACAAGCACACGGCTTCATTACCAACAAGCCCAGAATAAATTAATACAAGCTGAACTCCGTGAAATTACATGCACTTTTTCTAATTAGCAGGAGGGTCCCCAGATACCAGGTGGTCTTTATCAGGGGTTCTCTTCTTCTCGTGAAGGGGGTAACCATTTGTGATCTCAGAAAATTAAGCCCACCCCTTCCCAGTGTCTAGAGAGGGGTTTCTGATGGAAGTGTAAATGTGAATTTCCTCTGACCACCTGGAAGATCATTTTGAAGCTGTGAATCCTGGGTACACTCCTCATTAATTCCACCCTGTGATCAGGAGAGACTGTGTGATGTTGCGATTTCTGTTTTCAAAGGAGTTGTCTTTGATTAATAACATCTTCCGCTTAGCTGGCACCCTCCTCCGAGCAGTTCAAAGTGGTTTTGAGACTTTTTGTTTTTAATTCCCATATCCTAGGGAAACAGAGCCTGGGAGAGAACACAGCTACCTTCTAAACACCCAAGTGAGAGAGACAGTGATTGTGGAGCCAGAGGCCAGGAAAGAAGGATCAAAGGCACCAGAGTGAAACAGCAGGCCAGTGACAGCCCCAGAGCATCCTGATTCTGATTTTAGTTTTTACCTCCAGTCCACCAACCATGCCAATTATTTTCCAAAACTCTGAAATCTTCAGACCAATGGAGCTTAAAGCAAGGGCATAGGAGGCCTGGCCCTGCCTCATCTAGAGGTTCACTAAGTAGCTTAAAAGAGCAAATGTTTGCTCAGAGAAGAGTGGCTGCTTGCCTGCAGCAGCTGGACGCCTGCTTCCCAGAAGCCCTCTCACTCAATAACATATCCAGTTATTGGACCTACTGTGTTTTAGATATTGCTATGGGTAGTAGAGATATAGGAGTAAATAGAATGAGAAATAAATCCTTTACCATTCCAGAGACTATTCTAGTGAAAAATGTAAACAATAAGCAAGGAGAAAAAGTAAAATAAGAATTTTGTATGTGTATACCCATTTTCATGGGTGCATGTACAGATATTCATACATCCTCCGTGTGTGTGTGTGTGTGTGTGTGTGTGTGTGTGTGTGTGTGTGTGTGTGTTTTATGTAGGTCAAAAGACAACCAAGGGTGTCATTCCTGGAACTTAGCCAGAAAGCCCCCAGATATCCTCCAGTCTCTGTCTAGATTTCCACATGGCTGAGATTACAAGTGTGCACACTGCTTTTTAATGTGTACTCTGGGGAGAGCTTTCAGATCCCCCCACATTTACAAGGCAAAGCAAGTGCTTTACAGGCTAAGCCATCTCTTCAGCCCCTAAAACCTAAATGATGAGGGATACCGGAAATCAAGGACATATTTATCAAGGACAATTATCAAGGATTGGAAATGTCAATAAGAGACTGAGTCTTTAGTTGTGGTAAACAGAGAGCACAGCCCGAAGGAACCCTTGGAGGAATAGAAGGTCACAGTGAGTGGGGTAGAGTAACAGCCAGGGAAGAAACCTGGGCAGATGTGTGCCATTGTCTCTTTTGAATTAAATTCACTCCTCTTAGCCTCTGCTTAAAAAATTGTGAAACTAGTCTTCAGAGGATTGTAGAAATTAAATTTAATTCGTATGGGACTGTGGCAATAGCTCAGTGGTTAAGAGCACTGACTGGTCTTCCAGAGGGCCAGAATTAGATTTCCAGCACCCATATGGCAGTTCCAAAGGTGTTCCTCTTCTGCTCTCTATGGGCATCACACACACACACACACACACACACACACACACACACACACACACACACACACACCCCACACGCATGCACGCACACACACAGGTGCACATACATACAAATTACAATCTTTTAAATAAATCTTTAAAAAGGAGAAAGGGGAAGACAACTCTGAAACTATCAGAGAGACCAAATGAGGCTGCCTGTGCTTCACATAAAGAAAGTGATGCCCAAAAAGGCCAAGGTCCCTGTAAAACAATTCTTGTTGCCACACTTAACCCAGAAACTAAAGTTGATGGAACTTCTTGGTCTTGGTTCCTATTGTCCAGAAACTGGTGAACTGAAAAGAAAAGTTACTTGACCTCAACACACTTAAATTATAATGGTGAGACAGAAATGGGATATGCCAAGGAATCAACTACCCCCATTTTAAAAGAAGGCAAATGGTAGGAATCTCATCCTAGCTTTATTCTGCTGCTGTGACAAAAAGAAAGTGGGGGGGAGCTTATTTGGATTATATTTCCAGGTCATGATCCATCCAAATAAAGTCAGGAACTGAAGCAAAAAAACATGAATGAACTCTGCTTACCCTCTTGCTTGCTCACTGGTTCATGCTCAGCTGTCTTTTCTATAGAACCTGAACCAGCTAGCCTGGAGCATGGTGCTGCCCAATGTAGGCTGAGTCTTCCCACACCAACCACCAATCAGTCTCTTATAGATAAGGCCATTGATACAAGAAATTTCTCTATTTAGAGTCCCTCTTCCCACATATGGTAGTTTGAATAAGAATGGCCCCCACAGGCTCATATACATGAATGCTTACACATCAATGAATGGAGCTCTTTGATAGGAGCAGAAGGAGTAGAAGGAGTAGGAGTAGAAGGCTTACAAAGGAAGTGTGTCACTAGGGGTGAGCTTTGAAGTTTCCAAAATCCCACATCAGGTCCAGTGTTTCTTTCTCTCTCTAGACTATGGATAAAGTTGTAGCTCTCAGCTATTGCTCCAGCATCATGCATGACACCATGCTCCCTGCCATGATGATAATAGACCAAACCCCTGACACTAAAAGCAAACCCCCAATTAAGTGCTTTCTTTCTTAAGTGTTTCCTTGGTCTTGGAGTCTCTCCAACATGGAACAGTGACTGTGACAGGAGGAAACTCTAGGTTGTGTCAAGTTGGCAACAAAAAACTAACCAGCACAAGAATGTAGTCACTGTGGGACAGTGATTAAAATTTAGCTGGACAGGTAACATCAGTTCCCTCAACTCCAGGAGCAAAAAGCATCACGTGACTGTGCCCATTCTCTCCCTGCTAGGAGAGCTTTTCTGATCCATTGACCTTTCTGTTTCTCTTGTTTATTGTTTTGCTTTATTTTGAGACAGGCTCACCTTGAGTAGACATGGAACCCAGTATGTTGCCCAGGTTGTTCTTGAAATTGTGATTCTTCTGCCTTTGCCTCCTGAGTGCTTGTATTAGAGGTGAGGGTCACCAAGTCTGACTTGCATTGTTCCTGATTCTTGCACTCTGGGATTCACCCCCTGGGACATCTCTCTTTCTAAAGATTAGTGGGTCATATTTTCAGCAGGTAGCTCAATCTCTGAATACTTCCTACCTAACGTAAACACCTAGGGATCTCTTTTTATTTTGCTATTTATAGCCCTTTTGAGTCCAAACTATTGAGGGTTGTTGATGTTGTTGTTTTTCCAGACAATTTCTCTTTAAAATTCTGTGAGTTTTCCACAAATCTGATTTGGAAGCATTCCACAGCTACAAAGGACACATTCGTCACACTTTCCAAACTGGCCTTTTCTCCTTTGAGATGTGTGGGTTGTGTTAGAAGTCCATCCATCCATCTGAAAGGATCTACAAAGACCCACCTTAAGTCTTTGAGAAGGGCAAAGAGAATGTCACTACCTCAATACACTTCCATCCTTTGCTTATTTTGAGAATCATTTGCTGAAAAACTGTCCCAGACTCCGTCTATAGCCTCCACCTTCTGCCTGTGAACTGAGCAACTCCTGGACCTCCTCTCTTTTACAATGCCTATCTTGTGCCACTAAAAGAAACCAATGGGCACATTCAACATTGGCCATGGGAATCGCCTCAGCCAGGTAACAGGTTCCCTACCTATATCCTCTCCTCTCCATAGCACTAGTTGTCCCTCCACAAGATGCCACACACTGCCCTCTCTGCATCCACCAGTAGCCATTTTCCCCTGCTGTCCTTCAGACAACAGCTAGCAGTGCCTGCACCATCCTTCCAGACTCTAGCCATCACCCAATCCCAGAGTCTGTTCACATGTTGTGAAACTCTATTATAGTAGCACCTCTAAGCCTATGTACAAATTTTTATTTCAGCCTTTAAAAAAAGTTTAAAAAAAAGTCAACCTCTGAACTTAGGGCCCTGAACTCAGCAGTCCAGGATGTGCTTACTCTGTTGGGAGATTTGTCTCTGCAACACATGGCTTCTTCTGAGTCACTCATAGACTGCTGAGTCACACATAGACTGCTGAGTCACTCATCTGACTGCTGAGTCACTCATGGACTGCTGAGTCCCTCATGTGACTGCTGAGTCACTCATAGACTGCTGAGTCCCTCAGACTGCTGATTCACTCATGGACAGCTGAGCCACTCATGAACTGCTGATCACTCATGACTGCTGAGTCACTCATAGACTGCTGATCACTCATAGACTGCTGAGTCACTCATCTGACTGCTGAGTCACTCATGGACTGCTGAGTCACTCATAGACTGCTGAGTCACTCATGAACTGCTGAGTCACTCATAGACTGCTGAGTCACTCATGGACTGCTGAATCACTCATCTGACTGCTGAGACACTCATAGACTGCTGAGTCACTCATGGACTGCTGAGTCCCTCATGGACTGCTGAGTCACTCATGGACTGCTGAGTCACACATAGACTGCTGAGTCACGCATGGACTGCTGAGTCACTCATAGACTGCTGAGTCAACTCATGAACTGCTGATCACTCATAGACTGCTGAGTCACTCGTGGACTGCTGAATCCCTCATAGACTGCTGAGACACTCATAGACTGCTGAGTCACTCATGGACTGCTGAATCCCTCATGGACTGCTGAATCCCTCATAGACTGCTGAGTCACTCATGGATCACCAGCTGCTGCCTCAGCTGGAAGTGGAAGGACTGAGAGGGCCTCACTCACACACCTAACCCTGGGATAACTCACAGGGCTGGGGTGAGCTAGGCCCTACTCCCTCTGCACAGGGTTTGCTCTCTTCCTAGGAGCCTGCACAGCTTCTTTGGGAAGGAAAGCAGAGGCTGCAAAATCCCCTAAAGACCAGACTCAAAGCTTGCACAGTCCCCTACTCCCTTTATCTGCATCTTATTTGCTTGAGTGAGTGGGTTACAGCACAGAGGCAAACTACAGAGGCGTAGGAATATGAGATGCTCTAGGCAAACGGGGGCTATGGCTCAGAGTACGGGCTCAGTGGCTATGTCAAATGAGCAAATGAACATGTATTTTCCTCACTCATGAAGAGTTGCTCAGAGTGGGGCGGGGAGGGAAGGGGGAGGAGGGAGAGAGAGAGATTACACAGCTCTTCACCAGTATCATCCCCATAGCCTTACCCTAGGTCTCAGCATATATAACCTTCCTCTACCCACTCACATGGACATAGAGCAAGCCTGGAGAGGCCAGGAAAGGCCATCAGAGCAGCCACAGTGGGCGTCTTGGGTGTCAATATGACTGGCTTAGCCTGACTAGAAGGGACTTTCTTCTGAAGCCCAGAAACACAATACTTTCCCCACGGGGCTAAGACAGATGGCTGAGCAAGGGACAGAAAGGCAACAAGACTGTGGGCCAGACTTTCCCACCACCATATGGTCTCCTGCTCTCAGAAAGGTCTTCCCAGCCCCATAGTCAGAGGTGGGCAGGATATGAGGGCCCTGTCCTCACCCAAATGGAAAGGTAAGCCTGGGAATGGCTCCTGAAACCTGGCATCCAGCTTTAGAGTCCTGCTGTCCCGGCACGGAGGAAAGGGTATAGAGCTAAAGGTGGGGAAATAGGGAGGTTGACCTTTCCGCAGAGAAATTCTGAACAGAGCCTTCCCTTCCTGATCTGCTGTCAGCATTAGTGGTCAGGGTTGGGAGTGTCTCAGGGTCCCATTCCTGCCATGTTTCCCCCTGCCTATGAGGAAGGAATCCTATCCCCTGACCAATCCTCAGGGTGTACACACCATTCCCAGCCTCTTGCCCCAGCTGGCAACTGGGGCTGCCCAGGTTCAGCCTCATCCAGGCCACCTTCTCTCAGCTCCTCCCTCTCACTCATCCCCAACCCTACAGGGTACCAGTCCCAGAGTACATAGTCATTCACAGTCACGTGCACTGAGTTGAGTTGAAGCAGAAGAGCAGCTCATGCCCAGCCCTGCCTGCCCTTGGGTCCTTTCGGACCTGAGCAAAAGGTCATTTCCCCTTGACAAGCAGATGGATATTTTTTTCTCTCAGGAGAGGCTCTTTAAAGCCTGGGAAATATTGTCCCCTCCAGCTCCAGAGCAGCTCTGAGGTCTCCGTTCCCAGCCACCACCTCCTCCCTGGAATTTTCCATAAATCCTTGGTTGACAGGAAGAAAAGAACAGAGAGAGGGATGAGCAGACAGAAGTGCACACACACGAGCTTGTGAGCACACACACACATACCAGCATGTGTATTACTTTTCTATTGCTATGATAAGAAACTGAAGGTATGGGTGTAATGATTTCACTAGACCCGAGATAAATAATAAATGGGTGTTTTATTGGGGAACAATTTACACAGAACAATAAAGAACCTCTGCTGCCTGTCTCTGCCCTCCAGAACCAAAGAGAGACAGCGTGCCTCAGGCTTTCCTCTTTCCGCACCTGAAGCTACACCCAACGGGGGTTTGGCCACTGTTACAGATTCATAGTCTAGATGCCACTACAAGACACCAGTGTTTGGCTGGAACTGCCAGCTCACTCCTGCTTGACCCAGAAAGCCCCATTCCTCTCTCTCCAAACCCCACCCTTTCAGATAATCTCTAAGAAAGAAAAGGCACCAAAGAGCTCAGTTCCACATTCTTGGCAGCTGTGGCTGTTCCTCCCCTGAAGTTGCCAGTAGCCCAAGACCCTGCCTAAATTGGTCAGTTTTTGACCATACTTGGGCCCAAACCCAGCTTGTGGAGGACACATCATCACCCCTGCTGGCCTACAAGGTACATAAGCTCCTTGCTTTACTTTGTCCATGTGACTTCTCCATCCCAATCTCTGGGGCTGGAGGACTCATCTGGGAATTGCTTTGCCCAAATAAACCTGTTATTTTTGCCTTTTCAATGCAGCTTGATCAGGTTTACTGCATTGGTGGAGAAATTTATCATCATGTTACACAGAAAACCCATTAACCATGACCAAGGCAATCTATAAAAGAAAGCATTTACTTGGGACTTGCATTTCAGAGGGGTAGAGCTCATGGCAGAAGGAAGGTAGCAGCAGAGGGTCTTTGAAGCAACAACTGAGAGTTCACATCCTGAAACACAAGGAGGCAGAGAACAGACTGGGAGTGACACAAGTCTTTTGAAGCCTCAAAGCCCACTCCCAGTGACACAGCTCTTTCAATGAGGCCATACCTTCTAGTCCCCACCAACTGGGGACAAAGCATTCAAACATATGGGTCTATGGAGGACATTCTCATTGAAACCTCTGCATTCTGCTCTTTAGTCTCCACAAACTTGTGACCATACCATAATGCAAAATGCATTTAGTCCAACTTTACAAGTCCTCATGGTCTTTCAGTCTCAACACAGTTTAAAAGTCTGAAGTTCAGATTCTCTTCTGACACAGTCTCTATAAATCCTTGTAAAATCAAAAGCAAATCACATGCTTCCAATACACAATGGCACAGAATATACATTACCACTACAAAACGGAGGAATAAGGGCATGGTGAGGAAATATGGGATCAAAAGAAGACCAAACCCCAACAGGAAAACTCCAAGCCTGTACCATGTCTGATGTCAGAGGGCTTAAATGGCTCCACCCTTCCAGCTTTGCTGACTGTAATACTTCTCCCTTTGGGGCTGGATCCATTCACTGTCTGCAGCTCTCCTTGGCAGATGTCTCACAGCTCTGGCATCTCCAACATCCTGGGGTCTCTAACACAATCCAGGCTTCACTTTCAGAACTTCACACAATGGCCTCTCAAGGCCTCTTGTCCTCAGAGGGCCTTCATTCAGACATATATCGCCTGGCCTCAGCAGCTCTCCTTAACCAAGGAGGAAAATTCCGCAATCCATTTTCTTACATGTCTTTCATTTGTCTACAGGCAGACACGGAGGACATGCCTGCCTGGGATGAGCCTGGCCCCCTTGAGTCACATTTACAGCAGCCCTCCTTTGTTGTTGCCTTTTAGGAGTAGAAAATTCCTTTCACAAGTTGAAGGCTGAGTGGGGTCTTGGCTGAGGGCCATTTCTGGTCAGGCCTTACCTTGGTCTCCTTAGCTCTTTCAGCACAAACCTTGGCTCCAACATTAAATGTTCTGGCTTTCTTTTTCTCTTCAAACTTCATTTTGTGCTTCCTTTTGTCCTACGTGTTCTTTTTCGATGTAGATCTGTGTAAGAGTAACCACTAAACCTGGCTTTGGTGGTGCACTCCTTTAATCTCAGCACGCAGAGGCAGAGGCAGAGGCAGAGGCAGGTGGATCTTTGTGAGTTCAAGGCCAGCCTGTTCTACAGAGAGATTTTCAGGACAGTCAGGAATACACAGAGAAAACCTGTCTCCAAAAACCAAAAAAAAAAAAAATAGTGATCACTAATAACAATAACCATGTGACAGAGTCAATATTAGACTGCCTTGAAATCTTCTCCACCAAAGAAATTAGAAATTACTTTTCAGTTCAGCCCCAGGCAAATTCTTAGGACAAAAGCAAAGGCAGCTAGATCAGAGTATTTGCCTAAATAATACAGGAGTAGCCTCTCTCCTGGTTGCTATTAAAGTCCTTACTTCCCTCTGAAGCCTCTCTAGCTGGGCCTCCACAATCCACACAGCACTCTGTGTTACTATCTCCTGAGCTTCTAATAGGATGGCCCATTAAACTCTGAATATACTTGTTCAGCTGCTTTCCTAGTCCTAAGTTCCAAAGTCTCCCATATTCATTAAAAAAACAAACAAAACCAAAAACATGGTCTGCCACAAAGCCCCACTCCTGGTACCAACTTCTATATTAGTTACTTTTCTATTGCTTGATAAGACACCACCACCAAGGCAATTTATAAAAGAAGTTTATTTAGGACTTAGAATTTCAGAGTGGAAATAGCAGGCGTCATGTCTCTGAAGCAACAGCTGAGAGTGTACATTTTGAGTCACAAGAAGAAGGCAGAGAACACACTGAGCACAAATCTTTTGAAACCTCAAAGCCCACCCCCAATGGCACACCTCCTCCAACTTTCTAATCTTTCTAAATAGTTCTACAAGTGAGGAAACAAGCATTCTAACATATGAACCTATGGGGGCCATTCTCATTGGAATCACCACAGCATCTATGCCCATACCTCATACTCACATGCAGACACACATACTCCATGAGCATGTACACAGACACACATGAGCATGTGTGCTCATGCTCCACATCCACAATCAGATAGCATACAGATTCACACAATAGGCATACAACCACAGATACTAGTAGCAGACACAGAAACACAAATGCCTACAGCATTACACCCAAGTAAGCATACATACATAAAAGTACACCTTCCTATCAGAGTCCCACAGGCACTCACATCATCACACAGAAACAAATGCAAACACAAAGAGGACATGGAGGCACACACATGCTGCCACCAACACCCAGGCACTCCTGCAGGCATATTTGCATAAGGTTTACAATAGGAGATGCAGGTATCATGCTGGGTCACACTGAAGCTGGGAGCACCCCTCTCTACAGCCAGGTAGTTGGCAGTAGCCAATATCTGGTGGGCCATGCCCTGTGACAGGACTAATGGTTCTTGAGCTCTGCAGCATCTTGCAAGGGATTAAAAACATACTGGCCACACTGCTGACCTATGAAAAGGCTATTCCTAGGCAAGTGTCTGCTAGCATTGCAAGCCCAAGAGTATACAGATAGACAAGAGGACACACTCTCCCAGCTGCAGTCTGGAGAAATTGCAACACAATGTCTGAACAGTAGAGCAGCTCCCAGGGGAACCAAGGAGGCCTTCACATCCTACCCACCCCCACAGAGAGGGAGGAAACAAAGCCACTAGGCCCTGCCCTCCCGACCCCTCCTTGGCTAGGAATCCCAGACTTGCTGTTCCAGCAGATTTCCAGGGATGGGAGGAATCGATGACGCTCAGAGCATTTACAGCCAGTGGGAAAAGCCGTCTGGGCCTCCCTGACACCAGAAATAAATGATTCTGCCAGCAGAAAACCACTCCGACACAGCCAGAATGACCCGCTGGAGAGAGCATTCACCTTGAGGAATGGCAAGTGCTGGAAGCAGACACTGTCTGTGTAGTCTGGAGTCCACAGCCCCCACAGCTCTGCCAGGGCTACCTCTCATCTCCAAGGCACATGTGAGGCAGGGATAGAAGCCCAGCCCTTTCCAACAAGCAGCTGTTTGAACAGATCTGGCTACAAGCAAAAGTGAAGTTTTATTTTCTTCTACAGAAAACCTGGTTTCTTTTTGCCCCCCCCCAAGCCTGCTGGAAAGCACTAAAGATAGAAAACACAGCGGGTACTGGTTCTTTGGCTCAGGAAGCATGCTTTCTGAGAGTCCCTGGAGGGATCTCTGTGTGGTCCTGAGTGAGGCTGGTCAGTTACCTATGACAGTTGCAGATTTATTCCCCTTTTGCTGGGGACTGTGTTCACCTGCCACTGCTACTTATGATAAGCCCCCTGGGCCCATCTCTGGGGAGCCACCCTCCCAAATACAAAGCCTCTCCCACAAGCTTGCAAAGTGAAGGAGACCTCCCTCCAACTTTCCACAGTGGCCAAGGCTGCTTGGGGTCTATTCTCTGCCTTGTGACTCAAAAGCCAAAGCTCTTAAGGGGAATAAGAGATAGTTTATTCTGGAGCCATTTTGAGTGACCCTGGCCTGGGGACACAGATTTTGGTTACCCCAAATTCCATGTTCCAACCTGGAAGCAGTTTCATGAAGTTTTCTAGTTTTACAGAACAAAGAAAGTCATAAAGCAAGGCAAGTTTAAAATACATTGGTGGGTACACCAGGGAGGCAGTTACAGAGACATGGGGGAACCTTTTTTATGGGCTCAAGATGCTAATGCTAGCTAATGACATTTGTAGTTTTTTTTTTTTTTTTTTTTTTGGACTGATGTAAGCTAGTGGTCTGCTAAGTTAACAAATTCCAAAAGGTTTTGTCTTTCAGTCACAAAATGTAAATTCCGACACAGAGGTGGACAAGGAGTGGCTGTTCCGAGGGTTAGAAATAGCCCAGAGTGTTGTGCCCAAACTCTGAACCCAAAATTCACCAAGAGACCCCATCTGATGCAAAAGCAAAGAGTCTTTAAGTTTACGAGTTAACTTGGGTTCCCTGTCCATCTGTGGTTGAAGCAGGCAGGATTTTGAGCAGCAGTGGGGCAGGAAATACATTTGGGTAGAGCAAGGGAGTGTCTGTGGGGCCCATTAGTGGCATAGCAATAGTCTCAGGATTGGTGTAACCTGTCCTATGTTGATTGTTCATCTGCATCCGCAGGAAGGTTCCAGTACCTAGAGCCCCTCCCAGGCAGGTTGCTAAACTCTGCATTCCACTGTTATCAGTAAAGCACACCCAGAGCCTGCCAACCAACAAGGATTGGTTCCTTGCCACATGGAGGGCATCTGGCTTTCCTGGTGTAGGGCAAAGTAGAGTAATGTCGGGGGCTCAGCAAAGGGTGCTGAGTCAGAGGCCTATGTCTTGCTGGGACTTTCCTTTAGCTTCTCATGGCTGCCAAAGCAGGGGTCTGTGTGAGTGTTCTGGGCCCTTCAGAGTTAATTCGCTTCTGGACCTGCAACATTCCAATCACTCTACAGTACTGCAGTTGCTGTCAATCTCTGCAGATAGCTTTTTTCCAGTTTTCACTCACAAGGGAAATGGCGTTTGCAATAGTGACCATATGTGTTAGTTCACTGATTGTTATTGTAACACCTAAGGCTAAGTACTTTATGAAGAAAAGAGGTATATTCAGCCACAGTTCTGGCATCAGATTTCCTTTTCTGTAGTGTAAAAGTGGAGGGGACTTTCCTGTATGGAGTCTCCTGTTTTCAGGAAAAGTCAGTCCGTTGGGGAATCTTCCTTCTTAATTCACTTTGCTTTTGTGGCGCTTAACATGTGTGACTCCATTTTGGGTTAGTCTGGACTGGTGGAACCCTACTACAAGAATTTAGTTTCAAAAGGGAAAGTCCAAAAGAGGGGAACCAGGAAGGAGGAGAGTCATCAAGGATAGTGAGTGACAGCAGGACTGACACAAACACAGCAGGAAAGAAAATCACTGGGTTATGGGCTTGAGGTATTTGTGTGTCAAGATAGACACTGGATGGTAGCAGCGGGTCAGGATGTCTTGGGACCTGAAGGGCAGCCATCTCTAATTCAGAGGTGAAAGTACCCAGTGTTCTCCACACTTCCTTTATGCCCGCAGACATGGAGAAGGTGCCTGCCCACTTTGTGTATCTGTGTTCATGTGGCACTGAAGTCACGAATGCTGCCAATCACTCCAGCAGCTTCAGCTAACCTGTTTCCCCAGGCGTCCACCACAGAAAAAGAAGTCTGACACCTCTTTCCATATAACTAGTGAAAGAGATTAGAGAGGTGTGTGTGTGTGTGTGTGTGTGTGTGTGTGTGTGTGTGTGTGTGTGTGTGTCTGTGTGTGTGTGTGCATGTGAGTGTTCCTGCCCATGTGTGTATTCAAATCTGAACTATTTTAAAATCTGACTGCAGCTGAGATGGTTGTCCTCAGAGGATAACAGAGTCCTCTGAGGCAGAGAGACTGCTCTTTTGTTTGGGAAAACACCTTAATGGATCTTTTAATTATGCAAAGAGAAGCCCCAGGGCTGCTCCAGGCTAGAGGATGAGAAACCAGAAAGCTAAATTGCACTGCTTAATACACCACAGGAAAGTTTGGAGCCATCCCAGGAGGTAAACTTGCAAAAGGGGGCTCCACCAAGACAAAACACCAAAGACCCAAGGGAAATGATTGCTAACGAGGAGAGCAGGCTTTCTTTCTCCTCCCAGTGCCTTCTAATGGGGGACAACTTGGGTTTTCCCACAGCACATGGGAGTCATTTTCCCCAGGGCTCCCCCTAGGGGGCTAGGATGCTAAGTTATAAGTATGACAACTTCCAACCAATCCACTGCCTCGGTCAGCAAGCACTCTGGGGCTCCCCCCCTCTGGAAGGTAGCACAGGGAGTGGAAGAATGCAGATGAGACAAATGGCCATGGAGGGGTGACTGTGAATGCAGCCCGCAATCATGTTAGCATTTTAACATGGCCCCATGAAGACCACCAGGCTCCTTGCCAGATATTTCTACCACTTTCAGTCTACACCCAAACCTTTATTTTTCCAGACTTAACCACTCTACATATGACTCTTTTCATTCTATCTTTCCATATTTGGCCCAATTTTCCATGCTATTGAGCTTTTAGTGGGTTCAATTCTGTTACCCATGATTCTGACTACTCTTCCTATCTTGATGACATGTGAGATTAAGGCCCCTGTGACATCTAAATCCTCTTAATGGCTTCTCTCATCCCTCATCCTGCATGTAATAGGTTCCCCACTCTAAGCCAAGACCTGCACAAGGTACAGGGAAGATCAAACTGCAAAGGGGTCAAGGAGCTCGCAGTCTGAAAGAAAGACACCCACAGCGACCCAAGGGTACACTGTTGCTGAAAGCCATGGGGAGCATGGGAAACAGGACTAGGTGAACCTGGGGGATCTGGGCAGGAACTGGAGCAGAAACCATCGAAGAGTGTGGTTTGCTGACTCACTCCTAGACTCACTCGAAGCTAGCTTCCTTTCCAGGACCACCTGCCCAGGGAATGGAGCTACCAACAGTGGGCTGGGCCCTCCCCTATCCGTGAATAATTAAAACAACCTCCCACAGACCAGTCTGGTTTAGGTAACTTCTCAGTCAAGGTTTTTCTCTCAGAAGACTCTAGATGATGTCAGGTTGACAAATAAAGGTAACTAGGACAGACATAGATGCTGGATTTGATCCTATGAGAATGGGACATTCAAAACCTGTAAGTAGTTCTCCTGCCATTACACAAAGAGAACCGATAGGGGAAAAGCAAAGCTGAAAAGACAGATTTCCAAAGCCCTTTGACTACACATTCCTGAAACCACATCATATCTAAATATCCACTCACACAAACCAGTAAGTTCCTTGGTGGCCCACCATGCCCTGCTTGGAGACATGTAGTCCAGGGCTAAGGGGAAGAAGACTCAGAGAGGAGAAGGAGGAGGGAAGAGAGGGCAGTGATGCATCCAGTTTGGAGCATGCTTAATGTGAGGTGCCCACAAGGCCTGCAATGAAACATCCAACATCAACAGACTTACCCGGAGTCCTTAGATGGCCCAAGACTATTGATGAAGACACAGAATCAGACAAGACTGCCTAAGGGAGGTGACAGCTGAGTTGAGATGTGATGTGATGTGATGATGTGATGTGAGGGAGGAGGCCACAAAAAGAAAAAGGGGAGAGAACTTTAGAAGGGTACGAGGTGCACGAAGACATCAAGGCTTAGAAGGCCTGGTCCTGGCCCTGATATTCTGGCTACTCTTTTGATGCCAAAAAAAAAAAAAAAAAAAAAAAAAAGAGAAGGAACCCCACTCCTGAATGTATCTGTTATGAATCCCCAGAAAGCTGTACAAGGAACCAGCCATAGAGTGGGGGGGAGGCACAACACATTTTTTTTTTTTTTTTTGGTTAACTTTGAACATCACAAATGAAAAACAAAAGCCTCTTAACCCAGTGATGGTCCTGAGAGAATAAGGTACTCTCTACGACAACCCTCCAAACTAACAAAACCATAGTTAGTATTATTAAATGAATGGATCAGAATTCCATAGAGAAAATATTTACTCAAGCAAACACTCTTCGATTCAATAGCTCTTTCAATTAATTTTTTCTAAAATTTTGGATTTCCACCGACTAATCTGCTGTATTTAGAAGGATTTGTAAACCACTTGCCAAGCAGTTAAAAATGTGTGAAATGTCTTTGCCAGAAAGATCCATGGGGACCTTTGCAAGAACATACAGAGAGAGGCTGTGAGGTGTCCGAAGTCCTACCGTGTCATAAAGGGACACCATTTTCTGGGGCACTGGTTCATCAACCATGGGAATGAGTGTACCCCACAACCCACCCCTAGCATCCTAGAGTTGCCCAGTATTGTGGCAATTTCTGAAGCATCAGTGGGGCCCTGCTCAACTATCCAACAGGCAAGCCTTTGAAGGCAGCTCAAGGATTCTAGCAGCTGATAAGAATCACACAATGAAGATGGGATGTGAGGCATTGAACTCATCAGTCAGTATCAAGCCTGCCTCACTCAGAACATGGAAGTCTGAGTTACTCTGAGGGTGATTTTAGGCACCTTCTATCTGGGAAAGCCTCTGATGTAGAAGGAATGGCAGAGTGAACGTTCCTATTTTCCTCCTATCCATATCTGGAAACCCTGCCATCCCTGCGTCTGTGAGCTGAGGATGCTTTGGGGCTTCAAAGGGGTGGCAACTTGCCCGCAGCATGTCTATTTCCACAGGAGGCTGCCAGCAGGAGAACTGAGTTAAGTCCTTAGCACTGATCTTGCCACAGAGAAAGTTACCACTTGCACCTCCATGGAGGAATGTAGAAAGCCAAGTCTGATGTGATCGGGCCCTCACAGAAACCACACTTCAGCAATGGACTGCCAAATCTTTACAAAAAAAAGCTTACTGTCCTGGAACTGCAGCCTAACTAAGCCTATGGGTGGCTCCCCTACGAACACACCTTTAATCAACCAACCAATTGACCAACCAATCAATCCAGGGCCCAAACCCCCGACCACCTCCCTCACCAATCTTCAGCTGATCTCCCTACTTTAAATCACACCAGGACTAGGTTCAGAGCACTAAAGCCAGAAGGAGTGAGGGTGGGAAGGCAGGGTTCTAGACAGTGGTGTGAAGTTTGTGCACTTCCAGTAGAGGGCAGCAATGAGCAAGAACCAAGACTTTCAAATCTACTTGCTTATTTCTGGAATACTGCAGAGGAAAATCTTCCTTTTATTCAAATTGGTGACTGTCCAGCACCAGGAAGAACTTTTTATATGGGAAGATTTTGACCAGCAGAGTCTACCCACTTGGGCACTCACATACTTGCTTGAAACAATGAGTAACCGAGTGTATTTTGCAAGATGGCAAATGCAATAGCATCAGGCCTTTTGGCAACTTGACTTTGCCATCCTCTGACTAGAAGTAGTATTTACATCCCTATTATGTTCAAGGAGTCCAGGTCTGTTTAATCACCACAGCATAGCAGGAGTCACCATGTCTGATCCAGGAAGGGCCCCCAACTGTTCAGGAACCCTCTGCTCCCTACCCTTACACTGTTCACATATGGAAATCTCTCTCCCCAAACCCTGCCATGTACGGGGCGCCTGCCCTCGCCAGCAAGGAAGACGCAACTCCGGGAAGATCTTCTCCATGCAGTTTTAATCAGGATCCTTGAAACATGTTCTTCTGACCCGCGGGAGCTGGGGGGGGGGCAGAGGGAGGGAGGAGGGGGGGACCCTTGCACAGGCTTAAATCACTTTGCGTTAACCAACCCCAGTGAGCTACGTGGACCCTGCAGATAGGCTACTCTAACGCGGAAGAAGACAGGCTGAACAGACTTAACCAAATAAGGGCTTGTTTATGCCAGAGAGCTCTTACCCTTGGGGAGGTGAAAGGCGGAAGCCAGCGCCATCTTTAAGGTGCGGCACTTCGCAGCTCTCTACACTGCCACAGTGTCCTTGATGCTGTAGCACTTGGGGACCTTGACCCCAAGTCAAGGCTACCTCCCATTAAAAGACCAGTCTCTCTAGGGTCAAGTGAGGGAAGGAGAGAAGGGGGAGGGAGGAAGGAAAGAGATGGAAGAAAGAAAAAGGGAGGAAGAAAGGAAGGAAAGAAGGAAAGAAAGAAGAAATGAAGGAAGGAGGAAGGAAGGAAGGAAGGAAGGAAGGAAGGAAGGAAGGAAGGAAGGAAGGGGAAGAGAAGGGAAGAAAGATGACTTCTCATTCCCTAAGAACCATCAACTGCCTTGGGGATGCCTAGAGGTAGAAACTGATGCCCCTGTGAGCACACCTTTGATTAAACCAACCAAGCTATCCAGGCCCCCATACACTCCCCAGCCACTCCCATTAGCAAGCTCACATATTCACCCCACCTTAAATAAAAACATGCCAGACTCTGGAGACCTAGATATCATCCTATATCAACCTGAAATCCCTCCAAATTATTCAAACAGTTGTAAACTGACTTGATATACCTACCCTGCCTTGCAAAGTTCTTCCCAAGAAAGGGCACCACTCTCCCTTTTCCTTCTGTCTCCAGCAGCCTTGATGGTCCCACCGCGGCCCTGCACAAAGCACTCTGCTTCTATGACAACGATTTTCACATCCTTACATCTTAGCACATCTAATTAAAATAAATCCCGAGGACACTTCAGAATAAATACTAAACTAAGTAAGAAGCCCCAACCACAGGAAGAGGACACATGAAAACGTGGCAGTCAGCAGCCACTCCAACAGCTTGTGTCAGGTGCCAGCAATGTGAATGGGACTCTGGGACATCCTTACAGATATTCAGGGCTGATCACACCACCTCCTTCCAGTTATACTAGAGAGTGCTAAATTATACTGAGGAGTGCTAAACTGAGCCCAGTCAATCAAATTTCTGTCTGAACCTTTATGGCCTGGGAGCAGACACACCACAGATGACCAAAGCGAGCACAATGGTTCCATGGCACAATGGCATTTCATTGTAGGATGATCTGAGAAAAGATCAGCATGAGTGGTCCTGTAGCACCCAACTGCAGTGCACAGGCATTCATCAGGGACCATGTCAGGAATACAGAGTTTAGCAGTCAATGCAAGCAGGAGAGCCTGAGTTCAATCCCCCACAGTCACAGTTGAATTTGGTGGTGTGCATTTGTAATCCCCACACTAGAGAGAGCAGAGACAGGTAGATCCCTAGAGTTCACAGTCCATCCAGCCTAATCAGTGAACCCCAAGCTCCAGTGACAGACACTGTCTCAAAATACATGATGGGGAGCTGAAGAGATGGCTCAGTGGTTAAAAGCACTTGTTACTCTTCCAGGGGACCTGTGTTTGTGTCCCAGCCCTCAAAAGGTGGCTCTCAAACATCTGTAACTCAAGTTCCAAGGCATCTAACACCTTCTTCTGGCAACCATGGACACCAGGCACACATATAGTACATAGACAAACAAAATACATGTCTTAATTTCTATTGCTGTGATGAAACACCATTGCCAAAGAGCAAGCTGAGGAAGACAAGATTTATTTGGCTTACACTTCCAGATCATAGTTCATCATTGAAGGAAATCAGGACAGGAACTCACGCAGGGCAGGAACCTGGAGGCAGGAGCTGATGCAGAGGCCATAGAGGATGCTGCTTACTGGCTTGCTCAGCCTGTTTTCCTACAGAACCCAAGACCACCAGCCCAGAGATGGCACCACCCACCACAGTCTGGGCCCTCCCCAACTGATCACTAATTGAGAAAATATCATATGACTGCATCTCATGGAGGTATTTCCTCAACTGAGGCTCCTTCCTCGCTGATGACTCTAGCTTGTGTTAAGTTGACACCCAAAACCAGCCAATATAGTACCTATAAAATAAAAATAAATTAGCCAAAAAAACTTTTAAATTAAAAGAACATAACATGGGGTCTGGCATGATGGTTCTGGGTGGGAATTGCTTGCTTTTGAGATTGATCCTGGAATCCATGGAAAAATGGAAAAAGAGAAATGACTCCAGAAAGTTGTCCTCTGACCCTCCACACACTGGGACACACATATTCACATACACATGTGTCACTTACACACACAATAATAAACAAACACAACCAAGGTGAATGAGCTTCTGAGAAACATAACACCTGACCACTGGCCTCCACATAGGGTGCACAAACGTGTATGCACACCTATAAATGTACATACATGAACCTGTAAATACGTGAACACACACACAAATCCCAAACCTCATCATACTAGGAGAGAGCCTTCATTTTAATGAGAGCCTATAAAAGAACAGTAGCACATGAAAGAATAAGAAGCGTTGACATGGCAACCTGGCTACATCTGCCCAGGTGCCCTTGGCTCTCTGTCCTGGTTGATGAGTTCATCCCCCAGCCTCTATGTACACACCTCTTCTGAACTGCTGTGTGCTATGGGGACACATCAGGGAATTGATTTACATCCCCTGCCATGACCAGCACAGTGACTAGCTAGAGCAGAAGGGGGAAAGCCTGCTCATTTGTGTGGAGATGAGCAAGCCCTTCCACCAGAGCATCAGGGCCTGAGACTTAGACTCCCTCTGAATCTCCTCTTGATCTCTCTCCTCTATGTTGCTCCTCAGTTCTCTCCTGTGTCTCTTGGGAACACTTTCTTTGCAAATCACCTACACAAGGATCCTCTTGATACATGCAGCGTGCATCTAAAGGGAATAAAAAGAAATTTTCAACTAGTTAGAATTTAGTGCTGCCAGCACAGGCTCCTCCATGGCTGATGAGTGGGTTAGGGTAGATGGGACTGGGTGGAGGGGGAAATGGGAATGGATAGAGCTTTACTGTAGAGGGGAGCTTTAAAAGTAACAAAATGGTCAGACATTGAAGAGAAATGAAAATTGTATTGTTTACATAGCACAGAATCCCCAAATTTAGCATCTTAAATTTATGTGGTTTATTATTATGCAATGACAGGAATTCTTCAGGGTGGTCCTGCCTCAGAGGCTGTAGTCAGAATGTCAGTCACGGGAAGTCTGGGCAGCTGTAAGAGCCTCCTCCAAACCTACTCAGAGCTCTTAGCCAGAGGTGTCAGTTCCTCTCCACTAAGCCACCCCCTTCCTCGGGGAGGGGGTCCTCTCAGGACATTGCCACCCCAGAGGGGATGATGAGGAAGACAGGTGTTTACAAGCACACACAGACAAGAACTAGTCAGGACTCATTATCAGAATCCTTTAAGGCGTGGGAGTGGGCTGAGAGGGTCTCAGCTATGAAGATGATAAAGGCCAACTTCTGTATCATACAGCTTGCCATTGTTTTTTAATTTCAGACATTTAAGGTGGACACATAGGGGTTGGGAGATAGCTTTGGAAGGTGAGCATGAGGATCTCAGTTCAGTCCCACACACAGAGTGCTGGTTTGCTGAAGCATATCAGTGGGTAAAAACACTTGCTGCTAAGCCAGATGACCTAAATTCAATCCCTCCACATGGTGGAGGGAGGGAACCAATTCCTGCAAGGTTTCCTCTGATCTCTATATATGTGATGTGGCACACACACACACAACAAATAAATAAGAGTAATTTTTAAAAATTTCTTGAAGCCATACACACCTGTAATGTAAGCATTGAAGGAGAAAAAAACAGGATGATCACTGGGGCATGCTGGCCAGCAGCGTAGGTAGAAAGATGTCAAGTTCAGGTTCATTGAGAGACTATCTCAGGAGAATGAAATGGAAAGTTACAAAGAAAGACATCTGGTGTGCACATATATAAAACACATGTGTGTGCTCACACACACACACACACACACACACACACACACACACACACACACACTTTAATTATAAAGGTAGAACCTTAAATCTACAGAGGCCATGTCCATTGCAAAGTATATTCATGAAGAGAAACGACAAAAGCAGAGAATTAAATTGGGTCACACATGCTATGGGTGAGTGTGTGTGTGTGTGTGTGTGTGTGAGAGAGAGAGAGAGAGAGAGAGAGAGAGAGAGAGAGAGAGAGAGAGAGAGAGAGAGAGAGAGAGAGAGAGATTTTAGGGACAACTATGTGGATAAGTAAGGTAAGGATGGTAAGAAATCCCAAAGTATTCTGGGAAACCAATCTCCTCTTGTTTGTCCACTGAGGTGGCAGTTCCTTCTTAGCTCCGTGTGGCGCTCTACAGCTAGCTCCCTGTTTGGGGCTGGCTGGCTATGGGCTTTCTGGCCAGAGCTTCATAAACTGGCCAAACTCAACCATCTGCTGTTCCCTAAGGCACAGAGCCATTTTCCCAGTCCCCTCACACAGATGGCAACTGGGACAGCCCAGCTCTAGACTCCAATGTCAACCATCAAGAGAGGAGACAAGCTGGCAACCTCACCCTGAACTTTAGGGGAGCATCTTCCCGCCCTCTGCCGATGGCTCTACCAGAAAGGTGGCGTCCTCCAGCAGCTTGAGGCCCGAGGAGTCTCTTAAACTGCCCAGCCACACCCGTATTAGGAGTTCGTATTTTGTATGATTTTAAGTTCGCCCGCTATTATAAAGGACAGTACAATGCGTACAGATGAAAGCATGCATAGCATGAGGTTGGTGTGAGGAACAACCCCGGCTGGGAGCAGCATCCTCCAGGCACCTTCACAAACTCACCAACACTCTTCCTTGGTGTTTTGACAGAGATTCCACTGCACAGATGCAAGTGATTGCATCATTGGCCACTGGGAACCAACTAGCAGCCTTCAAGCCCCTCTCCACTCTCCAGGGAACCATCTCTCCAGCACAGTGGTTCTCAACCTTCCTAAAGCTGCCACCTTTAATATACTTCCTCATATTGTGGTGACCTCCCAGCCATAAAGTTACTTTTGTTGCTACTTCATAACTGTAATGTTGCTGTTATGAATCATAATGTAAATATATGATATCCAGGATATCTTATTGTGACCCCTGTGAAAGGGTTGTTCAACCCCCACAGGCTGAGAACCACTGCTCTAATACTACCTCAGTCTCTCTGCCACCCTGAAGTGACCAGCAATGGCCAATGCATTAGCATATCACCAGCCCCCTCCCTGAAGAAACCAACAATGACCAGCGCATCAGTATACAAAAGGAAAAAGAAAATTACTACCAGTTTGGAGGATCTGAGGAGTCCTTTGCCAGAATACTACAAAACCAATTAAATATTTCACAGTATTTCAGAACACTTACATTAGAAGGCTGTGTAGTCGAAAAAGACACAAGAACATGGCTAGGATCCTGATCGGTATTAATAACCAGTTCAGTCCATCAAGTATAAATATGTCTCCCAGGCAAGGCCACTCAGGGTCATAGTCTTCTCTTTGATCTTGTCAGCCTCCAAAGGCAGGAGTGGTCTCCACAGACAAATAGCCTCCCTCTTTCAGACACATGGTAGAACTGAGCTAAGTGACAGTGTCCTTGCTGGCTCTGAGCCTCTTTTGAGATTAATGTGGTATTGACTTTCCATTCATAACCCGCTTATTTACTCCTGTACACTGAGCTACTGTGCTTCCTTCTCTTTAGCTGTACCCTGGCGTCTACCTTTGGAAATGACAATCAGGATTAGGGTTAGAGAGAGGGATGAGAGATGGTTTGTTGTGACAGTTGAGTTGCCCTTGCGGGTGTGAAATTTATTAGGAAGGTTATTAACATTGCAGACAGCATAGCATGGAGGAACAGAGAGAGAGAGAGAGAGAGAGAGAGAGAGAGAGGGAGGGAGGGAGGGAGGGAGGGAGGGAGGGAGGGAGGGAGGGAGGGAGGGAGGGAGGGACACATTCTTTTATAAAAAGAGTAACTTTTAGGGACTGGAGACATTGCTCAGTGGTTAAGAACACTGGCTGTTCTTCTGGAATACCCAGGTTCAATTCCCAGCACCCACATGGCAGCTCACAACTTCTGTTACTCCAGTTCCAGGGACTCTGACACCTTTACAACAATGCACATAGAATAAATTTAAATAAATTATAATAAAAAAAGAATACTTTTAGTTAAGTGTATGTGCATGTGCCTGCAGATGCTCGTGGAGGCCAGAAGGGGGCATCACATCTGGGGCTGGAGTTAAAGGCAGCTATAAGCCACTCCATGTGGGTTCTGAGATTCAAACTCAAGAACAATACAAGCTCTTAACCACTACCACTGAGCCATCTTTCCAGTCCTTCACACATAAATAATTAACCATCTATGTTCAGAGTTGAGTAGGAATCTAGACAAAAGTTTAAGATGATAAAGGAAACGCCTGTATGGGACATCTTCAGGCCCAAGTGAAGAGTTGATACTTTTGTTTGTTTTTGTTTGGGGGGTTGTTTTGTTTTTGGGGTTTTTGGGTTTGGTGTGTTTTTTGGGGGGATTGGGTTTTTTGGTTTTTTTGGATTTTAAGCAAAGGCAGCCTCTAAGTCCTTGTCAAATGACTATTTGATCAGGTAGGGAGGAAATTTGAAGTGATATGAGAAGGAAATAAAAAAGTACCACTATTTATATAGATTTTTCCCCTTTCTGGTAACTTATTTCTTTTTGAACTTTTTTTTAAAAGCAGAAGAATAGTTTTATTAGATTGGGAAATTAAAATCAGATCTTACAGAATGTCCAGTTCAAGCAGCCTCACTTGAGAAGGGTTCTCATGTCACAAATATGCAGGATCTGCGCTCAGCACCAGCATCTTAACAGACAACACCCAGCACATCAGTTCTGGTGACAACATTGCTCAGACCCCAGGGAAACACGGATCCCCGACCTTTTGCCCTGTGTCCCCCAGTGCAGAAGACAGCTGCATCTGGATGTCACAGAGGTTCCTGGGTTACACCTCTGCCAACACCAGAGACAGAAACCACTTCAGATTTCAGTGAGGGTTTGAGTGGCAGAAGCACTTAGGTAAGAAAAAGACAAATTAATTAACTTGTCAACTCCTTTTGCTCAGACAGCGAGACTGCAGTGGTTTTTACACAGTGCAATCCCATTTCCCAGTAGGGCCACACATCCATCTCATGTTGCCCTTTGCGATCCGGTTTTTGGTGCAAAAGGGACTCACACATTAGCATGGTATTGGCAGCTGCTCATGCTGGCCAATAAATATTTCAGCCACAGTATCAGTTTACCATCAGATTTGTTTTGTATGACACCAGCTCTTCTTATTACTACTCAACTCCCCAAACTATGCAATATATAACTGTAATTTAAAAGGTAGACATTTCTACACTGAAATTAAAATAATGTGTAGTGTTTTCTGTAGTAGAGATGATTTCTTTAATTTTATTTGTGTGTGTGTGTGTGTGTGTGTGTGTGTGTGTGTGTGTATATACAAGCCCTGTGTGCAGGTACCAGTTGAGGCCAGAAGAGGGCACCAGATCCCCTGAGGTTAGAGTTATAAGCAGTTTGTGAATGTCCCAAAGTAGATGCTGAGAACTAAGCTCAGATCCTCTGGAAAAGCAAGGAACACTCTTAGCTCCTAAGCCATGTTTCTAGACTCTCAGTGATTTTTTTTTCTAAGCCCTGTCACTAAAATATTTGAAAAAGTTAAGTAAAACCTGCAATTCAATTCCAAAATTTAAAAAGTTGTTTTACAATTTTGATGGCAATTCTTTGTATTACTAAAGCATTCTCTAGATCAAAAATAATTTTTAAAATTATCTCAGAATTACAGTGACTCAATAGAGATAAATTTCACATCACTGTCAAGAGAATATAAACTGAGTGAAAATCTTGATTATAACAACATAATTAATAATTTTACAAGGAAAGCAGAAAAGTTAAATTAAATGAAAAGATATGTTATAAAGTATGTGTGTGGTGGTGTTAATTCAGCCTAGGACATACTAGGCAAGCACTCTAGCAGTGACTATATCCCAGCCATAACTACATTGATCTTGTAGTGCCACCTGCCTACAATTCTAGCACTTAGGGGGCTGAGGGCAGAAGATTTCAAGCCCAACACCATCCTCAGCCTGTTCTTGGGCTGCAAGGAACATTATATCTCAGTGGAAGAGTATATGCTTAGAACACAGAAGGACCTGGATCAATCCCTGGAACCATAAAAAATACATAAAAGATCTATTTTTCAGAGCATTTTAATGTAGTTTATTAGCCTGGTTTATAATTTCAAACATTTCTACATATGCCATGTTGTCATTTCCAGTGAGCATCTGTTGGAGAGATGAAGTTTTTTTTTTTTTTTTTTAAGAAACCATTGTTTGCTATTGGTTCTGCATCTCATCCTAAAGATGCTTGCATTGATTCTACAACTCATCATAAGGATGCTCGAGCTGATTCTACATCTCATCATAAGGATGCTTGAGCTGATTCTATACCTCATCATAAGGATGCTTGCCTACCTTTGCCTGGGAAAGCCAGTCTAGTGGGACAATAGATGTCCCCAAGAGCCACTTTTGTAACCTCTTTTATTGTTCTTCTTTCTTTGATCATGGAGTGACAGAATGTGAATCCCACTGAGAGGGGTTCCATACTAGAAAACCACTCCTCCATGCCCTGCTCTGGTGTCAATGTTGTGGCTAAATCAAGGAGGGAAGGCTGCTACCCACTGTCCACTTCTGCCCCAGGGAAAGGACTCCTGTGGGCTACGAAGATGGAAACCCCCAGGCCTTTGTCTTGAACTGGAAAGGAGAGCAGCACACTGCTCTTAGAGCTTCTCTGCTGACATTTGCTTTGTCTCCATGGTGTGTGCAAACACAGGGGCATAGGCATACACCAGGAACACATCAACAACCAGGGTTACACCACCTGGGCACATGCGTCCTTGGGTGCTTTCATTTCCCAGGAGTGAAATTGCTAGGTCAAAGGGCTTATGTATTTTTAATTCTGATGGATTTTTCCAGATTGATCTCCAAAAATGCTATAATAATTTACATCTCCACCAGCAATGATTGAGAGAGAGTCCCCCCAACCCCCCCCACACACACATAAAATCGTCTTCGTAGAAGCTCTTTTTAATTTTGTCGGCCTGAAGGGTGTAAATGAGTATCTTTTATTACTTTAATTTGCATTCCCCTGCATTCTAATGAACGTGAGCATCTTTCCATACAGTTTGATTTTTTTCCCCCTCTGAACAACCTATTCATTGCCTGTTATCTCCTTTGGATTTTTGTCTTTTTCTTTCTTTTTTTTTTTTATCAGTTTATAAGAGCTCTTTGCATATTGTAGTGATTAACCTTTGTCTATCATCTGCATTGCAAATATATTTTCCAAATCTGTTTGTCTTTTGACTTTGCTTACAGCATCTTGCCACAAAGTGCATTAAAAATGCATACTTAAAAGCAAAAATATATGTCTAGGTTTCTAAACTTGGTTTGAGAAAATCTTCCAAGATTTAGATTATATGAAGCTCATGGGGTTGTAGAGATGGTTCAGGCAATAAAAAGCTTTCTATGTGAGTTCATATCCTCGGCACCCAGGTATTAAAAACTAGGTGTGGTGGCAACTGTCTGTAATCCCAGCAGAGATGGACAGATGCCTGGAGTTCATTGCTCTGCCAACCAAGCTGAAATGATGAGTTCAGTTTTCAGTCACAAAAAAATAGAGAGCAGTTGAGAAAGATACCCAACATTGTCCTCTAGCTTCCACACACACACCTTCATACACACATATTCACACCCACATGACCAGGTATATATACCACACAGACATACAAAAAGAAAAGATTATATGAGGTCCAATTTATATTGCCAAAATTTTATTGAATTATAACATACATACGAGATATGTGTATGCTTACAGACAGGTGAACTCTTAAGGGGTAGGCACTCAGATCAAGAAACAGAATCTCATATCCCTTCCCTCCAAGCATCAGGGACAATCAAGGATGAGGCAAGAGGAAAGACTCTGACCAGCACCCAGCACTCCTCCTATCCCCTCCAGGACTTTCCATCCCAAAGAACCTACGTCCTATGTACACACCATAACTTATGATTAAACTTTATCTAAACACCTTTCATGCTCACTTCCTGCTAGCTGTTTTAATTTACCATCACGACTGAGATACCTGTTGTATAAGCTTAACACACTTTCTGTTTTAGGTTGAAGAACATTAGTGTCACTTGCTGTTTGGAGATTTTGCCTGACAGCGCTGCTCTAAGCTTTTTCATGTACAGTCTTCAGAGGAGACACAATTTACTCAGGACTGTACTTTCTGTGTGGTAGGGACTGTGCATGTTCAGTTTCCTTAGATTCTGCCAGCTGTCCAGCTTGGTTGTGCCACTGACCCCCCCCCACCATTGTTCTATAGTCACCAGAACACCTGACCTTTTCATTAGCTATTCTAGGAGATGATTGGTGTTGTATGGTAGTTTACTAGATGTCTAATAAGTTTTGCATTTCCAGCTCTTAATCCACCTGGAATTTTCTTTTCATACATAGTAAGGTAAAGGTCTACTTTGGTTCTCTTCCAGACAAAAGGGCAGATATGCCAGATAAAATGGTGTAGTTTGTGTCCAGATATGGCTTGTGAGCTAAGTAGGCAGTTTCTTTTGTGGGGTGTGAGTGTGAAAGCCAAAAGCCAATGCCGGGTGTCTTCTTCAACTGCTGTTCACTTTTGTTTGTATTTGAGACAGGCTCTCACTACATAGCCCTCACTGGCAGAGTACTCACTATCTAAAACAGGTTGGCCTCACTCCTGCCTGTCTTCTGAATGCTGGGATCAAAAGCATGCCCACCATGCCGCATCTGTTCACTTTATTTTATTTATTTGTTTAATGATTTATTAATGATTCAGAGTATCTCACTGAACCTGGAGCTCACAAATTTTGCTAGGGATCCTCCTGTCTCTGACTTTCGTTGCTAGGATTACAGACACACACCACTGCACCTGGCTTTTTGTGGGGGTGCAGGGATCTGAACCCATGTTTGCATGGCAGGTACTTCACTGACTGAGCTGTCTCCACAACACCCCTAAGAGGGCATTTTCAATGAGAACACTTTGACACAGGACAGTGTATGACAAAGCAAAGATCTGAGACATGAACCTCACAATGAGTACAGTCACTAATACAGGTGTGGCTGCAATTTACCAGCACACCTCAACTAGTGTCACAGGAGGACAGGTTAGGACAGACTTTGCCATTCCCACAGTCCTGTCCAGGCCTGAAACTTCCATCAAATGGATACAGCAGAGACATGGAGTCCCTCTGCTTCTGATGTGTGATGCTCCCTGATGCTCTGTGAGATTGTCACTTCGAAAAGTGTGATCGTCCAAATGACACTTGTAAGAGAGAGAACATCAATGCTGCCTGAGGACTCACTTATAAAGGTCTATTATATATTATGTTTTCTCACAAATGACCCATGAGGTGGACACAGTTCACCTGCAGACAAAATCATAAGGCCAGGAAAAATCAAAACCCTCAGACACATAGCCAGTAAGGGGCCTAACTGAAACTAAAACCCAGGTCTGACTCCCTCCAGAGCTCCTGCTCTTTCTCCATATAAACTGTCTGTGGGCAATGACCACTTTACCAATAATGGCATGTGGGATGGAGTGGAGATTCTTTTGTTTGTTTGTTTGTTTGTTTGTTTGTTTGTTTTTGAGACAGGGTTTCTCTGTAGCTTTGGAGCCTGTCCTGGAACTCACCAGGCTGGCTTCTAACTCACAGAGATCCGACTGCCTCTGCCTCCCAAGTGCTGGGATTAAAGGCGTGTGCCACCATTGCTCTTTCTTAAATATATAAACTCTGAACCTCGAGTCATGAGTGACAATGATTTGATAGGACTCTGTGCTCCATCCTTTCCTAAGCAGTGTTCTTGATTACAGAAAGCCCAGAAACTGGTCTTCCTCCAGTGGGAGTGATCCCTGCATCCTGTGATAAACCTTCTTTTACCCTAGTCTCTCCTGAGTGGGTTTGTTCCTCGAAGTAGGGAGACATGAACTCGCCAGCACTGAGACACAGACACACTGGGGCAGCATGTGGCTTCACAGTGACAGAAAAGCAGAGGAAACGCACCCACTAAGAGCACCTGCTGCCCAGAATCTGAGAACCCAGACAGTCTGTGGTACCCCAGGATCACACCATGAGAGCTCTTCTGCAGAAAGCTCTCACAAAAGCAGAGTGTCTTAGCTGTTACAGATAATTGCAAAGGGTGTGCTAAAATTACCAGGTATTGTTTCTCTCTATCAGATTGACAAGGGCTTAATAGTTTGATGCCACCCAATGCAGGTGGGGTATAAAAGAGGACATTTTTTCAGAAAATAAAGTGTTACAACTTCTGGAGAAGGCAGCTCAGCAGCATATGTCAAAGTGTTACATATTACTACCCTTAAGGCCAGAAACTCCACTGCCAAAACACACACACACACACACACACACACACACACACACACACACACACTGTTTTAGCTAGGCTTGGTGAGGAGCATCTGTAATTCCAGCACCTAGGAGGTTACAGAAGGTTGCTAGTTAAGTTGCAATAGTGAGAGCCTGACTCAAAAGAATCGAAAACGGAGACAGAGCAGGGGCTGGGGCTCAGTTGCCTAACACACATGAAGCCTCTGGGTTCCATGCCCAGTACCATGTAAAACCAGGTGTGGTGATGTGTGTCTGTAACCCCAGAACCTTTAGTCCCAGCACTTGGGAGGAAGAGGCAGGCGGATCACTGCAAGTTCAAGCCAGCCTGGTCTACAGAGCAAGTTTCAGGATAGGCTCCAAAAGCTACACAGAGAAACCCTGTTTTGAAAAACCAACAAATGGGTGGATGGATGGATGAATGGGTAGATGGATGGATGCATGGATGCATGGATGGATGGATGCATGCATGGATGGATGGATGGATGGATGGATGGATGGATGGACGGACAGACGGGTGGATGATAAATGAGTCATTAGTCTGGTTCAAGGTCCCTGGTTTCCACTACACGTTCAATGCTGGGCCCCCACTAGGACTCTTCCTGGACATCCCTCTGTCACCCTGTGTTGTGGAGACCCTGTGTTTGGGTCTGCTACTCAGGTCCCTTCACATGCTCCAGCAGATCATAGAGAGGGTTCATGTTAGGGCAAGCCTAGCCATATCCCTTGGTCTGGGCCTGGACAGCTGTAGGGTTTGTCCAACAGGTAGGAAATAGGAACAGCTTTCCTATGGTCACAATTTCAGAGCTAGCTCACCCACACCTGCACTAACAGGGTTGGCTCTATTGTGCTGCCCTGGTGGTACAGGGCCTGCTCCCCTGAGTGTTGTAGCTGGTGGGGGTCAGGGATAGCTCTCCCACACTTATGACTCAGGGCCTACAGGGCCAATTCTCCCACAATAACTAATGTTGTGCAGTGAAGAGGGAAATGATCCACTGATGAGAGATGTCATTCTGTAAATATGTTTCTCTTGTCGGTTAATGAATAAAGCACTGTTGGCCAATAGGAAAGCAAGATAGGCGGGACTAGGAGACAAGGAGGATTCTGGGAGAGGTAGTGGAGGAGAGTCAAGATGTATGGACTTGAGAGGAAGAGGTCCCAATCCTCTCTCTGGTAAAATAAGACCACATGGAAACACTTAGATTAATAGAAATGGGTTAATATTTAAGACAGAGCTAGCCATTAAGAATCGCTAGTAACAGGCCAACAGCTTTTTACCTAATATAGCGTTTCTGTGTGTTACTTGGCGCTGACATGGCTCTGGGACCAGACCGCCGGGAAAACTGTTCCTAACAATCCACCCCATTCCTGCCCAACTGTGGAAGAAGCCAGTTTTGTATCAATTATAACATTCATTTAATAATCTACTTGATTGGTCATTTGTGAACTTAATCTTCCTAATGTCTGCTGCCTGTGTTACCATTCCCACTCACGAATTAAATAACATCTTAGACATAAGTTCTTCTTTTTTGTTGTTTTGTTTTTTCAAGACAGGGTTTCTCTGTGTAACATCCCTAACTGTCTGGACCTTGCTGTGTAGACCAGACTAGCTTCAAACTCACAGAGATTCGCCTGCTTCTGCCTCTCAAATGCTGGGATTACAGATGTGAGCTACCACCACCCAGCAGACATACGTTCTCTCTCTGTCTCTGTCTCTGTCTCTCTCTGTCTCTCTCTCTCTCTCTCTGTCTCTCTCTCTCTCTCTCTCTCTCTCTCTCTCTCTCTCTCTCTCTCTCTCTCTCTCTTGAAACAGGGTTTCTCTGTGTAGCTTTGGAGCCTGTCCTGGAAATAGCTCTGTAGACTAGACTAGCCTTGAACGCACAGAGATCCACCTGCCTTTGTCTCCTGAGTGCTGGAATTAAAGGTGTGCATCACCAACACCTGGCTCAGACATAGGTTCTTAATTTATATTTGTGTAAGATTCGTGTTTTCTCCCCCCACCCCCATAAAAACTTCTTTGAGGTACTAGGGAGGCAATTCAGTTGCTAAAGTGGCTGCTGAACAGGCATGAGTTCCAATCCCAGTGCCCAGGTAGAAGCCAGTGGCAGCAGCAGTGTCTATAACTACAGCAGTGGGAAGACAGACATTGGTGAACCCTTGAAGCTCATTGGCTACCAAGCTGAGCTGAATAGATGAGCCCCAGCTTCAGTGAGAAACCTTGTGGCAAAAAAATAAAAGTGAGGCCTGGTGTAGTGGCACAGGCCTTTAATCTCAGCACTGGGAAAGTAGAGGCAGGTAAATCTTTGTGGCCAGCCTATCCATTGAGTTTAAGGTTAGCTAAGGCCACACAGCAAGACACTATCTAAAAATAAAATTAAACAAATAAATAAAGTGGAGCTCTATCAAGGAAGATGCCAGCATCGACATCTGGTCTCCAAAAACAAAGGCAAACACACATACATATACCCCCTGGATGGGAAGGTTGAGGAGGAGTTAGCTAAGTGCTAACTCCTAAGCTCTTGGCTTCTAAATAGGACTTGGAATCCATCCCCAGAAACCACGTAAAAATTCTGGGCATGGTGGTATGCCTAAAATCCCACACTAAGAGGCAGTGACAGGCTCAGCTGTCTGTTTAGCCTAAATGGTGAGCTTTAGGCCAGTGAGAGACTGCATTCCTAAGTATGACACCCAGGATTGTCCTCCTGCCTCCACCACATGCACACACACCTGCTCTGTGGAGTTTATAGACCAGGAGAAGGGGACACGTGGGGTGCACATGAACACACACACACACACACACACACACACACACACACACACACACACACACACACACGGACACCTAGCAAGCTCCTTACCTACCTACTCCAGGCTCATGTTCCTGAAGGTTTGGGATGGAGCAATGCTCCTCCTGGGCTCTCCCCTGTGCTCTGAGATAGAAGTGGCTCCTTTATACTCAATGGCCAAGGCCCCGAGTGGTGTGTCTGGAGTGGTCTGGGGAGGTCTGGGAGGACTTCAGGAAGGCTGCCCCAGGTGGTGACATTGGCTTTGACGTTTGACCCCCTAGAGCTGTGCAGCGATTCCTGGACCGATGAGGGAGCGCGCGAGCGTGTACATGTGTAAGAGAACGCCAAGTCCAAAACTGTGGGTCAGACCACCGGGTGGCTCGCCCAGCGTTGCGGCGGCTCCGGAGGTGTGCTCGTAGCGCCCCCTGCTGACAGAAAAGGCGCTCTGCGGGAGCCGGCCACCGCGGGAACCGCCTGCTTGTGGGAAGCATAGGGCCTTGGCGCAGCCTGGTTCAGAGGATAACTGCAGCTGCCCTGGTCGTTCCTGCAGGCCGGCTCGGTTCTGTGCACCCTGAGATGCCATGTCCAAGCAACTTCGTCGCCGCGAGATCCCATACCCCCTGGAAAAACAGCCACCCGAAGAGTCAATCCAATGCATCACTATAGGACCTTAAGAACTTCCCTCACCCAGACTATCATTTCCCGCCCACGTTCCCCCCTCCTCGTCCTAGAGAATTCTGGTGTGGCTGTGTTGCATCCCACTTTCCCTGATCTGAGAACTCCACAGAGCAGAAATATAGAGGTGTGAGGTGGGGTTGCCTTTACCTACTTCCAAAGGAGGTGTGACTACATCATTTAGAAAAAAATGAGCGTAAAGTGCAGCCTTGGGACTTCCAAATCCTTCTATGTGACACTAAGGAGACAATAAACTCAACAAAGCAGGCAGAGCTTTGTAAGTTCTAGGCAGGCCTGGTCTCCATAGTGAGTTCCAGAATAGCCAGGGCTACCTAGGGAGACCCTGTTTCAAAAAAGAAAAAAGTGACTCAACAAGAATTTTGCTCTAGGAATGTTTAGACATTGTCCACAACAGCTATGGTGATATATTGTTTATGGTTTATTATTGCTTGTCTCATCCCAGCAGACAGAAGCTAGAAGGTGGTGATACACACTTTTAACTAGGACTCATGATTAAGAGGTAGACGGATCTCTGTGAGTTCAAGGCCACCCAAGGATACATGAGATTGAATCAGTCTAAAAGAGTAACAGATCACATGCCTAGAGGAGTATAGAAGAGAGAAGCAGAGTCTTCAGTATTCAGTATGAGGTATTCATTCTCCAGGCACGCTGAGGAAAGGTTGCAATCTGAGGCTTGGTGAGAGCTTGTGGAGACAGAATCAGCCCATTCAGTCTGAACTTGAGGTGAGAGCTAGTGGCCAGCTGCTTTGCTTTCCTGATCTTCAGCTTGAATACCAATATCAGTCTCTGAGTCCTTTAATTTTTCTTGTTACAAACAGCCCCACACTTGTGCACAGTCTAACCCTCTGCTTTAAATAAATAACAGCCTACACCAACAAGAAAAATCTCATTAAATGAAATGCATTAGTGATATGTCAAAATGCTCACTCTGGTTAGGTAAAAATGGTCATAATATAACATATATAATAAAATTAGGCTTGGGATATAGCATGGTGGTAGAACACTTGCCTAGCACATGCCTGGCCCAGGGTTGATACGAAGCACCAAAAAAATGTAGGAAATAAAAGTCCATTTCTGTGAATATGCATGTGTGTGTACATATTAAAATAATTTTATTCACTGGTTAAATAAGTTTTTTTAAAATTCTTCAAAATATGGACTAAAAAGACTGAATACTGGTATTAGGGGTGATTTAAAACTTACTTTGTAAAGTGGGCATAGTGGCAAGTGCCTTTAATCCAAGCATTGGGGAGGCAGAGGCAGGTAGAGCTCTGTGAATCCTAGACCAGCCAGAGAGACAGAGAGACTCTGTCTCAGAAATAAAATAAAAGTAATTTCTTTTCGTTTTCTATATGTCTAAGAAGTACTGTGTGTGCATGCCTGATGCTGTGGGTTTGCTTTTAGGCAGAAGGACCCCACTGCTTTCTTCCCCACTCCAAGAGGCCTAACGAGGTGGGTTAGACAGGATGGGCATTAATGAGGCATTTCCTTTCCCCAAATCCCAGGATAGCCACAGAAACAGCCACCAAGAGAATTCCTTAGGAAGAATGCTACTGTGACAACGAAGTTCTCAGTGTTGATGTTAACAGGGTTTATAACATGACCAGACTGTATCATAGATTAAAACGCACTCCAAAAACAAAGCCTGGTGCTGCAGGCTTGGAATCTCAGCTACTCCAGAGGCTGACTGGGCAATCTCAGAGAGACCCTAAGTTGAGACCCTGTCTCAAAATTAGAAATAATAATAGAGGCTGGAGAGATGGCTCAGCAGTTAAGAACACTGGCTGTGGACTGGAGAGATGGCCCAGGGATTACGAGCACTGGCTGCTCTTTCTGGAGACCCAGGTTCAATTCCCAGCACCCACATGGTAGCTCACAACTGTCTATAACTCCAGTTCCAGGAGATCATGCATCCTCACACAGACATATATGCAGGAAAACCACAAATGTACATAAAGAAATAAATAGATCTTTCTTTAAAAACTAAACAAAACAAAAAACTGGCTGCTCTTACAGAGGATCAGGGTTCAATTCCCAGCAATCACAAGGCAGCTCACAACTGTCTTTAACTCCAGTTCCAGGGGATCTGACACCAATGGCAAAATACCAATGCACATAAAATAAAAATATAAGTTAAAATTCTTTTACAAAGAGATGATAATAGGCTGATTGACTGTCATGGGCAAGGCCTCAGGTTCACTCTATATCAGAGAGAGAGAGAGAGAGAGAGAGAGAGAGAGAGAGAGAGAGAGAGAGAGAGGGAGGGAGGGAGACTCTGAGGGCTGAAGTGCAATATGTATCTACTCATGTTGTAATGGGTTGAGTAATCGACACATGTGCCAAGTCATTGTTGCAAAAAGGTTGCCCATTTGCAGTAAGATGTGGTTTCTCTTGTGTTATAGCTCCATACAAATTAGAGCTCATGGACTGGATTCTACTGAAGAGGCATCAGAATCTCTCCACTTCCCAGGTTGACAGCCCTGGGCTATTTAAAGATGTAAAGCCATCATATTAATGGTGTCTGTGGTGACAAATCAAACTGTCACACTGGAGCAGGTCCCCCAGATTCTCCTAGGCAAAAAGACAGTACTGAAACTGTCTATTACTTAATCTTTTGCCTTCTGAGATTCAGCAAAGTGGAATTTAGTGAAAAGCAAGCAACAGAATCTGTTTCTAATAGAATTTCTCAGAAAAAGCTAGCCCACTTTGTGAGTTTTACTCTTGTATCTCTCTCTCTCTCTCTCTCTCTCTCTCTCTCTCTCTCTCTCTCTCTCTCTCTCTCTCTCTCTCTCCTCTCTGAAACAGGGTTTCACTATGTAGCCCAAGCTAGCCTGGAATTTACTATGTAGACCAGGCACACAGAAATGCCTGACTCTGCCTCCAAAGTGCTGGGATTAAAGGCTTGTGCCACCATATTGGTTTGTAACTTGTTAACATAACTTTAAATATATGTAGTACTTGGCATGAAAATAACATGTTTTTGTTAAGACTAATTTTACAGTAAACTATTATCTACTTTTTATAATTGAAATTAATCTTGATTGTTCAAAACAGTAGTTTTCAAAACTAAAAGAAACCAAAAAAAAAACAAAAAAACCAAAAACAAAAAAACCATTGTATTACAGTTTCAACGTTGGGACTGAATCACTAGATTAATCTTTCAATAGATTTCAAGGAACTGTAATGCCCCTTCAAAATAAGATATAGTAGATTAGTTGCAGCATTAATTGACTGGGAGTGGGAGAGGGGCATAGATATAAATGGGAATGTTGCAAATTGCTTGCTTGCTCTTTCTGGGAGGTTGGGAAGAAAGGACATGAGAATCTGCAGGCCCAGCCACTGCTTCAGGAGCTGCCGAAGGAGCCCTGTGGACTCCTTCCCCCAACAACTGGCCACTGAGAGATTACCTGGCTCAAGCACTGCGGCCTGTCTGTGTCACAGATAAGAACCATTGCCAACTTTAATCTTCTCTGATTTTTGCCTCAGAGTTTAAAAACAAGATATGGAGCCAGGCAGTAATGACACACACGTTTAATCCCAGCACTCGGGAGGCAGATGGTTCTCTGGGAGTTCAAGGCCAGCCTGGTCTACAGAGCAAGTTCTAGAACAGCCAGGGCTACACACAGAGAAACCCTATTTCTTAAAAAACAAAACAAAACAAAAAAAACCCAAACAAAACTTCAAAAGTTAGTAGCATAAAACTAGTAGCCATTTGTTTAGTATGTAAGCCAGTAATTTGGCTGGGTTCAGCTGGGTTGTTCTTCTGGTGTCAAATGGTCTTATTCTTGGTACTGCCTAATATCAATCAACTAGTGTCTTTGCTCTTAGGATTGTCTGACTAGGAGCTGGGGAAATGAAAGTAGCTAGGCCATGCATCTTTCACAACTCGTGGGCTTGATCATGTGCTAATGCAGAATTTCAAAAGAGTGGAAAGGTGTTGCTGAAGGCTTTGGCTCAGAACTGGAGCATCACATCTGCCGTAGCTTAGACTGGGGGACAGGGGAGACCACACTGCTCCATGAGAGGACTGTAAGAGACATGGACATGGGAAAGACTTCTGATTTTTGTAACACAAAGAATAGAATAAAATATCAATGTAGCCACAGCAATAACTAAGGAGAAAATGGTACACACTATTTTTTCTCCATTCCTCAAAACAGAACATTTAAAAGTTGAAATCTTGGGGCCAGAGAAAAGGTTCTATGTGTAAGCAAGCATGCTTGCTGTGCAAGCATAAGGAACTGAGCTCGGATCTCAGCACCCACATAAAAAGCAGGACTTGGTTGTAAGCACCTATTATTTCAGAACTGTAGGGGGCAGATACCAGAGAGTAGCTAAGGCTTTCTGGCCACAAGTCTAGCTCCAGGTTCAGTGAAAGACCTTGTCTTAAGAGAATAAAGTGATAGGCAGCAAGACATCTAATATCCTACTCTGGCTTTCATGTACATACATACATTTGTGCACACCTATACACACACATGTACATGTAACATACACTCACTCACACAAAAATCAAAACCTTAACTACCAGAATCTCACTCAGAGATGTGACTCAATTTTGATATAAGGTCTTTAAAAGAAATTATTAAGGTTTAATGAGGTCATTGGGTATGATCCTCATCAGTATGACAGGCAAGAAAATGCAAAGACAGACTTCCAGGTAAGATAGTGGAGAAGAACCCTGAAACTCAAGGGAAGTAAACAGCAAAGACAACACACAGTGAACTCTTTGCAAAAGGCAAGGTCTGTAAGCAAACACACTAAGCTAGGAGAGATCTCTGCAGTGAAACAGGCAAGAAAGCAGAGGATCACAGCCCAGCTAGAAGCCCTTTTCAATTAGCAAAAGCAGCTAGAGTGGTAAGTACTTCAGCGACAAGATAAGTACTGTTCCTCATAACCAGAGACCTACAAACCAGAGGATACTGTCATAGACTGCCAGGGTCCCTGAGAACCACCAGAAAAGGTCCTAGAGCCTCCCTTCCCCCACATGACAGAACCCCATGAAATATGGAGCCCTCACAGACCAGTGGTTCTCACTGGCCCCTCCACCCACCCAGCAATAACTACGACATGGAAACTGCTAGAGCTGAAGGGATCTGAGAATTTCACAGTCCAACTCAACACAGCTGCATCAGTAGTTCACCTCGTATGTCTCCTTTTTTCTCTCTTATTCCCTGCTATCTCGTTTCCACTCCCACATGTGAGCCATGTGATGGTTTTGTGTTTGTATAGTGGTCAATTAGGTTTCAGGGTCTCTGTGAATGTTCCTCAACCCAGCTTACCATACCTATCATATCTCTGCCTTTTCCTCTTTCTCTAACCTTTACTCCTTCCTCTTTTTATTTCTCCTCTTCTTCCTTCCTTCTTTCATTTCTTTTTCTTTCTCCTTTTTCTTTTTCAACCCATCAAGGTTTGCCTGCCTTTGCCTCCCAAGTGCTGGTGTGTGCCACCATGCCTGGCTTACTTCTTTTTTAAAAAGATTTTATATATAATTATGTGTATGTTCAAGGGAGTGAAGGGGTTTGTACATGTGACTGAAAGTACTCTGGGAGGCCAAAGGTGTAGGATCCCCCTGAAGGTGGATTTGTAGGCAGCTGTGGATCACTCAACATGGAGACTGAGAACCAAACTCAGACTGCACGCTGAAGAGGAGGAAAAGCCAATACAGTTGGGTTAACTTTCCATTTCTTTCCCAACCATTGTATTACAGAAACAAACCACATCCCTGCAATGTCTTCTGTCCTAGTGCCAGCAGGGCTGGCTTCCACACTTTCAGAAGACAACCCAAACAGGAGAACCTGTGAGCTTTTGAAGGACTTTGTCTAACAGTTGCTTGAGAGGTCAAGGGAACACTGTATGGAACCCATGTTTCACTGTGCTTCATTGGTTCTATGAAGCCCCTGGACACTCAATAGACAAAAACCCCAACAGCTCCAGCCTCCTGCTTTCCCAAGCTCAGCACTTCCCCATCCAATGTAGTTCATCCCAAAATGGAAGTCTTGGGACAGTGTCTCATCACCTACCTGGAAAGATGAGAAGATGCTGCTCCCAATATGTGAATCCTGTTACTATCAAGAAAAATGTGTGCCCTTCTCACAGCCCGTTGCTGACATTCTGGTCATGCCCCTGCCTCAGCCCATCTCCTAAGCCCTTCTAGAGCTTTATTAGTGCATGGCAGGGAGGAGGATACCCATTGACCAGAACATAGACCTTTTTCTTTGGGGTCTTGAGTCTCTTGTCTCTCAGGAGTTGATATTTTTAAAAGAATACACACACACACACACACACACACACACACACACACACACACACACAATATCCTTTGAAGCTCTGTTCTGACCCACGGCTGGCTGGTTGGCAGTGTTCCTGGCATCAACAAACACCTGATAGGAAGTAGTTTCCAGAAAGCAGCTTGGATAAATCCCCAGAGGCTCTGAGCAGTGGAAAAGGTGATTAGCCCCACAACATGGGGATTTTTGGTCCTACTTTAGTTTCTGCTCCAAGGTGGAAGCAAACTTGTTCCTCAAAACCTTCCAGACCATGGGGGTGATGTGGACTCATGTTCTGATAGGCTCTGCTATTTCCTGTTTAAATCCTAGATGTACTTTATGATATCCCTGGTCAGAGTCTTGAATGGAACACCTGGGAGCCTATGCTGTTCTCGGAATTTTCTAGAATGAAACTGTTATTTCCCCTTCTCATTTTAATGTCCTAGGAGAGAAACACCATGTCTGGAAGTAATTTGGGCTTGGGGAGGAGTAGCCATGAGGCTCTTTCAGCCTTTTCTCTCTCTCTTGCCCCCCCCCTCAGTCAGCTCAGGCAATGGAGCCTTGTCTGCCTACTCAGAACTGTTTTGTATAATTGTCCCCAGAAGTCTAACTTCTGGAAAAACAACTGACTACCAAAGCATTCCAGATATCCCAGATGCCAAACAGATAATCCGAAATGACTTTTGTTCATTAAGGAACATCAAGAGGAACTGTAGTTCCCAGAGAACTGAGTGCCTGACCATGAGTCCCGATGAAGTGGGAGAGGCAATGAAAGCTGCTGTGATTGTGTGTGTGGTCAGAAGTCACACGAATCTGCATGAGCTGTTGCTGGTGTCTGTCCTTCAACTCCTGGAGCTCTGGACCTCTTAATTTGCAGTTGGAATTGAGGTCAACTCTCATCTCTCTGTGTTCCCCAATAGAAACCTACATTGACCCAATCCAGAAGAGGACCAGATTGTCCCCCCCCCAAACCCCAAAACTAGCAGATGGGATCTAGCTTTCCAGCACAGTCCACAGTGGCACCCATACCACATCTGGACTTTTACATGATAAATAAACATTGATTTTGTTCTAGCTCTTGCTGTTTAGCCTCTGAGACTAAACAGCAACAGTTTTTGCTAGCCTGAACAGAAGCAGGAGAATCAGGTGTGAAGTGCTGGAAACTCAGCAGCATTCCAAGGGACTTTCACGTTTTTGGGCAGTCTTCCCCTAGTCCTCCAGGCCTGTGTGCTTAGTTCATATTTCAGCCCCCTCTGGTCCTTCCAAAGCTGATCTTGGGAACTTAGTTAATGGGTCCTATCCAATCTTCAACCACATGACTTTGCCAGTCCACCACCCAAACCAATTTATCATAAATACCTGGTAGTGGTTCTCTGTAAACAGGTTCTAAAAATGCTATTTAGTTGGTAGAGTGCTTGTCTGAAAGGCACAAGACCTTGGGTTCTTCCCAAGCACTAGGCATGACGAAGCACCCCTATACTTATAGCACAGTCCACTGAAATGCAGGCAGAGGATCAGAAATCCAAAGTCATCCTTGGCAGCATAGTGAGTTTGAGGCTAGTCTGGGCTACATGAGACCCTATTTAATAATCACATAAATGAATGAACAAACAAACCAGTAAACAGTCTCTGGACAGTTAATGCATCTCCTGTTTTGGAAATAGATGTTCAGTCACCTCTGGTAACATAAATTTGACAACTGAGGGCCACTACATATTGGCATAGGTAACTCTAGGAAAAATAGTATTCGTGGAATTACACAAATCTCATATGCCTCTCTGCTTCTCTTTCCCAAAGCACCTCAAATCTCTTCTTACGTGAAGTTCTCCTTTGAAAAGGACTGAATGGTCAGGTCAGTTGGGTGGGCTGTAGGAGAACTAAGACTAATGTCAAAGATCAAAGCTTAGGAAATACATTTCCTTTAACAAGTCCAAAAGTCATGACAGAGTAGAAAATTGGTCAGGAGCTAGCAGAACTGGAAAATCGAATAGAAACAAACCAGAGTAGAAGACGAGGCTAAGAATGAGCTGTGCATCCAGCCTAGCTTGGTGTAACAGAAGTGTCACACCAAGGAAGACAGGGCTGGATTTCTGTAATATCACCGAGAAGAATTAAACCAGGATGTCTTAATTCGAGTCTATAGTCCCTCTATATTGTACACAAGATCTCATGCCTTTATGGATTATTAAAATAGTACCCCTAAAAGGGCTATTTTAGGGATCTGAATGTTGAGTCTGATCTCTAGATCAAAAAAATTTCTAGGGGCTCGCTTCAGTCTCAGCTCGTGTCACTGGGAAACCGACTGACTCTTACGTAATCGCGAGGTTTGCCTACCTCGTTATCTGCCTGCCTCGTTTTACTAGAGAAGCAAACGTATTTCCCATATTCTATTTTGGAAGACAGGTGAGTTTCCGAGAGGGATTAGGGCCACACTCTGGTCTTTGTTCATCCAGAGTCGGGACCGCACAACAGCGTCGCCCAGCGTCAGGACGAGGACATACAGAATTCCCAATGCCCGCGCCGTTGTCACTCCGCCCATCGCCCCGCCCAGAACCCAGCCGTAGCTCCGCCCAGAACACCGCCCCCAGTTCAGCCATAGCTCCACCCATAGCTACCCCGTCACCAGTAGCTCCGCCCATAGGGGGAGGGGCATGTGGCGCGCGGGTGTGACGCTAACTCGTGTACGTCATCACGCGCCCAGCTGGGAGGAGGCGCGAGCCGAAAGAGGATCCCGTCGCCACTAGTGCCGCGGTGTGTTCACATGGCGCTGTGGCGCGGCTCTGCGTGCGCTGGCTTCCTAGCGTTAGCCGTGGGCTGCGTATTTCTGCTGGAGCCGGAGCTACCCGGCTCGGCGCTGCGCTCTCTCTGGAGCTCGCTGCGGCTGGGGCCCGCGCCCGTGTCCCCAGGACCTCTGTCCCCCGAGGGCCGGCTGGCGGCCGCCTGGGATGCCCTCATCGTGCAGCCCGCCCGGCGCTGGCGCCGCGTGGCTGTAGGGTGAGTGCCTGCGGGGCCTGCAGCTCTGGGCCTCCCCGGGAAGTGCGCGCGCCCTGGGGTCTGCCCTGGACGCGCTGGTGTCCGCGTTGCCCTCTTGGCAAAAGTGTCGTCCCTGTGAGACGAGTCTTTCGTCATCGCTGCAGGGACACTCAGAACAATTTTCTCTCTGGGCTGCCTGGCCCTGCCCTAGCCTCTTAGAAATCTAACTGCCTCTCACCTATATCTTTTGAGGTTACTCCATTGTCCTGACTTCCAGCACTTCTCCTCGGCCAACTAACTGTTCTCTGGCGGTCACAGATTCCTATTCCAGCACTCTTCCTATTCTGAACTTGAAGCAGCATATCATCTGTCTCTAGCTGTTGACTTGATTTCTTTACGTCATCTCGTCTGAAGACCACTGTACTAAAACTGCTCATTTTCAGATTCAGTATTTTTTTGTAACGGTTTCATTTTCTGTTCTCTGCGCCTCTCACGGTTAGCAAGTTCTCCTTGAAACTGAGTGACATTCCATACTTTTAAGGTTCTCCCATATCACAGTACCTCTTTTCTTTTTTAAAACTCACAGGAATGAAATTTTTTAAAACACTAACCTTAGCCCCTCTCCAGTTCGACTTGGTTTTCTTGTCATGTCAAGGATGCCATACAACAGCAAGTTTATTATTATTTTGTATGTTTTTAGGTTGGATTTGTTGAGGTTTTGTATCTTTTGGAGCTAGGGACTCCTTGGCTGGTCTGGAACTTATGTAAATCAAGAGTGGGCCTCAAACTTAGATCTACCTGCTCCTGACTCCTGTGCTGGTGTTATATGCACAAGAGGCCCTACAAAAACAAGCCTGTCAGGTGCCCTCCTATTTTGTGTGAATGTTGTGGCTAAGTGGAGTAAAGTTGATCCGAATCAATGACATAATCATGTTATTTGCCCAATGTTATGTCAACTTTTGAAAGTAACTCACATGTTAGTTTTGTATCCCAACACTATTTTTTACTGTGTAATTCTTAACTTTTTCCAAGTTCATAGTCTCTAAACTCACCCCTTTATCAGAATCTTTTTTCTGTGTGTATGGGTGTTTATCTGTGCAGTGCCTCCCAAGAACTTCTGATCCCCTGGGACTGGAATTATGAACAGTTGTGAGCTGGGACTTGAACCTGTGTTTTCTGCAAGAGGACCCTGCTATTAACCATTGAACCAATCTCTAGCCTTTTTTTTTCTTTTTTCTTTTTTTTTTCTTTTAAGGTTTGTTTGTTTGTTTGTTTATTATGTTCCGCCTGCATGCCAGAAGAGGGCACCAGACCTCATTATAGATGGTTGTAAGCCACCGTGTGGTTGCTGGGAATTGCACTCCGGACCTCTGGAAGAGCAGCAGCCAGTGTTATTAATCTCTGAACCATCTCTCCAACCCCTCTCTACCTTCTTTATCAAAGTCTCACTTTAAGATTTAAATTTTTTAAAATGTGTATGTGTGGGAGTGGGTGTGAGTGCAGGTACAGGTGAATTCATGTCCCATTTGAGGCCACAGAAGAGTTGGATTACCTGGATCTGAGTTACATGTGATTGTGAGTTACCCAAGCTGGTGCTAGGAATTGAACCCAGTTCTCTGGGAGAGCATCCTGTGTTCTTAACTGCTGAGCCTTCTCCAGTTGTCCGTATCTGATTTTGTTTCTTCTTTTTAAGTTTTATTTTTTTCAACTATTTTTATTTATTTTTCTTTAAGACAGGGTTTTTCTGTGTAGCCAGGCTGTCCTGGAACTCTCTCTGTAGACCAAGCTGGCCTCAAACTCACAGAGATCCACCTGCCTCTGCCTCCCGAGTGCTGGGACTGAAGGTGTGTGCCACCAGCCCCAGCTCTTATCAGATTCTTGTTCATCTTTGAGCTGTGTCAGGTGTGTATTGAGTTCTGACTGTGTATGTATGAAGGAAGCCAAGTTTCTACTGCATTTGTTGGAGGCAGATAGATTCATTATTGTACCTCTTGGGCTACTAGAGCAGAATAACTCAGACTAATTGCTTAAAACAACAGAAATTTTGTGGTGGCTCTGAAGTCTGATAGTCCTAAGTCAGAGTGATTTCTAGGGAAGCTGATTTCTGAGGATGCCAGTTACCTTGTAGCTGGGTAGCTTCTTGTGTTCGTACATGACTTTTACTTCGTAGTCCAGCGTGATGTCTCTCCCTCTTATGGAAACCATTCCTGTTGAATTAGGGTAGCCTCTGCTACCCATTTAACCTTAATTGCTTCCCATAAGGCCCTAAATCCAAACACAGTTACACTGTGGATTAGTTTGTTTGTCTTAGTCACTTCTCTATAGCTGTAAAAAGACACCACAATGAAAGCTACTTACAGAAGAGTTTATTGGGGCCTTATAGTTTCAGAGCATGAGTCTATAACCGACATGACAGGGAACATAGCAGCAGGCAGGCAGCCATGACACTGGAGTAGTAGCTGAGAGTTTATATCCTTATTCAAAAGTAGGAGGCAGAGAGAAAGCACTGAGAAGGGCATGGGCTTTTGAAACCCCCACCCCTAGTGATGCATCTCTTCAACAAGGCCACACCACCTAATCTTTCCCAAACAGTTTCACCAACTCAGGACCAAGTGTTGAAATACATGAGCCAATGGGGGTCGTTCTTATTCAAGCTACCATAGGGTTTCCATATAGGAATCTGAGGTGAAGTTGGGGATACCATTGTCCATAACAGTTGTGAAAGGTGCTATGTTCAGCTACTGAAAAGAGTAAGGCACTCCAGCTATTCCAAAGAACTACTAATACCTCCCAGGATGGGATAATAGAAAAAACTCCAAGAAGATGACATTCCATTTTCTATTGTTACATAGTAATTAATCATCTCAAAACTTAGTGACTTAAAACAGCCATATTTCATGATCTTTTATTATTCTAAGATATGATTGTGTTTTATTATTCTAAGATATGATAGTTCTAGCATGGGGGGGTACAGTTATAGTAGGACAGGGCTGGGACTAGATTTATCATTAAGGTTGATCCACTAGGCTTTTCCACTTACAGGAGGCATCTTCTAGCTGTTCAGAGTCTCACAACAGGGAGACTAGGCTAGGAGAATGCCCGAAGAGGATCAGACAAATGGCTTAACCATAGTATCAGATTTCCCAAAGTCTGGTCTTCCTGGTTTTAAGGGCAGGGACATGGATCACTCCTTGGTGGGAGGAATATCAAAATTATATAGCAACAAAACCATGTGGATGGGACATCTTGTTAAGACCATTGAAAATATATTCCATAGTAACTTGTGTGATAGATCTAGAAGGAACAAGATTTCTTCAGGTCAAGGCAAAGGAATAGATACATCTAAACAAGAACTGAGTGTGTGAAAATTAACAAGAATCCATGGGACAGAAACAAAGCCACGTTAGTTGTTGTGGTATACTCCTGTACTTCCAGTTCTGGGAGCTGAAGTGGGAAGATGGTGTGCTTGGGGCCATCCTGGACTACAGTAGGAAAACTGTTGAGAATGAGAATGCTGAGAAGGGAATGTTGGAAGTTTTCTAATTCACAGTTATTAACAGAGACAAGCTTTAAGTTTTATGAACAGGCAAGTGATGCTAAGTTCCTTGTTGAAAATATCTGATGGGAATGGAAAAGATAGTTTTTTTTGTTTTTGTTTTTTTTTTAGCAGCTTTTTTAACCTGTTCCAACTGCTCAGCACCTTTCTGTGGCCAGCACAAACCCACTAGCAACATTATTTCTTACCTAGAGATGTTTAAGTGTAAATATAAGGCATGGGGTGGGAGGAGCAAATGTACTAAAATTTCATTTTGGTGTGGGGGTGGATTGTATTTGACACATTGATTCATTTCTCACTCAAAACACAGTTTACTGTGATTCATAAGGCAGATTGTCTGGAGACCCTGCCAATGGTGAAAGGAGGAAAGAACCAAAACCATTGCTTGGCAATGATACTGGAGGGTGAGTGTGGAGATTCTAGATAGCAGGGTGGGTAGGCAGTTAAAGAAAGCAGGCCCTCCATACCAGGTGTAGCAACTTTATGAAGCAGTGGTTCTAAGTATTACATCATCAAAAATGATAAGCTGTCTTAGAAATACTGGTTCTCCACAGTCACACACACACACACACACACACAGCCATCAGGTGTCAGAAGTACAGTGTAAGACTGGTCTTTCCCACTTCTGCTTTCATATTGAGGCCCAGTGTTACCACAGGTAAGAGACAGCAAGGATCAGTGGTGGCGAAAGCTAAGCTGATCTTCAGAGGCAGGAATGCATATACTTGTGGGATTTTAGATGAAGCGGCTTCTGAGAATGAGACTGTAGTTAGGGGTTTGCTGGGAGCCTATGTTGCTTGCTTTTAAGATGTCAGTGCTTAAATGGAGCCAACCTTGACTTTCTAGAAATGTGACTTCTGCCCTCCCTGCTTCTGAATTGGACCCTGGTACCTCACATTCACCTCTGAGTTTTTCTTTGCCCTGCGCTTTGCTCCCTTCCTCTAATTTCTGTACATCAACATTCATGCTATACCCTAAGAAAGGTTAGATTTTTCGCTCATAGCCCTGCTTACCTTTTCCCTATGTGAGAAATTGAGTATCAGAGGAATGTAGGTTTGAATTAAGCTGCTCCAGTCTGGCTTTTGGAGTGTTAGTTAATCGATACTATAGCTTTTCTCAGCTGGAGCCATGATGACTACCAATCTCATAGCCCTTTCTGAGTTGGTGTTCCTTATCTGAAGATGCCTGTCCTGACTTCAGTGCCAACATCCAGGCCATAGCTCCCCCAGCCCTTGTCTCTCTTCAGCTAGGTATCTTGTGATTATGATTCATTCTTTTAATATCTGAGGCAGAGTATGTTAAAACTAGAAGGAGCCTGAGGACATATTTTACAGAGGATGCAGTGAGGGAAATAAGAAGAAACACTGTCTTTAGCTTAGAGGCATTTCAGCTTAGGGGGAAAAACTCTTCTTGCACTGTGAATCTCTGCTCATAGACCTGGAAGCTAGGCCCTTTCCTTAGATAGACACTTGGTATCTTTGTTCTGTTTGTTCCCTAATTGTTTGATTTTGTTTTCTCCTTATCACACAACAATTTATACACTTTGAAATTCTGCCCTCCTGTCAAATGAGCATAATTTGTTAGTTTCTTTGCCTTCATTTCCCCTTCACAGTTAAGCAATGTGTATGTTCACATTTTAAAATGTATGTTGACATTGAGGGACGCTTAATGTTAAGCTCAGAGAAAGAGTTTAATTGGTGAAAAGATGTTACAAGTACACATGGAATAATTAGTTTGGTATCTTACCAGAAGTAGATTGTCAGTAACATTTTTTTGTTATTTTTATTGAGTTTCTTGTTTGTTTTTTATGAGGATTTTTACATTGTAGACTTATCTAGGCTGGCCTGGAACTCAGCAATCTTGTCTCAGCCTCCTAAGTCCTGGAATTACAAGTATGAGCCAACATACCTGGTGATTTTTTTGTTTGTTTGTTTTTTGTTTTTTGTTCTTAATTCTAAAACAAGGTTTTACTAAGTTGATGGGGCTTTATAATTTCATACAACCAACCAGGTAATGCTGTACTGGTTTCTCACCAGCCCTTTGTAGTGTGTGGACCACTTCTGTGAACTGACCTGGTACAAGGCCACATGCATGCTCAAGTCTTCCAAGCCATACTCAGTTCTTAGATGCAGCTTCGGCTCGGAGTATTTGGTGGTTAGTGCATTCTGTCCATGTATTCTCTTGTCTTTGGAGGAAAGTGTCTGATAGCTGCCTTTTGACAAGTTTTTTTGTTTGTCAGTTTTCTTAAAACTTACATTAATGTATTAAATCTTTACAGTAAGTTAACTTCTGTTGTTGCCGTTTTATAGGCAAGGAAACAGACTCAAAAATTAAAGTGACTTGTATCCAGACAGCATAGCTCTATAGCATGCTTTCATATATGTATTTTATTACCATGATATTGTTGTTCTGAATACTGAGTACCTGTCTTCTCAGTTTGTAATTGGCAATAAGAGAGTGCCAATATGTATGTGCAGATAAAGTCATTCCTTAGATTATGATGTTTGCTTTATAGTCCTGGTGTCAAGCCCATGCCCACTGTTTGCTGTATGAATGCATTTCTCCAAAGCTGGTCTCTATAGCTAAATTCAGAGTTGCTGTCCCCATGCCTCAGCTTCTTTCCTCTTCTCTCTCCTTCCAGAGTCAATGCCTGTGTGGATGTGGTGATCTCTGGTGTGAAGCTTTTGCAGGCACTTGGTCTCAGTCCTGATAGTGGAAGAGATCATACTGTTCTGCACTCCAGAAGTGATTTGGAAGAAGCCTTTGTCTACTTCATGGGAAAGGGAGCGGCTGCTGAACGCTTCTTCAGTGATAAGGAAACCTTCCATGACATCGCCCAGACTGCGTCTGAGTTCCCCGGAGCCCAGGTCTGTCCAGCTCACCAGTGCTATGACCTGTGCTGTGGGTCAGGGAGAGCCTTACATGATCTTAGAAGCAGCTTTCTCTTCCAGTGTACACCAAGATGGTGGTCCAAATCTGTGGGTTTTGCCCTTTTTGTAAAATTTTGTGTTGGGTATGCCATTAATTCTATGATTTTTACTCAGATTTCTGTTCTGGGTCATTCAGAACCCCTCTCCTCTTTTTCGTTACCAGGCTAAAAGTTGGAAACATTTCTATTCCTAGTTTAGGTTATAGTTTATATTTTTCCATTTCCTTGAGTGTATGTTTTTACTTTTATTTATTTATTTTTGGTTTTTTGAAGCAATATTTCTCTGTGTAGTTTTGGAGCCTGTCCTGAAACTTGCTGTGTAGAATAGGTTAGCCTTGAACACCCAGTGATCCTGCCTCTGCCTCCCGAATGATGGGATTAAAGATGTGCCTGGCACATTTTATTTTTCTTAAATAAATTTATTTATTTATTTTACATCATGGCCATAGGCTCCCCCCTGTCCTTTCTGCCCTCCCCAGGTTATAATTTTTATTTTTTGGTTTTTTTGTTTTTTTTTTTTCGAGACAAAGTTTCTCTGTATTGTTTTGGAACTGTCCTGGAACTAGCTCTGTAGATCAGGCTGGCCTAGAATTCACAGAGATCTACCTGCCTAGTGCTGGGACTAAAGGCGTGTGCCACCAATGCCTGGCTAGGTTATAATTTTTTATATCTTGTTTGTAGTAATTATAATATGGCTGAGTCCATTTCACACCTTTGTCTTTTATTATACTCTTTCTTTTCCTCCTTCAGATCTTTTCTTGTAGTAATCTCACATGGGTTTGGTACTGGGAAACAGATGTCACACAGACACATACTTTGTTGTCTGTTCCTAAAGCAAGTAACAGATGTATAGAATACAAGGTGATGGTATGATTAATTATTAATAATGCACATCTCTCCTTGATGGGGTAATTTGTAAACTGAAAAGTCTAAGAGCAAAGTTTGTACTTTATGCAGTAAAACTTACCAGAGAAGCTGTGTTGTTGGAGGAATTAATGTTAATTAAAAGCTCATAACCAGAATTTATGCTTACTTATATTATGGATATTGAATTAAATAATATACAAGATTTTTTTAGAGTTACATTTTAAGCTAGGTGTGTTGGTTCATGCCTGTAATCTCAGCACTTTGGGAAGCTGATATAGGAGGATTGCTATGAGCTCAAAGCTACCCTAAACTACATAGCAAGACACTGTGTCACCCCCAAACTCCACACAAAAAAGTTACATTTTAGAGCCCCATGTGATGATGCTTACTCCTGATCCTAGCACTCAAGAAGCAGAGGAAAGAACAAACAACAACAACAATGCCCAGCTGCATTTTAGGGCTGAGAATGTCCTGAAAGCACTTGCCTAGCATTTACAGGCCCGAGGCTCCCACACTGAGAAAAGAATATGTTCGTGTATTGAACAATATTTAGGAGAATGACATAATCATATGCTTCTTTGGGGAATCATCCTGTGTGGGTTATGGTACAGTCATGTGTTTTATATTTTCTATTGTCTCTTTTAGCTGCCTGGAGGCCCAGGGCCATATTTGATCTACTTCAAACAATCACACTAATTTTCATATTTATTCTCTACACCTTTCCTTATTATTACTTGAATGTTTTGTTTTGTTTTGCTTTGAAGCAGGTTTTCTTTCTATGTAGCTCTGGCTGTCTTGGAGCTTGCTTTGTAGACCAGGATGGCCTCGAACTCACAGAGATCCACCTGCCTTTGCTTCCTGAGTGCTGGGATTAAAGGTGTGTGCCACCACTGCCTGGCTCTGTTTTATGAGCCTCATTTGTACCCTTTGTTATCAGGCCATCTCCATACTTGGTGCAGGTAGCCTGGTGGTAGATACCTGTCATCCTAGCCCATGGGAAGCCCGTGGGGAGACAGAAGAATTGGAAATTCAGGGCCAGACTCAGCTACATAGTAAGCTTGAGGCTAGCCTCTATGAAACTGTCTCAAAAAGCCAGGGAAAAAAGAAAAATCAAAGTATGTTGGTGGGAGCTGGAGCGATAGCTCAGTGGTTAAGACCACTGACTCCTCTTTTGGAGTCAGTGTACAATTCCCAGCACCACAGGGAGGCTCACAGTTCCAGGGGATCCAGTGTCCTCTTCTGGCCTCCTCAAGTACTACAAACATGAGGTGCACAGACACAGACGCAGGCAAGGCACTCATAAACACAGAAACAAATCTCAAAAAAAGGTTGAAAGTTGGGGTAGAAATGAGGTCCCCCCCACCCCCCCAGACTGGTTTCTCTGTGTAGTTTTGTAGACCAGGCTGGCCTTAAACTCACAGAGATCCACCTGCCTCTGCCTCCCGAATGCTGGGATTAAAGGTGTGCACCACCACTGCTGGGCTATGAGCTATATTTTTTAGCCTTAGAAATAATTAAGCTTGGGTTCTATACTTGTTTGAATACTGATAACTTTGAACTGTCTTACAGCACTATGTAGGAGGAAATGCAGCTTTAATTGGACAGAGGTTTGCCGCCAACGCAGACTTAAAGGTAGGTCACATTTCCAAACTAAACATGTCTTTCAACTGGTATTTTCTCAATGTTAAGAGTTAAGAGCAAGAGTGGGTCTTGATTCCTTAATTCAGTCTGTGGGTCTACCTGGGCATCTGGTTAGAAAGCAGTATTGTGTTAGGAGATGATAGTAGTAACTAATGCTATTTGGGTACTTAACATGTGTAGATTGATTCTTCAGCAGTCCTGGCTAGTTAATTCTGCTGCTGATATAGGAGGCCAAGAGACATTCACACTAATACAGAGGGGGACTCAGATTCTGTCTAGACAGCCTGACCTAAAAGCCCATGTTCTGATGAACATGTAATGGCTAAAAGCATGTGAACTTTGGAGACAGTGATAAGAGAAAATGGAATTGGCTGTGTTAGTGAGCCTAGAACCAAAGTGCTAAAACACGGGAGCTGTCAGGTTTGGTGAATCTAGAGACAGGCAAGTAAGCTGAGGTGTGTCTTCAAGTCTTAAACCTTTTGATGTAAGTAGACATTTAGATGACCCCTATAGCCGGTTTGGTGGTACACATCTGTAATCCCAGAAAAATCACAAATTTCTGGGCCACATTGGAGTACATAATAAAACTCTGCCTCAAAAAAAAAAAAAAAAAAGAAAAACTCTCAAATAAATAAATATTAATTATTTACATGTGATACATGTAAAGTAAAATCTGAGTAAGTATTGGGATAGATAAACAGAGAGAAGCCAGCATGGAGGTAGTTGTTATTGTACTGTAAAACAGAGTTTGAATTAGAGCTTCCAAAAGAGAAAAGAATGTATCTATCCAAAACCAAAATGGTAAACAGATTAACAAAGATGATCTCAGTATAACAGCAATCAGCTCCAATTGTCCTCCTCATTCCACTCATTGCCAAAGAAAAGTACTTACTCAGATGCTGTTTTAACCTTTCATATGGACTCTCCTGAGGCCAGTGTTAGCTCTGTCTTTGGAGAAGCTGGCCTAGGACCAGTCTGATTGGAATTCATTAAAATAAACAAACCTGGCCTTCAGAGGAAAAAAAAGACATGACACTTGTTCTGTCCATACAGCAGTCTAATGGTTTTATGATTTTCATAATTAAGAAGGTATCCAAGGTTACCTAAGCCAGAAAAATGGCAGAGCTACAATTCAAATGCTACACCTTCCCATACTACTCTCTCAGGAATTCAGTTTAATTTATCCAAATACATCCCAATATAGACTAGGTATTACCTAAGAACTAGCAGAAATTAAGAACTAGGTCTTCCAGAGGTGGTGAAAAGAACTAACACAAACATAGTTCTTACTATAACCCAGGCACTGTTCAAAGTGCTATTCACATACAGACATACTCATATAATCCTCACATGTAATAAAAGGGTAACCCTTTTATTAACCCCCTTGGATATAGGAAAGTGAGGTGCACAGAATTCCTAAGTTTATTGCTTAGTGTTAAGTAGACCCAGTTTGAACCCAGTTAAGTCTAGCTTCAGAACTGTTTCATAGACATAGACCTGGGGGGTCTAGCAAAGGCCATTTTAGTGCAACAGTGAAAGTTAAGTCAGGTGGCAGAGGACATGTGTGTATGTATATGCATGTGTGTAACCAGGCTCTTAATCCCTGAGCTGTCGCTCCAGGCACCACCCCCCCCTTTAAATATTGACTTGTCCTTTCTTAAACACTGCTATTTCATTTATTTGTCTAATTGTTTGTTTGTTTGTTTTGGAGACATAGTTTCTCTGTAGCTCTAGCTGTTCTGGAACTTGGATAGACTAGACTGGCCTTGAACTCAGATCTGATTCCCCTATCTCCCAAATGCGAGGATTAAAGGTGTATGCCACCATGCCTGGCTTCCTTTAAAAAAAAAAAAAAAAATGTTGCTGGGCCTTGTGCATGCTACAGAAGCACTATACTACCAATTCTACCCCCAGCCTCATTTTCCAAAGTTAAAACAAATTTACATCCCTGGAATAAACTGTTAGTTTATGATGTATTACTTTTTCTGTAAATTCTTAGGTTCCATTTACTAAAATTTTGATTAAAATGTTTGTGTCAGTTTCCATGGGGAGATAGTGATTTGTGTTTTTCTATAATGTCTGATTTTGCTATGAAGATAATAATGGCATTCAGTAGTAGAATGAGTTGAGATTATTTCCTCTAACTCAAAGTAGGTTTTTTTGTTTTTTGTTTTTTGTTTTTCTTCGAGGCAAGGTTTCTTTGTGTGTAGCTCTGGATGTCCTGGAACTCGCTCTGTAGACCAGATTGGCCTCAGATTCACAGAGATCCACCTACCTCTGCCTCCCGAGTGCTGGGAGTGATGGAGTTGTTTTTTTGTTTTTTTTGTTTTTTAATTGTGGGGGTGAGCTGCTGAGGGATGCATGTACACCACATGCCACAATTAACTTCTGGAGGTCAGAAGATGAGTCTTCAGGGTTGGGTCTCTCCTTCCACCATATGGGTTCTAGGAATCAAATTAGGTACCAGGCTTGGCAACAAGTATTTTAATTGCTGAGTCATTTTGCCTGCCCCACTTAAAAGGGATATATATGAATTTTGATATTTATTATATGTTCCTAAATTCACCATGTTCTGGGTCAAGGGTTTTCAGTATGGGAAGGTTGTTACTATCATTAGGTTCAAAACTTCCTATTATCTTTGATTTCTTAAATGTGCCTTTTAAGGGCTGGAGAGATGGCTCAGAGGTTAAGAGCACTGGCTGCTCTTCCAGAAGTTCTGAGTTCAATTCTCAGCAACCACATGGTGGCTCACAGCCATCTATAATGAGATTTGATGCCTTCTTCTGGCCTGCAGGCATATACAAATGCAGGCAGAACACTGTATATATAATAAATATATCTTTTTAAAAAATGTGCCTTTTAAATAAGCCATTGATGGACTAGAGGTATGTTGGTTGATTCCTAAATACTTGAGGGTTTTCTACATGTCATTTTCTTACTAATTTCTATTTTAATCCCATTCTGTTGGCCTTCTTAGTGACAAACCCAGCAGGAGAAATCTCTTTCTCCATCCTGCTACTGTTAGGTAAGCTAGGTTTATTTGTGTTTTTACAGAGGGTCCTTTAGTGAGTGGCCACTGGAAGAATGCAAAGGACTATGGAATGTTTCCTTTCTCTAAGATCTTTGGGACAAGTAGAGATATTCATGCCCTCTGCCACTTTCTGTTGTGTTCTATTTCCTCTTCAACCAAGCTTTGAACACCTTCTAATGTTGACTCTGGTATTGATGTCCAGTTCTTAACGCTACACTGAGCCAGAGTCACCTCTGCCTGTTCTCCAGCCTTCGAGTATACCTCTTTCCATCCTTGTGCTTATAGCCTAGCTGCATATTCATATTTAATGTGTGTTTCTTTTAGATAGTATATAGTGGGACTTGCTTTTTTATCCAGTTTCACAGTCTCTACCTTCAGGTAGATATGGTAGTTTGAAGGAAATGCACCCATAGGCTCATATATCCTATAGTCACCAGGGAGTGGAACTGTTTGGGAAGGGTTAGGAAGTGTGGCTTTGTTGGAACAATTGTTGCCTTGTTGAAGGAGGTGTGTCACTAGGAGTCACTTTCAGTTTTCAAAAGTTCACACCAGGCCCAGTCTCTCTCCGCCTGCTGCCAGCAGATTAGGGTGTATTTTTTTTTTTTTCTCCTTTCTTTCTTTTGGTTTTATTTTCTCCTTCCTTCCTTCCTTCCTTCCTTTTTCTTCTTCTTCTTCTTTGTGTAACAGTCCTGGCTGTCCTGGAACTCGCTCTGTAGACCAGGCTGTCCTCGAACTCTCAGAGATATGCTTGCCTCTTGTCTCCTGAGTGCTGGGACTAAAGGTGTGTACCACCACTGCCTGGCTGCAGATCAGGATGTAAAGCTTTCAGCTCTACACACTCTAGCAACTTGCTTGTCTGTTTTCAGCCATGACGATGATGAACCAACTCTCTAAAACTGTGAACAAGTCACCAGTTAAATGTTTTCCTTTGTAAGTTGTCTTGGTCATGGTGTGTCTTCACAGCAATTGGACAGTAACTAAGACACTAGGGTATTAGATCATTTGCATTTAATGCTGTTATTGTCATATTGGGATACAATAACTCTGACATTTTGCCATTTGTTTCCTTTTGTTCTACCTTTTAATCTTCCTCTTTTGCTTTTATTCTCTGTATTCTTTAGTATTCTGTTCCATTTAATTTTATCTTCTTTGACTTATTGGTTATGATTGTTGGTTTTGATATTTTAGTGATTGCTTTAAGGTTTATATTGAACATTTTTTAAAAATATATATATGGGTCCTTTGCTTGCATATGTTGTATATATTAATATATGTAGTGACTATGGAAGCCAGAAGGGGGCATCATATCTCCTGAAATTGGAGTTGTAGGTGGTTGATAGCTGCCATGTGGGTGCTAGGAATTGAACCTAAGTCCTCTGAAGTAGCTAGTACTCTTAATTTATCATTTCTCCAGCCCTACATTGAATGTCTTTATTACAGTTCTGTGAACTTTTCCCAGGGAGACAAATAAATAGTCTGGTCACCCCAAATAGGGCACCAACAACAGACCAAAGTAAGACATCTACTCAAATCTAGCTTACAGAATCAGTGAGTTTAATTAGTGTTGCTTTTAAGAGTGTGGATGAGGCATTTATAGGAACATGAGGCTGATACACCACTGAGGAAACATGCATACGTGCACACACATATACACAAAACCTCTCTCCTGGTAAACTGCTTTTTAGAGAGGGGGTGTTATGAGTAGGTTTTTTCCTGCTGGCCTGGTCCCACCACCATGCCAGCCCCAAATAATACAGAGAGACGCTGTATTAGATATAATTCTGTTGGCCAGTTACTAGTTTCTTATCAGCTAGCTCTGTCTTAAATATTAACCTATTTCTATTAATCTAAATATTTCCACATGGTCTCATCTTACCGGAGAGAGGGCCAGCGTTCTGCTCTCTCCAGTCTCTCTATGTTGACTCCTCCCAACTATTTCCTCTTTCCTCCCAGTCTCCTAGTACCGCCTATCTTGCTTTCCTATTGGCCAACAGTGTTTTATTCATTAACCAATACGAGAAACATATTTACAGAATGACATCTGCCATCAAGGGGGAGAACAGAACCTTGTAGGTTTGCAGCCTAAAGAATCTCTCTTCCCCATAAAGGCTTTTAATAGGCTGAATGTTGTGTAGATGATCACAGTTGCTAAAAGTTCAAGGGGACAGTGACAGTGTCATGCCTGGAAAATAGCATTTCACAGTTTAATACAGCCATGTGTTGTTAGAAATGAGAACAAAATGGCAAATTCCTGGAAAGGACATGACATGAGATCACCTACAGAAGACCTTTATAGGAGATGGGCTGGAAGCAGAGGTCAGCTACTTTAGGAGAGATAGCTGAGATGCATAGTGTGATAGGGACAGAGGGCCTGAAAGAGCCTTCAGATCTCTCCACAATGGGGGTCTCTGACTCACAACTTCTAGGGAATGGGTGGAGTTCCAGACTGTGTGACTTAGTCTAGTCTAGAAGCCAGGCATTTGGTAACACCACAATCTTTCTATAGTCACAGGAGCAGGTGCAGGGACTGGGTTTGCCTTTTCGACTGAAACTTGAGTGCTCCATCAGTAGCAACCTAGGAGTTCTCTGTTCTCTCAGAGTAACTACATCTTAAAGTGCACATCCATGCTCTAACACATATGTTCTATAAGAACTTTAAAATACCCAACTTTTTTTCCTCCCCTCAATGCTAAGTTTTATACACTGCTAAAGGATTTTGAATACACTAGATTTTAGTAATTGCCTCTTTTTAAAATATTTTTTAATTTTGTTTATTCATGTATATATATTTTGTTTATTTGAAGATGGGATCTCACTGTGTACCCCTGGATGGCCTGGAACTCATTATGTAGACCAGGCTGGCCTTGAACTCAAGAGATTCACCTGCCTCTGCCTCTGCCTCTGCCTCTGGAATGCTGAGATTAGAGGCATGAGCCACCATGCCAAGTTTATATTTTTTATATATTCACTTGTGTTTGTGTGTGGAGGTGCATGTGCCACAGCATGCATATGGATGCTTATGGAGGTCAGGGAACAAACTAAGAGCTGGTCTTCTTCTACCATATAGGCCCTAGGGACCAGGCTCAGGTCATCAGGCTTGCTGGCAAGTGCTTTTACCCACTGAGCCATCTTGGGATTTATCATTACTGCTCTACCTGATGTACATGTGTTATAAATCTTCCACTCTGTTGTTTGTGTCTTTAATCTTTATCTTTTAATCGGCTATGACTCTAGAGTTAGCATTGCCATTGTTCTTCGTTCCTGTTCTTGATCTGTATTTCCACCTCCTCTTGATGCTGTTCTGCCTGAAGGACTGCCTTTTATTAATAACATTTTCTTTGATGGGGGTCTGCTAGTGAATCATAAATTCTTTCAGATTTTGAACATCTGGAAACCCTTATATGGTAAAATGAATTTGTAGCCTTCAAATGGATCACTGTACTTTGCCTAATTCCAAGTACTTTGAAACCATCATTTCCTATATTTAACCTATTTTGTTGTTGTTGTTTTGCTTTAGCATATGGCTCTTACTACCTCAGAAGTGAAACTCTAGGCTAGAATTAGGGGAAGGATATAAAGTGGCAGGACCAAGAATTTTCAGAACTGACAAGAGGCTCATATCAAAGTAGAAGCTGAAGAGTCTATGTACAAAACAGTATACAAATACAGAGCTTGTTTGTCAGTGAGGATGGCTTTGAAGTATGTGAGTGGGGTGCATCAATCTGAACCAAAGTTAGGGATTTCCCCCCCAAATCCTCCTTCATGTTTTGAATCTGTTAGCCTGGCCTTGAGGGGTGTGACAGAAACTGTGCACTGAACTGTGGTTTGTGGTTCAGCTGAGATGGAAAGGTCTTCTAGAGGTAACAGCCGGGGGAGGGGGGAGCCCAGGTTCAGGGTGAAGAAAAAGGTTTTGGAAAAGTTGCAGAGCATACCCCTTAAGCTTGAAAGGCTGTGTTTGGGAGTGTGCGATATCACAGGTTAAGTCACTGGTCATTGTGATCTGGTAAAAAGAAGTAGCCCTCTTCCTATACTGTGTAAAAATTCAAACAAGTATTTATTATCTGACAGCTTTGATCCAACACTCCTTGTTTGCCTGCTTGCCTGTCTGTCTGTTCGCACAGAATACAAAGGAGTTTTAAAAAGACTAGGAGCTTCACATAGTAATGCGTGCCTTTCCACCACACAGGAGGCTAAAGCAGGCAGAGGGTGAGTTTGAGGCCAGCCTGGGATACATAGCTAGCCTATACCATCTCTGGAAAAGAAAGAAACACACCTGTCCCACTCCCGAGAATATAGATTATGTATATAAACTATGTTAAAACAAAAATTAACTTTCTCAGTTTTAGAGGCTCAAAGGTCCAAAATGAAGGTCTCATGGAGGTGTTAAGAGCCCTTTTGCTGACTTGTGAATGACCAACTGTGTTCCAGTTTAGCCTTGGGTGGGGAGTATACAGATCTTTTTTTTTTCTAGTTCCATCTGACCTTATTTAATCTTCATCCTCATAAAGGCTCTAGCTCCAACAGCATCACATTGGGGTTAGGCCTTCAGTGTCCATACTTGAAGATAAATACATTCTGTAACTGAGTATGGGCCTCAGAATTTTTGTAGATATTGAATAACTAGGACTTTGTCATTCTCCATTTTCTAGGTACTCTGTGGTCATACTCTTAGAGGCCTCAGTCCTGACAATGAAGAATCCCTGTGCTATAACTTCCAAAGCAGGAGCTTTGGAAATTCAACTGGATTCTGATAGCTTGCTGAATGAATAGAATTAGCTCAAACACTCCTTTTGGGTTACTGTTTGGATTCCACAGGATAGGAACTGGTCTCCTGGGAGGACTAACTTGATGTTCTTTATTATCTCTAGGTTCTTCTTTGTGGTCCAATTGGTCCAAAGCTGCATGAACTTCTTGATGACAATGTGTTTGTTCCACCAGAGTCACTGCAGGAAGTGGATGAGTTCCATCTCATTTTAGAGTACCTGGCAGGTAAGGAATGCAGGGGTGTGGGTGGCAGAGTACATGAGTGCTGAATGGAGGATGGGAAGAGGGCTATGGAGTGCAGGGTGTGACAGTGCCAGAAGTCCTTGTCAATTAGCTGGCTCCTGTACCGAAGATTTCCTAGCCCATTGTCTAAGGAGCTAACATTAGCCATTGTCTCCATGGAGGATGGTAAGAGTATAACAGTATTGAAGACAGTGTTCCCATCTGCAGACTAATTTGGATGAACCTAGGCTGCATGAGAGATCTGTCTTGATTAAAAGTAAGAATGTGTTCTTTTAATTATAAGTACATGCTTATAAGTTTTCCCTTATTACCAAGAGCCAAGAAGGGTAACAAACGTTTGCTCAGCTCTCCTGTACTCTACCCAGGACTTTTCAGGCCCAGCCCTTCCAGGCTCTTGAAATTGGAGCCTGGCCTCTGGCAAGCTTTTTCATGGGAGCACTTCATTTTTTTTTTCCTGGAGGTGAAATGTAGTTATAGTTATGTTCCTTTCTGTTTCATAATATTCCAGTGTTTATGAATCCAAAGTAACCCATCCTAGTGGATTTTATGTTACAAGAATGGAGGTCTGGACACAACTGATTTTGTGTATTTTCTGTTATATCTTTTCCTGTGCTCAAGAACTCTTTAGTTTCTGACTGGGGAGCCACACAGACTAATGGGTGTCTTACAACAGTACTGAATGTTCTTCAGTGAGTCACTTCCAAGCCAAACAGGGACCCTCATCTAGACCAATTAACTGTCATGTGGGGTACAAATAATATGCTTCTTGAAAAGTGCCCCTTTCTCCAAATACACAGAAGGGATTGGTTGTTTCCAGTTCTCTCTGGTACATACTAGAAACAGCCAGGGACTTATGGAGAGCAGGTCTAAACTTAGAATGTTTTAGTAGGAAATCAACATTTAAGCTTTGAGTTGCTGTGTTCAGTTTCCCCAAATGGGACATAGGTGTGACTTTTTAATCACTAATGATGGTGGCAAGAATGAACCTGAGAGCGGGTTTAAAGCCTTGTGAGCTGCTTCAGGATTACTGCCTGGCAGGTTCTGGATAGCTGAGGTGTGTGTCAGAGCCCTGTCCCTGCCACTCTGGAGACACCCGTGCCTGTCTGAGCATTTTGTAGTCAATTTTTCACAGTGACTGGGGAGTAGACTGCTGTCTTGAGAAGAGTCTCTGCCCTTGGCCTGATACTCCTCCTATTTTTGTTCTTTGGATGCCTAGGTTTATTTTTTTAGACAGAGCAGTGGCTTTCTGTTAACCTCATGTGAAGCTGCACTGCCAGAGGCTATAGGTAGAGCCTCATGGCAGCAGCCCTTGGCAACCTTAACAGAAGCAGTTCCTGGCTTTTCTGTAGCCTAGACTGGTAAATCCCAAGAACACCTGTCACCTTTATTTTATTATTTCTTTTCTTCTCTCTTACTAGGGCACCCCAGAAAAGCTCACTTTCAGGCTTGGTCTGGGAGTCAATTGAGTCACTGCAGAGGTTTCACTGAGTTGATAAATTGAGTGAAGAAATTGCTTGTAGAAATTAATTCAGAGTTTTGTGTGGAAAGGAGCATTAGCTGCTATTACAGGCTAAGCTCCCTCAATCTCAGGCCACTCTTTCAGTCCGTGTCTTGAGGAAGCAGCAGCTCTCTACATTCTCTCCTGTCTTCTTTACTAAGCCTGTTTACTTTTGCCTGGCCATTCCCTGAAGAACTCATTTGTTTTTGAAACCTGTGTGGCTCTTTTCCCTTAGGCTAAGCTGGATGGTATTTCCTAGCAGTGTCCTGTGGAAAGTATGTTATTTTTACCATTGTGCAGTCTTGATTGCAGAAGTACTGGATTTTTTTTTTTTTTTTTTTTTTTTTTTGTCCTCATGGTCATTTAGCTCATCTGTCTGCTTTCTGATTCCCTTGTTCTTTGCTAATTCATCCTTGTGGCTGTGTGGCAGACGCATTGTTAAGCAGTAGGGATGTGACGAGGGAAGCACAGGCCTGCCCTCAGCTTGGACCTGTAGGAGATGGATACCTGAACATGTCAGTGCAGTACTAGGCCAGCTCCTACGATAGGGCACATTAGTGGCCCTGCCAAGGAAGTAGCCATATCTTTATGGGGTGGGACTGGAGGACACATTTAGCAAAGAAGTAGCACTTTAACTTGCCACTGAACAGTCACTACTCCAAAGCAGTTCTGCATAGAAGTGGCTGGAACAGCTAGATAGTCTTAGACCAGAAGGTCAGGAACCTCCAGGAGGTAGCAGGAAGAGGTATGGTTAGCTAGGCTCCGGCTTTCATCCTATTTAGCTTCCAACTCAGTGAAAGTGATCAGGGTGTGGCCCTTGGGAGGGCAGCTTGGCCTATCTGTTGGGTGTGCTGGTGTGCTATGTATGCTGGTATGTCCTGTGTGCTCATATGGGGCGGTCATGTGCTCTGTAGTTGTGACCCATGCTTTAGTTCAGCAGAGCTTTCTTGGAACTTAAGGAGAGCTGATGACCTTAAAAGGCACAAGGCTCATCTTGTTTGTTTATTAGACTTGGGTTTAGGTTTTGACTTATATACTGCAGTCCTGCCCTGGATGCAGTACCCTGCTGACCTTACACCACTGTAGGGGTCTGCTCAGAGTCAAGGCTCCTGTGAGGCACCTGCAAGGCACCTGCAAGTGTCCTGCAGCTGGAAGACTGAAAGCCTCTTCCTTTTCTTCCCACTGTGTTGACTGGGATTTTCTAGGGGAGGAGTGGGGCCCGTTTAAAGCTCCCCATGCCAACCGGTTCATCTTCTCTCACGACCTCTCCAACGGGGCCATGAATATGCTGGAGGTGTTTGTGTCTAGCCTGGAGGAGTTCCAGCCTGACCTGGTGGTCCTCTCTGGATTGCACATGATGGAGGGACAAAGCAAGGAGCTCCAGAGGAAGAGACTCTTAGAGGTAATAGCTCTGTTACAGACCTATAGGTCTCAGCTGATATTTTCTTTCAGGCTCCTGCCATTGAGCCTCTAGCTGATGCTGCCTTGTCTTAGGCTCTGCTCTATCAAAGCAGTAGCAGGAGTAAGGCAATTGAAGACATCTTGCCTGAGCTGCTATATCCTGTGCTTAATTGAGTGTGGCTGCAAGCTGCAGGGTTTGTAGCTATGTCCTGTGTTTTCTGTACCATCTCACTTCACACTAGCTAAGCTGTGCTTCATGTAGGTTTGTATACATTGGGACCAACTGCTCAGTCTAGGTCCCAGGAATAGAAGACAACATGAACATATGGGGGGCAGTTCTGTATCTTCTGATTCTAAAGCCCTGGTTGCTCCCTGCAGAGTAGTTTTTCTATTGGAAAAAGTAGCTATTGTCCACAGAGAAGGTGGGGACCCACGCTAGTTATATTCTTACGGATGCAACGGTGTTTTGAGTACATCCAGGCTGCTGGGGGCCTAATCTTGCTCCCCTCCTGCCTCACTTCTATACTTAATGGCACCGTGTCCTCTCTGCAGGTTGTGACCTCCATTTCTGACATCCCCACTGGTATTCCAATTCACCTAGAACTGGCCAGTATGACCAACAGGGAGCTCATGAGCAGCATTGTGCATCAGGTAACCACACGGGCCATTCACAGGCTGCCCCTGACTCTGCCGGCTAAAAATCAAGTTCCTTTCTCCCATGAGACCAGACATCTGGGCTCTGTGAGGATTACTATCTGACATGGGAGTGCTGTATCACTCAGATCTGAGTGCAGGGGAGCCAGGAAGGAGCCAGGACTGTTGGGGATAATGTCTCCTACTGAGTTAGGACTGTGGCAAGATAACTGACAGGCCTGAGACATGTTTCTTCCTTTGGAGTGAGGATATTGAAATGAAGAGTGTTGGGGACATTGTCTTTTCAAATTCCAGGGGCAAACTGAAAGCTCAAATTAGCTGCTTTCAATTAAACACAAACTTGAGGTAAACATGACTCCCTGGTGGTAGGTACCTTAGGTCACCTCCCTTTAGACAGCAGGGATAGTTTGGGTAAGTCCCAGTGAGCCAGGCCTAAACACAGGCTTTTCACATCTGGGCTGACATGTCAGCTTGGCTACTCATTAGCTTTATGAATTTAGGAAATATTTGAACCTACATCGAGAAAGTATGAAAAGATATGGGGTGAGAGCTCGTTCATCCAATTCTTCTGCTTCCTCCCAGATACCTGCCCTGAGGAATCTCATCAGTTTCATTTATAGCTCCAGTGTTGATTTATGCATGGGTAAGAAAACAGAGGCATATCAGGCAGGATGCCAGCTGTCACCCATTAGCCTTCAGTGGTAAGAGATCTGATCTGTGTGCAGAGGCAAAAGGCACAGGGAAAAACCTCCACGGAGTGTCTTCTGCCCTTTTTACAGTAACACATAACAAGAGTAGGACTGGAGGGTGTTTAGGCAACTCTACCATTTCCCAAGTGGTCAAGAAGGTGGAGACAGTTAAAGATTTAATACATGAAACTGGTTTCAGAGACAGGGGCCATGGAAGAAAATGATGCCTGCCTGACATTTAGTCATTGGCCATATCTTAATACTCCAGGAGCTTTTTTTGTCCACCAAAAAGAGACCTGTCAATATTTTTGTTAGCAGGTCTTTCCTGCAGTGACTTCTCTTGGGCTGAATGAACAGGAGTTGCTGTTTCTCAGTCAGTCAGCATCTGGACCCCATGCTTCTCTCTCATCTTGGGATGGCATTCCTGATGTGGGCATGGTCAGTGACATACTCTTCTGGATCTTGAAAGAACATGGGAGGAGTAAAAGCAGATCCTCAGATCTCACCAGAATCCATTTCCACACACTGGTCTACCACATCCTGGCAACCGTGGATGGACACTGGGCCAACCAGCTCGCAGCTGTAGCAGCAGGAGCACGTGTGGCTGGGACACAAGCCTGCGACACTGAAACCATAGATGCCAGCCGAGTATCTCTAAGGGCACCTCAAGAGTTCATGACATCCCATTTGGATTACGGCTCCAAAATTGTACTAAACCCAAATAAGCCAGTGGTGGAATGGCACAGGGAGGGAGTAACTTTCCACTTCACACCCGTGTTGGTGTGTAAAGACCCTATACGAACTGTGGGTCTTGGTGATGCCATTTCAGCTGAAGGCCTCTTCTATTCAGAAGCACTCCCTGACTAGGAAGGCTGTAAGCAGTTTGTGTGAGGAATGAAAACCACCCTCTTAAGAATTACAGGAAGAACATAGCTTGGAAAATAGGCTGTTGGTATCAGAATAGTTCCTAGATCTAATTGGAAGACAGCCAAAGAAATCATAGCAGATTAAAATGTACAGATACATTCCAGCCTGTTGGCAATTACATAAAAACACTTCAGGTTTAATTGAAACTTATTTATGTACTAATGAGACTGGATGTTTTTTTTTAAATGTTGTGTTACAAAGATTAAAACCTCCATTCCTGGGTCCCCAGTTGATGTACCACCATGTGTTACAGGACACACTTTGGAGAGCACTTCTCACTTTGCCCTCTAGTCCCTCTTCACAAGCCTGGCTGCCCAGAAAGCCTGGTGAAGGCAGTCATGACAGCTTACGCTCCTGGGCAGAATCAAGTTGCTCATTCAGTGTTACAGTGACAATATTTCATGTGCATACCTTCTCAGTCTCCTACTCTCAGACATAGGTCAGAGCTACAAGAATGGACAAAACAGTCCTGTGCTTTAATGGAGATGCTTGGCGAGTCCTGAGCCATCTGACCACTCTAAACTTGCTTGGAAGGACCACGCCTTCCCGCCCCAGCTCTGTAGATTCGGACTGGCTGGGCTCAACCTTACTACTCAGCCCTGGAAGAGCTCTCTGCAGAACCCTGGTACTTGTTCCTCCTGAGCCTTGACGAGATCTGCTTTACAACTGGAATGTGCTTCTGTGTAGAACACATGTGTTTTGTGTTTGCTTTGACACAGCCATTAAAGAGTTTGACCTCATAAGAGCCCCAAGATCATGAATAAATATGTCATGCTGTATATTTTTTTTTTAATAAATCAAGATTTCTGTGTGCTTTTAAAAATCTAATTGATTTTGTTCTCGCCTCACTCTGGAAGGATCCAGTGACTTGCATGTCACCTGGCTGCTGAGGCATTTCATTTGTTCTTTGTTCCTGCCATTGGCAGTCCCCCAAGCTAAGCCCTAGCAGAAAGTCTGTCAGGCTTAAAGTCTCAGAAGCTACTGCTGTGGAGCTACCCTGAAGATAAGCGGAAGCTTAGCCATGTCAAAGTGCAAGATGTATGTGACTGTTGAAAGCAGGTCTGCCCAGGACGGGGACCATTCATACTGGTCCCTGCAGCTGCTCCTGGAATCACAGACCTCTCCTCCCTGCTTTGGGTAAGAGGGAAAGTCTTACTCTATTTTTTTTTTTTTTTTTTAAAGAGAAAAGTGAAGCCTACACAATTATGAATCTTGAAATTGGAAGCAAATGTTTTACTAAGGATATTGGTGGCTGCTGCTTAATCCTCTTCCTCCAAGGAAGTTCAGTTAAAATTAGTTTTACCCTCTGTGAGTTCAAGGCCAGCATGGTTTACAGAGTGAGTTCCAGGACAGCCAAGGCTACACAGAGAAATCCTGTCAGATAGATAGATAGATAGATAGATAGATAGATAGATAGATAGATAGATAGATAGATAGATGATAGGAAAATTATTAGTTTTCTGGGAGGGACAGAAACAAGCAGATCTTTAAATTTGAGGCCAGTCTGGTCTACACTGACCCTGTCTCAAAAAAAAAAAAAAAAAAAAGTTTGTTTGCTTTTTGTTTTAGGTGGGGCTTACCTAAGTGCTGAGATTACAGGTATGCACCACCATGGCTTCAGCCTATTAGGAAAACTGAAGTGAAAAGAGATAACGTTCTTAAAGCCATGACTTTGTAAACTCCTGTGTGTTCTTTTCCAGTCTTCAAGTTATTTGTTCAGCTTCTGCTCTGAGATAGTCTCAAACACCTTGATGGGTGTTGCTGGTAATAATGCCAGTAAAGACGATAGAGAGAAGTGTAGTGAGTACCCACCTAGGCCAGTGACCTTCATGTTTGCTTCTCCTTGAGAATTAGCAGGGCCAGCTTTGGCACCAAACTCCAACCCCAGCCCCTGTTGACAAGTGATTGTCAACAGATGGGCCTTGGGCATTAACAGATGTAGATTCAGGAGGCTGGAGATTGCATACTGCAGTCACGAGGGCCCACTCAGTTCAGATCCCAGCATCTACATTGTCAAACACACAAAATAAGTTTGTCTAAAGTTGATAGGTCAATTTTGTGGGGAGAGTAAAATGTACCAGAATGTGAGGAGATACTGACCGTATTGTATAGAATAAATGCACACAGACTTGACAGTGCATTCTGTCTGCAGAATGCCTTCCTATGAAGGAGGCTAAGCCATAAAAGGCTGGAATCTGTTACCTGGGATGAGGGTGTGGAGGTGGGTGAAACACAACAGGTGGAGCTGTGCTCACCCCTATGCTGTGGATGGCATTTGACTGAGGTTTCCACACAGGGTTATTTTTGTTGTTGTTTTTTAGACAGGTTTTCTTTATATAGCTTTAGAATCTGTCCTGGAACTCTGTAGACCAGGCTGGCCTCGAACTCAGAGATCCACCTGCCTCTGCCTCTGCTGGGATTCAAGGCGTGCACCACCACCTAGCAGTGTTTATAAAAAGACAGGGTATGAACATCCCCTAGCCATTAACAGGCTACCTAGAAACTGTATGCTCCTGTTGCACTTACTTGAAATTGATTTAACCTGGAAAAAGCTGCAGCCTGCAACATCACTAGACAAAAGGTAAGATGGCAGCTACAATCATCTAACCTTTATCCATTCAATCTGCATTGTATTCCCTTACTGTGATCTTTGAGGCAGGAGTAAACATCAGTGGGCAAAATCCATGTTTATGAAGGGTATTTGAGTTGGGGTTGTTACTTGATAATGCTAACAGGTTCCCTTGGCTTTACCTCATTCAGCTCAGCTGTAAAATGGAGCTATCCTGGTACCTTCCCTTCGGGGCTCTTGATAGGGGAGACATGCCCTATATGTATTTAGCACAGTATGCAGCACATACTTTTAAGCTCAACAAATTACCAATCCTCACTAAGCTGGACAGGCAACCTTTGGGTCTAAGACCACTTTAAGTCATATGAAAGCTGTTGTAATCCAGCTTTTTCTTGTTTTAGGTTAAAAATTTGTGATGCTGCTGCACACATTTATTACTTGGTAAGTCTCAGCAAATATGTGTCTATCACCAGCATTCAACTATTTTATCCCTCCATAAACAAGTAGCTTGTTCCTAGGGGAGGCCTTACCCTCTCTGAGGAGCAGATGGGAAGAAGGGGAAGATAGAAGGCAAGGAGGGAGGGAGGGGCAACTGGGATTAGCATGAAAAAATTAAAAATGTTTAAAAAAAAAATCAAGTAGCTTGCCTGTTCTGGGTTTATCGGTGAAATATTCACTGCCTGGTCCTGTATAAAGCTGCTCATTGAGTGTACTTTGGAAAGTCATGCATGTTCCCTACAGCTCGGTATTTTATGGCCCTAATTACTTTCAGGTAAATAAACTTTCACCAACAAGAGCTTGAATAGGTACTTTTCAGGTGAGAGTCTGAATGAGGTGAGAATCTGTAGAATGGCCAGGCAAAGACCCTTATGGAAGTGGCTAAACCATTCTACATACTCCTGCTGACAACTTCTGACTGTTCTGATTCTGTCTTGTTCTTGCTAGCAGTGGGAATCTTCAGTGTTCAGTTAGAGCCATTTTGGTGGGTAATGAATAGTTTTTGTTTTCTACATGACAAATACCAGGCACCTTTTCAGTGTTCAGTTGACCACTCTAGACTTTCTTTGTAAAGTTGCACAACACTTTGTCCTAACTGGTTGTTTGACTTGGCGTTGTGTTTGCTTTTATTATTGAGCTATAAGATTTCTTCATGTTTTCAGGTATGATAAGGTCTTTGTCAGGTCTGTTTTCTCTAAGCTGCACCCTGCTGCTCATGGTATTGTCCTTCTCTGAGAAACATAATGACACATAAAACATGCAGGTCTTGGGGTTTCTTGGCACTTTATTCTTTATTATTTTGGTTTTTAGAGACAGGGTTTCTCTGTGTAGTGATCAGGTTGGCCTCAAGCTCACATTGATCTACCTACTTCTGCCTCCCAACTGCTGGGATAAAAGGTGTGTGCCACCACCACCCAGCTCTTGGCACTTTATAACCTCAGTGTTTACAGTTTTAGGTCCTGTAATGTAGTTTGATTTAATTCCTATGCATAGTGTTAACCCGAGGACAGATGTATTAGTTTTACTGGTAATCCATGCATATACACACACACACACACACACTCACACACACACATATCATAATGTAGTTTTGAAATGTGCTCACATTGTGAAGTGGCTAGATTTCCAGAACATATCATTGGGATCATGTACTTTGTGGGTATTTCAAACTGTCATTTTCACTTAGTATTAGGCATTGACCATATATTTTCTCAGCTTAATGTAGCTCCTTTTTGCACTTTACCTTTTGACTGGTTCTACTAAAGTTTATTCACTCACTTGTAGATATCTTGATTGCTTACGGGTTTAGGCATCTGTGTAGGGGATTGAGATTGTTTCCAATTCATTTTGGCAAATACTTTAAGTGTGACTCTTGTATTATATGTTTAGTTTGCTTAAATTTTTTTAAGGATCAGCCAAATTTAGGTCTAAGGTACCTACCTATGCTGAAGCCTAGCTACCACTTAGTATTGTCAATATTTTGGGTTTCAGATTTTCTGAAGGGTCAAAACCATACCTGTATTTCTGATTATCATTTTGGTCTCATTTTTTCTGAATCTGTTAAATTGTGTTGTGAGCTGTATTCATAGAATAACATTTTATTCTTTTCAGAATGCAAGAGAAACTGCAAATCCAGCAGACTGGACATATGTAGCCTGTTATCTAAGAAAACCTACGCCCAAGCACTATGGAAAGCATTGCTTTGTGACTTCCTGGAAGACAGGTACCATATTGTCCCTGAGGGATGGAAAAACTAAGCAGGCCTCTTAGTTTCTACCAAACTTCATCTGGAGAGAACAGCACTGTGCACTTGTCTATCCTCAGATACTAAGATTTTAGTTAGGGGTGGTGATGCACACCTGTTTGCCACAGCATTTGGAGGAAGAGGCAGGAAGATCCGGAATAAAGGCTATTTTCTGAGCTACATAGTAAGATTGAGGTTAGCCTGAGTTACATGAGACCCTGTCTTAAAAAATAAAGTTCTTTCAGAGTAAGGAACTCAGTTCCACCCTTAGAGATTTCTCTCCTCTACTGAAGCTTTATAAAATGAGTAGCTTAATCTCTGCATGAACTTCTGTATCCACTACTGTTCCCCCAAGAGTGCATCAGTGCTTGGTGATGAACAATCAGGGGCTATGTCCAGTCGCAGGTTCTAATCCTGTGCAGCCTGGCATGTACCTTCTGAAATGGGTTTCCTTTCCTAACTATTGCTTCCTCCCCAATAGACTTGCTCTTCCTGACAGTAATTTTGTGGTAGACACACTCCTGAGACTGACCTCCCTTCTGAACCTTTTCTCCTTCGATAGCTGCTTTCCCTTTTCAGTCTTTGCCTTCATCTTAAGAGACTTTCTAAGCCCGGACTCTTCAGCTAGCACAAAAATCAGGATTTCTCTAGCACAGTGGCTCTCAGCTGTCCTAATGATTGACCCTTTAATATAGCTCCTCATGTGTGATGGTTCCCACCATAAAATTATTTTGTTGCTACTTGCTAACTAATTTTTCTAGTGTTACAAATCATAGTATGCATTATCTGATATGCAGGGTATCTTATATGCAATCCTGGTGAAAAAGCTGTATGACACCAAAAGGAGCTGCAACCCACAGGTTGAGGACCACTTCTTTGAACAGATTTTGCTTCTCAAGTCAGGATATTTAGGTGTCTAGTAAGGTATCACTGGGTTATCTCACAGACAGACATGTTTAAAATCAGACTTGAAAAGTCCTTGATCCTAGTCACCCATATTCCTAGTCTTAAGTCCAGAATGAGTACCTACCTACCCTATATAGTTTCCTCTCATTTGCCACCTACAGCCAGACCTTCCTTTCTGCTGATTTAGCTCCTGGGTTTCTTTCACATTTTTCTTTCTCCTCTCCTTCTAAGCCTGTGCCCTTATTATTTCTCATTAAGACGTCGTAGTTTTGGTCAATCAACTTACTCTATACAACCTTCATCAAGATGTAGAGGTATGTTTTCTTGATTGCTCCATGACAAACCTGATACCTGGGCAAAGAAATCACTTCTGGTATTGTGCTTGCCTTCTGAGTAAGAGAACAGAAGAGACCTCTGTTCAGTTTGTCAAATCAGACCCAACTATAATATCAAGAAACTCCACACTTCTGGCTTGATAGTATGTCAGTTTTCTAGCTGCCAGTTAAGGTGAAAACTGGGACTGCCCAGAAAGCCAAAATTCTAGGCTGCTGTGAGGCAGCACTATAGCCAAGACCAACTTGGCCCTGAGGTAGTTACAGCTTCAAACCAGGCTTGGAAATTAGTAAAGATAGACAGTGATCATAAGTTGTTTTTGTTTTGTTTTTTTAAAAAAGCTTTTAATGTGACCTCTTGGTAGTCCATAATCTTTACAAAGGCTGCTAATAGGCCATGAAAGCATCTGTCAGCATTCATCATTGATTGTTTTGGTTAAAACTCTTTGGCTAAGAGCTGTTTTTGTTTGTTTAGGGGATTGAATCCAGGGCTCTAACAACTGAACTATATATACCCTCAATCACCTTACCCACACCCTTTTCTTTAAATCCTTGGTGCCAAATCCACACCAGCCTTGACTCTTACTACTTACACTGACATGATCTGGCTCCAGACTTTGACCTCTTTTAAAAATGAAAATAGGGACTTGTTTGAGATTCTCTTTGAGCAAATAGAACTAGGACACATTCCAGATAGGGTCTCAACTTAATCTAATGGGGAAGGGGGCTATTTAACTTGGTTCTTAATCCAAGGTTTCTGTTTACAGTGTTCCCCTAGTCCAGTTAGAATGGGGCTTCATCACCACAGGCTACTGACCAGAGGTCCCTTTCCCTTTATCAAGATAAAAGTCCTTCTTTGAGTAATGGTCTTTGATCATCTGCCTTGCTGACTCTTGGAGCTATACATGCAGGGCTTCAAGCCTGTCTTTCTTCTCCATCATTCCTGGATAGTGGGGCCAGGTCAAGAGCTGCATGGGCTTTAGGCTCCTCTTGATCATCACAGTGCACCCTGGGTTCTGTTTTCATTATGCAATGCCCACCCAGGGGACAGGGCTGGCCTCCATCTGCCAGGTCATATGACCATCTTCTATATGGTCTCACCTAAGAGACCCCCTACTCCAGGGTCATCCTGTTTTTCTTGTGTTTGTTGCTATTTTCCTTTCTTTTGTTCTGATGCTTCTGTTGGACTTGCCTCCATGGTGGGCTCTGGCTCTGGCTCCAATGGAAGTGATGGTGGCTTTGTGAGCTGGGCTCCTGTAGCACCTTGCAAGGAAACAAAACTTGAACTCTTAGTTACTCCATTTCAGAAGAAATCATTTAAGAGGGATCCCTGTATTGTCTGAGACTATCAAGACTGTAGTGCATACTCCAGCTAGGAGGGATACCCTTGACTAAAGAAATAAAACATTAAGCTTATAAAAATTAAAGCAAAAATGTACAACAGCATGCACTTAGTAATGCATTTCTAAATCTAAAAACTGCCAGCCCAGCTAAGCCTGCTTGTATTGTTATCTGCCTAACAGCTTGTCCTTTATAAGTAAATGCCAGTCTGGTCACTCTGGGCTTTTCCCCTCTGGCTAGTACTAAACTGGCCATTAGTTTGCAGAGTGCAAGCCTTGCTCAAAGCTGAGATCTCTGTTGATAGAAGTGGCTTATCCCCACTAAGTCTTCACAGAACTCTGTGTAGCTTCCTACCTGAAGGGAGCTTCCTGTATGCAGCTGCTGAAGACATTGCCTGTCCTAGAGCTTGATTGGAGCCCAGAGGCTGCTGGAGAGTAGATTTGCTGGCTGAATTGGTCCGGTGCTTTGACTTTGGATCTTTGACTGGTTTGGTCCAGACCAGTGCCTCTCCAACCTGGAGGGCAGCTCCCAACTTCTGAGCCATCTCAACCATCTTGTGCCCACATAGGAAGAAAATAAGCCATTGACAAGACCAACCGAGCCAAGCTGCCTGCTGGTACTAGCAGTTGAAGGAGGAAGTACTTAATAATAAGGAAATCACATTCAAGTGCTGGGCTTACATCACTTGGCCTAAGGAAATCATTCTCTAATGGAGAATGCCGATTGCTTATTGGATACCAAGGGGGCACCTTACAGGATCTCAAAATGCAATAATTCAAGTTTGATATTTCACTGGCCAAACTGCCTTTTCTGATAAGCTATATTAGTGAGAACATAACTTAGTAAGCCTGTATTATTTTGTTACTTTGTTCTAACAAAGTTTGTCTCAGACTGTAACTAAATGATAAATTCATGCTAGAAAGAACATGAAGCCCAAAGAAACATAAGCTCATGATACCTTTCATCTGCTAACAGCTTGCTTAATAAGGGATATGATAATAATGATGATGCTAATAAGAGTGGTGGCACAGGCCTTTAATCCCAGCACTCAGGAGGCAGAGGCAGGTGGATCTTTGTGAGTTCGAGGCCAGCCTGGTCTACAAGAGCTAGTTTCAGGACAGCCTCCAAAACCACAGAGAAACCCTGTCTCAAAATACCCTCCCCCCAAAAGAGGGGGAGGGTAATGATAACTACTAATAAGAGACATACCTCAAAGTCAAATTCCAGAGGACTCTTGTCCTTGAGAAAGTTGACCTTCTTTTCCATCTCCTGGTACTGGGCCAGAGCACCCTTTTTCTCACCCTGGTTATACAGCAGCACAGCATAGTTCAGGTTTACTAAAGGGTTACATCTGTGGCAGAAAGACAGGGACTCTGTGGGACTGGGGCTCTGCAAAAACTAGTCGTTTGAAGATCCTTCTCATTATACGAAATCCAAACAAAGCTAACTAGGGTTGTCCCCATTATACAGCAAAGTGCTATGTGACTGACCCATTGGGGCAGAGTCAAGGAACTAACTTCCCAAGCAGCAAGCAGGATAAGGACCAAGTCTGGCACCAACAAAGCCACCCAGGGAAGGGCTGAGCAAGAAGTCCTAGATCTGCTGTGTAGCAAATGCTGGTGGAATAAATTCCCCCAGGAATTATCTTTGATTAAGCTGAGCCCAGAGTCCCTCCTGCTAATCTGGTTAGCTCACAGTTTATCAGCAACCCAAACCAGAGTGCTGCTAGCTCTTAACTTGTTTTGGATTCCTGATTACAAAGCTCAAAACAGGAAATTTCTTGGGCTTTTAATTCTTGCCACGCTCTACTTAGCTTAAGAACGACAAACTTCTGAATTTATGCCACACAGTGGCTAAGCTGACTCCTGCAGCATTAGTCCTATGGCACATTTGCAGAATAACACTCCCTGGCTCTTCCCCACAGAACAGAATGCTCACTTATCCAGGCGGACAGCTTCTGCATAAGCTCTCTTGGCATTTTCCGTATCTTCCAGATTGGTCAGAGCCACTGCCACAGAGAAAATCAGGAGAGCTAATCTTAGAAAGCAAAAATTGTACTTTAGACAACTCTCAAAATAAAGTCACTTTCATCCTTCAGCTTAGATGCCTCACCACAGCAATCAGCTGCAGTATCATGGGTCCTACTTTAGCCACTGCTCTTCTGGTATTACCCCTGTTCAAGCCCAAACCAAGTTCTCCATTTGTCCCTACCTGCCTCCATCCTCTTGCTGACTTACAAACTGACCACATCACTGTCCTACCTAAAAATCCTCACTTGTTCTCCATCACCTATACCCATGATCTTTAACTTAGTGAGCCACAGACAATTCTCTTTTTTTTTCAAACTCAGGATTTCTTGAAAGTCTAATATATAAAACTAAAAATAGCTACTCTGAAAGTACTAGCAGCTCCACCTTCCTAGCAGCCAAACAGGCAACGATGAAACCTAAAAATACAGAAGGATCATACGCCATTCCACAGCCATATACTATGTGGCCATTCAAGTCTAGTTTGTCCTTAGGACTGAGTAAGGCTGGCTCTTCTTTGTCAAGTTAGAACTGGTGCTTCTGCCCTAATGTAAGCAGTGAGATACTCTTGTCTTACAGTAAGGGTCTGCATCTCTCCTGAAACTTAAACTAGCATTGTGTCCTGGTGTTCTCCAAACAACCTCCATGTAGTTGTATTTGATCTTTCTCTCATAAATTGAAAATGCCACAGTAATGGTCAAAATACACACAAGGAAAAACTCCAGAAAAAGACTATTTAGTTAGTTCTTTAAAATGGGTTTTGTTGTGTTTTTTGAAATAGTGTCGGGGGGGTCTCACTAATGTAGCTCAGTCTGGCTACAAATTCATTATCTTCCTACCTCTACCTCAAAAGCCAGGATTATACACATGATCCACCTCTGCCCACCTTAATTTTAATTTATTGTGTATGGCATAAATGGAAGTTGGGGCTAGAATCTAATTTCACTTGAACTGCCAGTTATAGTAACAAAAATAATAATGGGATTAGTGGGCTGGCCTGTGAGTGAGAGTGCTTGCTGCCTGATGACCTTAGTTGGATCCCTGGAACCCACATGACAGAAAGGGATAAACTTTTCCCTCAAGTTGTCCTCTGACCTCCATATGTGCACTGTAGTATAAATTTTTGTTGTTTTGTTTTTAAAAAGGGACAAATGATTTAGTAACTATGATAAACCCCAAAGGTTTATGTTTGGTCATACAATCTTACATCAACCCTGAGTATATACAATTAGTATCGGAGGCAGAACTCTACTGTACCCTGGTTCTTAATTAGTGAGCTCAAATAAATTAGGTTCAATATATATGAGGGCTGTTAGTACAGCTCAGTGGTAGAATGTTTACCTAAGCTACATGCAAAGCCAAGGGTCCAATCTCCAGCACAAAAAAAAAAGGAGGAGGGGGAGAAAAAACTGTTAAGAGGGGAACTCTGAGGGGCTGAAGAGATGGCTCAAAGATTAAGAATACTTGCTGCTCTTGTAGAGGACCCTGAAGTTTGGTTGTGAGAACACCCACATTAGATGGCTCACAACTGTCTGTAACTCTAGTTCCAAAGAACCCAATGCCTTTTCCTGGACTCATGTGTGCATAAACTCATGCACAGACATTTGAAAATAAATTTTAAAGTCTTTCAAAAAAGCTAGGTGTGGTGGTACACGCCTTTAATCCCAACACCCTAGAAGTAGAGGCATGCAGATCTCTGAGTTGAAGACCACAGTAAGTTTCAGGCCAGCAATGACTACATAGTAAGTCCCTGTCTTTAAAAAAAAATTTTAATTTAATCTGTTAAAACTCTGAGTTCAAAACCTTTAGGTTACAAGCAACTAGATACCTGGTAATCTTTTCTTTCTTTTTGTTTTGTTTCAAGACATTTTCTCTGTAACTCTGGAGGCTGTCCTAGCTCAGTAGACCAGGCTGGCCTCCTGAGTGCTAGGATTAAAGGCGTGTGTCACCACTGCCTGGATACCTTTTCTTTTAAATTTCTTCAAACTCTGAGGCAGTAATTCTGATTCCTATAAGATCTCCAAAGGAATATCTATTTTAGGACATTGAACTACTAACCTATGATTCTAATTAACTTTTCCATCATTATAACCCACAAGAAGGAGTTTTTATATAAATGTCCCTTACCAGCCAAGAGCATGTAGAGTTCCCCCATCTTTGGCTGGAAGTTGATGGCTGCACTGAGAAAATGGAATGCTGATGCATACTGCTGCATAGTCAAATGGACAAGGCCCAGATTGTACAGAATCTTCCAATCGAAGGGTGCCAAGTAATTGGCTCGTTTTAAGCAGCTGATAGCCTGCAGAAACAGGGGCACTCAACCCAGCATAATACAAGCTCAGCAGATATAATACCCACAAGGATGAGTATTAACAAGGATTATAGGGAACACTCACTGCCACATATTTCTTCTTGCCAAAGAAACACATTCCAATGTTATTCCAAAGTGGAGGACTTTCTGGAATAGCACAAGCTACAACTCTGTATTTGGTGAGGGCAACATCAAAGTCCCCATGGGTCTGCATCATGCTGCCTGCTGCCAAGATGGCCTGAAAACACAGTGCATGTAAATTTAGTAATTCAGTCATCCATGAAGGCCATGAAACAGTCTCCTGGGTATACAAAGTAAGCCCATCAGCACAGACATGACCAAGGAACTTCTTCCAGGTACATGAATATATCCACACTACTGTCCTCCTAAGAAATGTCTTTGGAATCCCACAACATAAAAAACATATAATGTCATCTATCCATTTGTCTCCTACTTCTAGTTAGGGAAACCAGTATTCTGGTAATGACTGCCTTTTATCTACCTTGCTTTGTATACTAAATGCTCCAGATACCTCACATACACCTACCTGTATATGGGATACTTAGTATTCAGCTCTTCCTTGGTTTTGTTTGTTTGGTTTTGATTTTTCAAGACAAGGTTTCTCTGTAACAGCTCTGCCTGTCCTGGGACTCCCTTAGTAAACCAAGCTGGCCTGGAACTCACAGATATCTACATGCCTTGCCTCTGCCTCCCGAGTGCTGGGATAAAAGACATGAGCCACCATGCCCAGATTAGCTTTAATTTTTATCAGCCCAGACCTATCATTTCTTTAAGGAAAGTTATGAAGATGAGGAGCCAATAGAGGCAGGCTACTGACTTCCTAAATAATGCCCAAGTTTGTGTTGAACAGCTTTGTTTCCCTCAGTAGTGTTCATTCACTTGACTTTCTCATCCCCAAGTCACATCTCCAAGTTGTTATTTCAAATTCATTAGGATTAAGACAGTTGTGGAAGCTTGGCTAAATTCTCAAGCAATACATGAACTCTAATGGCACTTAGACTTTGTCACATTCGTTACCACAAATGTGCTCCTTCTAAAGAAACTAAACATCAACACTTTATTATTATTTCAGTAAGAACTAACCTAAAAAAAATTTATTTATTATGTATACAGTGTTCTGCCTGCACACTGGAAGAGGGACACCAGATTTCATTATAGATGGCTGTGAGCCAACATGTGATTGCTGGGAATTGAACTTAAGACCCCTGGAAGAGCAGCCAGTGTTCGTTATCACTGAGCCATCTCTCTAGCCCAAAAAGTAACTTTTAAAAGTGAGAATTATAAATAAATTCTGAGACAGGAATGTACCTCAGTGGTAGATTACTTGCCTAACATATACAAAGCTCTGGTTTTGTTCCCTAGCACCAACATACAGATACATACAGAGTAAACTTCTTGGGTATTTAAAATGAGAAACCTATGCCCCATTTCCTAGGGTCTGATTATCTATAGAGGTCATGGGACCATCTATAGGAAGGCTCTGTGTGTAGTTCCATAGCCTGCAATACCTTGTAGTTGGCAGGGTCGTAAGTCAGTGCATTCCCAAGATGTTCAAATGCCTTCTGGTAAACACCGAGCTTGAAAGAAAGCAAACCAAAGGATTTACCTCAGGGGGCAGATGTCAGTTCTGGAGTCTGGCCAACTGTACCCTGAATGGAAACATGCAGTCATTTGTGAGTTCTCTTGACCCTACCCCCCCGTAGTAGTAGTAGTAGTAGTAGTAGTAGTAGTAGTAGTAGTAGTAGTAGTAATAATAAAATAATGACATCCTAAAGTTTGTAGACAAATGGACAGAACTAGAAAAAAACATCCTGAGTGAGGTAACACAGACCCAAAAATGTATATATATAGTATGTACTCACTCATAAGTGGATACCAGGCATAAAGCAAAAGATACCCAGCCTATGATCCACAACCCCTTAGAAGCTAAACCCTCTTCCAGAAACAGATGGAAGCAAATGCAGAAATCCACATCTAACCATTGGGCCGGGTTCCTAGAGTACAATAGAAGTGAGAGAGGAATGATAATATGAACAAAGGAATCAAGACCATGATGGGGAAACCCACATAATCAGCTGACCTGAACAATTGAGAGATCACTGACTCTGATCTGACAAATGGGGACCTGCATAAGACCAAACTAAACTCCCTTAATATAGGTGACAAGGGTATGGCTGGGACAATATATGAGGTCATTGGCAATGGGGTCCAAGACCGAACTCTAATGCACAAGCTGACTTAGTGGAGCCCGTTCGATATGGAGATACCTAGCTCAACTAGACACAAGGGTGTAGCGGATGGGCAGGTGCCTTGGTCCTGCCTCAACAAGATGATGGGGCAGATTTAGTAGACTTCCCAGGGGAGGCCTTACCCTCTCCTCAGAGCAGATGGAATGTGGCGTGAGGGAGGGGGTGGGAGGAGAGGAGGGAGGGGGACTGGGATTGGAATTAAAAAATAATAAAGACAAAAGATAATTAAGTAATATATCAAATAAAGTACAAATCTCCATGTTTGTGGTTTTCTTATTTTTCTCCTAATAAGGTTAAAATACCTTCTGCCAAAAACAAAACAAAACAAAAACAAAACAAAAAATAAAAAACATTTCAGAAGCACTCATTTTGGTCAATATTAATGCCTTCTAGCATATTATAATATTGCGGTAGTTATAATAATATTGTGGTAGTTAGCGACATGTACCTTTGGGCCTGTGCACAACAAAGCCCAGAAGACCCAGAATTAAACCCTCGATTCTTCTTAAAGCAATAGTTACAAAAGCTACTTCAGAGGCACATCAGCTGAGCAAGAACCTGTAGGGTGGGCAGGGTAAGACAGCTCAGAGAGCTGGGGCTTCAGGGACTTAAGAGGACAGAAGTGGCAGACTTGAGAGTCCCATCCACACTTAGGAATGTGAAGGGAAGGGGAGGTTTCCTCTCTAAAATTATATCTCTCACTCCTATCTCCTGCAGGACCTTAGCTAGCAAGATGAACAAACAGGAACAGTCTTGGCCCTAAAGCCCCACAAAGTGATAAAAATATATCGGTTTTTCTTCCTTCCCCCAAAATAAGATAACAGCCCCCAAAGCACACAGTCACTTCATTCATATGTGTGTGTATGTTTGTATGCATCTATAGATATAGATAGCCCCTATTGCATAAGAATTGCTATTATACTAGGCTGAAATAGAATTATGACTTGAGAACCAGTGTCAATTCTTCATAAAAATAAACCAACGTTCATGTATGTACTGTGACTGTTAGTAAAATGTGCCAAATAGAAAAATGAAGGAAACCACCATAGATACAAACCCTAAAAAAGCATTTCTAATGCCAGTGTGTGAATAAATAGTTTTCATTACCTGTAAGTAGAGTAATCCTAAAGTTGTAAGAAGGTCTGTATTTTCTGGTGAGAACCTGTAACATAGAGATGCTCACAAGGAAACCATGGTTATGAGATACAGACTTGGACAGCCATCTGCCCCACTGCCAACACCCAGGACATATAAACTTCTGAGGGCAGACTGGCAATTTTCTTCAAAAGCAAAACATCTCAATCCTAGCAGCAGAAAAGAAGTGCTTAGCAGAATGAAATGGGGCTTAGAATCCAGCAACCTTAAAAAAGAACTGTGTGGAATGATTCATCACACTGAAAATAACCAAGCTTAAGCCAAGTCAGTTAGGCCACAGTTATGCTAGTCCCTCTGTTGAGAAGTCTCTCTGCCACTTTGTGTTTAACAATGGAAGGCAGCCTACTTCCTGTGTTACTTAGGGTTACAAGGCCCCTGTACAAGGACACTGTACTCTCTAAACTAACTTGCCAAACTAAGCAAAAGAAGAAAGGCACATTCCAGCCCTGGACAGATTTAGACACTGGGTCTTGAGAAAAACACTCGTTTAAGTATTATCTGCCTTCTCAGTGTCTCACTAGTACTTGTCTTTGTCAAAAAGCCAAAGCAACAGAGGTGAGACCATCTAAAATATGGGATCATCAGTTTCAACAGTTAAAGCATCAAAGATCAAGGTGCTGTCTCCTGCTTGGAAGGAAGGAAGGAAGATGCTTGTTCCTTGTAGGAAGTCCAGAACTGTCAAAACCCAAACAACCCATGGCTGAGCTGGTAAACAGCTTTCTCAGTGCAATAGAGAATTTTCCTCTCACCTTTCTGTAGTAAGGATCCATTTTGATCATGACCCTTCCCAAACCACATATGTAACTTGTCCTTCCCATTCCTGATTCCATCAGTATCTGTCCCCTTGCCAAGAACAGTTCTCTGAAGAGCTTCGGGTCTTGAACCTACCATCTCAAATGCTCAACTGTCTAGTTCTCTCCTTGGAAAGTGACTCAATTCTCTTGAGTAGTCACTGTCAGTACCCTTACTGGGGTTTGTGTGTATTAACTCAAAATGCCAATTTGTACAGGACAAGGGTCAGTAACAGGCCTACTTTCCAACATTACAGAAGTCTTTGACTTGTTCGAAGGCTCCTTTCTACTTGTCTACATAAACCTGATCTTTTTGCTGTAGCTTACCAAACACAAGAGATTTTTCTGTCACAAAATGGGTTAAATAAAATGCATAATGCAGTGCTATGATTGATACAGGCAGGAAATTCACCCTGTGTTAGATGAAGCTAAGAAGTGACCAGTACTCTAGACCAGTTCAAAATTTTAGTCCATGAGTCACACATCCTCTATTTTGTGATCAAACAAAACACCTGAGCATTGTACTACAGCTGTCCTATTTTTAAAAAGTCAAGCCAGGTACAGAGGCCTGTACGTCCCAGGCCAACATGGTCTAAATAGCAAGTTCAAGGCAGCCAGGGCTACATATAGAAATCCTATCTCAAAATAAATAAATGAAACAAGATAATACTACACAGAAAAGGCAAGAGTGTGTCCCTAGAGAGGAAACTTGAACAACAGCATGAGAAATTTAGTCATCCATTATCAACAGGTTAACAGGTTACCTTAATGATATATTTTTAAACAACAAAACCTATAGACTGGAGTGCAGCTGAGTTGTAGCACTTATGTTCAGTTAAGCATGGGTAGATTCTATCCTCAGCATAAAAAGATAAAATAACAGTAATGCAATATATACTTAGTCTTCGACTAAACCACATGTCTGTTACTAAGCTAGGAGATTTCTGTCCCTAATGTGATCTCTAGGAACACAGGATCTGCTGTAAGTATTAAACTAGATGATCACACTACCAGCTGACCCCCAAAATCTTGCTGAGTGCATGCCCACCCTCTTCCTTTGCAGCTGTGTGCTCCTACCTAATTTCAAAAAGTATACAATTTTAGGGTTATTTAAAGGTAGAGATGCTTACTCCATATCTAGCTTCTAGTATCTTCCTTCAGTATGGCCTAGAATGCATATTACAGTTAAGTTACCCACTTTTAATCATACAGGTGAAAAAAAAAAAAAACAAAATCCAAAAGACACCTAAAGAACCTAAATCCCTAGAACAAACTCTGTTACAGAAAAAAAGAAATAATCTGTTCTAAGAGTTTACATATCTGTTCCATTGCTTTTCTCATTGTTTTCAGTGGGTGTGTCCAATCTGTGCCCATGGGCTGCAAGGGTTCCATGATAGTTATGAATGTGTCCCAACAAAAATAGCAGACTTACAGAAAACTCAGGTAGGTAGGTGTGTGAGTGTGTATAATTTTTTTTGTTATTCAACTGTGTAGTTCTTGAGGGTGAACTTTGTAGGTGATAATTTGATGTTGCAATGTTAAAAGGGTAGACAAGCTCATTAAAATATAAGAGAAAGAGACACTTACTCTACTGCTTTCTTGTAGATCTCAATGGCTTTGTCCAAGTCTCCCTCCAATAAGTGGATCTTCCCCAGCATTATGTAAGTCAGATCATGCTTGTTAAGCTGGAGGGCACTGTGCAATTGGTCTTGTGCCTAATTAAAGTTTAATGGAGTAAAGACAACCAAATCAATACTGTTGAAGGGCAATGGTTTTCTATGATGAATGTGAAGACTGAGCTTTGATGTCCCTATGTGGGAACATCATGTCTCAGAAAATAGCTTTCACTACCTAAAAACCAAGCATAGCCTAGCTGGCTTTGCTAAGCTCATATTTGATGATCAACTTTTTGAATGTTTTCTGTTTAGTATTTACACCTACTGACTTAAACTTCAAAACCCCAAAGGGACATCATAGTATAGAATACCACTGCAAACTCAATGCCACCTACACTCCTGACTACCTGCATAACCTTCACCAGCTGGGCTGTTAGCCTCTACAGTGTGAAAACAAACACCAAAGTTATTCTTATTTATTCACACAACAAGTACTCATTGTGGACCTGCTGGTCCAGATGCCTGGTATACTAGAGTTAAGAATAAATAATGCTACGGCTGTGCCTGCCTTCCAGAGGCTCTGGGTTCAGATTCTAACACCACACAACAAAGAGCAAAAATAAAATAACTTTTTGCTCTGGAGGAGCCTACATCTTAGCAGGCTAAATACAACTTTTGTTCATTCACCAACTCAATGAGGGCTTCTATAAATGCCGGGTGTTGTGTTTGTTCAGCCTGTTAGGCATTATAATAAACCTAAATATAACTCTGCACCTCAGTACAGGTCCAAAGACTAATCCTCCCTCTCGAGACACTATGAACAGGAATGTACTTGATCAAAAAATCTCTGAAGAGAAAAATTTAATCAGCTATATAAAACTATAGATTCCTCAAGAAAATTTATGTGTCCCACTGAATACTTTATTATATGACTTAAAAAAAATAATTCTTGTACTCAAATTGCTATATGCAGATATTTGTCATAATCCTGAAAGATAGAGTAGGCTATACTGTGATCTTGCAAAGACTTGTTAAATGGGTATTAATGAGAGTCAGTCTTGGTGGCAGCAAAAAAAAAAACCAGGAGGACAAGCCTCAGGTTATGAAGGAAACTATAATCACCATCACTACCCTTCGGAACTCTCAAAAATGCACCTGTTCCTCAACTAAGACATGTATTTACGGCTAGAGAGATGAATCAGTAGTTAGGAACACTGGCTGTTCTTCCAGATGACCCGGGGTTCAATTCCCAACATGCAGCTGATGGCTCACAACCACCTATAACTATAGTTCCAGAGGATCTGAAGTTCTGGCCTCCAAAGGGACCTAAATTCTGGCCTCCAAAGGCACACACGTGGTGCACAGACATACATTGAGGCAAAACATTCATATACACAATAAAATAAAAAATGTCAAAGTTTTAATTTAAAAAAAAAACCCAAAAAAACAGGTATCTATTTCTTAATTTGAGAACCAAGGTAAGATTAACATGCTTTGTCTTATATCAAAGTTTTAGAACACAGAGTTTGTCAGAATGAAATATAAATTCACATCAGAAAAAAATTCTTATCATAAAACAAAATTCAACCCACTTAAGTTCCTTTTCCAGCCCCAAGAAGACTTTTTTAATACATGTCTTACTGTACATGTGTTTCTATATTTAAAACATTTAATGGGAGGTGGAAAGGAGAGAAAAGGTAACTGGACTGACACTGATAGTCTAGACCCCCCCCCCCCTTTTAAATTAAAAGTAGGAAAAAATAGGTTGGAGAGATGGCTCAGTGGTTAAGAGCACTGGCTGTTCTTCCAGGGATCCAGGTTCAATTCCTACTACCAACATGGTTACTCTCAACTGTATGTAACTCCAGATCCAAGGTATCTGACACCCTCACAACAAGCATACATGCAGACAAAACACCAATATACGTAAAATAAAAATAAACAAATCATAAAAAGTAGGAAAAATGAGTAATGACAAGTATTAACACAGCAGTAACTATAAAAGGCAATTTTTACCACCCAAGCTCTGCAGACAGTAGAACAAACAAACAATGCACAGTGGCTCTTCTGTGACAAATGAACCACAGTGGATTCCAGTCAACCATCATCACCATTTTTATGAATTACCTTGTTGAACTGCTTTAGATAAGTATAGCACACTCCCAGGTTATGGCAGATCTCCTACACACAAAAGAAAGGAGAGTGGTGAGGACTTAGCCTACAGTAAGCAGTTGAGCACAGTAGTCAAGACTGTAATTGGGGTCTTTGTGTTCATAAATATATGCGATTCTACAAAAAAAATTCCTAAGTATATATTTTTTAATTACAATTATAAAATTTATGGTTGGAGTGATGGCTCAGCAGTTAGAAGTTTTGAGTACCAACACCCACATGGCAGCTCATACAATCTGTAACTGTAAACATGCCTTCTTCTAGCCTCCAGTACCAGGCATGTATGTGGTGCACATACATACATGTAGACAAAAACACCCAGACAAATAAAATTAAAAAAAAAAAAAAAAAGATTATAAGATGCAAAAGAGCTGAAGAAATCTTCCCACATGGATGGCTAAACTGTTGAAATCTATAGCAGAGGTCAGTGGGAGAAATCCATTCTTCTCCTATGGCTTATCTACACTAGAATGAAAGCTACAAAGTTAAGTGGCAGTAAGTGTAAAAAGCTGCAATACTAAATAAATACATGTAATGACTGTATACTAAATAGTTCCTTACAAAAAAAAAAAAGAGTCTGCCAGCTTCAGACCTGCAAAAAATAAAGATGAATCAAAAACCTAAAGTGACAGTGGATGCTGACAATTTCTAATTCTAGTTCACTGTAAGACTACTCTGTCTTCTGACCGTAAGTGTTGTGAAATCTCTGGAATTCCTTTGTAATAAATCTCACATTAGCAGCTTTGGAAAAGAAACCAGAATTAAGAAAAGTGTTCCTGCCAGGTGCTGTTGGTGCATGCCTTTAATCCCAGCACTTGGGAGGCAGAGGCAGGTGGATCTCTGTGAGTTAGAGGCTAGCCTGGTCTACAGAGAGAGTTCAAGGACAGGCTCCAAAGCTACAAAGAGAAACCCTGTCTCGAAAAACCAAAGGGGGGGGCGGTAATAAGTGTTCCTGAAAGGCAGCAAGGGCCCAAGATCCTACTTGGAAGGAATCCCGTCATAGGCCACAGACAACTAGTTTAATGAGTTTTGTCCCAGATCTAGAACAACAAAACAATCAGTGTAGACCACCTATTATACCGTAGGTTCAATGCCACATGTTTTCATATATTTAATTTTCCAAGAAATCTTCCACATCAGTATATTTTTTTTTTAGTTTTATAGGAAACCAAGGCTCAGAGAGGTTAGTTCTCCTAACACAAAAAGTGACAGTGCTGGAATTATTGTTTTCTTCTTTCTTTAGTTTTATATTTTAACCAGGTACAAATGTAAACAGCAAAACCCAGACTCATGAGCCCTACAATCATCCAATCCTTACCCTATCTACTATTATTTTATAATCAATTATCAAACAGTGTAACATTGTATATGGTGTCTCACAGCCATATATAACCTCACTTTCAGGAGATTCAATATCCTCTTCTGGCCTTGTAGACACTTCCAACATGTAGCCACAGCGCGCACACACACACACACACACACACACACACACACAGAATATTTTTTTTTTTGTAGCTGAGGACTGAGCCCAGGACCTTGTGCTTGCTAGGCAAGTGCTGTACCACTGAGCTAAATTCCCAACCCCCAAAATAAATCTTTTTAAAAATTGTTTTAAACCTACAATACTATTATTCTACCTGAAAAACAAAAGAAGTATCTGTCTCATAAAGGTCTCACATTTTAAAATTATTTTTCTTAAACTACAATTGAAATAATGTCTACATTATCAAGAACTGTGCCTTCAACTCAAGCCTGTCTCCAAAACTTGTATGTATTCCATTTTATCATGTTGTAAGTACATGGACAGACAAGAAAAACACCTTTCTTGTCATTTAATGCTCTGCATACTAACTGACCTGTGACCTTGTGAATCATGCTGTAGGTGATAGTTGAGAAGATAGCATCAATATGCCTTAAATAATGAACAGCACAGGAAATGTGGAAAGGAAAACACAACAAATTAGAGTCAAATCCTCTCGCTTATGAGTGTCCAGGGACACCCTGCCAAGGCAGTAGACACTGCAGAAAAACCTCAGACTATATTTAGCAACCCTAGACTGCAGGATGTGACTCCCTGCTGTTCTTCCAGCACCTCACTGGGTGCCCGTTGCCATGTCATTGCATCCCCCAAAGCCTCAGATTTCTCTCTTGACAGTGGAAATTCTCCCTACTTAACAGCCAATTCTGAAGTCAAGACAATGGCATTCAGGGTTATTATGGCCTTGTTATAACCAGATTGCGGAATATCATAATGAGGACAAGGAAGCAGAGCTAAAAGGTTTCCCACAGACACTTATTAGGTATCACGTAGATGCTATCTGGCTGTTTGCAGTCCCAAGTGAGTCATTCTACAAGTGAGCTCTTTCAACTACACGGAGCAGCAGGTATGCTTCACCCCCCCCCCGACTCCCACACATCCCCCTCCCGCCTTTGCCAGCCCTGTTCTGCTAATCCTGAGTTCCACCCTTAACTCACTGCAAACTGCTATCTCAACCAATTTCATGGTTTCAGTACTAACTTTATGTTTCTGACTCCAAAAGTGTTCATATATAACCTAGAACACCATGACTCTACATCCAACTATGCACTGGACATATCTCAGTTTAAATATCTTACCAGAACCTAAAACTTACTTTGTCCAATATTTCTCAAAGACAAAAATCAGAAAATAAATAAGTGTGCATTTACTCATGCTCACTTGCAGGGTCCAAAGCTTCCTGAGCTGCTCCCAGCTCTAATCTACATTAGCCACTGATAATTCAACTCAGCTCAGCTCTTGGGAGGTGAAGATAGGAGGAATCAGGAATTCAAGGCTATCCTCTGCTATATAGCTAACTCAAGGCCAGCCTGGGCTAAATGTGACCCTGTCTACAAAGACAAGAGAAATGACACTAAGAAAACTCATTGGGCAAAAGCACTTGCCACCAACCCTGACCATCTACTGAAGGAAAGCATCAACTCCTGCAAGCTGTCCTTTAACTTCTACACTCACCAGAGCATATGTGTCCTTACATATACACATATAATAGAGTACATATATAAAAATAAATATTGATATGATAAAGAAAATTAACTTAATAATTACACCCAGAGAGGAAAAAATAACTGAGATTGAAATATACTTAGAAAATAATAATGCTGCCAAGATGGCTCACTAGGTCAAGGTACTTGTGGCCAAGTCCACTGACCTGAGTTCAAACCCTGCACCCATGGTGGAGGAACAGAACTCACTCCCACGGGTTGTCCCTGCCCTCACTCCAAATACCCTGTGAACACACAATAAGTAAAACATTATTAAGCTTTTAATAAATGATTTCCCTAAGGACTCTAAAAAGAACCATGTTATCTCTCTAGTATAATCAATCTACTTCTCTGAAGAAAGGTGTCTGCAAGAATCAATCAACAGTAGAAAAAGAACTAAAAGGAAAGCAGAAAGAGAATGGTAATTGTGTTAACACACAGAACCTCAAGACTAAGATATGGAGGGGGTGCTATAAGAGAAGGGGCAGGGTGAGGATAGAAAAGAAAAGAAGCCAGGCATGGTGATGCACACCTTTTATCCTAGCACTCAGGAGGCAGAGGCAGACAGAACTCTGAGATGGAGGACAGCCTGGTCTACACATCAAGTTCCAGGACAGCCAGGGCAACACAGTGAGACCCTGTCTCAAACAAGCAAACAAACAAGGTGGGGGGGAGAGAGAGAGAAAGAGAGAGAGAGAGACTACTTAGAAATCAACTACTGAAATTAAGGGAAAGGATAGGCTACTAGATTATATACAGCTAAAAGCAAAAACAGTGATCTGGGAGGTAAGACTGAGAAATGAAAAGATGTAAAAATGGGTGTAAAGAGTAAAATAATAGAAAATAAGAGGGAAGTTAAAAGCCACAGAGCTGCTATGTCTGATAGGAGGTGACATTCAGTGTACATATGGGACTGTTCATCCACCAGAGACACTTTACTAGGGAGTCCTATTCCAGCTGAGCTCCACAATAGTACGTTCCAACCTTCCTTTTAGAGGCTGTGGCAGAAACACGGGCTCTATCAGGGATTGCTTTCCTTGCTTCCTGGAGCCCTATCTAAGAATTAATACTTCTGAGCTGCAGCAATCACCATTAACTAACCTTGAGTAAGTCTTGTCCCTGAAATTCTAGGACTACCAAATGAATGCCAAAATCAGTGATGTGGGTTTTCATTGGGGGGGGGGGGATCCATTAATTTGTAAAGAGAATGTTTAGTCTGATTTTTGTATTATACTTACACATAATCCACAATTTATATAAATACATGATGAAAATAAAGAAATACGGGAGGCGACTATGATCAAACCATGAAAATGTCATAGTGAAACCCATTGTTTTTTACAATTAATATACACCAATAAGAAAGGGAAGATGATGGAAGGAAAGTAATCAAAGAGCCACTTAAAGTTATCATGACCCAAAGAAAGGCAAAAGAAACAGCTGACTGATTGCCAAGCATAGGGAAAAAATATGAAAAATGCAACGAAAACATCTACTGCTCATCTTTTCAAATTCCAAGGGTAAAACAGCTCAGCTCCTAAAGCTCTTGGAAATGATGTGGTAATCACAGCAAGAATCAGACTAGTGGAAATCAGCAACACGACAGGTGGAAGCTATACAACAACGCCTGCAAAGTTATGCAGAAATGCCATGCTGGAAAAAGAATCAAAAAGACAGTCTGATCATCTAAGAATTCTAGCCAAGGGCTGGTCACTATGGAGGCAGAAGGTAGGCAGATCTCTCTGAGTTTAAGGCCAGTCTGATCTACATAATGAATTTGAGACCAGCCAGGGCTATACATATAATGAAACCCCATCTCCAAAAAACAACAAAAAAAAAAAAAAAAAAAAAAAAAGAAAGAAAGAAAGAAAAAGCCACTTGATAAATGGACAAATTAACATTCTAAGAAAGAAATGGCATTTCTTACCCAATCTTTCTGATTAAGTTTAGCTGCTTCATTATAAACTTCAGTGGCGGCTTTATGTTTTCCCAGAAGAAATCTGTGAAAATACATTTTCTATAATTATTCATATTTCATTATTTTTTGTTTTGAGGCAGGTTCTCTCATGTAACTCAGACTAGCCTCCAATTCACTGTGTAACCAAGGATGACCTTGAACTTCTGATCCTTATGGCTCCACCTTCAAGTTCAAGGATTACAGGTGTGTACTGTCATATCCAGCTAACCTAAACTTCTGTAAGATTAATTCTACATTCCACATCCTACATATTCCACAGTGTTGGTGGCACTCTTAACAGCTTCCTGTATAATTCCATAAACAAAACAACAACAAAAAACAAAAGGCAAGTGACATGACATTAAGCATGAACTGCCATCATTTATCAACATCATCCAATAACAGCATGTCTTTTCTTCCCGAATCCAAGTTTCTTTCCTTGATCATGAATTTGGAGGGGAAACAAAAGAGAATTGGTTTCTATGTAAATATGATGCAAGTATGAAAGGCAATGTAGAGAGGAACATGGAGATGGCACTGCATGGAACACTAGCCTACTCTAAAACAGTTGATCAAGACTTAAGAAGTGTTTCCGTTTAGGAATCTGCAGCTCATTATATGTCAAATATTCTACTAAACATCAGAACAACAGGCTATGAGTTGCCCATGATTATAGAGGCATTATGGTATAACACACTATGACAGTGTTTTCATCCAACTCGAAAGACTTGAGTTCCTTAATATTATCTGACTTCCAGATATAATCCATGCCCTTCAAAATGAAGTTCATTCTACTAACTATTCATCATTCTTCTACCTCTCAGGAATCTGGATGCCAGCAACAGGCCCTTTTCTTTCTTTCTTTTTTTTTTTTTTTTTTTTTTTGTTCTTCTCTTTTTGGTTTTCAATACAGGGTTTCTCTGTGTAATAGCCTTGGTTGTCTTGAACTGGCTCTGTAGACCAGGCTGGCCTCAAATTCACAGAGATCTACCTGCCTCTGTCTCCCAAATGGTGGGATTAAAGCATGTGCCACTACTGCCTGACCCAGGAGAAATCATTTTTTTTCACCAGAAGTAGGGTTTTTCTGTGTAACAACTAGCTCTGTAGACCAGACTGGCCTGGAACTCACAGAGATCTGCCTGCCTCTACTTGCTGAGTGCTGAGATTAAAGGTGTATACCACCACCACCCAGGTAGGAGAAAGCATTTTATGTGGTCTTCAGTGTCTGCTCCAATACTCACAAAGATCTGGCCACCTGCTTGAGATTATCAGCACACTGAGGGCTGAGAACAGCACATGTCTGAAAGAGTTCTAGGGATTCTTGGATATTTCCTTCCAGGCGGAAAATCAGTGCTGCCAAGCAAAAGAAAATACAAAAAATAAACCATATTCTTTGAAGAAAAGGCTGGCATCAGAAAAACTGGAGGAGAAGGAGGTAAGACACTACATCAGAGAAAGTCTTTGGATAACTTTTAATCCAATCAGTCATTACCAAATGGGTAAAAGCTAGTAAAGTGTTAGTAAGGTAAAATCTGTAATAAGCTAATTTCCACCTACCCATTCTGCTTCCAGCATCTATACCCAGATGCTGGTCTTTTTGCAAATCACAGAAATTCTTCATAAGAATAATATTTTGAAGGGTTGAAGGTGACTCAATTTGTTAAAAGAGTATTTGCTACTCTTGCAGAGGACAGGGGTTCAATTCCCAATATCCACATGGTGGCTCACAACCATCTGTAACTCCAGTGGATCCAATGCTCTCTACTGGCCTCCACAGGCACCAGGCATGAACATGACACATAGACATATATTCACACAAAACACTCAAAATGTAAAACAATAATTTCAAAATATATTTTAAAAGATATTCATTTGATGTCATGTACTGGCCTCCAGGTGTATGCACAACACACACACACACACACAGAATTTATATTCAAATTTCAAAGGATAGTGAATAAGTCTGTGAGACATTATTTGAATTTAAGTATTCACCAAGTTGTTTTGTTTCTCAAGCACCTAGGCTAAATATATTTTTCCAGTAAAAAAAGAAACAGTATGTCTTACCTTGGACATAGATAGCATATTCACATAACCCCTGAGTCTCCTGAAGCTGTTCTTTGATCACAGCCTAAAAGATAAGAATGCCTGAGTTAGTGATTAGGTGTTACCAAGAAAACAGTAGAAATAGACAAGGGGCATGTGTGAGATGCCTAGGACACTAATAAGGACTAAGTAGGTATGACAAGCTCTTTTATAGTAAGACTTCAGTGCATGTGATATTACATAGCTGTTAATATAGGACAAATACACTTGAAAACGTTTCTGATGTTATTTCTTATTAATGCTATGTAGTTAAGAAGTCCATATTTCAGTAGCACACTTCAAAAACATTCCTTTCATATTTATTTATTATGATTACTTATTTTAGACTGAGGTTAGCACTCTAAAGGCTCTTGGAATATTTCTGTATATCCCTCATTTACAATACTTTTAGTGCTGGAAAGACAGCACAGCAGTTAAGAGCACTTGCTGCTTGCTCTTCCAAAGGACTGGGGTTCGATTACTAGCATCAACAACACAGCTCATAACTTTAACTTCAGTCCTTGACACCATCTCTGGCTTCCTCAAGAACTGCTTGCATGTTGTATACAGACAAGTATGCAAAATATCCAAACACATAAAACCAAATTTTTAAAAAGTTTTCTGTTATTTAAAAAAGAAGCCAAGTATTATGCTATATGCCTACAATCCTAACACCCAGGAGATGGAAACAAGATAAAGAAATCAAGGTCATCCTCTACTACCTATTGAGTTTGAGGTTAACCTGGGCTACATGAAACTTCATTTCAAACAAAAACAACAAAATGATGATGACAAATATGAAATGATGACTACAGTAACCCTAAAGTCTATAAATTAGTGTCTTGGCCAGACATGGAGAAACACACCTTTAATGCCAGCACTCAGGAGGCAGAGACAAGTGGATCTCTGTGAGTTTAAGGCCAGCCTGGTCTACTTAGCAAGTTCCAGGTTAGCCAGGGATACAAAGTGAGGCCATATCTCAAAAAAAAAAACCAAAACAAAACAAAACAAACAAACAAACAAAAAAAAAAAACCTAAGTTACTATCTGGCTCATGACAGAAAAATTTTCTCAACCCTGATTTAAAATCTAACAAGCGAAGCTAAAAAAAACAGGAAAAGCTTTCTAAGCACCATTACAGACACTAGGATCCTCTGATGAGCAAATCACATGAGTTCTATACAGAGGTAGGCCTGGCTCAGGTACTTTAGGAGCTCAAAAAAACAGCATCTTTGATCCTAACTCAGAGAATTAAGGAAGGCGAAAAGTTTCAAACTGTGTGTTGGCAAGGGGTGGAAGAAAAGCTAAGGCAAATAAGAGGGTTGGAAAGAGGACGATTAAAAATGTCATACTAAAGAGTTTTAATACAATGGGGAAAAATCTCAATAGTTTTAACCTGGTCCTATTTGCTACACAGAAACACACTAAAAGAGACAAGATTAAAGTCAAAGTTATGGATAGTATTATTTAAATTAAAATAATGAAACTTAAAGCAGGAGAGTAGGGGGTGCAAATTCAAGATATTAACTGTCATAGTGTGCCTCAGACCCTACTAGTGTCTGCCCAGCCTGCCTCTCATTCCCTCCAGTGTTGCATTCTCTCACCTTGCATGCTTCATAATCCTTCCGGATATAGTGGAGATGGATCAGCCAGTTCAGTTTCTCCACAATGGGAAACTCTAAAGCTAGAAATCATATTTTGACATAACAAATAATCACTGTTAGATTTTCTCCTTTAGCATGTTCTCATGTCTAAACTATCTATAAGTACTTACAACAGCACATTAAATTCTTCATGGAATTTGGAAATGTATGTAAAGATCTTATTTTCTGAATTATAATTGTTTATTTTGTGGCTTTCCATGTGTGGGTATACACAGCACACATGCAGAAGTCAAAGGACAATATTGGAGGAAGTGGTTCCCTCCTTCCACCATGTGGATCCTAGAAATTGAATTTGGATCATCAGGTTGACAGCAGGTCCTTTAACCCACTGAGCCATCTTGCTGACCCTTGGAATAATTCTTGGTTGAGATACAGTCCTCTTCTAGGTCAATGGACCCATGGGTCTAACTCTAAGGAAAGGGTAAAATACACACTGGATTGACAATCACAGCATATACTAGCCCCACATAATTAGCTCAATCATTTGGTTATTAAATGAGGTAATAGCAGATGATCCTCATATCCAGAAATGGTATAAAAATACTAGTAATTATGTCAGATACTTGCATAATTAGAACTGATTTCATAAATCTCAGCTACTCAGAAGGCTGAGAGTATTTCAAGTTTAAGACCAGGTTGAACTAACTACAGTGAGTTTGAGCCACTCTTTTGCTTGTTTGCTTTTCTGAAACAGAGGTTTTTCTACCACTACCCTCTTTTCAAGACAGCATTTCTCTGTGCAGTCCTGGCCATTTTGGAACTAGTTGTGTAAACCAGGCCTGCCTCTGCCTCCCAAGTGCTGGGATTAAAGGTTTGCACTGCCACTGCTACGGCCAGCCAGCTTGGGCCAGTTTTGGGCCAACAAAAAAAAAGGGCATGGATTCTTCCCTCAGGAAATTGACATAGCAAAACCCTGTCGTCGTTGCCCCCCCAAAAAAGTTTTAAAGTAAAATTAAATGGCACACTTACTTAGCATACATAAAATTAGTGGAGGTCTGATTTGCACAATAATTGAATCTTATGACACAAATAAAAATTAGTGTACACTGACATGTTAACCAAACAATATTTAAGTACATTACAGGTCAGTAATAAATCTAATGAGAGAAAAAGCTAGATATAGTGTAAGAGTTGAACCATTACTCCTTTTCCTAACACACTTTTTAAAGTTCCGGTATTTATAGCAATGAATAAGGCAAAGAGATGGGTACATAGACATACAATGAAATTGTATACAGACCTTTTTTTGGTCTGGGTTTTTGAGATTCAGGAACCTGAGTTTTCTGAAATGAAAGAAGTTATCTGTGTTAAAGCAGCCCCATGTATTGCTCATTGAAAGCACATTCATAACAAGAATGATCAGTAACTCACCAGAAATGTATTCAATCCATTAGACAAAGAGATGTATAAGGAGGCATTGTGATTATGACTTAAATTACCACATTAATCTTTGGCTATCCAACTTGTTCATAATGTATAATGCATATTACATGTGCATTTATAATGTACCAAAATTACAATGTACAACATATACCCATATTAACATACTAAATTGTTAGATATCTCATAAAGTATATTTAGTGCTCTACTCCTCAGCAGTCAAACCAAAAGTGTTTGAATTTTTTTTATAGCGTGTGTGTGTGTGTGTGTGTGTGTGTGTGTGTGTGTATGTGTGTGTGTGTGTGTGTTTGCCCACAAAGGTCAGAAGAGGCACTGGATCCCTGGAATTAGCCACAGATGGTTGTGAGCCACCATGTGGGTGCTAAAAATGTAATCTGGGTCCTTTGCAAGAACAAGAGCAAATGATCTTAATCACTGAGCCATCTTTCCAGCAACAAAACAAAAACTTTTAAAAAGGTATAGCACAGGCTGGCCTAAAACTCATGATTCTCCTACCTCTGCCTCTTCAACATATACTACTAGTTGTATCTCCTTAACTGGCAGAAGAACTCCAAACTCCGATATATCATGAGGAAAGTTACCAAGCCAAGTATGGCAATGCAGGCCTATAATCCCATCATTTAGAAGGTTGAGAAAGGATGATCTCCAGTTTGAGGCTAACCACAGATACATAAGCAAACCCTGTTTCAAAAAACAAAACAATAGAACTGGAGATGATGGCTCAGCTGTTAAGAGCACCTATATCTTTTTTTGAATGTAGACAAGTTCTTTGGGGCAGTCAGAGGACCCAGGTTCAATTCCCAGCACTCATGGGGTGACTCTGTGGGTACACAGGTGGTGCACCCACACATATTCAGATAAAACCCCCATACATGTAGTATTTTGTAAAAAAACTAAAAACAGAACAATAATAGCAACAAAAAAAGAAGTACAGCAAGGATAATAAAACACTGTATACTAAGTAATTCCCACTGAAATCCAGTCCTAGCTCAATAAACTCTAAAGGGCTGAGATGTTGTGCAGTGGTATAGTACAGGCCTACTATGTATAAGATCCAGGTGTAATTCTCAGTTCCAAAAATAGTATCAGTAATAATAATAAAAATCAGACATAGAGGACCCAGAATTTCAGTTTATAGCCTCTGATCTGGCAGGAAAGGGGAAGGGCAAGATGGAGATGCTACCTTGCCATGTCTTACAGCTGACAGGATACAACGGAAGGAGTACAAGTGAGATCTGAAGCACTCTGTCTAGGACCCAAGAACTTGGAACTCAGGGGAAGAATTGAAGAATAGAAAAACACAGAAGTGAGAAGATGCCCCTCAAGTCTGACCTTCAAGACAGAGGAAGGGGAAAACCTATAATTCAGTGTGCAGAGGCCTCAATATTGGCCCTGAATAGGAAACTGTGATATTTATGGAATATTCTGCATCTGAACTCTTGGACTGGGGTAAGACTTTTAAACGGGGAACCAAAGAGTTTCTCATAGCCTGAGACCATAGTCATGGAGGTGGATGTGATCAATCTAAGTGCTGTGCAAGCAGAAAAACAGTAATATAACTACCCATCCTTCCTTGAACCAAAGGCTTCAAAACCTAAGGCAATACAAGGAAAATAAAGTCTCTGATGGACTGGCTCACATGAGTCATTAGGGACACTTGGTTATTACAGGCTGAGGCCCCTGGAAGACAATAGAGGGACAGACATTACTGAGGGATTAGGCATGAGAAAGGCAGTCTACTGTACCTGAAGGTACTATAAAATGGCTCAGAAAGCCTAAAAACTTAAGTTCAAGCCCCCAGGATCCACATGGTAGAAGGTCCTACCTCTACATGTCTGCTACTGCATGAGCACGCACACGCACGTGCACACACACAAGCACACACGCACGCACACATGTAAATAAATATAAAAAAGGTTTTAGAGAAAAAAGGACCAATGAGATGGTTCAACAGGTAAAAGCTTTTGCCTCACAAGCCTGACAACCTGAGTTCAATCACTGAAACCCAGAGTGGAAATAGAAAACTGGATCCCGAAAGTTGTCATCTAACCTCTACATGCATGCCTTAGCACATGTGTGCCTGCACTCACACACATACTATGATGGTTAATCTTGGTTGTCAAATTGATTACATCTGGAATTGATAAAAACCTAAGCAGCTGGGCATACCTATTAGGGATTTTTTTTCTTGGTTGGAAGATCCACACTAAACCTGGGCCACACCTTCCATTGACAGCCCACAGAAGGAAGCTTTTGCTTTTTGCCTGCTTGCCCTCAGTCTCACTGGCAAGTTCATCTATCCTGTTCATGAACCATTCTTTCATTGGTGCATTCTTTCTTTGGGATATCAGTGCAAACTAAAAACTGGAAGCACTATAGGATTTCCCTGGGACTCCAGCACTAGCTGAGACATCCAATTTCATGGACTTAACAGGGATGGGGCTTTAGTGGTTTTGTTGAATTCCATGGTTGGATGAGATATTTATGAGGTAGGAGAGGCCCTTTAAGGTATAATTTAATAAGCATATACATAAGTTTAGTTTGTAAAGTGCTAAAGCATCCAAATGGGGATGAGAGAAAAATAAAGCAGAGAATGGGTTCTGTCCAGAACATTACATGGTAGATGTGGCAAGACTTGTGCTGAACAAGAGTTGTTAGTGAAAAATAAAAAAAAAAATAACAAAAATGTGGTGCCAGTAAACTTCTGGGGGACTTTAAAGCCCAAGCAAAAATTTCACAGAATGCATCAATAACTTAAAAAAAAAAAAAAAAAAAAAAAAAGTGGAAGTAAAAAAAAGATTGTTCCAGAGGTGAACAGGTGAACAGCTATTTCTCCAAAATATGTGGTGTCCATTTCTCTGCTGTAAGAAAAGACACTGCAGATAGAGATGATTAATGCAGGCCAAGATCCTTCCAACAGTCTAGTAATGGAAAGGTAAGTGCCACAGTGCTGGCCCAGAGCCTGCTGGACTCAGAGGCAGCTCCAACAATTAGCACAGCAGGCAAAACTACATCCCTGCTTTCCCTTGGTCATGAGTCAAGCTTACCAACACAAATCAGCCCCAGCCAAGGTTAATAGAGGTGGAAAGGTGTACATGAGCACCCAGGATGATCATGGGAATGACTGTAGGTCATGCAACTGTTGTATTCAACATTGCTCTTTGAGTAAAACAGCAACACAAGTGATGAGATCTTTACATGCTATATTGAACCTTACTAACGTTTCATTTTTAGCATCTCCTTAGCTACCCGAGACCATCTGGCACTTGCTTGCAGCAGACAACAATGGGCTTTTAGTGATCCTACCCACCCTCTATAAAAAGTATTCATAGTACTAGGAGATGCCTCATGGAGAAAATGCATGCCCTGCAAGTGTGAAAACTGGAATACAGATACCCAGAACCCACATAGAAGCTGGGTAGGCATGGCAGACAGAAACAAGATCCTCTTAAAAAGCTGGCTGACAATAAACAGAACTTCAATAAACCTGCCTCAATAAACAGAAATAAAAAGTAACAGGGAAAGACCAGATATAGCTTTGGGCCTCCACAGGCATCGTGTGCACACTCACCCACCATAGATGTAAGCCCACACATATGAAAACATACATACACACATCATGCACACAAATATATGCACAAGAAAAGCTTTTATATAATACTAGGTGTTGAGAGTCAAACAGATTTCAAAAAGCATCTAGAAAGACAGTAACAATAGCAATTAGGGAATCAGAATAAACATGCATAGGCAGGAAAGGGCACTCAGGTGTCATTAAGGTTGTTGGGTAAAAATCCTACCTCCCATGAGTTATTGGCTAAGGAGGCCCCTAATGCCTCCAAAACAATACAGGCAACTGCTACTGCTGTTGGAGGCAAGCCAGAACTATAAAGGGTGGACTCTACTGCTTAAAACACCACACACTTCAGTTGGAGGACATGGAGATATCAGGGTAAGGGTTGAGCTGGGAGCTCTAGCATTGCTGGCTGGATTCCCGAATTTGGAAAAGCAATATGCAGATGGGTGGGATGACTGTTGCTAACAGTCCTGCTCTGCTATGGACAGCAAGCTCCACTACCAACATGCATGAGGTACCCACTGGGGTAATCAATTACTTTCTGATTGGATTGAAGGCTGGCATCATTAGAGGAAACATCTGTCTGGTACTATAAGCTAAGACAAAGACCTGTGGCTGTGGAACTCATAGGCTCTAGTGGGGAAGAAACTGTTCACATCTTATTAAACAAACATGATGTTTGCTAAACTGCCTTCTAGACATTTGTTCCTAAGCCCACAGATTACTGCTGCTGTTGTCTTTGGTTGGCCATGGAGGTAAATTTCACATTAGTAATGAGCAGTGTAAACTCATAACCTTATCAAGTCTCTGAGAATAAATAAATGACTGTTGCTATGGCACAGTAGGCTAAAGGCTCAATGTTCAAACCAAAAATGGAGAAAAATAACCAGCACCTCCAAAGTAACTGAGAGAATGTCAGATCAGAGCTGGCAGAAGTGGTGTGGTGCTGTGTAGCTATTTCCTCCAAACTACAACACTGACACTCCCTACTGATGGGACTGGAGGAGCTAAGGAAACTTAACCATGACAGCAATGCCAAGATTAGGACTATGGTGGGGAAAGTAAGGGCTTTTATTTTTATTTTTGGTATCTGTTTGGTCCTGTTGTAGTTCTAGTTTTTGTCTTACTGTACCCAGGCTCACATGTACTAGGTAAGTACTACACCTCTAGCTCCTCTCTTCCAAATCGACAGCATCTATTTATAGATCTATGTATGTTTTCCTTTGTCAGAAAATTAAGACCACCATATGAATTCTGCGAACCCAACCTGGATCCTCTACAAAAGGATCCTCAAGCAAGTGCTCTTATCGACTGAGCCAACTCTCCAGCCTCTAGCCCATAGGCCACTTTTTAAATGAACAATAATCCCTGCACATGGGAGATAGAGACAGGAGTATCCCTGTGAGTTTGAGGTCAGCCTGGTCTACATTATCTCACTCCAGGTCAACCAAAGCTACCTAGTGAGTCCCCATCTCAAAACAACAACAACAAACTCCACCCCTGAAATTCTAGTTTCCATGAACTGAAAAATAGGTAAGTGAAGGATCAAGTATTAAAGTCATTTCAAACTAAAGCCATCTTCCCTAATAGAATTATACTCAAACATACTGCACAATTTCTACAATCAAAGAAATGAAGTTCAAGGTCTGTTATACACTTATCTATTATAGCAGTAAGATACATACTAAGAGCAGTGGCACACACCTTTGATCCCAGCACTACACATGGGAGGCAGAGGCAGGAGGATCTCAGTTTGTTAAAGGCTAGTCCAGGATATACAGGGCTACATAATAAGACCCTACCTCAAAAAAAGTAAAAAGGCATAGTACAGCAATATTGTGGTATTATATTACTCTTCATATTTAATATTTAGGATGTGTACATTATGAATTTCCCCTATGGTTGTAACAGGCCTCCAGACCTTAGTAGGCCAAAGTCCTTAGCACATGATGGAAGTACCACTCAAGCCTTAAAACTCAACACACAGAAAGAACCACCTGCCAAAATGAAAACTAAGGCCTAATCTATCAAAGTCCACAGTTCTGAGAAAGTCTCTAAATGTACTAACCTTCCCTTTTGGTTTCTCTGGTTCTGCTTCCATCTAACTGTTCTTATTAACTGAAGTATGTCAACCCAGAGTATGGATTTGTGCTTAAAAGCTCACCCTAAGAATGGCTTGGTGCTACACTGGGATCCTGAATGCCTAGTGTAGTCTCCAGATAGACAGCTAATAGACTTTCTATTGGCTTAAATCAATGTCTGAGCAGTCTTCTCTGGTGGACACCCCACAACAAAGTGCCAATATCTTAAACCCAGTAACATGAATAATCATACTATTTTAATTTTTAGCTTATGTGTTGAACTTCCTTCTCTGTATTGAGTTTTCTGATTATAGACTGCTGTGATTACTCTGCAAATAAAAGGGCAAACAACAGAGGGCCCTACCTAAGACAACACTACATTATAAACTGTCAACCAGTTTTATAGCTAATTTAGTTGATATTTTCCATGGTGTTTTCCAAATATAATATAAAAAACCCATAAAATCATTCCATTAGTGCAGGGCAGGGTTTGAAAGGCAGCCATAAAGTAAGGGACAAGGTTTTATATTTGAGGTTTCTCAGAAATTTGGTCCAATTATGAACATATTCCTTAAAAAATAAATAAATAAAAATAGACAATGGATGGTCGCTGCTATGCACACCTTTAATCCCAGCATTCATGAGGCAAGTGGATCTCAGAAAGCTCCAGGACAGCTAGGATTGTTACACAGTCAGGAGCCCTGTCTTAAAAAAACAACCTCCACCAAAAAAAAAAAAACAAAAAACAAAAACAAACAAAACAAAAAACCACCCCTAAAACTAAAAATAGAATAATCAGGCCTTGCCCAGTGGTAAGAGCTTGGTGCTGAGACAAAAGAAAGGCAGTTTGATGATAGTCTGGGATATGTGAGAAGACTCTTATCTCAAAACAACAAAAATCCCAATTATCCAGCTATCATACTACCACTGAAAGAAAATACAATCATTGTTATCAGAGTGATAATAGAGGTGCCCAACAATGAATTAAAAACAATTGGTAAATAAATTGTGGTATGCATATATCATTCAGTCATGAAAGAGTGAGGTCTAGTCTGCAGCAGTATGGGAAAAATTATGCTAAGAAAAATATACCAAGCCTTCTTGCTCCTCTGTGGAGGCTAAAAAAGTTGATTTTATGAGAAAATAGACTAGAACAAGAGGTTGGGAAAGTAGGAGAACAAAAAGTTAGGAAAGGGAGATGATGGAGTCGGAGAAAAGTTCAATAATAGGACCAATAATTAAAGAGGAGCAAATGACGATATTCTGCAGCACAGTAGAATGGCTACTCTTCACAAATTTACATTCTATAAAGAACTACGGGGAAAAGCAGTTTAAAGGCTACAAACCAGCAAGGAATAAATGCTAAAATAGAAATGCTAATTACACTGGTTTGACCATTATACACAGTACGAGTGTGCTGAATTATCATCACACTGTACCTCATGAACTTAAAATTTTATACATAATTTTAAAATTCAGCTGGGAGTGATGACGCACTCCTGCAAACCCTGCACTAGGGAGATTAAGGCTGAGGATTGCAGTGATGCAAAAAGCCGATTACTAAAGGGTCAACCTGAATTCAAGTAGGCTGTTTTGTGGAGTTAACTAACACAGATTTAAACAGTTCAATCCTGAAACAGCACATTTCCAAAACATGGGACAGTCGCAGTGAGAGAGGGCAGGGGCAATGAGAGCTTCCAGGCTTCGTCCTATCAAATTTCTAATCCACCGGTTATCAAAACCTGTCTAACAAAGGTGCAGTAGGCCCCCGATCAAAACACAAAAAACGAAAGAACAGGAAAAACAGCCATGTCAAGTGAAAAACGCTCCCCTCTGCCCAAGCGGAGGAGCAGACCCAATACAGAGCAAGCGCTGCACAGGCTCGCATTCGCGCAGTCGCCCAGCCTGGCGGTGAGCGCGACCTGGCCGCGTCGATCCCCGCAGCGAGCAAGGGGCTCGCTGTACGCACTTGCGGGGCCTCGGGGCCCCGCCCGGCCACACCGCCCTGCCGGGCCCCGCCCTGAGGCGGCCACGATACCTCAAAGAACTTCAGCGCTTACCATCCTAAGCTTCTCCTCAGCCATCTTGACTCCGCCCACCGCTGCGTGACCGGAAGCCAACCGTTTCCCAGACACCCAGCAGAACCGGAAGCTGTAGGCCGAGAAAGGAAGAAGGAGGAACCTGAACCAGGAAGGAAGTAGGGTGCCTAGTGGAAGTTAGGTACGGTGAGGTTGGTGAACTCCAGGAGTTTCCAAAGCCTGGAGGCAACCACAGAAAGCGTAACGCGGAAGGAAAAGTTGAGGGAATGCGCAGCCCGAGGTCAGACATGATCGCTGCACCGGTCTGAACGACTTTTATAGAGTGTAGCATGTCAGTCAGACATATAACGAAGCCAAGCTTATGAAGAAACATTTCACTCAATAAAAGCAAGTAGCCCCTAAACGTACAAAAATAAAACTTCCAGGAAGAGAAATGCAAGAGATTTGATGTACCTCTTACGTTGACAACAAAATTTTTCACTGACATATTTGTGAGGAAAACATGCTACTTCCTCATTAGTGGAAATGAATTGGTCAAACTTCCAATGAGAGCAGGTTAGCAACAACTACCAAAATTAAAAATACACATAACCTTTAGCCCAATTGTTTCAATTATAGGAATTTATTCTATACGTATAGACATGAGACATGGCTTTACATACAAAGGTATCCAGTGTGCCATTCTTTGGAATAAACCAAAGCCTGAAAAACAACCCAAGTACCCAACAGTAGAAATTAAATGAATTATAATTTCATATTATGTGGCATATGAAAGGAGGCAATTATTTACATGATAAGAATTGCCAAGACACACTAACAGATAATGACAACGTGCAAAAGTGCATATAGTATTATGTTAATAAGGAGAAAACAAAAATAAAGACTTGTGTACACAGTTCTTTATTGGAAAATATTTCTGGAAGGATATTCAGATACTAAAAATGGCTACCTCTAACGAGGAGAACTGGGTAGCAGGGATGCAAAGAACAAAGGTAGACTTTTTACAACTTTAATTTTACACTATATGGACATATTATCTATGCCAGTAATAAAGATAAAATAATGAAATGTACCACATAGCATTCAGGTTGTTGATAACTACTAAGAAGGAGAAATGTAGAACAGTAGGAGAAAATAATCAGGGTTTCAACCTAAACTAGCAAGGCAAGCTTTTTCTAGGTCAGAGATTTTAAATAACATCTAAAGAATAAGACATTATAAGCTGGAGGAAACAGGCTTCAGAAGTGTGCAGCCCAGGGAGGAATTCTAAGGCAAAGGAAGAAATTATGACAAGACCCTGAGGATGGAAAAAGCTTGGCTAGTTTGCAGCAAAAAGAGGACAATATGACTGGAAAAGAAAAAAACTTCGAAAGTGTTGATTCCTATGGTTGAGGAGGTTGTACAGTCCAATGGTGTAGACCCACCAAGGCCATATGGGGGGTCTGTTAGAAAGGACAGTGGGAAGGCACTAGAGAGTTTTGATCAAGGAAGACCTTGATCAGAATGAACAGTTAAAGAGTTCTTGTTAGCTACTGAGTGAAGAATGAAACAAGAATGCCAAGAATTAGCAGGGTGCAGTGGCAAGCATTTAATCCCAGCACTTTGGGAGGTAGAGGCAAGTGGATCTTTGTGAGTTTGAGGCCAGCTTGATCTACTATACAGAGTTCCAGAATAGCCAGGGCTAAATAGTGAGACCATATTTTTAAAGAATGATAAGAATTGATAATCTAAGAAAGGTTAGTTTGCCTGGACAAAAAAGATGGGGCGCACACACACACACAGCAGGTGGGTGGTGGCACACATAGATAATCCTGGCACTTGAAAGGCTGCAGAAAGACCAGAAATGTATGAACAGCTTTAATAACAGTGAGTTCCAGGTCAGCCTGTCTGGCTACATAAAACACTGTCTCAAAAAATAAGTAAATAAAAAAGAGAAAAAAGGAGGCCTAGCAATCCTAGCACTCAGGATTATAAACAGGAGGATTTTCATGAATTTGAGGTTACTGTGGACTACATATGAGTTCCAGGCTAGGCTCAGCTGTATGGTAAGACTTGTCTCCAAAACAAATAGGCCAGTCACAGTGGCACATGCCAGTAATCCTCGCATTTAGGAGACAGAGAAGGATCACCTAAGATAGGGCAGTTTAGTCTATTACAAATAGCTAGAGTAAACCTAAGATCATAGAAATTAATCTTGATGAATGAGGGAAAGATTCATGTTAAAGGAATCCTGCCAGGTTTCTAACCTCAAAAACAAATTAGGTGCAGCCAAAGCTATACAAAGAAACCCTGTCTCCAAAAACAAAAAAGGCAAAAACTAATTAGGTGAATTGTTCAGCCAGTTTCTAAGAAGCAGCACCTTAAGTATGATGATATTAGTAGAAGTTAATGATCTTATTCCTCTCCTTGGAAGGGGTCCTGCAAGGATAAATGATATTTTTTAACATGTAGAAACCTTTATTATGTTTTAAATTTACATTTATTTATCCAGAGGAGGGGTGCATATACTATGGCACCTAGGTTCTTTCCTTCCATTGTCAGTCCTGAGGATGGAATTCAGGACATTGAGTTTGACAACAAGCACGGTTACCCACTGACCCATGTTAAACAAACCTTTGACCCCAGACCTTAGGATGAAGGTAATTTTTTTTTTTTAATTGCAAGGGCTACCATTTTCATAAATAGGGCATTAGTTTCTCAAACTGCATTCACCAAACTTAGTGTGTTCCAATTAGGTAATTAGAATGTTCTCAAAAAAAAAAAAAAAAAAAGCCCTAGAAATTCCTCAGAGCATGTGTGCCACATGCACATCTTCATTCCCTTAGCAAACTCTCAGTAACGTGGCCCTGTTTATCAGATTGTTAAAATTATGGAGATGATTTGTTTTTTATGGTGACAGGACAGAATTAAGCATTACTTGCTGGGACTGGAGAGATAGCTCAGCAGTTAAGAGCTGACTACCAGAGGACACGGGTTCAATTCCCAGCACCCACATGGTAGCTCACAGCCCCCAATAACCTCAACCAAGGCTTTAATTTTATATATATTTAAAGAGAAAGAAAAGAAGAAAAATTAGAAAAGCATTAACTTCCATCTCTTCGTTGTAAGTTTAAAGAAGCTGCAGCTGCATTTCTCCGTTTTTAGTATTTTAATTTCTGAATGTTTAAGGTCCCCAGCCAAGTTTGTTCTGATGCCATCTGCTGGACAACTTTCTACAATCTCAGGCCTCTTTAGAAGTATCTAGTCCTCTCAGCACCCAAACTTCCATTAACTTCAAGAATACATTCAACATTGTAGGAAAATGCCACTTAAAAAAACAAAACACCAAATGTTCACATTTTTCAAAATCATGAAATATTTCTTATTCATGATAGCACAAAAAACAGTAACCAGTGGAGAATGTAGGCAAAGCATAAACAGTGCTTTGCCTGTGAGAAAAAAATTCCAGACACATTCAAATGTCTATCACAAAGGACAGTTTAAATGAATCAAGACAAGATGCTACTTTAAGATGTATCAAGCAGCTTGTAAAAATTCTTGAAGATGCAAAACAAAAACGCAGGTTCAGGTTAAATGGTGGAAAGGTAAAGAATATGTATGTGTTGCAGAAATTCTTCATAATAAAAACTTGGAGTTAGCTATCAGGGTGAAGCTAAAAGATCAGAAAAGCAAAGCAGCCAGCCACTAGCTTTTACCTCTACCTCAGACAGAATGGGCAATCCTATCTCCACAAATCCTCAGACTGCCTGCCTAAACTTCACTGCTCCACAAATTGCATTGAGCTCCTGTCTCCTCCCACTTTCTATTCCTCTCTGCCCAGCCATATCCCTTCCTGTAACCCCCTCCACAGTGCTGGGATTAAAGGCATGCTACTGCTGGGATCACCTTTGTGTGAGCTCTGTTTCTCTTTTAGACTGGATTAATTTCATATAGCCCAGGATGACTTTGAACTGAGATCTATCTGACTGTCTCCAGAGTGCTTGCTTTAAAGATGTGTACCACCATTGCTGCTATGGCTAAGTAGTGTGGCTACTTTTGCAGTCTGATATTAAGGCAAATTTTATGTTAGATCATAAACAAAATGTAACCACAGGTATGCTTCCATTTGTGGATTTAAAAAATTAATCATTGGGCCTGAAGGTGGCTCATCAGTTGAGCACTTGTGTCTCTTACAGAGGACTGAAATTCAGTTCCAAGCATCCACATCAGACAACACAGTTACATGGGATCTGCCCCCTTCACACTTTCTGGTTTCTGTGGTGAACATATAAACAATCCTTCCTATACAAACACATAAAATAAAAACAATAAATCCTTAAAAAAAGAAGATGCTGGAGACATAGTAGTGGTTAAGAGCACTCATTTTTGTTTTGTTTTTGGTTTGTAAAGACAGGATTTCATTGATAGCTTTGGCCATCCTGGAACTCCATCTGTAGACCAGGCTGACAACTCATAGAGCTCGACCTGCTTCTGCCTCCAAAGTGTTGGGATTAAAGGCATGCACCACCACTGCCTGGCCCAGAACATTTCTTTTTTAAGAGGACCCAGGGTTGGTTCCCAGCACCCACATGGTGGCTCACAACTACCCATAATTCCAGTCCCAGGCGGTCATCTTCTGACCACTACAAGCACCAGACACATATGTAATACAAGAACATAAGTGCAAGTAAAACACTTATAACACATAAAATACATAAATCTCAAAACAATTTTAAGATTGGAGATTTGGATCAATAGTTAAGGGCACTTGTTCTTGCAAAGGACCAAGGTTCTATTCCCAGACCCATATGGAGGCTCACCACTTCCTTGGGCACCAGGCATGCATGTAGTGCACCTACATACATGCAAGCAAAGCACTCACAGCACACACAGTAATTGCAAAACAAACAAAAACAAAACAAAAAACAATAACAAAAAAAACTTTAAAAAGAAATGGGAGCTGGGTGTTGGTGCATGCCTTTAACAGCACTTGGGAGGCAGAGGTAGGTGGATCTCTTTGAGTTTGAGGCCAATCTGATCTATAGAGTGAGTTCCAGGACAGCTAGAACTGTTTCACAGAGAAACCGTGTCTTGGGGGGGGGCGCAAGCTGGGCAATGATGGCACATGTCACATGACACAGTCTTTAATCCTAGCACTTAGGATGCAGAGGCAGATAGGTGGATCTCTGAGTTCAAGGCCAGCCTGGTCTACAGAGTGATTTCCAGGACAACCTAAGCTACACAGAGAAACCATATTGGAAAAAGAAGTGGGACACACTGCTAGTAAATGGTCAGTATACAATTGTAATGGAAGGCTAAATACAAAATAAACTAAGAGAAATGAAGAAAAGCTCTTCAGATAATTTTAATAGATTAGCAAAAACAAAACAAAACAAAAAACCAGAGAACTTAAAATCAGTTAAATGAAAAGCATGCACTTTGAAAACAAGCAGTGGGGGAGTTATCTGAAATCTAGAAGATAATAGCAAAGTCGTCTACACACAACATTAATCTCAGGAAACATATTGAACATGAGAAATATGTGAATTATCTCAAATTAACGAAAGATGTCAATACTGATCTGAAAAGTTCAGTAATCTTCATAAAAAAAAAAGGCAAGAGATATGGGTCAGCAGTTAAGGGTGGTTACTCTTCTAGCAGAGGACCCAAGTTAGTTCACATCACCCATATCAGGTAGTACCTTCGGATGCTTCTGGCTTCTTCTAGCACCTACCTTCATGTACACACAGCCACATTCAGGCACACACATAATAGACATAATTTTAAAAATACAATTTTTTTTAAGAAAACTTGCCTAGATGTATCACAGGCAATTTACTCAAAATCTAAAGCAAAAATGCAACCAAGAGAGGAGGGGCATTACAGGTAGTGAAAACTTGAAATGATCAAAATACCCAAAACACAGTACAATTAAACGACTGTTTTAAAGTCCTAAAAGAATAAAAGGTCAGCACAGAATCAGAATTCTATACCCAAGTGATACTCACTTGGGAGGTGGGGACAGGAAGATCAGAAGTTTGAGGTTATCCTTAGCTACACAGCAAATCTGAGGCCAATCTGGACTACATGAGACCCTGTCCCAAACATAACATAGCAGTTCTGTATCCAAATAAAACAACCCTCACAAAGAAAAAAGCAAAATACATTCAACCAATAAAAAGTCAGAGAATTCATTTCTGAAGAAATGACAGCGAAGGGCTGGATATAATTTAGTGATAAAGTGCTTGTCTGGTGTGGTTCAATCCCTAACATTCAGACTTGAGAAATTTTATCAGATGAAACCTTGGATTTACAGGAAAACATGATGAATAATAGTATGTACTCTAAAGTTTGTAAATATGTAAAAAGCAAAGCCATATATGGCACATACATATGATTTCTAGTTCTACACAGTCCCATATAGAATATATAAGATTATTTAAATTTAAATCCACTGAAAGTAAAGATCCATTTACATTACTCACATCTAAGTGTTCAACAACCATCAATTAGCTACCATGTTTTTAAATTCAATATATATTACTACCACCATATATAGTTAATTGTACAGTGTTACTTTGGAATGATAGGAAGCAAGATGACTCTGCTTTTCAAGATAGGGTTTCTCTGTGTAGCTCTGACTAGCCTGGAAATTACTATGCAGACCAGACTGGCCTTGAACTCAGAGACCCATCTTCGTCTGCCTCCCGAGTGCTGGGATCAAAGGTGTGTGCCACCACCGTAATGGTTAGGAGCAAGAGTGTTTTAACACTCTTCAACTTCTCCCCTTTCTACACCTCTCCCCTTCTATTTTTAAAAACTGAATTTACATTACTGGGAAACCCCTGTACCATGGTTGTGTGTGTGTGTGTGTGTGTGTGTGTGTGTGTGTGAGAGAGAGAGAGAGAGAGAGGGAGAGAGAGAGAGAGAGAGAGAGAGGACAACTTGAAGAAACTAGTTCTTTCTACCATGTGGGTCTTGGGGATAGAACTCAGGTCATCAGATTCAGCAGCAAGTAATAGATCAGTTGGCTGCAGATAGACAGGCAGCAGGCTGGACAATAAGTAGAGTATAGCCTGTAGCCTAACCTTTTAAAAATAGCATAAGGGTCTAATGTGCAAAGTCCCTGAACTGAATTTAGCCCATGGTATAGTCTATTAACTCTTTACACTGAAAAATAATATGACACTTCTAGTAGAATCAGAAAAGGCATCTGATAAAAATTGGCAATGCTTCCTAATAAAAATGCTCAGTTAAATAGAAATAGAAATGAACTCCCACAGGTATGTAAGGTGCATATATTAAAAAAAAACTTACCACTAAATAACACTTAATAAAAAATAATACAATCATTATCTCTGGTGTTGAGAATAAAACTAGAATGTCACTATACTAGATTTTGACACCAGGATGGAAAGACAAGACAAAACAAGCATACAGTCCAAAAGGGAGACATGGAGATAGTCCAGAAGATAAAACTGCTAGCTGCACAAAACTGACAACCTGAGTTCAATTGTCATGAAAAAGCATGGGTTATGTAGCATGTAGTAAGCCAGGCAGCATCAGAAGCAATATGGAAGACAACATTGTCCTTTGACCTCCAAACACATTGTTGTATATATGCCTCCCACACAGACAAAAATGTGGACAACCAAAAAACAAGTAAAAACATTATTTGCAGAAACTATTTTACATATATGGAACCAACAGAGCTATTTCTAGAACAGATTTAGGAAATGGCTTCAAGATCATTTGTTGGGACAGGGTTTCTCTGTGTAACAGCACTGGCTGCCCTGAAACTGGCTCTATAGAACAGGCTGACATCAAACTCAGAGAGATCCACCTGCCTCTGCCTTCTGTGTGCTGGGATTAAAGGCATGTGCCACCACCAGCTCAATTTTATTTCTTTATAACAGCAAAAATAGAAATGGCATTTAAAGGGCTGGAGAGATGGCTCAGTGGTTGAGAGCACCTTTACAGAGGACCAGGTTCAATTCACAGGACCCACATGGCAGCTCACAACTGTTTGTAATTCCAATTCCAGGGGACCTGACACCTTCACACACATAAAGTTAAATAACGTATAAAAAGGAAAGCATTTAAAAATTAATAACAGCTTGACTTGGCCACCCATATCTATAACAACAGTATTCAAGTGGTAAAGGCAGGCATCTGAGTTCAAGGACAACTTTGCATTACAAACAGAAGACCCTGTCTACAAAACAAAAGCAAATTAATTATACATACATACATACATACATACATACATACATACATACATACATACATTTTTTTTCAAATGCCCAAGGGGGGTATTAGGGGGAACTACAAAGCACTACTAGGAAAAAAAAAATTAACAAACCCTAAATAGCATGGGGCACATGCCTGCAATCCTAGTACTTGTGGTATTCAAAATAATTCCTAGTTATATATAGGAAATTCAAAGCCAGCATGGGCTACTTGAGACCCTACCTCAAAACATAAGCAAAAAAAAAAAAAAAAACCCAAAACCATAAATAGCAAGATATACGATATTCATCGACAGAGATTAACCCATCCCTAATATTCAGTCTCCCTAAACTGACTTGATTTCAATGTAACCTCTCTATATTTTCAACCTAAGTGCATACCTAGAGCTAATGGGGGATAGAGAATCCTTTAAATAAGCTGCTGGAGCTGAATATATGTGTTAAAATAAAATGTAATTCTGTTAACATATATCAACTTTAAAACATTAGGTCACCTAAATGTAAAATGCCATAAAAGTTTAAACAACTTAAGATGGATCATAAATTTCCAGTAGAAAACATGCTGCTTGTGAAATTACATTTATAAAAGCATAATGCACAAAATGTATAAAAGTCAAAATATAACATTACAAGCTGGACAACAGCACAGAGGCTGCCATCCCAGAAAGATCAGGGGCCGAGGTAAATAAAAGTAGGATTAGCAAGCATAAGGCTAGGTTTAACTCCCAGTAATACAAAATAATAACTGTCACAACTTCCATGCCAGATCCTAGGTATTTCATTACATGCTAGGCAAGCACTCAAAGGTGCTACATTCCAACCATGGAAATAGAGAAAAATAACATATCAAGGGAAAATAACATAAAGAAAATCAGTTATTTTCTATCTGCTAAAATAGCTAGCTTGGAATGTAAACACTGATAAGAGATGTCAAGCTGAATGCCTATAATCCTAGTGCTGAGGAGAGCTTAATAGTATTCTCCTGTACCATTTTTGGGTTATTACACATGTGTACACAGCTCTTAAAATACCCAACTAAATATAAGATGTATAGAGTATAACCAACTAAACACATGATGAATATGGAACTCCTATTCCAGATGTGCTTCCAATTCTGTTTTCTTCAGTGTGATTTGTGGGCTCTCATCTGTTCAGGGCAAGGCCCTAAACTATGTAATTTATCTTAAACACACACACTCACATGTCCTTTAAAGAAACAGCATCTACAATCTGTGAAGCAATTTCATGAAACCAGCCATCTAATTTCAGACCAACATTTGGTCACTGTAAGGCACTGACTTTACTCATTTTATTTTTACAATTTATCATGGAGTTCTTTTAAACTACATATTTTGTAAACTTAATTGCACGCTAGTCAGAATAATAAAAGCAAATCCTGGGAGAAGGAATAGAGAACACTATCACCATCCTTCTCAAGGCATATTCTTTGGGGTCTATTGTTATGACCTTTACTATGTTCCAAATTATTCCCTAGACAGGGCATAGTGGCTCACACATAAAATCCCAGCACCAAGAGGGTTGCAACTTAGAGAACAGCCTGGAAATATAATTATAGCAAGATCCTGTATCACATTAAGTAAAAAATTTAATGTACATCTTTTCCAAATCAGGTGAACACTTAGGTCATAGTCTGTTAGAAAATTCTAATATTTTTTTAATACAGGTAGAAATGAACCACAAACCAGGATATGTGATAGGAATTTATTAATAAGCATCTTCATTCATACCAGGAACACCAGCAATTGTTATAAGACTTGAGAATGAATGTAGTTAACAACTTCAGAGCATCCCATTAGAATGTCTACTGCCCAAGTAGCCCACAAAAGGTCATCTATAACTGCAGATCATTTTATACTACACCCCAAAGAAATGACACCAACAGAAGGAGTAGCAGAGATCTCCCTTTAAGAGCAAGCTACATTATTTGTTTTTTGATAGGGTCCCTTAAGTTTTAGGACATAATTTCCTGAGTCCCTGTCTGACCCAACTCTTCTGGAGAGCTGGATCCCTGTGGCATAGGATTCAAATAGCGATTTGTGTGAAGTGACTTGCTTTTGGTTTTTTGAGACAGGGTTTCTCTGTGTAGCTTTGGAGCCTGTCCTGGAACTCACTCTGTAGACCAGGCTGGCCTTGAGCTCACAGAGATTCTCCTACCTCTGCCTCCCGATTGCTGGGATTAAAGTCGTGTTGCTGCCCCCAACACCTGGCATGTAGTGACTTGTATAGTACTGTTTTATTCCGTATACAGAAACTTTATCTACCTGACTTCTCTAGTAGACAGGAGGTAGCTTGCAAAGTTAATGATCCAACTTCCACACAAGTGTAGTCAGTGAAGAGGGCTTTACAGGTGCTAGTTAAGGCACAAAGTAATCCTCAGGAAATGTTACTTTATGCATATAAAGTCAATGTCATCATGTTAGAATTGGCACTTTCAAGGATCTGAAAATACAAGGCCCTACTACTTCTTAACTCAGTAAATAGGGTGGCTTCTAAACATGAGTTTTCAACAAAAGCAACCTATTTTGAGTAGAAGAGTCAAAAGTATTTACTACTGAGTTCCTAGAATTAACCAATAATGTTAGAGAAGTCTTTTAAATCCCAGATATTTTGATAAGGCTGTTTTAATAGTGTCAAGTGGCCAAATGTGGCTCCACCTGATAACTGATTGGGTCACAGGAACACCCATTTGCATGAGCAGCCTTGGATAACAGCTTCCCACAAATTGACAGATCCCTTCAATTGACTGTTGAACCTCCAGTGCCTAACACTGCATTGAAGGAACTTAACTCCCCTTGCTAGTGGGGGAGGGAGGGGAGATGATTGCCCATTTTCACTGAATTTTGTTTTTTATCAAATGGGGAAGGTAACTGTGGTGAATACTTGATTCCCAGTGGGTTAACAGTTTGGGAAAGATTAGGAGGTGTGGCCTTGGAGGAGGTATGTCACTGGGGACAGGTTTTACAATTTCAAAAATCTCATGCCATCATCCCCAGTGTTCACTCTGGCTCCTACCTTAGGATCATGTATTCTTAGCCATCCTGAACTCTAATCATCTGAAATTACAAGTCCAATTAAACACTTTCCTGTTGCTTTCGTCATAATATTTTGTCACAATAGAAAAGTAATTGATCAGTAAACAAATGACCTAAGTTAAGTATTTTTGTGATTTTTTTAATCCCACCATATTCCTACTTTCTTTAAAAAGCAACTTAATAGAATATATGGAATCATCCCAACATATTCATATTTTTTAAAAATAGCAACATAATAGAATATATAGATCAGACAAGTATGGACACATTATGAAATCAAAATTTAACATTTTAGCGATCTGACAATATTTTCTTAGACTCCAGCTCTAGTGGGAGTCATCTATCCCTATTTACCTAACTTGGTATGCATTTAGTTTAAGATGCCTGGATACCCCATAGATGCATCGTTAGAGATGCTGAGTACTAAAGTGGCTGGTTTATAACGTGGCAACTACTGTAAAAACAACCCTAATGGCCCCAATCCGTAACAGTTAAAAACAGTTTTTCCCAAGAAAGCAGTATCGCCTTCTCCCATTAAATGCTTGAGAAAGATTATTAGCAGGAGCCTTTAAAAAACAAGAACAAAAATGGAACAGAACACACACCCCTGACACACATATAGCAAAAAAAAAAAAAAAAAAAATTCTGTTTCCTTTATTTTCCTTTATTCTTAGCATTAACTTCCAATTGAGAACGTCTAGGCTGCTACTTGACCTTGAAAACGTAATAGATGTTCTTTAAAATATATATCAACTTCCCCAAAGAAAAAATGGGGGAAAAATCTTAATCCATTTTTCATTTCTGAAGGAGCCAGGATTTTCTCATCAGGTTGTTTATCTTAAAAACAAAAAGACAAATAAACCCAAGGTGACAGGTGTGTAGGTAGTACATAACTATAATCCCAGCAGCCAGGAGGCAGAGGCAGGAAGAAAGTTTTAAATTGGAGGTCAGTGGACTATAGTGAGATTCTGTGGGAATAAAAACAAATAAACCAACACCCCCCCCAAAAAAAACAGTAAAAAGCCCAAAAAAGCAAAAACTATCAGACTCTCCTGTTGCAAGGATAAATGGTTATCTGCCAAACTGGACTTAGTGGCACATGCCTGTCATTCTAGCATTTGATAGTGGCAGGATGACTGGCAGTTCAAGGTCATCCTTAGCTACATAAGACTCACCTAGGCCACATTAGATCTTGCCTTTAAAAAACCAAAACCAAAACAAACTGCTATTCTTTGCATTTTCAGCTATCAAATATGAAAGAGACCTTGTAACAAGTACTAGTAAGTCACCCAAATTCAAGGTCAATTGCAAATATCCTATAGTTATACTATAGGGTATTTATTCCCAACTGTCATATGTGGTGGCATGGCTGCCACTGGGGACTGTAGCTTCAAATATGATTTATGGGGACAGGCTGCCCCAATCTACAGGTAGGGAGACTCTTTTTTTTTTTTTTTTTTTTAGAAGAAATGGGGACAATAGCGGGGACGATACAGTAACCCTCTAGAAGGAGCACTGTCAGGCATTACTGCTGCCTGAGTATGGTTTAGAAGCACAGCATAAAAAGTCACTTCTGGTCCTGGATACTACACCATTCTGAGACCAGAACAAGAAAACTGTACAAACAGAGGTAGGTGGATGTTGCTCTGGTTCTAGATTGAATTGTGAAGCTTCAGGTAAGTTATTTAATCTTATTGAGTCTTAGTTTCCTCTTCCATGAAAGCAATCTTTACTCCACTTGTATTAGAGTAAAATGCTTTGAAGATGAAAAGTGACAAATTACTACACAACTGTCCTCAAGTTTGGACTTGGCTATAGTGTCCTTAACAATATACGTAAGTATCTTCGGCTTTGAGACTGCTTTACAGGGACCAGCTTCTAAGTGAAAGGTGAAATATTTTTAAAAATGGCATTTCAGGATCTGAGCAACTATATGTGTATCACTAATACAACACAACAACCTAAATTCAATGCTTGAAATTTGGAAACCAAAAGCTTTCAGAAGTACTTCTGAAAGTTCTGTAAGTCAAATTAAATGTTGGGGATGGTCTCATTCACAGTTCCCTATATAGGACCTGAACCAATTCTTGACAATATATATTAAATAGGAACAGTGAATAAGGCACATTATACAGGTGGCTATTATCCACCTAAGTCATGTTTTCAACTATAAAAATAAACATAAGTAACTAATGGAATAACAAAATAAACGTTTATTTTATTAGAATTAGGAATGTTCTTTCCCTCTGGGCAACCTGAACAGTCCAGTTACAATGAAAATCTAAGAACAGTTATTTCCACAGCACAAGGTGCTCTATGCACAAAATTACAGGGTTAGGAGCATTTAATCAATTTATCGATCTGATTGTCTCACCAACCCACCCCATCCCATCCCCCAAGTGCTCTATATCGGGATACGTGGCTAAAATAATTTGTTACATTAAGTACTTTTACTCTCTTGTTCTAAGTTTCAACTCCTAATCACAGGTGAACCACACATTACACTGCAGATTCAACCATTTCAAACCAACTCAGTCAGTCTTGGATCTATTGGTATGTATGTATACACGTGTGCCTTTAATATATTTATTTAAACACACATAAAACATATACAATCTGGGTTGCAGCAAATTACAAAGAATTTAGAGTCTGGTGATGTTATATGCTACTCCATTTACCACATGGTATGTCTCCTGAGCTTTAGATCAAAATTTTATTGTATATCATTGAGAGTTCACCTGCTGCTCAATGAATTGCTCAAATGAAGCATACATCTACAATGTAACTGACCCCAAAACACAAGGAGACCCTGGTGCTTATTGTAAGTAGAGCCCTCTGAGAGACTTAGGTAGGTCAAATAGGGAAGCTGTCCAACAATAAATATGGCTTGCCTATCCCACCTGGGGGCATTGAAGCTACTAACAAAAGCAGTTAAATTCTGGAAAATCAGTTAGGTATGGAGGCAGTTGTTAAAGGCTTGGATGTAGCAGAAAGGCCAATTCACCTTGATCCACACAAATTATGAGTGTAATACCCTCAGGTCCCATGTGAACACTCGAACTAGAAAGTGTCACCAACCAACTGTACTATCTCTCCATGGGTGGGGACTGAGACTATAAGGTGCACACACTCTTTTGGAAACTTGTTGCAAGGGCAGGGCGTGAAGAGGACTTATGACACTCAGACCTAGATACTGCAAAATTAACTGTTTTTAAACACCACATACACAAAAGCATTATAAGGGACCATATATATCTATGTGACAATTCTGGTTGCTTTCCAAAGTCACCAGGAAAAAGAACTTTGAACTTTCTTTGAAATCTCCTTGGTTCTGATGGTTTTTTTGTTTTGTTTTGTTTTGTTTTTTTTTCTAAAGACTGATGCAATTATTTAAAATAAAGTCAAATGCATAAAGAGGGAAAGATAGGGCAAAGAGAAAATGGAAATGCAGACACTTGAGTTCAGATTTGCACCCGAGGTGACAAGGGAAGAAAAAAGATATAAATTGACCCTAAAGCAACAAGTAGTTTAAGGAAGCAGCAAAACATACTCAGCAAACATTCACTGATTTTTGATGGGAAAAGAACAGTTGCAAGTACATCTCATGTAACAACCTTTCTAAAAGGAAAAGTAGGGTGATTCAGCAAAGCCTAACTTAGGCAAAAAGCCAGAGGAAAGTGAACCTACTTCCCAATGGAGTAATAAGATGTACAATGCAAGAACAGACACAGCTGCCTCACAAATGGTAAACACTCCCTAGGCACAAGACAGTTAAAGGAAGACGAAGAGGTCCTCAGCCAAAGCTGGCATTTAATAGTTATACCTCTTGATCTAGTTGCCTAGTTCACTCTGCACTCTAATATAAAACTGACAGTCTTAGGGATGCTGACCTGTTGAAAAATACCACAGGCAGAATGGCCTAAACAGGTTTATAGTTACTAAAACCACCACCATCCTTTACTTTTAACATAGCTTTTAGTAGAAATTTCTTAAAAATGGACATCACAGCTAAAATGCATTATTAATTCTCCTATATGCTGACAATAGAAAAGAAGCAAACTCAGTGATTCCTACTCAAATTCACTGGATGGGAGTTATCAATGTTCTAGTGGTGTTTGCCTTCAAACTGAACCCACTGCAACACACACAAGCAATTTCAATATCCACCATTTAAAGTTCACAATATCAGACTAAAGTGAATGGCTATTTATTTATACTTAAAGTGAAAACATTGTATTCAACACCCTAACATAAAGAAGGGATGAGAGACGAGCCATAACTAAATTTTTAAAAGGCTCAAAGCAGCAATTCAAGAAAAATAAAACAGGAAAAGAAATTTTGAAATGCTTCCTCCAGATGTGATGGGGAGCCTAGATGCCTACAGCCGTGGGAACGACATGGTACACAGGCTGGGATAGAGGCATCAAGGCCACACAGGAGGAATAGGTTAGGGCAGGATCATTCATGAACTGAAGCAACAAAATCCCTTGTAGTCTTTAACAGGCCATGACATTTACTCAGGACTTGAAGCCTATGGCCAGCAAAAGACAGAACCAAACCAGAAAGGGCAAAATGACCTCAGGAAAGGGAAACTGAATACTCTAGTTAGGTCTTGCAGAGGTGGTTAACACACATACCTTTATCCCAACCCCAACCATGGAAAGATAAAGCCAACTGAAAGAAAATGCACAGCAAATAGACATAATCTTGAAGCTTTTTAAAGAATAAATATTTTTGTAATTAAACATTATGCAAACACGTGCCACGCTTGCTTATCCATGCATATGCGCTATATACAATTTTGAAAAATACTGTGTTGTCCTCTTGTTTTAAAAGTCATATACAAAGTTTTTGTGTTTTTTGTTTATTCCTCTTGCTGTCTACCCCATTCCCCCTCCCAAGAATTTCCTTTATAAGTAGCTAATAATCATTATTCACTCATGACCTTAGGGTATGAGAGAAAGTGAGTCCAACTGTGTGTGGGGCATGTATGTGCAGGGGAGGAAGGGGAAGAGGTCCTTTACCAAAGTACAACAAAATGGCTGGTTTGGACATGAAAAGCAGTGTCAAGGAGCTATTTGAAATTTTAACTGTACTACACTTAGGAAAAAGAAAAAGGAAGTCAGCTTTGAGAATGAAGCTACGTTACAAGTTAAAGTTGGAGGGCTTTTTGTGTGTCTGTCACACTTTGTTGGCGGCCTAGAATACTGTTGTACAATGGTTTATCTACCTTTTTTATTACAATATAATTTACTTAAACTTTCCGTTAACAAAACAGAATTCTGGTACTACAGACCAGCAGTGTCAGAACAGGCTTAGTGCCTCCTTGTTTGTGTTTGTGTTTGTTTTGTTTTAATTGCATGAGCACTCTAGATGGTAAAGTTTTCAGAGTTCATTTTATGCAGGGCCATTCTCAGTCCTCAATGTACTCCCACAGATCTTTTTCATAGCCTTCATGCACATGCTGTAACAAAACCCTTCGTCGACTCTCACAGTATCTGTAATCAAAGAGAAAACAAAACAAACAGAACAGCTTGTCATCAGCCTCTGATAAGGAAAAAGAGGCATTTACCCACTTTAAAAAAAAGTACTATTCCTAATAGTTTGCCCAGCTTTGAAAAAAGCATCTACCTTGAACATTTCCAGATTTATCTGTACAGACACTTCAAACCTCTTCTAACTCTCCTAAGAACTGTTTTTTGCTTTCTTTCACTACTAGTAATCAAACCCAGGACCCTGTGCATGCTAGACACACACTCTACCACTGATCTATCCTTCAAAGACAAGATATTTTTTTTTTGAAACTCAGATTTCCAGTGTCAGAAATTAATTTTAGAGCCCTCATGTTGTAGTTGTGATGAGTCCTAGAAACAATGATTCAAACAATAGTTGCATAAATTATAAAGAGTTAATTATGGCTAGGCTGTGGTGGCACATGCCTTCAATCCCAGCATTTGAGAGCTGAGTCAGGTGAATCTCTAAGTTCAAGGCCAGCCAGGTCTACAGAATAAGTCCCAGGACAGCCAGAGCGGTTTTACAGAGAAACCCTGTCTGGAAAAACCAAAATGATAAAGAAGAAAAACAAAAGTTAAGTTCATGGGCCATCTATTTCCATCTATAAAGGCTTGGTTAACTGTAAAATTTACACTATAAACATAATGTAATAATTATAGTTAGCAAAAGGAAGACACCGGGATTAAATCCCCAGGCCTTCTAACTTCCCGGTTTCCTTACTACTACTAAAAGATACTAGGGGATGGAGAGATGGCTCAGTGACAAAGAGCATTTCTTGCTTTTCCAAAGGGTCCACATTTAGATCCTAATACCCACACCTGGTGGCTCACAACTGCCTGTAACTCTAGCTCAAGGCAGTATGACACCCTCTTCTGGCATCTTTGGATAGCCACATACCAACACATAGATACACATAAATTTTTAAAAAATCATTTTTAAAAGGAGATACCAGCAAATAAGAAAAACACATTGGGACAAAGCTTTATGTTGAGGAATCATCCAATCCTGAGCTGTTTATCCTGAGCTACATTTCTCTTAAGAGATAAAGCTAACAAAAATTCAATTGCAAAAAACCATGACCCACTGGAGTCCCTATATAAAACCAACACCCAATTCTCACCACCTCATGCTAATGGCTACTTAATCCTTTTAAAGTCTTTCTTCCCTATGGTGTAGGGATTTCAACTGAGATAGAATCAGTCATTAGAATGCATGGCTAGATTCCTCCTCTATACTTGAGAGGATCAGCCCTCTTTTTGCCCAATTACGTAATCTAGGAAACAAAGAAGTAAGGTCAACTATACAGAATCTCATCAATGACATCAGAAGATTTATCCACCAGCTATTAAAATCTCACCTGTACTTATCTTGGACTTTCTGCTTTATATCTTGCAGAGAATCTTGGGAAATATCTCGTTCAAGGTAACCTGAAAGTACCTCTGTGGCATTTTCTAGATCTGCTTGATTATTCTGAAAGAAAAAGAATATAAATTCTGGCTTCAAAGTCAAGCTAAAATATAACCAATTTTTAGTTTGATGACTATACACTTAACTCTCAACACTGATAGTCATTTTGATTAAGTGGGTTAACTATTAAAGCTTTTTGTGGCTTCCAGCTGTAATAGCCATTTTTTCTAGTCCACAACAATCTTTAAAATGTTAGAAAACAAAGATTTAAAACATTCACCTCTGGAAGAATAGTGAGGATAATGTGAAAGCCTTTACAATGTTCTAGATCTGAGAGCTGCTTTTTGAAAACTAAAATTTAAACATGAAAAACAAAACAAAATAAAAAAAAATGTGTGCCCACATTTGGCTACAGGTATTTTCTTAAGTTTTAATATATACAGTTTTGTTGTTTTAAAAGACATGGTCTGCTGCGTAACCCTGGGTGGCATCGAACTCTCTATGTAAGCCACACTAGCCTCAAACCAGTAAGAGAGCCACCTGCCTTTACCTCCAGAGTTTGGGTTTAAAGCATGTGCCATTATATCCAGCTGAATAAATCTATTTCACATTGTATGCAAGATCAGTATTCTATGCATCAATTTTTGTTGTTGCTTGCTTGCTTATTTATTTATTTACTTATACTTACTTACTTACTTACTTATTTGATATAGGGTCTTAATATGTAGTTCTGGCTGGACTGAAACCAGGCTAGCTTTCAACTCACAAAGATGTGCCTCCCTCTGCTTCCTGAATGCTGGGATTACAGGCATAAGCCATCAAGCCCTGCTATTCCCTAGTTTAGATGAGAGTGAAGTACTTAACATTTTAGGATAACATGAGCCTTAAGTGACACAATTCATATAAATTGCTTGTTCAGCACCGGTCCCATCTAAGTTCTCAATAGACAGAAAACTAGCTTTAGTGGGGCTTTTAGTAGTAAGGATTTTTCAAATGAAGATGATGCATGAGCTGGGTGTGGTGGTATAAACCTTTAATCCCAGTGTTCAGGAGGCGAGGAGATCTTTGAGTTTGAGAGCAGCCTGACCTACATAGCTAAACTCTCCTGTCTAAGACAAACAAAAACCCCAGAAAAAGAAGACAACCAAGGAGAGAAAGAAGAGATAAGAGGAGAAATAATGTTCTCCAATTCTTCAGCACTAAACCATGAATAAAACAAAAATTCAAATTGAGGGCTGACAATAGAGCCAGCACAATTAACTAGCTGGCTAAACCACATAAATTTGAATGCAGTATAGTATAATAAAGTTTCTCATATCTTTCTAGAAACTACTTTTTTGTTTTGTTCGAGACAGGGTCTCTCTGTACTGCTTTGGAGGTTTGTCCTGGAACTCGCTCAGTAGACCAGGCTGGAACTCACAAGAGATCTGCCTTCCAAGGGCTGGGATTAATGGCATGAGCACCAATGGCTAGTGAAACAACTATTTAAAAAAAAAAAAAAAAAAAAAAAAAAAGAGTCCTTTCCCCCAACGAGGAACTAGTCCTACCTCAAAGATAATGGACTGGTTATTCTTTTTGAGGTAGAAAGCGAAGACATAAGTGTACATGAGTGTGGCACGACACTGGCAGAGGACATCCACTGCTTTCTTCAGGAACTGCACCTCGATCCAGGACATGTTGTGCTGTTGCATCTCCTCCATCTTCTGCTTCACCTGAGCATACAGCTTATGCTCAAAGCGTAGACTCTGCATGTGGTTCATATATCGATTACAGTAGAACAGGTACCTCTGCAGGGCTGCCCTAGATCGCTGGCCCAATAAGAAAAATAAAGGCCTTATAATTATGACATACATACCATATACAAAAGCTGGTGTCTAATTAAGCTACAATGTGATAGCACCTTACACATTAAAACAGCTCATCGCCAGAAAGGGCAAAGATACCAAGAGCTGGCCATTATGTGGAGTGAAGATTATTATATGAATGTAAATTAGTAGAATCACTGTGAAAAATACACACAAGGCCCTCAAAAAAACTAAAAGTAGAAACATCATTAGATTCAGTATTATAACATTTGGGCATCCAACAACAATAATTAAGTATATCTGCATTTCTCTTCTTATTATTTGCAATAATCAAGCCATGAAATCAGTTCTTTTATTGGAAACGAATGAAAAGAGAAATGGTGGCATATAAGTCAATGGAACACTGCTCAGCTTTAAAGAAGCAAATGCAACAAGATGAGTAACCATGGAAAACAATGTACTAAGCCTGTATAGAAATACATATACTAGACAATCTTGACTTACATAAAGAATCTAAAACCACTAAACTCAGAAAAGTAGAGAGTAAAATGACACTGGGGAGTGGAGGAGGAAGAGACCTATTAATAATACACTGCGTATTCAAAAATAATAAATTTCAAATGTTTACCCAAAGAAAATGATAAGTATACATTGTGACACACACATATACATACTTAAAAATACACATTATACACATATTAAAAATTGTATCCATGAAAAATATCCATGAGTATGAGTTTATTAAAACTGCCAATTGAAATTTCATATATTTGCTAATAAAATGGAACCATGATTTATAATTAGTCTTAATTTAAAATTAAGAATAAAGTCATCTATGTTACCTTTGTTATTTAACACTGATCTGAATGCCTTGCTATAGTTTCCATACAGCACCCATGAACCACATATTTGTCTATTTTTTACTCAACATTAAAATGTCTGTCCTACAATTAGTGGCCAAAAAGTAAACAATATTGATAAAGACTATTTTTAGTTTTCTTAGAAAGCACTCTACAGAGGATGCAAAGAGAGACAATAAGAAGCAGCTGTATGTGTTGCTGTTGGCTAAACCCAAAGATCTGTGCAAGCTAAGCAAATTTACAAACAACCAAGCCCTTAAAACAATTTCTTTTATTTTTTTTTGGGGGGGGGGCGATGGGGCTGCATCATCAGAATTTATCTGTAGCTTTGGAGCCTGTCCTGGAACATGCTCTGTATAATAAACTGGCTTCTTTGAACTCACAGAGATCCACCTGTCTCTGCCCCCAAGTGCTGGGATTAAAGTGTGCGCCACCACTGCTGGCAAAACATAATATTTTAAGTAGATAACTACCACTACCATAAGACAAAAAGACATTGTTTAGCTCCTAAGACAATGTAACTAAAGTAGAAAGAACAAACAACTAAGGACTAAGTGTTTTTATTTAAAAATATATAGTTTTAAATTAATTTATGTGTATGTCTATAAATCACTTTTGTGCCTGGTGTTTAGAGGAACAAGAAAAATATATCAGATTCCCTAGAAATAAAGAGGTACAGGAGGTTGTGAGCTACCATGTTGGTGCTGGAAACTAAACCCAGATTTTCTGGAAGAGCAGCCTTTGAGTTTTTAACCCTAAGCCATCTCTCCAGCCCTCAAGTAAATGTTCAATGTTCTTCTTGGTAAGTATGAATTTGCTTAAGTTTATGGACTTAATAAGAAGGCAGACTGGCTGCGCGTTGGTGGTACACACCTTTAATTCCAGCACTTAGGAGGAGGCAGAGGCAGGCGGATCTCTGTGAGTTTGAGGCCAGCCTGGTCTACAGAGCTAGTTCCAGGACAGGCTCCAAAGCAATACAGAGAAACCCTGCCTTGAAAACAACAAACAAACAAACAAACAAGAAGAAGAAGACTGGTCTATGCAGGGAGTTCCAGGTAAAGCCATATAGTGAGATCCCATCTTAAAACAAAACAAAAAGAGTAATAGTAGTAGAGACAGGATAGGCTACTAATGACACCAGGGAGTTACTAGCAGTAAAACACAAGTTTGGAAAACCTGCAGGAGAAAATCTAGTTTCTACAAATAAAGAGGAATCGAGGTTACCAATCAAATCTAATTTATGAATACAATTTGAATGAACTAACTGTAAATCTGAACAATGTGGCAATAATAAAAGCCATCCTGAGAATTGTCCTCTCGGAGAATGCATGCATGTATGTGCTTGTACACACAGGCAAAAACACATTTAAAATTTTAATAGATAACTTACAGTATGAGGTCCTGCCTAAAAAAGTGAAAACAGAAATTTTCTGACAGAACTGGAAGCATCTGAAAAGTTGATTCAAATATGCTATAATTCTAAATAGGAGGTTGTGAATGGAGTTGCCCACCTTTAATACAAGTACTCAGCAGATAGAGACAGAAAGATTGCCAAAACTGAGAAGAGCACGGTCAGCATAAATACAGATCAGCCATGGCTACAAAGACCCTGTGCTTCCCCTACCCCCTCTCCCAACCAACCAAATGTAGTTACAATAACAATCTAAAATGAGGGCTAGAGTGCTACAGATGTAGTATGGGGGTAAGCACACATTTAATTGGCATCAGTCACTGGGGTGAGTTTCAAGTACCCTCCCAATATATCTATGCACAATAATGGTATGCAGTAAATCCTCTAATTTGATAATATATAAAGTAGTATTAATGAAACAATACAATTTTGGACTTTAGATTATGTTTTGCATTATTACTATCTTACAAAAATTACTGACCTAAGCCTCTGATTTTTCAGAAAGTCTCTAGAAGTGTTGAACTATTTTAAATCATAAACTTGATATTATCAGCAACTGATAAATAGAAAATGATTAAATTTAAGTGTGACTTTACCACACATAAACATACAATTTCTAGAAGTTAAAGCCTAGATACTTGAGTAGCTTCTATGACAGAGTATATAGAAATCTAAATATTCAAATATACATATTTAAGCAAAAGACTATGTCTTTTTTTTTTTTTTTGGTTGGGGGTTGGGGTCTCTCTGTATAGCTTTGAAGCCTGTCCTGGAACTCACTTTGTAGACCAGACCGGCTCCACAAACCCACAGAGAACTGCCTGTTTCTGCCTCCCAAGTGCTGGGAATAAAGTCGTGTATCACTATTGCTCTTTCATAATATATAAACGCTGAACCTCAGGACTACTTCAATCTGAACCTCAGGACTACTTCAATATCATACACAACACTGAAGCATGTCTCCCCCACCCACCCCCCCAAAAAGGAAATGTTATGTTTTTCTCTTTGCTTTTTTTTTTTTTTTTTGAGAGGATCAAGGAACAAGGTTAGGCTGGCCTTGAAATCAAGATGTTCCTCTTTCTGAACACAGATCTTATTGATTCTGGCTAATCTAAACTGGGCAGCTAACCACAGGAATCCTGTTTCTGCTTCCTTATTGTTGGGATTACAGGTAGCTGCTACATGGATGCTGGAGACCTGCATTTGGGTGGGTTCATGCTTTTAAGTCATGTTTTAAACACTGAACATCTCTCAGATTCCCCCAAAACACACACCTTTTGAAATGGTCTCACTAAATTATGTTCAGGGTGGTTTTTAACTTCTCTCTGTAGCTCAGGCAGGACTTGTTATTCATAATGTAGCTGAGGTTACACACCTGTGCCATCAGGCATGGCTTTATTTGACCATCCATAGAAAAGGTATTCTGACTTCCAAAGAGAAGAAAAATCAAAATTTTACCACTACCAGCACAACAGAGTATATAAACTTTTCTACAAGTACTCAAAGAACCACGAAGGATCTTTCTGAACTATGTAGCACATTTCTAAGACGTTTGAAGACTGCAATAACCAAAGACACAATCAAAAAGTTAAATAAGCATGTAATGGTATATACCCAACAGAATAGTGATAGTGATACAAAATATATCCCTATGCCCCCACAAGTTTAAGATTCTAGATTGGTCTAACTTGTGATGGACAAAAACTATAGACCCCCTACTTTAAAAGCCATGCACAACCATTCACCTTCCCTCAAAGGGATTTTACCAACACATGAGTGGCAGCTGGACTTCAAGGCCTGTTCCAGGAACAGATCATGTATTTTAATTGGTATTATTATTCAAAAAGATTTTAAGCAATCGTGATTTCTACCAAGTTAGAAAAATGAGCTAAGGTTTAAAACAAAAGAAGTTAGAGAAAGCACTGACTACCACTAATAATTTGTAAATCAGAATTATACAAAGTAACTAGAGACAATAGAGTAGGGAGCCTCAATTAGAAAAAAAAAAAAAAAAAAAAGCCTCTATAGGATTGGGTGTAAGCAAACCTGTAGGGTTTTCCTTTCCTTAATTAGTGATGGGGGAAGGACCCAATCCAATATGGGTGCTGCTATGCCTGGACTGGGGGTCCTGGGTTCTATAAGAAAGCAGACTGAGTAAGCCATAGGTAGAAAGCCAGTGAGCAGCATTCTCCATGGCCTCTACATCAGCTCCTGTCTCAAGTTTCTGCCCTGGATTAGTTCCTGCCCTTACTGTTTTTTGATGATGAACGGTTATATGAAAATAAGAGTGAAATAAACCCTTTCCTCCCCAAGTTGCTTTTGGTCATAGTGTTTTATCACATCAGCAGTATCCATAATTAAGACAGTGATCCATCTTAAATGGAAGTGAAGTAAAGGTACCAAATAATCTGGTATTAGCAGACCACAGAAATATGTTATTTGTCATGGCCTCTTTATGCAGTGCTGGCTGTCCTGGAACTTGTTATATAGACCATGCTGGTCTTGGATTCACAGAAATCTCTTGCCTGTCTATGCTGGGATTAAAAGTGTACTACCATGCCTTTTAAAGTATTAAAATGATGACAATAATACCAACAGATATAGCTCAACTGGTAAAATGCCTGACATGTAAGACAGGAATCCCTAGGTTCTATCCCTTTCAACACATAAACAGGACATAGTGGTACACCATTTCAATATCTATAAAATTAAATGAATGTCAACAAGTTTTACTGCTTTGTGTTTTGATTTGGTTATACAGCTATATAGAAATAAGATATTTCCAAGTGGTTTTATAGTCTCATATTTAAATAATACTGTAGCAAATATATCTAAACCAGTACTATAATTTGTGAGAACTTTTTGGTTCTTTGAAAAGACTAAAATAGCATGCATGTGATTCCAGTACTTTGAACCCAGACTGACCTAGAAAGATAACACATGTCTTGTAAGACAGTGGCGATACATGCCTTTAATCTCAGCATTCAGGAGGCAGAGAAACCCTGTCTTGAAAGTCTAAAAGACCCAGAAAACAAACTATGTAAACTTCACTCCCCTAAAGGAGGCAAAATGTCACATCAATCTGTGAAACATTTGTAATTATAAAAGACAGTACTGAGTATACATAATATGTACTGGGGGCATTTAAAAAAAAATTAGAAATGATTGATGTCTGTGTGTGCTGAGTAAGAGGAGTCTTGCTGATCTCAAGCTTGCTATGCAGCCAAAGGCTGAACTCAAATTTGAGATCCTCCAAGCCTCCAGAGTGTTGGGATTGCAGGCACACAACAATATATCAAGCCTAGAAATTTTTTAAAATGCCTATAAAAACTATGGATTGTGTCCAGTTAGGAAAACCATTTAAAAAGCATTTGTTTGTTTTTGAGAACAATGTTTCTCTATGTAGCCTTGGCTGTCCTGGAACTCTGTAGATCAGGATGGCACTGAACTCACTGAGATCCGCCAACCTCTAACTCCCGAGAGCTGGGATTAAAAGTGTGCACCACCACCCAGCTAAAAAGCATTTTTGTGTCTCTAAGAATTTCGATAAAAATGACTAAAAATTCAATGGCTCTGCAACTACTATAAAATCACAAGATTAAAAAAAAAAGTATTATAAATCCAAACCTATATTGTCTGAATCCCTTCCTAATAGCAGGTCATTTCTCTATGACAGGTGGTTCCTGAGAAGATCTGTTTCAATTCGGCTGGCATTACATTATCAATGAGGTAAAAGCAAAGCAAAAATAGACACAATGTGTGCTCTATACAAAATAGTGGCACTTCACTCAATAATTACTGGTTTCTTAATTCTCCTTTTAGAGTGAAGAGAAGTCAGAGGTTAAGTGCTGATACATCCCACCACTGGGACATGAAAATACCCAACACAACTAGCTCAATTAAAAGAAAGAAATCAACCAAGATGGTCAATATGGAGGAGTATAATTGGCATACACTTGTAATCTCAGACTTGGTAAACTCAGTTTGGGAATGCAAGATACAAAGCAAGAGCTTGTCTCAAAATCAACAAACCAGTAACAAAACAAAACAAAACAAACAAAAGGACTGGGCACAGTCCAAATGTCTATAATCAATAGTCAGGAAGAAGCAGAAACAGAAGGATAAGTTTGATGCCCATCTGGGCTACAGAGTCTGTCTGAAGAAGCACTGATGAAGAGTCCCTTTTCTAAATGCAAGTACACATCTAGGATTTATTGGAGTGTCTACAAATAATTGAGAACTAAATGCTTCTGCAAAGTTAACCCTGAAATGTGCCTTGGACATTCTTAGCCAGTGCTGCCCTGCAATGACTGCACTCACCTCTTGGGCATCTCTTGCAGCCTTTGCATCATCCTCATTATAGCGGTTACAGTTGTACCTTAAAGAAAATTAAGAGGATTTCAGAAAGCCATACATCAATTGAAAAAGGAAGAGAATGTAGTGCTTAAACTTGTACTAAGTGATTATCTAGAACCAGCATTCTACTTTACAACAGATAAACTGAGATATCAAAACACCCAGGGTTCTAGTGTTATAATAGTAGACGTACAAGTCTAAATAAATCATATTGGAACGTTGAACATAACCCAGCACATAATATTTTGGTTGTTTAAAATATTAGGTCAATTCTCCATGAAGTGATAAGAAATTGCATCTTCTGGGTAATCCATCCCAAAACCAGCTAAGTTACTACCACCAGAAAACAATGCAGTATAGAGCTTATGTTTACAACTTGTGGTCTGAACTTCAAACTCTTGTTTCTGAAGAGATTACCTAATCTCCTAAGCCATTAGTTATTCACTGTATCTTTCCTTTTATAAACCAGAGAACCAACAATCTTATCAGCAAGTTACTCTTAACAAGATGTTGTTTTATGTACTTTTACACACTACTATAATTTATTGTCACTGAGAACTAAATGATACATAAAAGGGAGGGAAGAAGGAAGGAACACCCGCAGATAAGTTAGCTCAGTGTGGAAATGATTGGCATTTCTTCTGTCCTTGTTACTAAGTATTCTGTTTTGTTGTTTACACAGGTTCTCACTAGCTCTGGTTAACAATGTAGACCAGGCTAACCTAAAACTCCCAGAGATCTGCATGGCACAGGTGCCCATGTGCTGGAATTAAGGTTACATACTACCACACCTGGCTACATCATATGTTTTATAACAGACTACATTCTAATTGTGGCTATTTATTAATGTGATGCTTAACTACCCACTTGTAATGGACTTTCAAAGAGTATTTCAGAGTTAACACATAGAGGCAGTTCAGTTAGCAGGAAGTTAAGATCTAACATCTATGAACTTTTATTAGACTTCGTAAAACCCCATCCCTCTATCCATCCCAAAGAAAAAAGTTTACATTTAAATGACAAAACTGAATTGCATGGGGCTCAAGAGATGGCTCAATGGCTGAGAGCTTGCTACTCAAAGGGACCAGAATTTAATTCCCAGCACACACAGTAGGCAGCTCAAAACCTTCTGGAACTCCAATTCCAAGTTATTTAATAATGCCCCCCTGTGGCCTTTGGGTACAGCTGTTGAAACATGAGTGATCATGTATATGACAGATGCAGATTCTCAGTCACACTCACACAAGCAAGCAAACATGCACATTCATAAAGAGTAAATCTAAAATTGAGTTGTTGTACAGACTTAGCAACTTTCTCAGAATTGTTTTTTGAATATGCATGTGTACACATGGTACTAAGACCTGGATCTAGAGATTCTCACACACTAAGTAAATGCTCTGCAACTGAGCTGTATCTTCAGCCATCCAGAATTATAATGGTGTCTATGTATTTGTATGTACACATAATATACAAATACACATTATCTTTGGTTTTACCAAATATGCATTAGAAAGCAGTTTTGAGAAGAGTGTGTGTTTGTTCAATACCTTTCTTTGACTTACATGTTTTAGTAACATGGCTTCAGAAATAAAATGATCTCTTACAAAAATGTACCAGAAAGCAGAAAGAAGCAAAGAAAACTTTCATGGAACTTTTCAAGGAAAATGCAAATCCATTATGTTTACTTCAAGAAATGACCAATCAATCCTGAATATCTCTGCCTATTTTTACATAATAGACTACAAACTTTTGTTCCCAATGAAATATTCTAATGAAATGAGGCTAAGATATAGATTTTAGATGTAGGATTAAACCACAAATTTCAGAATTTTAAATTATACTTTTAATTGCTTAATTTTATACTTGCCTACTGACTATTTCCCACTATTCATAAGTAACCCACAACTAGTCTTAAAGTAACAAAGAAAATTTATCTAGGTTAGGAAGATTTAATGTTAATTTTAACCTAATCACTTAATACTTTTTCGTGATGAACTAGTTTGCTTAATTTAACTGAGAGCTCACTGCCCTTACTTCTCTTGGTTAAATATTAACATTCTTTTCTTCCTATCTCCTAAACCCTACAATTTTCCCTTGTAGTTTCTTTTTGAGACATAGTCTCTCTACTTACCTCAGGCTAGTCCAGAACTATTTATGCAAACCAGGCTAGCCTGGTTTAGAGATCCACTTGCTGGAATTAAATAGAGATGTATGCCACCATATCCACTCCTACAAAATACATACACATACATACATACATACATACATACATACATACATACATACATATATTTTAAAGTACCATGTGAACACAGCCTATTCCCTTCTTAAAAAACCTAAAGATTTTAAGGCCAGCATAGCAAAGCTAAATTTCTATCTCAAATAACTGACTGTGCTACTTAGAATACTGTTTTGACAATCAAAAGTTTTTAAAGACATACAGAAAAAGAAAAAAGAAGGATATATTAGCATGGTGAACAAGCATAAAGATACGCCCTTTTGCCCAGCTCATCATTCAGTCTATGGTAGCTCTCTTTTGCTTTGTATAACCCTAATGAAATCTGAGTCGTGATTAGAGATGCCATCAAACTGGGAGGTCTTGAAAGTGTTCTAGATGGGTCGTGGTGGAGCATGCCTTTATTCCCTGCACTTGGGAGGCAGAGGCAGGCGGGACTCTGTGAGTTTGGGGCCAGTCTGCTCTACAGAATGAGTGCCAGGATAGGCTCCAAAGCTACACAGAGAAACCTTGTCTTGAAAAACACAAACGAACAAATAAACAATTAAACAACAAATCTTTATTCTCCCCATTCACTGAACTTGCATACAAAAGCACACAGTGACCTTATTTTAGTTTCTGAGAACCCTATAGTTTGCTATCTTAAAATACAGAGAATACAGAGATGTGTGTATGACCAAGCATGAGTTCAAGGGTGAGTGTGTGCATATGTGCTTGCGTGCGTGTGTGTTGGCAGCACAACTTTAATCACCGCAATTGCAAGGCAGAAGCAGGTAAGTCTGAGAGTTCCGAGCGAGCCAAGAAAATACACACAGAAAAACCCTGTCTTGAACAGAAAACAAACAGACACCACCAACAACAACAAAACTACCCCCCTCCAAAACCCGCAGAACCAAAATAAACAGAGAATCTATCTTCAGATCTGACAATGGCATAATTTCTTTATCTCTAACTAACAAATCAGAGTTTACTTTAGAATTAGTTTCAGAAGTAATCCCTATTATCATTCCTTCAATTACTATAACTAATACAAGTTCCAATTAAACTAAAAGCAAATACCTAATTTTTGCCTTAAGTTCCTATCTTGCCTTGAATCTGCACCCTCTCCTTCCCATCCAGTCTCCAGAGAGCACTGAAACTGACAATGTGTCAGGAACACAATACAAACCCTATTATTCATCTAACCATGCCACTTCTACTTAAAACCTCACAACATTCAAACTATTTTATATTGCAGGCTATTTCCTAACTTTCCCTACCCACCCTCAACTTACCAGGGTTAACACAAGTAGGTCATTTGCATATTATAACCCTTCATTTCTCATCAGGATATGTCCTTAGCTCCTATGTTTCTCAAAATGTATCTAAAGTTTAACTTGCATTTTCCCAAAAAAAATATGACAACAAGATTATTAGTAGAGAAGGAAACTAAACAATGCTGTTTAACACAGGTAACTTTTGTATCCAAGGACTATGCATCTACGAGAACAATCTTTCCTGGAGCAAAAAATATCTGAAGATAACTCCTAACTGTACTGAACACAAACAAATTGTCTTTATCTTAATCATTATCTCTAAATAATACCATCTATAGAACATCTACGGTTTACAAAGTATTATAATTAACCTACATACATAGAAATAATCTATTAGTGTATACGATGACGTTAAAACATGCTCAGATTCTGGTATCCACAGAGGATCCCAGACCCCATCTCCAATGGATGCCAAGAGACGACTGCACACGAATCTAACATTAACTCTCAGTCTTAAAGAATTTAAAAAAAAAAAAAAAAAAAAAAACAATGAAGACCCATTTGAAAAGCAACTTCCCAGTTGTAGGTAATTCTTCCAAATAGGAATGCAAGAGAAGCTAAAAATACAGATTTTTGTTCATTATCTTTCAAATTATTAAGCCAATAAAAATGCTATTTAATGATGTGTAAGATAAGGAAAATACAAAGGCTAAATTAAATTTCTGTAAAGTCTAGTTTACATCATCTACCTATAGGACGGATCAGACAATGTAAACATTAAAATCATTAGCTCCAACTCTGTTAAGGGTTCCTTTTCCTTTGTTTCCAACTTCAATTAATGAAAACCTCAACCTAAGGGTTCATCTCAATTATTAATTCCTGAGAGAAATCCCTCGCTGTGGCTATCTTGAACAGATTCCTCTGTTGAAATGACATATTGTTCATATAGCTCAAGTCAGGTAATAATCAAAGGCAGAAATACCATTTATATGTGGTATACATCCCATAATTATGTTAACATACTCTACCATTTGTCCAACCTACCAGGCAGATCCATGTGGTTCCCAAGGGCCAAGACACACCCAGCAAAACTCTGCTTTACAGTTCTGGTTACGACAAACCATGTGATTACAACCGCCATCCTTCTCAATTGTGACATGGCATTTGGGACATTCCTATGGAAAAAAACTATAAAGTTGGTGTCAATGCTACACTAAGCTGTATTGCTACCATTGAGGGGAGAGGCCACATCTAGGTTTCATTTATGTATTACTTAATACATGGAAGTCACTAACAAAAGTAGTAAGCATGTAATAAATACCATTAAAAATTACCTGTATCATTATTACTGAATTTAACAAATACAACAATACAATGCTTTTTAAAAAATATTTATTTTTATTTTTATATGTGTTTGCCATCTGTGTACAAGTGCCTATGGAGACCAGAAGAGGACACCAGATCTCCTGGAGCTGGAATTATAGAAAGTGGTAAGCTACCATATAGGTGTTGGGAATTGAACCCAGGTCCTACGGAACAGCAGCCAGGGCTCTCAGCTGCTGAATCATCTCGACCCCAGTGAAAACAATCAAAATATTTTAAATCATACACAGTAAGTTTGACTGAAGGTTATATTCATCTTAACACACTGTTTAGTGTCACCTAGCTGCACTATTCTTCACACTGTTCTCAGAGCTTTATATGCAGCATAAACCCATAAACCTTGCAGCGGAGCTATTTATTCTATTTGATGCAAGAATAAAAGATAAAACAGAAATAACAAAGGGTGGGGAGAGGGAATAACAAACTAATTCTAGGTCAGAGTCAGGAAAATAATGAGGCCCTGACTTTCAAATTGAACTCACATGGAAGATCACTGTTTCTGATTTTGTTTCTATGTAGTTTTTAAAACTTTGGTCGTTGTTGTTGAGACAGGGTTTCTCTAACAAAGCCCTGGCTGTCCTAGAACTCACTATGTACATCAGACTGGCTTCAAACTCAAAAGAGATCCACCTGCCTCTGCCTCCCAAGTGCTGGGATTAACGGTGTGTGCCACAATGTCTAGCTTTTTAATACCTTTAAATTGAGTGGCGTGAACATGTGCATACATGTGTGCAAAAGATGGTTCTAGGTGTCCTGTGCTATATAGCTTTCAGCCTTATCCCTCTCTCAGATACTTTCAATGAACTTGGAGTTCCTCAAATTCAGCTAAGCTGGTTGACCACTGGGCTCCAGGGAATCCACCTGTCTCTGAAACTCAGCACTGAGGGATATAAAGTCACACCTGTCTTTTTTATGGGTGCTAAGGATCAAAACTCAGTTCTTCATACTAGAGCAGTAAACACTCTCATTGACCAAGGCATCTTCTCAGCCCTTGTGTAGCGCTGGGCAGTGGTGGCACATGTCTTTATTCCCAGCACTTGGGAGGCAGAGACAGGATGATCTCTATGAGTTGGAGATCAGCCTAGTCTACAAGAGCTAGTTCCAGGACAGGCTCCAAAGCCATAGAGAAACCCTATCTTGAAAAAACAAAAGGGAAAAAAAAAGATCTTGTGTAATTTGTGCTGTCCTTGAAATTCTGATCCCTATCTTCACTTCTACAGTGCTTAGATTACAGGATGTATCACCACATCTAGTTCATATGGTGTTTAGGGTCAAGACCAAGGCTTGGTGCCTGTTAGGCAAACTATCTACCAACTGAGCAACATTCACAGTCCCAAAGAGATTGAATTTACAACTACCTTCATTAATAACATATTTCAAAGTAAATATAAAGACTACACATTGGTTCACTTTCATTTTTTCACTTAAGTCACATATAAAATCAGTTACTCTGCTTAAATCCTGGCCTATAAAGACTGACTTCTAAAGCCGGGCATTGGTGGTACGTGACTTTAATCCCAGCACTCAGGAGGCAGAAGCAGGCAGATCTCTGTGAGGCCAGCCTGGTCTACAGAGCATGTTCCAGGACAACCTCCAAACTAATACAGAGAAATCCTGTCGGGGGAGGGGGGGGGAGAAGAGACTGACTTCTAAAAAGTAAAACTGAGAAATGAACGTGCCATCAAGTCTAACAGTTTAATAGACTATACCTACATAGTGGAAAGCAAAAACAGATTTGTTCAAGTGGTTCTCCCCTGCCCTGGACACGAGCACATATACTCATATTCACACAAAATAAAAGATGTTTTAAAAGGGTAAAAAATAAACATTAGGTCAATATAACTAAACTGGATGGAGTATACACAAATCTAGCTTAGCAAAATTTCCTTGTTCCACGGGAAACTCGTGTTTTTACCAAACAAGTAGAGCACTGTGCATACTGCCTTATAGCTACTCAATAAAATAAACATCTGAAAGTAATTAAAGAATCAATAGGCAACAGATAAAAGCTATCATATGGCTCATTACCAACATAAACTCACACTGCTTTTGCTAATGCTTATACATTTACCCTTAACCATATCAAAAGTTCAGGTTGGGGTTGTTGTGGGGAGACACAGACAGACAGACAGACAGACAGACAGACAGACAGACAGACCAACCTTTGTATTAGCTGCAATCCAATTAGAAGTTTCACTGTCATCATCACACTTTTTAATCCACTTCTTCAACCACTATTTGAAAATAACAATTATTAGAATATAACTAAAAGATAAAGGATAGCAAATTACTTCAGCACTTAAAGGCAAGTTTTAAATGTAAGAATAAAAAAATAGATTATCATTAGGTGTATTCCCAAAGTAATAATCTGGCTGTAAAATTTCATTTATATAGGATCAACAGAAGAATTTTGTCTGGTTAAAGTTCAGTAGGGAGCCTAGAACACTAAGGAAATGTCAAATCATAGTCTTATTCCTCCAAAACAAGGCTTAACACCTGAGCTGCCCTACTCATGGATGTTCTAAGAATAAGCAGGAACTTGATACTCTAAGGAATGCACTTAGAATACCTGCAAATTACCACTCAAAATAAAAAGGGCAGAATAAAATCTTCAGTTTGCTAGTACAAAGTCATCAGCTGTTATCTTAAATCAGATCTTAGAAATATGCTGCTTCATTTAAAACAAACAAAAAAAACCTCTCACCTTACATTTAACAGGATCATGCCAATTTTCACCACAGTTAAAGCTGTTAAAGGACACAAAGAGTTTAAATGAGTAATATTACTTATTGTAAGTAAACACCTCAATCATTTCACAAACTACAGTTCCCTGGTATTGTCAGGAAATTCCACATGACTGGCAAATACCAAGGTAAGGAATATGTCTATTTTACAGTGAATTTTTTTCAGAATGAGTGTGCTGTGGGACCACCGTGTTGTAGTAGGTACTCAAAATGTATGAAATGAGAATGACTAAATGCATAAAGACATGCCCTGATAACAACTACACAGTTAACTGTTACAAGAATTTCTCATTCAAGTTGTACCGAGAAGCTTTTAGTAGTGTTTCACCAATACATATTCTATCTTCATTCACTCAGTACTCCAACTGAAGAACAGAAATCCCAATTTGCAGGTTAATACATAATTTCATGCCAATATACAGTAAACAATACATTAGATGCAAATGTAGACATCTTTGCATAATGTGACTAGAATAAACTCAGCCCAACAGAGAAAAATGGTACTGGCCAATCTAATCAAACAAAATAAAAAATAATGGTGGCTCACATCTGTAACCCGAGCACTAAGCACATTCATGTTTAAGGGGTAGGGTTTTAAATGTAGGAAATACAAATGCTTATGAAAACAGCTCAAGTTGAGCATGGTAACCAGTAAAATCCTAGGCCTCAGGGAGAATAGGGAACTCAAGGCTAGCTTGGACTACTGTAGTAACATCCTTCCTCAAAATGGGGGTGAGAGGTGAGGGGATGGGGGAGTAGGAATGACACAGGACACCACAACAGTGTATCCACAGGTTTAGAGCTCACCAGGCTCCAATGGATTGCGACAAACTCATGGCCACAAAGAAGGAGCTCACAAGATAAGATGTGAATGTGGGGAATGGGATTCTAAGCATGCACACACTGGTAAAGGGTGACAGGGATAGGAGGGAAATATGACAAGAAAGAGAGGGCAGAATAATCAAAATATACTATATTTTGTATAAAATTGTCAGAGAACAAATTTAGTAAAGCTTATATAAAATGAAATTGCTGATTAATGTGGTCCCCAAGAAATTTAGAAGAATGCTTAAAAAAAAGTTTGCCAAAGAGATACCTAATGGCGTTAAGGAAATGATTATTTCTCTAACAAGGTAGACAGGGAATCCAATGGAAGAGGGTACCAAGGAGCTTCAAATTTATGCCACATTTCATTTCCTAACAAAAGAAAAGAAGATGGAAAGATGGCTTAAAGAGTATTTGTTGCTCTTGTAGAGGACCTAGGTTTGACTACCAATACGCACATGGTGTTGACAACCAACTCCCTCTTCTGGCCTCTGTGGACACTGAATGCATATGGTATACAGAAACATACATATAGGAGAAGCACTCATACATAAAAATAAATCTAACTATATTAAATAAATCTTTACAAAAATGTTTCTTATTAAAACATAGATTTGAAAGTAGGTATGGAATCAGATTTCATCTCCTCCTCTGTTACAATGGTAAATTTTATGTGTGAAAACAAGTACATGATTGCTGTAGCAAACATTTGAAAATTCTCAGAGGACAACATCTTTGACCTTGTTTAAAGCAGGTCTTTCTAGCCTTTTTGGTGTTCACTGCTGTGTAAATGGCCTAACTAGCTAGCAAACTCCAAGAGATTCTCTTGGTTTTACCTCCCATTACCACTTAGCACTGGGAGTGCAGATGCATGCTCAGTGCCCAGCTTTGTGTGGTTCTGGGACTCAGGTCCCTAACTCTTGCAGAACAAGCACTTTACACACTAAACCATCTCCCCACAGGTTAAACTCTAGAATAAATAAGAAACTGTTGACCTTTATCAACACAATTTATATTATATACATGCCTACACTATTGTGAATTTCTTTACTCTTTGGGATATTTATTAATGCTGTGGCTACTTTTAAAGAATGAAAACATTACTGAAATACCAAGCAACAAAACCTTTGAAAGTACTAGTTTCTCTTTTTCCTATATTAACTCAGCACCCAGAAGGCAGAAGCAGGCAGGCCTCTGTGAGTTTGAAGAGGTCAGTTTAATCACTAGTGACTTTTAGGACAACCAGAGCTATGTAGAGAAACTGTCTCCAAGAGGGGGGGGGAAATCTAGGGGTATTTGTAAGGAGAGTATATCATGAACAATAAAATAAAGAGATGCTGACAGCTGTATTGTTCCACCATGTGAAATTATTCACAAGATATCCTCTATATAGCAGAAAGCAAACCAACATCAACACAAGTAATCCACCAGCACAATGACCCAGGACTTTCCAGCTTGAGAAATATATTCCTGCTGTGTAAACACTGAATTATCTTGGTATTTTGTTGTAAGAAATTGGTATGAGAAGTGAGGAAGGGTCTTCTAATAAAGCCTAAAGTGAGGAAGCAGATTTGAAACCCAATTATAGACAAGATTTGGGGTATGTGTTAGAAAAATAATACATTATCTTGAATAGACTATTCCAGGGTGATTGTGTTGAGACTTAATAATGAAAGAAGAGGTGAAGAGAAAGTCTCAGTCATCTTAAAACAATATCTAACAGTCCTAAATAAAATGTGTGTAGAGCTAAAGCCAATAAAAATCATTCTAGTGATGTCACTGATGAAAATAAGGAACATGCTATTGTAAACTAGAGCACAACTATTCATTCTAAAAAGTAGAAACTGACTTAATTTTGTTTGTACCAGATTGTTTTTATGCAAGGTAAAATGTGTAAACAATAAAACTGAATATTCAACTGAATAAACATTGTTCAAGATGCAGCTTGGCTTCTGAATGCAAAGATGGTCTTAGAGATGAATTACTAATGAAAAAGGAGTAAGAACTTTCAAACTGGTAAATTCTCAGGAAAGAGTTACATAAAAAAGAAAGGCAACTAAACAGTTCAGAGACACTAAGATATTCCCTAATATTTGGTGTTGAACAAACTCTGATAAATGAAGTATGGTATCCAGACAGATAAAAAATACTATAGAACTCTAAAGGTTCACATAACCAAGAAAGTTGGCATAAACAACCAAAATTACCTATATTTTCCTGTAATATTAAAACTTGTCTAAATCAAGGACATTTTTTTGTTTTTAAATAAACTGTGCATTGTTTATTCCTTAATCTGTGATTAAGGAATATAAAGGTAGAGAGCAAGAGCCAGATGAAATAAAAAATACAGCATGACAACAGCAATCGGGACCAGAGAAATGGTTCAGTGGGAGAGCTGCCATTACAGTCTGACTGGAGGTTGACTCTCCAAGACGCCACCATACCCTCACCAAGCACACACATGAGAACATATGCACCACACACACCTCCCGAAAAAAGCATCAGAGAAGGAAAAAAACGTGATTTACATCTTAAAAGAAATATACACAATTTTTAACTATTATCACTCATCTCCCATTGCGAATTTTCCCCCATTTTATTACTAAGAAAAAAAAAAAGTAGAAACCCTACATTCATTTCACTCATTTAGGAAATCACTTGCTTACCAAAACTGGCGCCCACATTTGCATCGAACAGGTTTTGCATCAGGATATTGGACTTTAACAACATGGTGGCAATCTGGGGCAGGACACCACTTTAACAGTCGGTTGCACTGAAACACAAGTTAGAAAATCTTAAAAATAATAGCAAGTTAAACTACACAAATTTTATAACATCTGGTACAAGATCAAAAGAGACTACAAAACCATATAAAGACTGATACTGTAGTCTCATACAATAGTGCTTCTATGTTCTATGTGTAATTTTTTCTCATAATTATCTTTTTATTCCCCCTTTTTTTGGTGGGGAGATTTCGAGACATGGCTTCTCTGTGTAATTGTCTTGGCTGTCCTGGAACTCACTTTGTAAACAAGGCTAGCCTCAACTGAGATCCACCTGCCTCTGACTCCCAAGTGGTGGGATTAAAAATATGTGCCACCATAGCCCAGTTGTAATTATCATTTCTTAATAAGAAATGAGTGTTGTTTTTTTCTCCATCTAAGGAAATATATGGTATTTATATTTTACATTGTCAGAAAAGTGACAGATTAGCCAAGTGGTGGTGATGATGAATTTCTTTAATCCCAGGACGCGTGTGTGGGTGTCTGGGGGGGGGGGGGGGAAGGAAAAAGAAAACAAAGCCAAACAAAAAATACATAAATAAATAAAAAGTAGCAGGTTACACTGACAGAAGCTTCTTCAACGTTTAAGCAATCCTTGCAACTTGTTTATTTCAATTCTGGAAATAAAGTTTCGGGCCACACATTAAGCAAGCGCTTTACCAACTGAGCTACATCCCCAACACAAGATTACCTAGTTTTCTGGTTCATTATTTGTTTACTTTGGTTCTGGGCACCAAACCTCATACCTGCTTGGGAAGTCTTTTATCACAAAGCTGTATCCCCAGACCCTCACAAGATTACTCATCTTAAAATTCTATGAAACATAAGAACTATTTTTCATTCTACCTATAAATCCTACTGAGAGTTAAACTATCACTCCTCATCCCAGGCCTGCCTCCAGATGTGTATGGCAATTCTCCTACATCAGCCCCTCAATTTCTGAGATTATAGGATTAATCAACCATGTGCCAGCTTAGACATTCTTGTAATTAACAAACATTGATTCTAGAGTAAACTTTTATTTCTGAGACAGGGTCTATATAGTCCCTGCTGGCCTGGAATTCACTGCTCAGACCAGGCTGACCTCCACAAAGATGTGTACCACCACAATCAGCATAGGAAATGTTCTTAACATGCAAGAAAATCGGTATGGAATAAGCTAATGGACTTAGGTTATTTCTAGACTAGAGAAAAACACAAAAACCAAAGGAAAAGACTATATATTACTAGTACTTAAAAACAAAATAATCCTTTTAATTGATTCTTAACTGCTTCTACCACTTTATTTATTTATTTATTTATTTATTTATTTATTTATTTATTTATTTTTTAACGACAAGGTCTCACTATATAGACCTTGCTATTTTAAAACTGGCTATGTAGAGCAGGCTGACCTAGAATTAAGAGATTCACCAGCCTCCACCTTATGCAGTGTTTGACTTTGGTTTTTGTTTGTCTCACTAGGGAGTCCACAGTACTCTCCAACTTGCAATTCTCTTGCCCCAGCCTCTCCAATGCTGGAATTTCCCAGTGTGTATCATCCCATACAGGTAAAATGCAAACTATGAAATATTTTTATTACATAAATAAAACATGTCTTAAGCAACGTTCTGCACAAGGCTTCAAGGTCAACTTACCAGTTAGGGGTACAACTTACTAGGAGATCACTTGTATAAAGTATACTAAACATTTCAAATTGTACAGTATATTTATAACATGCAATTTTACAGTTTCATCTGAGACACAGGTGAAAGCTTTTCTAGAATTAAAATACCAAGCAATACTGACATTATTATAATGAGCATTAACACTTTCAATAAACCCCAGAGTAAATCATTTAGTTTTGTGGTCTATATAGACATGTTCTCTGTAGTAGCTAGTGAATTCAGCCATCACAGCGCAAAATCAGTAAAAACAAATATGCAATAAATATTTTCCAATAAATCCTTTTTTGTTTGCTTGTTTTGTGCAACAGCATCTCTCTTTGTAGTCCTAGAATTCACAGAGATCCACCTCTGCCTTGCTGAATGCATGTCCTACCATACCTACTTCCAATAAATCTTTATTTGCAAACACAGGTAAGCCATAATTTGCTGACCACTGGTATAAGAAAAAATACATAAAGTAAATACAGCACCTTATTTTTTTTTAAAAAAAAGCATGTGTATATAGTGGGACATATTCTGCCTGTATGTGTGTCTGTGCACCATGTTCATGCCTGGTGCCCACCCCTCAAAAAACGTAAGAGGGCACCGCATCCCCTGGGACTGGAATACATACAGTTGTGAGCTACCATGTGGGTGCTGGGAAAAGAACCAAGGTCCTCTTAATGTAGCCAGTTACTCTCTCCAGCCCTATAACTACAGTATTCTTTATTGGCAATGAATCATAAGACAATTAAAGAAATAGCAATGTTAGGACACCCTATTATTAGCACAGCTCAAAATTATTTTTTTACTAAGTGTTCTAAATATGGTAGCATGTTCTTGATAGTTTGAAAACCAGTATTTAGCATTTCAGATGCTTGGGCACCCAGCACTCAGGAGGCAGAGGCAGGTGGAACTCTATAAGTTAGAGGCCAGCCTGGTCTACACAGCCAGCCAAGGACACACAGTGAGACCCTAAACAAACCTAACAAAACCACAACAAAAAGAACCTAACTAGTTTTCCTACTAATAAAAAGAATTTCCGTAAACTAAAATCAGACAAGAATAAACCACTTACCTCTACAAAGCTATTTGTTATTAAATGCTGATATTTTAATTTAACTTTTGAATCTGTGATCAGGCGCCTGAAACCAAGATAAAAGAAATTTATTAAGTTTATTAAGCCAAGTCTCAATACATATATAAAATGAAACTTCAAAATCTACTTATGCTACGACATAAAAACTACCCTAATATCAAAATGTATATCCTCTTTCAATCAATCCAACTACTAGTCCTAACAAGGACTTCCAAGTTTCTATTATTTGACTTGGATAAACAATTTCCTCATATCTTATATACTAAATATTCTATTTTGCCAAGTACACATTGCAGTCTAAAGACTAAGTTTATATCTATAGTTTTCTGTCAGCAATTTTTGACTGCCTTCCTTTAAACCCAACTCAGTGCATGAAGTTAAACACGCTGTCAACAAAAATGTTAAAAGGTGGACCCAGGTATTGGGATTACCAATTTGTATATATATATATATATATATATGTTACCTTCAAAGGACACTTCTTAGCAATTAAATGGGGGGAGGAGAGAATCACAGTAACCTGGTTGTCTCTGTCTACCCTGAACACTCTGCACACCAATTTCCGTGACTCACAACACAAAGGCATGAAAATGAGCAACTGTAAAGCTGAAGTCTCATTAGTTTTATGGGAATCATCTTTCTAAATGTCATAGGAAAATGGTATAACAGCTAAGGACATAGCTGAATGGTTAAGCATTTGCCAAGACATCCAAAAACCAGGTTAAATCACCACTGTCAGGGCTTTGTTGTTTTTGTTTTCAGTTGGTATTAGGCCAAGTGGTAGTGGGTTAACAAATTAACCCTTTAAAAAGCATTTAGTTTATTTTTGAATGAGACCGTTTTGAATGCTCTGGCTTTGACTCTAATTCTTTTTTTTTTCCTATTAAAATGTATCATCATCATTATTATTATCATCATCAGTAATAGAGTTTATGTAGTACACTTATTCCTGGCTCATCCTCATCCTCATCATCATCATCATCATCATCAATATCATCATCATTATTAATATAGAGTCTATGTAGTACAAACATTCCTGGCTGTCCTGGAACTATGAAAAACCAAAAATAAAATTCTGACTAAAGGGTTCAACAGACCCTTTAGTAAAATGGTAAAATCAGAGAACACGTAAAAATAAAAATTAATAAAAAAGAACTTGATCCAAAAAGATGTAGCAAAATAAAAAAAAAATTTTGAATGTTTGGAAACAGAAATGAATGTACCAATAATGAAAATAAGCAGATCATCCAAGAAAAAGTCCATAGGTATAATGGGGTTACGATGGGGTCAAAAAAGGACAGAAGTAATATTTTATTATCAATAGATGTCTCGGTGGGTAAAAGGTTAACCATGCCAAGTGTGAAGCTTGGAGTCCAGATCCCCAGCATAAAGTTATACCACCAATAATTCCAGTACTAATAAATAATGCAGGGGCAGGAATTCCTGGAGCAAGCTGGACAGCTAGGCTACCTGAAGCAGAGGTTCAACTAAGAAACTAGGTCCTAATGAATAAAGTGTAGATCAGTCTAGAAAAATTCCCAATGTCAGCTTGGAAGCTCCATATACATACTCACACACATATGCTACCATATATGTTCCCACATAAACACATACCACACAAATATACACAAAGTGAGAGAGGTGTTTCAAGAAATAATGGGCTAGATAAGCATGGTGATGTGGCTACCTCTAATCCCAGCATATGGACAGAGCTAAGGCATGAGTTCAGATTTTGCCCAGCTACATATCAAGTTTAAGGATCAGCAAGGGAAACATCATGGGTCTTTTCCTCAATTAACAAAACAAACTAGAGGAATAATTCAGCTGTTAAGTACATCAGCTGCTCTTTGAGATGATCAAACTTGTTTCCAGAATCCTGCTCATTGATTAACAACCACTTGCAACTCTTCTGGGTTCCAGGGGACCTGATGCCCTCTTCTGGATTCTAAAAACACCCAAAACTTTAACCCCAACACTGGAGAGACAGGCAGGAGGATCTCTGTGAATCTGGGATTAGCTAGGACTACACAGTGATACCGTGCCTCACACCCACACCTCATGACATAAGAAGTTCTCAAATTTTAAGACAAATATTAACTTGTGAATCCAGAGATCAAAAAGCTATACACAGAACAAACACAATCAGAACCACACCTAGACAAATCAAGAGTCAAATTTCTGTAAACCAAAGACAAAATTGTTAAAGCACCAAATATGAGGGGGGAAAAAAACAATAGGAAAGTCATCAGAAATAAACAGTATAATAACATCATCTAAGTGCTATGAAAAACCAAATACATGCATTTTAAAAATTGTCAATCATCAATTCACAAATGCTGTAATAGTTTATTGTCCTTATGGCTTTAAATATTACCAAAGTTCTTTTATCTTTATCCAATCTGAAATATTAAAAACAAATGACAAAACAACAAAACACCCTTTAGAGTATCTAATTTTGATTTATACTTATATAAGTTATGTGTGAATTTAAATGTGTTTATTATGACCTGCTTGCTTATTCTATAGGAATATACCATGTTTTTTCGTGTGTGTGTGTGTGTGTGTGTGTGTGTGTGTGTGTGTGTGTGTGTGTGTGTGTGTGTGTATGCATGTTATATATACATGCACGTGCAGGCCAGAGGACAACTCTGGTGACATTCATATTGGGTTTCTGAGATAATCTTTTGTGCATTAGGATTGATTACAAATGCATGTAACCATGCCTGGCTTTTTTCCCTTTTTTTCAAATATGGGTTATAGGAATCAAACTCAGGTCCTGATGCTTGCATCCCAAACACTATAACAACAGAGTAACCTTCCCAGAACTGGAATATTATCTGATTAATGATCCCATGATTTCAAGGAAACAAGGCACAATGGTTTTTGTCTATTTTCTATCTAGTCCTCTCCCAATTAAAACCAGCAACCCACTATGTAAGACAGATATGAAAATAGGCTTTGGTTGAACTCAGAGGAAGGAGTTCCTCAACTGTGATCCTGAATTCCCAAGACCCCTATAGTTTCAGTTTGTACATGTTGAAAGATAATGCTTAAGTTATAAAGAATATCCTTAAAATACTTGAGAAAACTGAATAACATGTTAAGACTAACTGCAAGTGACATTCATGGGCTTGTATCAATTTCTTTCATTAAAAAGATGTTCTAGGGGCTGGAGAGATAGCTCAGTGGTTAAGAGCAATGGCTACTCTTTCACAGAACCCAGGTTCAATTCCAGCATCCACGTGATCACTCACAATCCTCAGTATCTACAGCTCCAGAAGATCAAATGCCTTCTTCTGGCCTCCATGGGTACTGTATGGATGTGGGTACACAGACAAATATGCAAGCAAAATACTCACAGACAAAATAAGTATTAAAAATAAAGCTAAAAATATCTTTAAAAATATATTCTAATCTCAGGTATCTAGACTAGATATCAATATCTACTTCATTATGAAATCTACTGCAATGTAACTGATAGCACATCTTCCTGAACTATCGTATTTCCTCCACTTTTTACTCATAATTAATTCACTGCAATCTTACATCTACTGTCATCCTAGTAAAGTTGTTTTTGTAGAGGGAAACCCAATGATCTGTTTTAACTGTTACTATCATTTATAATTCTGAGAAAGTGACATCACCAATGACCTCTTGACGACATTCTTGTTTCCTTTGTTCTCTGCACTTTTCACTCAAATCATCACATACATGTCTGAACACATCTAACCAGTGTGTTCTCTTTGTAGACTGGAGACTCCATTTACACTGTACAGCATAGCAGGCTTCAAGTTTGCAATCCATTTGCTCAGACTCCAGTATACCATGCCTGACTACTATTCTTATTTCAAATAAAATCTTAGTCTCTAAGACTTCAGTCTTTTCTTCATCCAACATTTCTTCCAAGAAACAAAGGTTTCTTCTTGTTACTTTAACTATCATTTACCCTGTTTAATGGATTTCAAACCTAAAGGGTACTAGTTCCTAAACAATGCATCAAATGAAAACATACAAGTTGTCATGCCACACACCACTTTTGTTTATAAATTCTATTGTTTACAACTTGCTTCTCAATGACTCCTAAATCCTCTTTAACCTACATTACAAATAACCTTCTAAACAAATCTCATTATGAATATTTCCCCATTCTAAAGCATTCTCCACAATATAAAAGTTGTATTTTTAAAATACATATCCTACAGTCTTAACTTTTGTCTGTTACAAAAACCCATGGTGTTAAACTCTCTGTGTTGACATGGCTAATAAACCCTTCTCTTTTAGGTCTAGCCACTGCAAAATGCTTGAAGGGGGGAGTTCATTACTATATTTAAAAACTGACATTTTTTTTTTTATTCAGGCAATATTACTCAGCACTCCCTCACCACTTTTACTCCTGTTATTTCCAGTCTCGAGGGATAATTTGTTTCCTTCTAATTGTTTTACATATACAATGTACTTAAAACTTTTATTATATTTATTATTTTTAAAGAATGGCATTGTATAAATGATAACAAGGAAGTCCCCAGTAACTTCTGGAATGAATGAAAGAATACAGTGCACTAGATAGCAGGATGAAACTAACACAAGAAAGAATGGGTAAGAATGCACCCGGGGACAAGATAAAACAAGTGGAAGAGTGGTGGTAGCTGATTTATTTTGGTAGCCTAAACGGAAACAGGAGTAACTCTAAGACAAATAAGATTAAAGCAGGCCCAGTAATAGCAGTAGAGATATTCTAAATAAACCAAAGCAGACTGTGGTTAAGAAGGTAGAATGGAGCTGGGTGGTGGTGATGCACATCTTTAACCCCAGAACTCAGGAGACAAGAGGCAGGTGGATCTCTGAGTTCAAGGCCAGCCTGGTCTACACAGAGAAACCTGATTGGGAGAAATGAAAGGGGGGGGGGAGGAAAAAGTAGTAGAGGCTAGCAAGGAAGTTCATAAGGTAAAGGCAATTTTCCAACAGGCCTAACAACCTGGGTTGAACCTCTGGGACTGACATAGTGGTTATCCTCTGACCTTCATATGTACACTGGAATGAACGCACACATGCACAATAAAATTTTTCCTTAAGTGAAGTAGGGGAGCTTGAAAAGCTATGCTGGTCAGGCTAATTTAGCTTTACTCATTAAAACACATTGTTGCCATTTTGTTTTATTTCTTTTTAATCACAGATAAAACTTTCTGTATAACCAATTACCTAAAACTAATTATACAATTGGTTTCTCAATCATTTAAGACCTCCATCTGCTTGGCACCCTGGAATGATTACTTGAAGGCACAAAGACAACACTGGTTTATACCAGGAATTCACTATGCTTCCTTTTCCAAATTTCTTCTTTCCATCCAAAGAGAACATCTGTACAGGAGAACAACTAGTTTACAGCTTGTAGCTGCAATGCCTTTGAAAATAGCAGCAGTATTTTAGCAGAAATCACTCCATCCCTGGGCAGTGCAGTGAGTGGCTAATACATCAAAAATGTTCTGGCACAGCCTTCTGCTTTATTGAGGCAGTCCTCTGTGGGGAAATTTAAGTGTTGGAGATCCTCAAAGACTGCGAGACTCAGCTGCATCATAAGCTGAGTGTGATAGTTTGAATGTAACTGGCTCCCACAAGCTCAGAGAATGGGACTATAAAGAGGTGTGGCCTTGTTGAAGGAGGTGTAGCCTTGTTGAAGGAAGTGTGTCAATGTGTGGGTGAGCTTAGAAGTCTCTTGCTCAAGCTTCCCTCAGTGTAACTGTCATTTGGCATCCTGTTGCTGCCTACAAGATGCAGGACTCTCAGATACAGCACCATGTCTGCCTGTACTCGACCATGTCCCACCATGATGATAATAGACTGAACTTAGGTAAACAAGCCACCCCAATTAAATATTTTCCTTTATGAAAGATGCCATAGTCATGGTCATGGTGTCTCTTCACAGCAATAGAAACACCAAGACACTGAATTTATTTTGGAAAACTTTATCTTTATTTCTCCCGCATGATACTGTCTTTGAAATCCAGCACACTTTTTTTTGGGGGGGGGGGTGGGGGGTGGGGGTTCAAGACAGGATTTTTCTATAGCTTTAGATCTTGTCCTGGAACTTGGTCTTTAGACCAGGCTGGCCTCAAACTCAGAGATTCACCTGTCTCTGCCTCTCGAGTGCTGGGATTAAAGGCACACACGTATCGCCCAACACATATTTCCATAATGTGTCACATTCCTTTTTATTATTTTCCATTTTTGTTTTGTTTTTTTGGTGGATGCTGGAAATCAAAGCCAGGACCTCATATAAGCTGGGCAACTCAGTGAGCAACACTCCAGCCTCCAAAACTCTTCTCTGATTCTGTCTTAGCCTGTTTCCCAAAGAACATCAATTAACTCATTCATCATCCCATTATGTACTTGTAAGATTTACCAACATTTAGCAACCACACATAAATTTCCAAAATTATGGTAAGAGTGACTCTTATGCAACTTGCCAGTGTCTTTTTGAATTACAAAGGAATACGTGTAGAACAAAAAGTCTTTTCAAAGTTTTAATAATTGACCATCTTGGAGGGATTCAGTCAAAGGTAATTGGTTTAACCAATAAAAAAAACATTCAACATGCAGACTCCATCAGAAATACTTACATAACTGTGTTGTCATCCACTAAGATATCACAACCATGAGCAGGACATGAAATAGTCTGAAAAAGATCAAAATTTAAACTATGTCTTCATTCAACAATATTTATGGGATGCTTACCATTGCCAGGCAGTTTGCTAGGTTCTGATCACACCTTCCTGTTTGCAGAATCTCAATCCTTTTCCTTTCTATTACAGGAAAAACATCTTTGTATATAACTATCATTGTAAGTAACTGTTTGGGTTTTTTTTGTTTTGTTTTGTTTTTGGTGTTGTTTTGTTTTTTAAACAAAAAACAGGAAAGTTACAAGCAAAACACCAGACAGAATTTTCTATCAGGGTAAGCCTGATAGAGATAATCAAGACAATGAATACTAGAATCACATTATCTAGATTAGACTATTAACTGGAAAGTCTTTTTTCTTCTTCTTCTTTAAAGGAAAAAACAAACAAAACTTATTTAATCTAGAAAAATGTTTAATCCCAAAACTTTTACCTGGTTATATTAACCAAGGACCTAAACAAGTAAATTTTATAACTGAAAATCAAATTACCTGCCCCATGCCTTCCTCCATTATTTTGGTAGTTAAATATTCACTCCAGCACTGCATACAAAACTTATGTCCACATTCAAGGCCAGTAAAGTACTGTAAGAAAAAGAAAACATGAACTTTAAGAAAGATGTTATAAAAGGAAAAGCACAACTACATGGTACCTCAAAGCTTTATTATCTCACAATTCTCATAGTAGTTAAAATGTCCATTTGACCAAAACCAAAGAACTCCTAAAATTAACTTCTATATGATGAAATCTAGACATAAAAATATTTTGAAGAATTGACCTAATTAATAGGAAATGCATCTGTTATTGGTATTTACAATCTTTACAAAGGTAGACAATAAGTTTGAATCAAATATACAAATATAAGTATCTCACTAAGCAGAAAAGATGTTCAATTTCAATAGCTATAATGGAAATAAAAATCAAACCAAAACAAGACATTATGTCACACTCAATAGGAGAGCTATTATTTAAAAGACAAATTTTTGTTTTGTTTTATATTGTTTTTTCAATACTGGGTTTCTCTGTAGCTTTTGGGGCTGTCCTGAAACTCACTCTGTAGATCAGGTTGGCCTGGAACTCACAGAGAGCCACCTGCCTCTGCCTCCCAAGTGTTGGGAATAAAACCATGCGCTGCCACCACCACCCAGCAAAGAGATGGATTTTAACTGGTAAGGAGATGGAAAAATTGGAAACCTGTTCCAATATACTGTTTCAGGAGAATGTGAAAAGCTACCACAACTCTGGAAAACAACCTGGCAACAACTACTTCAAAATATTAATACAATCGCCTCCTAGTTACTTTTCTAATGTAGTGACAAAATGCCACAACAAGGTAACATATTTTTTAAAAAATTATATATATTTTTTTTTCTAAAAGAAAATTTTTAATTTGGGGCTCCAAGCAAATGAAAATAAGTTTTCTTTTTTAATGTGCATTGGTGTTTTGCCACAGATGTTGGGTCACCTGGAACTAGAGTTGGAGACAATTGCAAACTGCCATGTGGGTGCTGGGAGTGAAGTCTCAGTCCTCTGGGAGAATAATCTTAACCCCTGAGTCATCTCCCCAGCCCTTGGGGCGCCAAGTTAAGAGTCCATAACCACCATGACAGAAAGTATGGCAGCAGGCAGGCTTATATCTTCCACAAAGAAAAGGCAGAAAACAGCTAAGTGAAAATGGCATAGATTTTATGAAACCTCAAAACTCACCCAAGTGACACGTTTTTGACAAGGCCAATTCTCCTAATCCTTCCCAAATAGCTAACAACTGGTGGTCAAGCATTCAAATATAGGAACCTATGGGGCCCACTCTCATTCAAAGCACACCATGTAACCAGCCAGTATACTTCCAGAAATGAAAATACACATGCTTACAGAAATTTGTACACAATATATTAGCACCTTGCATAATAGTCAACATACAAAACAACTCAAATATTTATCAACAGATAGATGTGGAACAGCAATATAATGGCTTATTTAGTGTAAAAAAAAAAAGTGTTCTGATAGATGCTACGACATGAATGAACCCTGAAAACATGCTAAAAATAGCAAATGACAAGAGAACTCAGTTTGATTCTATTTAGATGAAAGGTACAGAACAATAAACCCTTAGAAATGTTTGCCTTGGGCTGTATATTTGTGGAGAAAGAAGGAATGAGTATTTTTTTTTTTAAATAGGCTTCTTTAAAGAAAGGTGGGGATCATAGTAATACAATTTAAAAATAATTATGGTAGATCATACAACAGTATAAATATAGCAAAATCCACATTAAATGATGTGCTGAAATAGTTATGATAGCACTAGCTCAACAAAATGGTATTTTTAAATGTTTTTTCAGGGGCCTTGAACTAAGATCTGTCTGACTTCCTCCCAAGTTCTGGGATTAAAGGCATGTACAGTTTTAAATGTTTTTCAAATACATACAGAATTTCATGGAATTTCATAAAATGTAGTACCTAAGAAATTTTGTAGTAAATGGAGAAATTTATTATGAAGCAGGTATAGTGGCACATGTCTATATCAAGAATTCAGCTCAGAGTTCAAACACTTGTCCACAAGCATGAGATCCTAAGATTATTTTCCATAACTGACAAAAAAGCAAATAGTTAAGAATAATAGTAAGCCCATAGGACAGTATATGCCCTACAGTCTCAGCAATATGAGGCTTAGGGCAAGAGAAGCAAAGAAGCAGACAGCCCAAATCACACAGGAAAAAAGAAAGACTAATAATTTAAAGAGGTGATAGTTGAAGAATGAATGGTGTATTTATGAAATTCAAGACTCAAATAAAAGGTTATTAGCTTGTTTTGCTTTCAGAACATTTTATAGAGCTGGTAAGGTCCAGTGGTAGTTCTTATCTAATTTGTCAGATGTCCTAGGTTAGATTTTTTTAGCACTGCCAAATAAATACATAAAACATCAACAAAAAAGCAAACTTACAATATTTATGACCAATTTCAATACAAATTCATAATCTTTTAAAACAAGACTGATGGGAGATGTTAATAAAGCACTGTGGCCAATAGAAAACTAGACAGGAGGGGCTAGGAGACTAGGAGGAGGAAAGAGGAAGTAGAAGGAGGGGTCAGGATGTAGAGCATGGAGGAATCAAGAAGCCGGGCCGCCGCTCTCCCATAAGACGAGCCACGTGGAAATACTTAGTTAAGTAGAAATGGGTTAATAATTAAGACAGAGCTAGCCCATAAACAATAATGGTAATTGGCCAACAGGACTGTATCAAATACAGAGTCTCAGAGTGTTACTTGGGGCTGGCGGGGCTGTGGGCCCAGACTGGCGGGCTGGCGGAAACATACATGCTACACAAGACATTTTAAAACAATGCAAAATAACCTTCAAGGAATTTTTCTAAATGTCCTTTTTAAAAATATCAATGACTTCATTTGTCACGTTATGTTGGTAAAGCTGTATGGACATGGATGTGAAAATCTTTAAGCAGTGTTATTATTAAGTGGCATGTGCCTGTACTTTCTGGCTGTCCTTGAACTCAGAGATCCATCCACCTGCCTCTGCCTTCCAGAGTGCTAGGATTAAAGGCATACACCATCACACCAAGCTGGTGAGAATTTTTTTTTTTTTTTTTTTACAAAGTAACGTTTTTTTTGGGGGGGAAGGGTGGGGGGAAGATCACAGATGATATAATATGTGCAATTCAGTCCTTTTCTTTTCCTTGGCATTTCCTTCACATAATTTGCAAATTTCTCATTGGGTTGTCCTGTGTCTCTCTTACACACACACACACACACACACACACACACACACACACACACACAACATACCCGATGACTTACAGGAACTTTTTACTATAATTGGCCTTTAAAATTATGGAAAATACTTAGTTTTGATTCAGTGTGTTCACACTGTGTTGCCATGAAGAAACCCTTTGCATTACTGGTGTAAGGATTCAGGCATTATGCTGGCCTGCCCCCTTCACCTGGCAGAATGCACTTAGGCAGTATCCTGGTCAGCCCAGGTGCAAAGGACCCCTTAAGAGCCTCTTTCCCTCTGTTCCCCCTAGGGCATACAGGACTTTTCCTGCCTCCCTCTTCTCTTCTGCCCTCTCTCTGTCTCTTTAATTCTTTTCTCTTTCCTTCCAGCCCCCTTCTCTTTCTAATAAAACTTCTCACTAAGCTTCATCTATCTGGCATGTTTGTCCCCTCCTACATCACCCTCCCTGCCATGGAACCCACCAAGGTTACCCTTTTGTTTTATCATAACACATGGTAAAAGGCACCGGTCTTTAAATGTATGTCTTCTAAATTAAGCAAATCTGAGTCTGTTTCCACCTCCATATTGTATCCTGCATAATTGACTTTTTTGCAATTCCTTCTCTATATCACATTAACTTCTCCTAAAGTATAGGCTGTTCCACTATTGTATAATCTTCCACCTGGCAGTTTAATCCTTACTGTGTACCCAACACAATCTATTCCTTTTCAACAATTTTTTTCCAAATACTATTCTATCTTCCCAGATATTCAAGTCATTCTTGTAGCTCTCTTAGTATCTAACATTTTGTTCACACATTTCCAATCTAATTTATTCCTAGGCTTCTTACTGTCTTTCTTCTAAATGATACTTTTAAAGCTTTGTTACATTTTCTAATTACCTGTTATCTGAAATACAATTTACATAACTGATGCTCATGGTATTATATGCATAGAATCCAAGGACCAACAATTATAAATATAGTTTGTCAACTCTTATTTTTTAATGCAGAGAAGTAGCCATGTAAAGAACTATAGCCCAATCCTAAAATTGATTTTGTAGGCAGAATAACAAGTACATAGGTATGTCATCTTTAAAGGTGTAATAATCTCATTACTCTCCAAAAAAAGAAATACTCTCTACCACCAGTAGAGATATGGCACTAACTTGCTACAAGTTCACAAGAATCTTTGTATCTCATTTTTATTACTCAATCAAGAATCAATAGGGCTAAGAGATTAAGGGACAGAGTGGTTAATAAATTACTACTGAAAGTTCTAGGTAATTGTATTACTGCACTATCTAGTATGGGATCTGTAATTAGAGAATATTTTGATAGATTAACTAGCTAGACATACAAGAACAAGACATGATGTATGCCTACAGACTCAGAACTTGAAAGGTTAATTAATATAAGAAGATCATGAGATAAAAGCCAGTAAGAGTAATAGTAAATTTCAGGACAGCCTGAGAATATAGCAAAATCCTGTATCTAAATAAGTAAAAAATATATCACTATGTCTAAGAAGAGTACAAAACCTAACCTGTGGTCTGAATATACATATTCAATGTGATTTAAAAAAAAAAAACCAAACAAACAAAAAACAAAAAAAGTGATTACAACCACATTCTTCCCTCTCTGACATATTTGCCTTAACTACTACCTCATGTCCAACTCCTTTGATTCCTTGGTCCTTACTAACTCATGAAACCTGAATATTCATTAAACTCACCCTTTCTTGTTTATGCTGTGAATAAATCCAAACAAAGAAGTATAAATAGCTTATAGACTATCATCTATAACAGAAATGATCTTAAAGGATCTGAAGTTTAATCTCGCTAACATTTTACATACATAGCAAGTAATGTTCAAATGCAAAAAATTACAATTAAAAAAAAATTTGGAGTTGGAAGCTAAGACCTGGAACTATGTAAATATGGCTGGTTTCAAACTCCAGAGACCTGCCTGCCTCTGCCTTCTGAGGACTAAAGATATATACCACTACATTCCAATAGCAGGTTCTTAAAGTTCAAGAACAATCATCTTTCTGGGGAGGGTAAACCATGATCATACTATATTATATAAAAAAGAAACTATTTTCAATTTAAAAAACCATCTTTTCTCCATAAGAAATTGCCAATACAATCTCAAAAATTAAGGCCATTTTGCTTATAAACATAAATAAAGAAATCCATCAGTTCTCTCAAGAGTTTAATGTGACAGTTAAAAAAGGAAAATAGAGGGACTGGAGAGATGGGTTTGAGGTTAAGAGCACATTTGTTTCCTAGCACCCTCGTAAAGCAGCTGCAAATACAGTTCTAAGGTATCTGACACACCCTTATGAACTCTGTGAGCACTGCACGCAATTGCATAACCTGCTCTGCCCATACACATAATTGAAAATACACTGGGCAGTGGTGCTGCTTGTATGTAATACCACCACCGTGAAGGAAGAGGCAGGTGAATCTCTGTGAGGCCAAACTAGTCTATAGTGCTAGTTCTAGCATAGCCAAGGCTGTTACATAGTGAAACACTGTCTCAAAAAGAATTTAATAAATAAATGAATAAATAAATGAATAACTAAATAAATAAAAAGTAAGTCTACAACTTCTTTTAAAAGTAAAGGAGGAGTAGACCTGGACCAGGTTCTTTTTAGTAGTGTTGGTGCTTTATGCCGAAGCATCAAGATTCTAAATGGGAGAATCAACATGGGAATGGCACTATTTAACAAATCTTGAGTCTTTTTGTTTGTTTTGTAGGGGTAGGGAGTGTCTCTCTGTTTCTCTGGACAGGGCTTCTCTGTGAAATAGCCCTATTTGTCTTGGACATAACTCTTGTCGACCAGGCTGGCCTCAAACTCACATTGCCTCTGCCTCCCAAGTGCTAAGATTAAAGGCATATACCACCACCACAACTGGCTGAATCTTAATTTTTCTTTTAAAGATTTATTTATGTATACAGTGCTCTGTCTGCATGTATCCCTGCAGGCCAGAAGAGAACACCAGATCTTATTACAGATGGTTGTGAGCCACCATCTGGGAATTGAACTCAGACCTCTGAAAGACTAGCCAGTGCTCTTGACCAGTGAGCCATTTCCAATGCTCTTGACCAGTGAGCCATTTCCCCAGCCCACAAATCTTAATTCTTAAAGAATACAAATAATTTCCATAAAAGTTAGCTGCTATTATAGCACATGTTACATCTTCTATTAAAATGACAGATTAAAAGCCTAGTGTGTTGGAACATGCCTATAGTCACAGCATTTGAGGTCACAGGCTCTTCACCTACATTTTAAGCTATTTTAATTCAAAATAAGTGGGCATAGTCAAGATAAAGAAACCCCTGAATTAGATAACAAAGTGGTGCTGTTGTGAATTTATCTAGTGCTGAATCCATAATAAGTTCAGAGACCTTCACTCTCACATACTTAACTCCAAAGCATTATAGAAAGTAAGCTATCAGAAACATTTATTTAGGTCAAGTGTGTTAATATGTGCCTGGAATTTCAGCACCCAGGAAACTGAAGCAGAAATATAATGAGTATGAGTTTGAGGCCAACCTGAGCTACATACTAAGACCCTATCTCTGAAAATGAAAATAGCAAAAAAAAAACCAACAACAACAAAAAACCTTCAACACACACAATAGCCTTTATTCATATGACATTGTATAATGGTAAAAATTGCTTTCTAGGAAGATAAATAGGGAATTGCAAATGTCTATCAGAGTTGTCTAAGATAAACATGTTTCTTAAGAAATCCCACACACATTAATAAGGTTCCAAGAAGCATTTCAGGTGACACTGCTAAAACTGAACAGAAACAATCATGTGTGTATACTAATTTAGAAATGAGAGTAACGGTGTTAGGATTATATTGTTCATAATATTATCAGTTTCTACTCATAACTCTTTAACCACACAACTTAAAATAACTCTCAGGTCATCAGTGAACTTTGACCCCATAACTTCAAGCTGTTTTAAGTTCTCAGAACTCTTTTTGTTTGTTTTTCGAGACAGGGTTTCTTGGTGCAGCTTTGAAGCATGTCATGAAATTAGTTTTGTAGACCAGGCTGGCCTCAAACTCACAGAGATCAACCTGCCTCTGTCTCCCTGAGTGCTGGGACTAAAGGTGTACGACACCACTGCCTGACCAGTTCTTAGCACTTTTACCTTCCTTTCTTTGATTTCTGTACTGAAATATTTTCCTGACTTTCTTATCACACCCTCAGTTACCAATTCCTATAGATGTTTTAAATCCATAAATGAATTGTGTCTGTTGTGGTTTGAACCGTAAATGTACCCTAAAGCCTGTATGTTGAAGACTGTGATCCCCAGTTTGGAAAGTTACTTGGAAGTTATAGAACCTTTAGGAGTAAGACTTAGTTGGAAGTTTTAGTCAGGAAACTATAAATATAGAATGAAAAACTGTGAAAGGAAAACTGGATCGCCTGCCCAGTCCCTCTCTCTGCTCTATCTCCCCTAAATTGAGCAGCTTGGCTTTACTCCACCATGGACCACATCATAAATAAAGTCTGTTCTACCCACAGACCAAAGGCAAACAAAACCAAGAACCTTTGAAACCATGAACCAAAGCAAACCATTTCTCTCAGGTTAATTATCTCAGATATTTGTCACAGCAATAGAAAGTAAATTAACACTGTGCTGTAGTTTAATGTGGCCATGTAAGTGTCAAGTTTACAAAGGGATTAATCTTCATTATCAACCTGACTAAATTTAGTATCTTTAGGGGAGATACATCCTTAGTGTTTGTTTATGAGGATGTTTCCAAAAAGAAGTAACCAAGGAGAAAGGCTCACTCTGAAGAGGATAGAACACCATTCTTCTGCCTGGGGAGTCACAATGATGAAAAGGGGGCATGGAGAAAGCCAGCAATCTGTTTCCTGACTGTAAAGACAGTATAGATAAATGTCTTAACATTCCATCCCCACAACCACACCTTCCTTGCTATGATGGATGGACTATATCCTCTAACCAACAGCATAAGTAAGTCCAAACTCCTCGAAGTTGTTTCAAGAAGAGTAACCATGTAAAGGCAATGGTACAGGGGTAAAATAAAGGCTCTTGCTACCAAGGCTGATAGAACCCACAAGATGGAAGGTGAGAACCAGTTCCCACAAGCTGTCCTCTGATCTCCACATAATGCCACACTCACATACAGAGTAAACAAATAAATGGAAAATTTAAAAAAAAAAAAAGAGAGAAAGAGAGAGATTGAGAAATACCCAGGTTCCTCCAACATCAACTATCGTATAAATTTATCTGCTATCCCAAAGTACCTACCACTCTTTCGGAATGTCCTAAGTCTGACTAGCTAGCCTATGAGTTATCTGAAGACAAATTCTGTTTGTTCTCCATTATGTACTTAAAATTTAGAATAGTTCCTACTAATGTTAAATTAATAATTTAACTTCTCCATCATCTACTGTATACAAAACCAAAATATACATTACTGATGAATTCTTGTTATTCTGGACAGTATCAAGGGCACTGAAAATGTGATACTGGTAATAACTACCTCCAAAATTAAAGATTTCAATGAAGGAGAAACTGGCTATACTGAAGCAGAACAAAAATGCAGGAGAATAAGGAAATCATTTATAAACTGGGACAAATTATTTGGATCTTAGTACTAGCTTACAGAGACCTTTGAAACTGTAGGTAACGGTATAAATCTTAACTGCCAAAATGAACCTATTCAAGATTAAACCTGAGTTTAATGTATTTCAAAAGTCAGTGTTTGTACAAATATATTAGGATTATGATTTAAGGAAAGGAAAGTGATACAGCTCACAGGCTGTAAAGATCTGAAAAATATCTAAGCCAGCTCTTGTGAAACATAAAACTACAATCTAAGTGAAATTGAAGGATCAGTTCCAAAGCTAAACACTGTTTAAGAACCACAGCAGAAATATAGTTCCACATTTTACCTACCAAAGTAGTGCACTGATCACATTTTTCCTCTAATTTTAAAGAAAAACTGATCATTTGAACAAGTTAGTGCCTTTCAAACAATCTCCTTTTGAGAGATGTATCTAAAATCCTAAGACAATGAGAAATCTTCAACAGTCTAAAAAAGCTATTGAGAAACACCTGATAATTATCCAATTATTAGAAAGAACTGTTTATCTATTAAAGCAGAAAACATCAGCAAGATGGTTATAATTTAGAGTTAAACAATTTCTCACCTTTAAAAATGTTCTTAAAGTTCAATTCCAAGCAACTGAACCTCTTTATGCCACAAATATAATTTTCCTATGGTTGCCAATAATGTAATGTTTTAGTATAAGGGCTTACTTCATTTAACCCTGAAATTTATTTACTAAATGCTCTCAAGTACACCATTATTACTCAATAAAACTTTCTGACATTTTTAAAAGTAAAGTACCTATTATTTGGTTCTATTCTAATTCTGCCCCCACTTGTCATGTTTAAGAATCTATATCAGACTACATTAATATAAGTGAAGAATATGAAGTCCTGAACATACTCTAAAAAATGTACAAGGATATTGAATATTTGTAGCAAGAGTCTATTTTAAGCTGTATATAAAAAAAAAGAGACTATAAAATGTTGACCTATTACACAGTCTTCCAAATGGTGGTAAAATAAACTCCAGAAAGATTCAAGCACTTAATGACCACTTGGACAAGTCTGAAAAGCAAATGGGGACAGGAACACAAAAAGAACTAGAACTTTCCTCTTCCTTTCCTTATTCTTAATCTACTATGAGGCTACAGATAGAGTTATTGCTCCAAAACTTCCAGACTGTCCTTTGTTTAAGTAATGAAAGTAAATGTACCCCCTAACTTAGTGCTAGCTTTAAACTACCAGGTACTCACCGAGTTAGGGTAGTTCAAGTAGCAGATCTGACAAGGCATATCCTGTGCTGATGACCTTGTATTCATCTGGCGTGTTCGAGACTTTTTACTTGGATTAATTACATGACACTCAGCAAAGAGCTTCTCCAGGTTTCCATCAAAGTACCTGCATTATTTAAACAGAAAGGATGAGAGCCCAGCAAATAGCACAGTTAGAGCTCTCAAAAAAAAAAGAAAAGAAAAGAAAAGAAAAACCTGACTTCCTGTAAGGAAAATCAATTAACTAGACTAAAATAAACCAAGATCAAACCCATTCTGGTCAAGACAGGAAAGAGGACATGGCTAAATGACAGCAAACAGAGGGTGTGCATGTGCAGTTGACTTTGGCTTTTCTTTTAAGTAGGCACCATGGAGGGTTAAGCAATTTGCATTTAACACAACTGTGACTAAAACGTTAGTATAAAGGCTGTGTTACAAGAGTAATGCTATTTTAAAACTAGGGTGTATTTTGTACAGATGAAGTTTATTTTAGTAGTAATTTTAAACTACTTTATAAGAGGAAATGATTATGTCTCATTGTATACAATGAACTTGATTCTATAGATTCCTCTGAATTATTTCTTTAATCTACTGAGAAAGGAGAAAAAAATGAAAGTGTATATTAAAACAAGTACGTCAAAGAAGTTAAATGCCCATGTGTTCCTATATATAGTAGAGCAAATGGTAAACTATTTTATAGACAACAATGGCAAATGCCAAGGAAAATGTTTCCCAAATTAGTCAGGGCCCCTGGCCCACTGGAACAACTTTTGTTTTGTTTTTTTCAAGACAGGGCCTCACTATGTAGCTCTAGCTGTCCCAGTACTCTGATTCTCCTGCCTCTACCTCCCAAGCACTGGAATTAAAGGCATGTACCACTACACATGGCCTGAAACATCCTAGTATTTAAAATGGCAAACAAGATAAAAATAAAACTCTCAATTTGTAAATCAGTATAGCCAAGCTATTCTATTAGTGAAGAATCTGCTCAATTATGTTTTAGCTTTATTATGTTTTTAGCTTTATCCAAGGCTGTAACTACTATCACTTTCTTTAAGCATAGACGCCCCTTAGTGTGTGTGAGTGTGTGTGTGTGTTTAGGTCAGAGGTCAACTTTGGTTATCATTTGCTTTCTGCCTTGTTTTTTGAGACAGAAACTCTTACTGTACCTGAAGCTTACCATTTTCGGCTACACAGAGTAGACAGCAAGTTTCAAGGATACACCTGTCTCTGCCTACCTACCATGAGGGTTATAGATATATATCATCGTGCCCAACATTTTGTTCTTTACATGTGGGTATGAAGGCTCTGAACTCAGGCATTCAAGCTTGCCAGGCACTTTACCCACTGAGCCATCTCCTCAACCAAGATTTCAAGTCTATTTTAAAAACTCCTTAAATTACATGTTTGTTACAGGGAAGAGGGATGAAGGAGAAAGGGTGTTTGTGGAGTCAGTTCTCTCATTCTACCTTGTAGGTGCTAGAGATCTAACTCAGGTCATCAGATTGGCAGCAGGCACCTTTATCTGCTGAGTGATCTCAACAATTCAGATTTCTAGTATGTTTAATGAAGGTTTTCTTTAGCAATTATGGAAACTGTAGAAATAGATGTTTCTATAGAAAAATCACTCATCCAAGGACAAATTGTAGAATTCTTCTGAGATGAGAAGTATCTTTTAAAGTTTTTTGAAAACAATGTTTCTCAAGAAATATTCAAACCATCAATCAAAATGCCAACGTGTTATCAAAGGGAACTCGTAAAGTTAGTAATTCACATTGTGTCACATTACTGACACAAAGTAATATGATTCAGATAATCAGAATAAATCTAGCAAAACCAAAAATGCTTTCTTATAAATTTTATATAAAAAGCAGAAAATAAGAATACCATTAAACACAAATTTACAAAGACATAAACATATTGTCCTAGAAAGAAAAATCTATGTTAATAAAGACAAAATTCAGCTATCCTAAATTACTACATGAAATTTGTAGACTATGCTTTTATTAATATTCTAGACAACATTCCATGCATACACAGGCACACAGATCTATTATTGTACCACCGCTCTTGAATATACAGCCTTCATTTCTTCACTAAGCAATATTTAGCAGACATTTGTCAAATCAACACTTATCTGCACAATTTTAGACTATGCTTTTGTTAATATTCTAGACAACATTCCATGCATACACAGGCACACAGATCTATTATTGTACCACCGCTCTTGAATATACAGCCTTCATTTCTTCACTAAGCAATATTTAGCAGACATTTGTCAAATCAACACTTATCTGCACAATTTTTCATTTTTGCATTACATACCATAATATACTGAATAAACCCTATACTGAAGGGTAATAGATGGTCCACATACATACAATGTGGAAATGTCAAGACTTGACTTCCTTCATTAGTAAAGACAAAGTCTCTCCTGTAAAGAATAAACTGTCTTTCTCATTTCATTTTTTTTTAGGGGAGGGTGTGTGTGACAAGACAGGGTTTCGCTGTGTAACCTTCACTTTCCTGGAACTTGCTATGTAAACCAGGCTGACCTTAAACTCAGAGACCTACCTACCTCTCTGACTCTCAAACTGTCTTTCTCAATACTTGATTACTCTATTTTTTCCTCTCAAAGGTTTAACTTTCCCTACTTTGCAGGGTCTACAGGTTTCCAGTAAGCTTATTCTCAGATGCTAGGGTACTAACTCAGTCTGAATTCCTTTGCTTCAGGGTTTTTTTGTTTTGATTGGTTGGTTTTGAGACAAGGTCTCTCTATTCTCTATCTCTGATTGTCCTGGAAACTTACTAAGTAGACCAGGCTGGCTGGCCTTGAACTCAACGGAGGTGCACCCATTTGCCTCTGCCTCCTGCTGTGATTAAAGGTATGCACCACTACAGCCAGCTAGGTATATTTCGAAAAGATAGTATATAAGGAGATTCTGATACAACCTAAAAGTCAAAGAAATTTCAAAGATTACCTAGGCAAAGCCAACTATACTGGTGTATTCCTGCAACTCCAGCACTAAGAGGTAGAGACAGAAAGATCAGAAGTTGAAGGACATCTCTGGTTAGAAACCACGTTGAAGAGCAGCCTGGGCTACTTGAGACACTGTAGGAAAGTGAACAGAACTTAAAAAAGAATACACTCACATTTTCAAGCATAGGTGGTCTGGGATTCCCTACACCCCATTTGAAGTTAAGCTTCAATAATAATATACAACTCAAGTGTTTTGTTTCTATATTAAATCTTCTACCCCACATTTCACTGAGAACATTTAGACATTTGAACAGAAATAACTTGCCAAGATGATGATCCCATCTTTTGGAACTGCACATAGCCTCCTTACTGATTCTGTTTGCTTTCAATGTCACCTGTTGATCTGTGACACTGAAACCTGCTTGACCAGTACACACAGAGGCCAAAGTTGTTAATACCAATACAAGGGTCAGATCAACGTGTTTCCTGTATCCCCAAACTGAAGTTTTCACTATCTAAGTAAGTTTTTCTTTTTATGGCTGTAATCCTTCAATTTTAGGTGTTTCTCTAGAACTATTTCTGCTCCACAGATTTTTCATTTCTCTTGATTCCCACATCATGACAGTACATGGACTAGCTTCGGCCTGTGAGCAGCTCCAATGCTTTAGCTGCCCAAGTCAGTCTGTTTCCACTCACTTACACACAGAGGCAGAGCTTACAGATGCGAAGTTCCCTCGTGGGGTTCTCCTTTTCACATGACACAATGCCATTATGGATAAGAGGAAGAGATAGCAAAGCATCCAGGCCAGAGCCCTATAGGTCAGGAGGTTGGCTCCTTTCCTAGGCTAACAAAAAAGATTTTGTTTTAATTTGCATGTATTACATGGTCTGTTTACTCTTGACTCTACAATGGCTATTTGGAAAAATACTAGAATCTAATTTAGGGATGGGGATGTTGCTCAAGCTCAGGTAGTGGAGTACTTATTTGCTGAGCATGCATGAAGCCTGGGGTTCAATCCCCAGCATTGTATACACTAAGTATATATTCCCTATGCTAGAAAGATAAAGGCAAGTATATTTTCTTTACATTTATTTATGTTGTGAGTATGAGAGTGTCATGGCATGTGTGGAGGCCAGTGAAGAACATGCTGAAATTCATTCTCTCCTTCCACCATGTGGATCCAAGATTACACTCAGGTGGTCAGGCTTGGCAGCAACAGAGCCTATCTGTTAAGCCATCTCACTGATCCATACATAATAGCTCATTGCTTAATACTTGGAAGATAAATGTTTAGCATATTTGTTTTTTATACGTATGCATAGTCAACAAATCCTACTATAATACAGGATATACTCTAAAAACACACATAAAAATTGGGCTGAAGTGATGACTCAGCAGTTAGGAGACCTGGCTGCTCTTTCAGAGAAACTAGGTTGTTTGGCTCCTAGCACCCACATGGCAGCTCCCATTCATCTGTAGTTCCAGTTCCAGGGGATTCAATGCCCTGTTCTGATCTCCAAGAACATGGAACACACATGGCACACACTTGTACATTCACACGGGCAAAACACCCATACACTTAAAAATGGGAAAAAAAATTAAAGATACAAACTCTAGGTGCAAAATAAAACCATTTTCAGCTGACCTTACCCCCCCCCCCCCAAAATACCATTCAGAATCAGTGAAAATCCTGTAACTCCGTTTTTTTTCCTCTGCCATGCTACAAATGTAGAATCTTTGGCTTTCCAGGCAAACACTGTACTGTACTACTGGGCTATAAACTTAACCAACTGCTACATAATCTTTTTGACTCCTAGAAGACTTGAATACTAAGAACTCGCTATTGATACAAAGTCAACTAATACATATTTTCTAGTTAATATGTGTGACATATGGTTGACTTAGTTCTTTTCTTGTGGATATAATCAAATTTATCTTGACAAAAACAACTTAGGGGAGAAAATTTTAGTTTATAGTTCTAGAAAGAAAGATAAAGTCCACCTTGGTTGGGAGGAAGACCTAGCAGCAGGCCGAAAAGGGAAAGCGGCAGGAACTGGAGGCTGGCTAGTTACACTGCTTCCAAATAAAGCAGGGAACAAGAAGTGGGGCTCCATTTTCAGGTTTCAAGGCCTGTTTCACTACTTCTTCCAGCAAGGTTCCACTAACCAAAGGTTCCACAACCTTCCCAACTCAGCTGGTGACCCAGTGTACAAACACACAAGCCTCCAAGGGACATTAATACCACAACAGTGGCTAAGTTTTCTTTCCCCAGTCAGATCTATATTTGTTGCTGTTAGGGGCATAGAAACTAACAATTTGTGACCATCTTAATCCAACTTTAAAGCTTTAGATTTTCTAAGCCACTTCACTGACATAGTCAATCTCCAGGCCTCACAAGCCTGGTACCTGCCTTTCTTAATTCCACTCTTAAACCCTTCTGGATTAGTATCACAGTGGGAAGCTTAGCTTATTTTCTCCAGATTCACAAACTCTCATGAGCCTATCTTTTATGTTCTAATTTTCCTATCTTTTATAGAATCTTTTATGTTCTAATTTTTAGAAAAGATATTTCAGTATTTCATCTAATGATTCCTATTATCTTTAGGGGGAAACTTCCAAATTACTAGCAGCTTCCCTGAATCTCCTATATTTTTCTCTCATGTAAAGCTCTACATATCACTTCTACCTAAATCTTTCCTGCCTACTTAACTGTCACTACTTACACTAGGACAATATTTTCCTTTAACCTAGAGTAATATCAAAACTACTCTCCTTTAAAACTTCCTAATGGAGCTGAGGTGGTGGCTCATGCCTTTACTTCTAGCATTCAGGAGGCAGAGGCAGGCAGGTCTCTCTTAGCTCAAGGCCAGCCTGATCTACACAGTGAGTCTCTGAATAGCCAGGGCTAGAAATGAAAACAAAAACAACTTTCCATTTTCCCTTCTCTTTCTTTAGGTACTGTGTATTGTTTAATATATATTCTTTAACTTTCTTCCTTTGCTTGGTTCTTTTTTCTCAGAAATGCATGATTTATCATGTTTCCCTGTCCTTCCTACCCCAACAAATGCTATTCAACATCAAATGTTTTCCTACCCAAAGCAGAAATGAAAGTTTGTGCATTCCCAAACAACATTAAGTACCATGAGGAAAGAGACAGGTATGTTTGTCCTCTGAACACCACACCATTTCAATCTGTATTTCAGACATAACTGCTATATTTTCAAAAATTATTATAATTTATGGAGCATTGAGAAAGCAGATAAACTAGGGACAACAGAGAAAAAAAAGCTATTATGAACTAATAAGAATCAGGAAAAACAGGCTGAATAGATGTTTATTCAGGGAGAAATAACTTACAACAGAGACAAATGAACGCCAGCAGGTTCCTGGTCCCAAGGATGCCTCTGGAGCTCAGGGGCCCCTTCCCTTTCCCCTTCCCCAGACCCAGTCCCCCAACCCCCCACCCCACAAGGCTGCCCCTGTTCCCACCCCCAATGAGTGTAGCCAATGCCACAGAGTGAATATCTCACTAAAAAAACCATTTGTGAGATTTTGTTTTATGTTTTGTCTTGAGTCAGGGTCTTATAAGGTAGCACAGGTTGGCCTCAGATTCTCAGTCCTTCTGCCTGGCCTTTCAAATACTAACATTATAGGCATATACTATCACACTGGCTAGGAAGAAAAATCACTTTAGACAAGGTAACTAATGATAAAAATTGCTTCAAGATTACATATATAGTAATAGGAGCAACAGAAATTCAATGTTTACACTACAATGTGATAAGACATTTATCAATTTCCATCCACAACTGCCCCAAAACAATTGAACGGAACAGAAAAAAGTTATTATGAAAGAGTGACAGATGTCATTAAAAAAGCAAGGTTTCTGAAATTCCAAATTCACTTTCACATTCAACAAATTATATGAGAAACATATTACAGAGATAGTTAAGAAAGGCTCTATATAGTATCATAATCGCAAATAAGCACTAGCTTTAACTGAACCCTCTTCACTAAATAGATACTGATATTTCATAACAAAAACACAAAGCAAAGCATTTTGAAATACTTTTGAAATGACATCATCCTTAGGGAGACTTTTATCTACTCCTTAGAAGTATTAAGCTTCAGAACAACTACAAAAACTGGGAAAGACCAGGAAGGGGTAGCTTACACCTAGAGCCTTAGACTTAGAAGTCTTGAGTAAGGTTTACCTGAACCCATGAATTTGAGACTAGCATGGACAAACATAGTGAGATCCCACCTCAAATACCCTGCATTTCCTTTCATCTTACATGTATCAGTTAACTCATTAATACTCATTTTATATACTAACAACTAAAATGACTTAAATTTTACAAAGTAGTCACTATAAATCTGAAACACCAAGGGGGGGCTGCTTTTACTTTTTTCTAGCTCTAAAAGGAACTCCATTTTTGGCATTTTGTTCTAAATTATGTAAAAAATAAAACATGATTTACATTCATGTCACAATTATAATAAAGTTCTGTTTAAGAACATAAAATAGTTGACTAAAATATTTTATAGAGGCACTGAAATGGTGTGGCGATTTAGTCACTTGCCATCAAATCTGTTAACTTGAGTCCAACTTCTGGAACCCATATGGTCAGTCTTGAAACTCACTGTCACTTGCTCAGATCTAACTACTTTCCCAGTTTTTCCTGTTCTTCAAAGCCTAAAGTCAGCGTCTAGAAATTAGTAAAGAATTGTTAAAGAACATGTATTTGTGTAAGCACACATACAACTTGCAGAAGAGGCATGGAGACAAATAAGAGGAATGATAAATGCCTTATTTCCTTTAGAGTAAGTACCATGAACTCCAGGCACCATGGCTCACTGATGAGTAACTAAAAAGATACACTGATATGGCTTGCTCTATCACATCTGCCACAAGCTTACTTCTCCCTTAATTAAAATGAAAACCACTCTTCTTTAAGAGCAGTTAATGTTTCCTAGCAAAAGAAAACTAGTTCCCATGCCACCCTTCCCACGTTCATTTACAAATAAAACCTACTAACATAATCCCACCAAGAATGGTACATTCAATGACCCTACACTGACATTATTACTCAAGAACCCAAAATTTACAGAGAATGCTAAGAAATTATCTTATTTTGTCTTCCCATGTGGCTACACTATTTTCCATTCCCATTTGCAGTGCTCCTGCTGTTAATATATATATTCTCTATATTCTTCACCTAGTCATTCAGTGATATAAGTAGTTTGGGGTCTCACCCTTCTAACAGGTGAATAGTAATATCCCATTATTTTGATACATATGAGACATCTTTATTTTTCTTTTTAGGAACTTTATGTTTATGGGTGTTTTGCCTGTAGATATGCCTGTGTACCACAGTGTGCAGTGTCCCACAAAGAACAGTAGATGAACTGGATACCCTGGAACTGGAATTGCAATGGTTGTGACCTACCATTTGAATGCTGGGAACTGGACCTGGATCCTCTGTAAGAGTACCCAATGAATCTTCTTAACCACTGTGCTATTTTTCTGGCCCCTGTGAAAACCATCTTTAAATATGTTTTCTCCATCACAGGATGTCTATTAAACTTCCCAGCCCTTCCTCTCCCCACCTCCCATTTCCTTTTCTTTGGGAATAAGTTTAGGTCTAGAACTCACCATATAATCAGGGCCTCTGACTATTGATCCTCCTGCTTCAACCTCTCAATGTTGGGATTATAGATGTGTGCCAATGGCACCTGGCCTTTTTTATGTGTTTTTTTTTTTTTGGGGGGGGGTGAGAGGAGAACACTAAATAGTCTTGACTGGCCTGAAACTCACTCTGTAGACTAGGCCGACCTTGAACTAAAGAGATTTCCTTGTATCTGCCTCCCAAGTGTTGGAATTAAATGTATGTGCCACCATGCCAGCACTTGGCCAGTTTTTTAAAATAAGGTTACTTTGTTGATTAATTCTAGGAGATTTTTGTGTATTTGGGTTAAAAGTTCTTTAACAACAAAAATTTTCTCCCATTCTGTGGCTTTGATATTTCCATTTTTAAAATTCACTTTAAGACTTTCTAATTTATACTTTTTTAAAATTCTCGATTTCAGCAAGGTGGTGGTGGTGCACACCTTTAGTCCCAGCACTCAGGAGGCAGAGGCAGGCGGATCTCTGTGAGTTCCAAACCAGCCTGGTCTATAGAACAAGTTCCAGGGCCGTCTCCATAGTCACAGAGAAACCCTGTCTCAAAAACCAAAACAAAACAAGACTCTATTTCAAGTAATATCTGCTGTTATCTTAAATATCCTACCTATTTGAGATTACTTTTCTAACTTCTTGTTTCAAAAGCTTGATCCCATTTTCACCTCATCTTTTTAAATGCACTTAAGACTGAACATTTTCATGTACCTTTCTCTTCAGACACATCTTCTGTACGCATTCTCATTTAGTTCCAATTATTTTGGTACAGGGATAGTCAACAGCTGAACACAGTGGATTGCCTTGATAGTCTCAACACTGAAGAGGATGTAGCAGGAAAACTGTATGATATTGAGGCCCACCTAAGCTATACACCTTGCCCCCACAAAGAAAGATTAAAAAAACAACAACCCCCCCAAATATTCCCTAAAAAGAGACAATGGAACTAACAGTTCCAACAAAACTGGATAATGTTATAAAAAGAAGAGCTCAAGGTGATTGGGGGAGGGGGCACTGGAAACAACTTGAGAAAGATAAGAAAAATAGCTTGATTTAAAAATAAACCTGCTCAGATGTAGTGGGACACACCTGCAATCCCACCACTGTGGGAGGATACCTACAAGTTCTAGCCCAGCCCGACACATATTAATTCCAGGCCAGCCAGGCATATATGTTCAGTGACAAACTGTCTTTGTGGGCTGAAGGAGCAGCTCAAGGTCAGAATGGGCTACATGAGACCCATTGTCAAGAAAATGTGAGAATATAGTGAAATGGCTCAGAAGGTTAGGACGCTTGCTTGCTACCATATATGATAAAATGAGTTAGAAACCCCAAACTCACATGAAAAAAGAAAAATCAACTCTAGCAGCTGTCCTCTGACCTGACTTCTACAAGTGCTCATGTATACACATAAACAAACACACACACACACACACACACACACACACACACACACACACACACACAGAAATGATTGCCCCCAAAAGATTGTTTTTTAAGGATCAAGGAGGTAGAGATGGAGAAACAGCAAAAGCTGCTGTTTACCAAAAATATAAATTATCATTAACTTATCAAGCTACACGGGGAAGAGAAAGGACAGAGAAGAACAAATATAAAGGATGCACCCAGTTATAAGCACAGTTTTCTATCTGTGTGTAAAAACTACTAGGAAAACTGAAACATCAAACATGAACATGTATAGAGAATAACAAAAAATCCAACAGTGCCGACAGAATAAACAACATGTGATAGAGTGCAACTTAAAATAGCAATAGCTAAATCTAAACAGAAATTATCATAAAACATGAATATATATTTAGACCTTTAATTTTTTTTTAATCACCTACATTTTATTTGCAAAAGTTGTATCTAAAAGCAAATAATCCATGAAGGGCAAATATTTAGAATTAGAAAGTACATAAAATATTTTTTTAAAATGAAGAAGTATAACAGTGCTAATATCAGACAACACTTAAGTACAATATTTAATTGGAAAATGTTTTCAGCAGTGTTACAAAAGAAAACTCAAGACTATAATGTAAATCGAAAACCCTTTTTCTTAAAGGTATCGTAAGTCTGAAAGTAAATCACAAAATTAAGGAACACCACTGATAACAGTAAAGACATTAAGAATTGGGAGGGGTAAGGGTGTCAGAAGAGTTAAGCATTTGTCCTTCACAAACCTAGGGATATGTAAATGTAAAGGTAAATGTAATGTGATTAAGAAAAGCTTTAGAGACCAACAAACACATTCAAGTTTGTTACAAAACTGAGTTAAATAACAAGTTTCAAAACTTAAGTTTCCACATCAAGTAAGTGGAGGCAATACTTTCTAGTCATAAAAAACTATCAGAAGACAGGACATGGTGGCTCATGCCTTTAGTCCCAACAGAGACAGAGGCAGGGGCAGGAAGATCTATATAATGAGTTACATTTTTATTATTACTTAATATCCGACTTACTCAGCACTTTGAATATGAAAGTCAAATGGGGAATTTTTTTCCATTCATTTTTCACAATGCTTAGATTATCAGTTTCCAACAATAAGATGCAATTTTTATGATTAAGATTGCTAACTTTATTAAGTTAGTAGGAATGGGGACTGGAGAAATGGCTCAGAGGTTAAGAACACAGGCTGCTCTTCCAGCGGTCCTGATTTCAACTCCCAGCAACCATGATAGCTCACAACCATCCATTAATGAGATCTGGTGCCTTCTTCTGGCACACAGGAATATATGCAAACAGAATGCTTCAGACACAATAAACAAACAAACAAATAAAGTCTTTTTTTTTTTTAAAGAGTTATTAGGAGTAAATAGAAAGCATTATCCTGACATAGCCCCCCAAACACCCACTCTAAGGAACCAAAGGGGTGGTTATTACTGTCAGTCTCTATCCCAGTAACTTTTAATCTTTAAAACTAGATATATTTTGAGAGGCAAACTTCGTAAAACATCTAACAGAGCACAATCCTGCTCTAGAATCGGAGAACCAGGCCAACCATCTAAACTGACAGCTAGGAAATCTAACCAACTTCTGGTTTTTACTGAATAAATGCCATTTATATATCTAACAGAGATTTAAAGTTCACAAATGATAGACTAAAAGAATAATAGTGTTCCAAGAACATTAGTACATGCTTTTTAAAATCTGCTTTTAGTTTATAATATTCAAGAAGATATATATTCTAATATACTAAAATGAAGTCTCTATTTCATTTCCAAAATAAAGCAGAATTTAACCTGAATTTCCTAACACTTCACTGCAAAATTTTATTACTTACACATTGGTTTGCTCACTGTTTTATAAATCAATTCTTATAAGTTCAGTTTAATGGGCTTTCTGTGTTACTTCTAAGTACAAAGCTAAAAAAATAATAGTTTCTTACCTTTCCATTAGCTTCTCTTTATCCCAATTGAAGTGGCTAAGGAGTATTCTCGTGATAGTTGCTGGATTCTGAAGGAGGAGGGGAAAAAAAAAACATTTTAAAGTAATTGTACCTCACTTTTTTTGTATGTGTGTTTTTCTGTTTAATTCAGGCTGGCCTTAAATTCATAATTCTCTTGCTCAAGCATCCCAGGTGCCAGGAATCTAAGAATGCACCGCATGTAAACTTGTAGGCTAGATTTCAAGTTCCCCAGTAATACATCCCAACTTTCTGTCCTAATATATTTCTTTTCTGCACAATTGCTGAAGCATAAAAGCACTGCTGTATCACTAAGTCCAAGCTTGCAATACCCTTTCCTAGATAATTATGTCCCCATACAAACTTTTAGTTGTATGATCAAGATTATTTAAATAGCTTACCACCTATAATACCTCGTCCTTCATAGGATTCAAAATAAGCCAAAAAGAAAAAAGATGGCAACTTATAATAAGCCAACCTAAGTCACTCATGTCTATAATAATCTCAGCACACATGAAGCTAAGAAAAGAAAGAAACAAGCCTGGCAGTGGTAGCACCCACCTTTAATCACAGCACTGAGGAAGTAGAGGCAGGCAGATCTGTGAGTTTGAGGCCAGCCTGGTCTACCTATAAAGAAAGATGCTGGACAGCCAGAGCTACACAGAGAAACCCTGTCTCAAAAAACTGACAGAAAGAGATCTATTCAATATTCTCAACAATATCATTTGTTAACAAAAACAAAAATAAAAATGCATAATCCCCACCCCATTCCCCCCAAAAAGGCCAATGATCAAAGTACTTTTCTATTCACCCAGGCACTTTACTATTCTAACTACCTCTTATACTTCTTATTCAGACAACCTAAGAATCGCCTTTTAAATCACACTCCAGAAAATATTCATCTCCAAAAGTTAACATATAAAAAAGATAATGCTTAGACTGATCCTAAATCTTAACATGTTTATTAGGGAATCAAAATGAAGTCTAGTAATATTGACTAGACTCATTTGATTATAACATTTTGGCACCCAGGACACTATATACCCCTCCACTAAACAGTGAACCCGAAGCTTCAACTTACAAAGGAAAAATAGAGAAAGGATAACCAAGGTTGTTAGTGCCTCTTTTGAGTTATAGTAGCAAAAGGTTGTTGCAGCTTATTATTAGTTTTATCAAAATTTAATATGGACAGTTTTATTGACTCCTAAATTCTAATCTCACATTTCTATCTAATAAAATGGCTGAGGCAAGGTCACCTGGATAGATTCATTGCCAAAATGACTAAGATAACTTGCTTCAGAGTAGCTGGCTAATTGCTGTAAGTATACTTCATGAGGAGATGGCGGGGAATTGTATTTATCACAATTATTCTAAGAGGCAATGTATTAATTACTTTATGTAACTTATGTAACTCTCAAAGCACTCTGTAAACTAGGCATGCTCCAAAAGCTGATGCAAGAGAATCACTGCAGGGTAAAAGCTACCCTAGGCAGAAACAAAAGAAAAAAAGCACTCTGGAAATATACTTTACCAGCTGCGTTTTGGTGTTTTGTTGTGCATGGGGGGAGGAGGGGAAGGGTAGGGACCTGTAGCATGAATTCTAATTGGTCTTAATAATAAAAACCCAGAGTCAGATTACAGGCCAAATAAATGTTTTAAAAGGTCAGAGAAGTAAAGGAGCTGGCCACAAGAGAGACCTCTTCTACTAATATTCAAATCAAAGGGGTGCACCTGCTCAGACTGCAATGAGCTCTTGCTGTCTCCTCCTACCTTATATTCCTCCAGCCAAATCCCTTCTTGTCTCTACCTCCTTAGCACTGGGATTAAGGACATGTGACTCCCAAGTACTGGGATGTTGGGAGTCTCTTGCATCCTCTTGCAGAGTTGCTTACACCTTAGAAATCTAATTGAGCCTTATCGGTATACAGGAACCTGCTCGACCGGTGGTCTCTTCTACTCATTCCAGGTACTGAGATAAACGGAGTGCCCAGAACTGAGATGGGCCTGGCCCAGGAACTAAGATAAGCAGTTTATTGTCTGATGTTTATTATCTGGGATAATTACCAGGACCCCAGAGTTAGCAGAAGTTACCCCTCCTCATTTCCTCCCTGTCTGCTACCCCTCCCCATTTCCTCCCTGCTTTGCTTTAAAAACTCCTTTTTACATCAATAAAGTTAGACCTTGACAAATGCACTGCTTGGTCTCCTTCCTTCTTTCTCTCCCATTATTTTCAGGTTCTAGCCCACCTCGACCCACCAATAACTAGGCCCCGCATATCGGGGCACTGGGATTAAAGGTATGACCCACCACTGCTTGGCAGTTTCTCTTTTAGACTGCATCAATTTCGTGTAGCCCAGGCTGGCCTTGAGATCCATCTGTCTTAGCCTCTTGCCTTAGCTTCTAAGTGCTAGGATTAAAGACCCATTCCACTATGCCTAACTTTAAAATCTTTGTAAATATGAGAAAACTAGAATTAGGCTACAAAAACTAATCCCGTGCATGGATTAAGTGTAAATTCTAAAGTATGATAATCTAGCTCTACTGTCCCTTCCATTACACCATGTTGCAAAACGAAAAGGAATACTGCTGATTCATAACTAACTAGCCATGTCTTAATAGCATTTCTGTTCCCCACTAAAAGATTATTCAGAACAAGGCACGGGGAAAGCAGTCAGAATACAAAGAAGCACTAGAAACTTCCTGGGGGACTAAATATAGTTCTATTATTGAATGTCACAAAAAGCAACCTATTTATACAGCAGGCCCCATCAGCCTGGTGGATGACTGAAATGTCAGACAGTAGCAAAATCTACATACACATACTGGAATATTTATTTCAACAGTTGGGCTAAGTGAATAATAGGCAAGGAACACACTGTTGAGACAGAAACTGGTACTAGGTCGTGGGGTACTGCTGTGACTGTGGTAGCATTTGAACTTTGTCTTGGGATTTCTCTTGCTGTGACCAAAAGCAAATGGGAAGAAAGGACTTATTCCATCTTACAGCTTACAGTCCATCATCTGGAGAAGTCAGGCCAAGTGTTCAAGACAGGAACCTGGAGGCAGGCACTGATGCCCAGGATCACAGAGAAATGAATACTGCTTAAGAGCATGTCCCCCATGGTTTGATCAGTATACTTTCCTATAGCATCCAAGACCACAAACCCAGGAGTGGTTGAGCTGTGCCCTCCCATCTCAACCGATCACTCAAAAAATAAATAAAAAGCACTTCTTGTCCACAGGGCAATCTGGATGTTCATTTTCTCAACTGAGGTTTCTCTTCCTAAATGACTCTAGTTTGTGACAAATTGACATTAAACTAGCCAGTACAACCTGGAAGAGCTACTAAGTGCTCAGAACTCAGTAGACTGCTCTGTAAGAGCTAAGATTGCTAAGAGCTATGCAGATGATAGAAGCCTCACTTGTGAAGTTTCAGAGGATATTTTGAGAGTCCCCTCAAGACTCCTAGAGCTGAGCTTGGTGGCACAAGCCTTTAATCCCAGCACTCAGGAGACAGAGCTTAAGGCTGGAGATTTCTATGTCTGAGGCCAAACTAGTCTACACAACAAGTTCCAAAACAGGTAGGACAACATGGAAGGACCCTGACTCTATCAGGGCCATCTGATATTTTGAATTGAGTATCTGTGCTTCTAGTCAGCGGGAGCTTAAGAATCACCTGTGATTAACAAGAGACCAGATCACTAAAGTGAAACCTTTGCTTTGATGATATAATTAACAATCAGCTGTGATTCAGACGCCAGCATCACTGAGGCAAAAATCATCCGGGAAGTGTTTTCTCAGAGCCAGCACACAAAAGCTGTCATCCAGAGGGGGACAAACATTAACTGATTTTCCTCCTTCAGGCTCTTGAACTGGGAGCACTTCATGCTGGCAGTTGAACCTGATAATGTGTAAGCATTTCCCAAGTGGTAATGGTTTTGAAGACATAAAGGGATCAGAGAGATGAGGCTTGGTACCATGTTATAGTCAAAGTCCCTGAAGAAAGCCCAGAAGAGGTGAAGGTGCAGCCCAGCAGCAGAGACCCCAGCACTTGAGATGCCAGTACCAGGGGATAACCACAAAGACAGCAGCAACTGTGCAGTAGAGCCAGCCTGAGCCTATGAGACAAACTGTGTGCTGCCAACAGAGCTGGAGAAATTAAAACCTTGGGAATCCAGGAAGTCATTAGTGAATCCCCAGTGGACTTAGGTTTTGCTTTGATTTTTAGCTTTGTCCTGATTCTTCCCTCTGGGATTTTTTTTTTTTTCTTTTCTTTCTTTTTAACAAGAGCCCACATTCAAACAAACTTTGAAAATTTTAAAAGTGTTTGAATTTACTTTTTTATTTTTATTTTTTGGTTTCTTAAGGCAGAGTCTCTATGTATGATCAGGCTGGCCTTGAACTCCGCTAGGATTAAAGGCATGCAATACCCAATCCCAACTATGTATTTGCATTTATTTTTTTAAGGACTGGGGTTAAAAGTTAGAATGTTTTATATCATGATAATAATATTAATGACATCTTGGGTGGAAATAAATGAAATTTTCTGTTGAGTACTGATACGATTGTGTGTCAAGAAGTAAAGGTGTAAATCACTCTAGCTAGTTTTATGTCAAACTGATACAAGTTAGAGTCCTTTGATAAAACAGAACCTCAGTTGAGGCTGGCCCATGAACAAGCCTGTGCCAAACCTGGTGGGTAGATGGTCTCTGAGATGTGCAAGAAGCAAACTGATAAAGCAAGGAGGAACAAGTCAGTGAGTAGCACTCTGTGGCTTCTGCTCCAGTTCCTGCCTCCAGGTTCCTGCTCAAGCTTCCCTCAGTGGAAGACTATCAGCTGTAAGGTGAAATAAACACCTTTCTATCCAAACTGCTTTATGTGCATGTTATTTTATCACAGCTTTATAAAAAGATAGATACAGATGGACAGACGGACAGACAGACATAGGAAGATGAGGTGTTGAATATTTCATTAGGTTTTGACCAAAGGTTTTGCCAAAGAGAAACTGTACTGAGGTTGTGTATATATGAGACACATGTAAAAAATTATAGGAGATGCTTTCAGAACAAATTACGATATAAACCACTACCCAAGTCCTAAGATCAACCTACATGCACAGAAATAGAGGCAAATACAAACCTGGCAAAAACTTTTTTAAAAAAGAAAACCAACAGGTAATGGAACCTTTGTTTGCAATTATACAGTCTATCAGGTTGACTTGTCTACTAACACACATCATCTTCAAAAATTGTTCAAGATGGAATTCAAACTACCAGAAACAGCAAAAACAAGTTCTTACCAATTCTCAAAGGAAACAACAGAAGTCCATTTCTAGATGACCTAGATATTGCAATAATCAAAGAATTTTAGGGACCAGTGAGATGGCTCAGCAGGGTAAAGTTACTTGCCACAAAGCCTGATCTGAGTTCTATCCCCAGAACTCACATGATAAAAGGTGAGAAAGTCATCTTCTGACACAGACACAGTAAATAGTAAAATAGTCATCTCTTAAGAGTGAACATCTGAAACCAAGTCAAACGATAGAAGAGGTAAACAGAACACACGAACAACAGCAAGGGTAAACATCTGAGTAATTATCATGAACTACGTTTCTCCTGAACTATTAAAAACATAAAATTGTCAAATCAAAAGCTTTAACACATCAAGGTAAAGGAAGAGTTAAATGTATGTAGAGACCAAAAACAAAAACAGTAACGCTGTGAATCCAACCACACCAAAATTGCATTAAATGTTAAGCATTGAAAATTAGTAGTGCATGCCTTTAGTCCCAGCAGTAGGAAGACAGAGGCCAGCCTGATCTACAGAGTGAGTTCCTGGACAGCCAAAGCTATGCAGAGAAGCCCTGTCTTGGGGCGGGGGGGGGAGGGGGGGGACGACCAAAAAACCAAAAAACCAAAACAAAAAAACCACCAGGGCTGGAGAGATGTTTCAGCTATTAGGAAGAGCACTTACCACTCTTCCAAAGGACCCCAGTTCAATTCCCAGCACCCACATGGCAGCTCACACTATCTCTAACTCCTGTGCCAAGAGATCAGATGACCTCATTTCATGAAGGCAAAACACTGATGTACATAAAAATAAATTATTAAAATAATAAAAAAGCTGGGCAATGGTGATGCACACCTTTATTCCCATCACTCAGGAGACAGAGGCAGGCAGATCTCTGTGAGTTCAAGAGCAACCTAGTCTATGGAGCTAGTTCTAAAGCAGACAAGGGCTACACAGAGAAACCCTGCCTGGAAAAACAAAACAAAACAAAACAAAATAATAAAAATTAGTAATAAACCAGGCATGGTGATACACTCCTATTATCACAGCACTGGAGGAGGCAGAGGCAGGATTAGGAGTTCAACTAAATAAGACCATCTCAAATTGCTCTTTCTCCAAACTTAAAAGAAAAACTGATAGCCTAGATTTGTTTTGTTTTGAGAAAGGTTCTAATTTAACACCAGATGACCTTAAATATGCTACTATATAAAAATCAAAATATATAAAATTAGAAGAGAAAATATATATGACCTTGAGTTAGGCAAATAGTTCTTAGATAAAATATCAATCCTTAAATCTAAAGTCAAATTGTAATTCATTAAAAATCAAGACACTGCTGATCTGTCTGTGTATTATGGTTTCACACTGTACTCCTAACATCTCAGAGACAGGAAGATTCCCACTTAATTTGAGGCCAGTCTGTGTACTTAGTGAGTTCCAAGTTAGCCTGGGTTACTGAGATGAAGAAGGAAAGGAGAAGGAAGAGGAGGAGAAAAAAGATAGATGACAATGACCACATATATCAGAAAGGGAGAAAGGGAAAGTATATTTGCAAATGGGATACTATGTATCCAGATCTAAAAAAAAAAAAAAAAAAAAAAAAAACTTAACAGTAAGAAGACAAAACCCAATTTAAAAATGAGTTTATAGTATGATTTCAGCTACATGACATGGAAAGACTCACTAAAGTTTTCCTGCTAGAAGTTAAGCATTCTTTGCTGAAAAAAATTACTGCATATTAAATGCACACCCCCCACACAATGTTTTTTTTTCTTGCTTAAACTTTTATTTACCTGTTTGCATGTTTAATTTTTTTTTTTTTTTTGAGGATTGAATCAAAACACTCTAATGCCCAGATATATTACCAGTTCCATAGTTTTCCTTTTAAATGTTAAAATGGCCAGCAGGCAGCTCACTACTTGACATTTGCCCTGCAGAGAAACCAAGCAAGTACCTCAAAACCTGAAGAGATGCTAGCTGGATTAAGACTGTGGTTCACCACCATTCCATCAGTTAAGACAGAGAATGATGTTCCTATGGCTCTGAAGAACTCATCAGGTAGAGCAACTGCAACTGTAGGATAACAACTGCAAGGAAAGGAAACTAGCTTCCCAAATGGTGGTTCCTTAAGCAGTCATTAATATCACAGCTGTTTATCTCTTACGAGGCTCTTCTCAGAGGCTATGAACTGCCTACAGGCACAGACCAGACTTCACTTTAGTGTTAGGAATTAAACAGAGGTGCTGTCATGGCCACTGCTCCAATCCTTGTTTTGTATCAGGGGTTTTTGCTTAAGTCATGACAACTTTATATGACCCCATGCACAGTACATAGGGCCTCATCACAGCAGTCCTCAGTCCCATCAGAAGGAGTACCTCTCTATATATTACAGCTGGTGTAATTGACTAAAGTCCAGTCCCCAGCAAAGCCTGATGAGTGGTTTTGCCTCCTCTTTGTGGCCTTCTCACAAAGAACAGACAACTCACCCAGACATGGTGACTCAGACCTAACCTATAATCCAAGAACATGGACAGTTGAGGTTGGAGGATTGCTACAAATTCAATACCAGTCTGAGTTACACAGTGAAACCTGGCCACAAAAAAACAAAACAGGCACATCCACAGTTCTAGAAGGCCAAAGAAAGTGCCAGAGAACAGCAAGGAGCAGAAACTTCCAGAGAACTAAGACTACAAATGGCTACAGAACTACATGGTACCAAGCAACTGGTATTTCTTTAAGAGACCACTGTGGTTCCGCTGAAAGTGAAGCATTCATGGCACCCTGAAATTGGAGCCACTATGAAAGAATGGCATCAGATATAACAGCACAAGCCAGGAATCCCAGCACTAAAGAAGTAAAAGCAAAGGGACTGCTATTAGCTAGGGCCAGCCTTTATTTATACAGTAAGTTCAGAGAGGAGGAAGTAGGAGGGGTGGAAATGAAGCCAGGGCAGGGAGGGAGGGAGAGGGGAAGAGGAGGAAAGGGAAGCGTGGAAGCAGGGACTGAAACTGACAAAGTACCTGAGATTTCCATATGGAAGAGCTCTCAGCTACTTAACAATGAGGGAGAGGGTAAAAGAAAGCAACTGAGAGATTGGGGAACTGTTTGGTAAATTGTGCTAATGACTATGAAATTTCAAGTATCTGTTAACTCAAAATTGTACACACACTGTGGTGGGGGACACAGCAGAAACCTTAATTTTGAATTTAACCTGCACTGGAGCACCCACAGAAGAATTAACTAATTACTTGGAAGGACACCTGTGCTTGTGCTTCCTATCCAGACTTACAGATTGTTTTACATAAGGTCAACTGAGCAAAAGCTCAAATAAAAGTCTTTTTCTGACTTTAACATCTTAAACACATCACTATGATTAGAAAACACTAATGAACTAATGTAGTGGCACATGCCTTTAATCTCAGCACTCAGTAGGCAGAGGAAGGCAGAATCTTTGTGAGTTCAAGGTCAGCCTGGTCTAAAGAGCGAGTTGCAGGACAGCCAAAAATACAGAGAAACCCTGCCTCAAAAAAACAAAAGAGCAAGGTTAATACCTGCTTAAAGGATTATTGTGAGGGTTAGATAATATATGAACATTTAGAATGGTACACAGCACATGTTGGTCATTAGCTATTATTAAATATTTAAGAACCTGTATTCTTCTCTAATCCTAAAAATATCACAGTGGAATTCTGTCACCTAAGTATATGTAAGGGCTGAGAGTGTGACTCTAGTGCTGAATTTACCCTAGCATGTGTGGGGCCCTACATTCAATGTCCAGCACGGCAAAAAAAAAAAAGTCAAGTTGTCATGCAGAAATAGGTTTGAACTTTACATTAGACCGGGGGGAGGGGGGGGACCAGTAAAGGAGACAAAAGCTTGAAATTTAACAAAGTTAACATTCACTTTTCAAGAGAGCATGAGAAGTTCAAAAGATGGAAACAAAAGTGAATATAGAAAATAATAAAACAGAAAACAGTAAAGCATAATTTAAAAAATTTTTAAAAATTAAAAAAAAAAAGACAAAGATAAAGGGGGAACAGTTAAGAATGTGCTCCCCTCAAAAAAAAGTCCTCCCTGTGATGATACCCCAAAGGTCTAAACAGATTATTTTCACTCATTATTTTTGAAGTTTATTTAAATCAAAATTTAAGACAGACAAATGCTTAACTACCTGACTACTGTAGCATCCATGGCAATTTGAAATTTTGCTGAAGTTGGCACACGAATTAAATGTGAATCAGATGCATAACACTTGTAAACAAACCTAGCAATGGCCCCCGAGTTTTCAAAGTCCTTCACCTATTCTATCCCATGAACATGCATGCTTCTTTGTCATTTCAAGTTTGGAAGATCAGAGATTTCAACCTCTAGTAAAAAACCAAGAGGACTAAGAAGATGATTCCAATGAGTAAGAGTGTTTTGCTAAGTAAGCATGATAAACTGAGTTTGACCTCTAGCACCCACAGAAAGACAGGTATGATCATGTATCTGTAAGATCACCATAGGACACAGACTATAGGCAGACAATCTCCAGAGCTTCATGAACAAACAGTATAGCCAAAACTTCAAGACTTATATTCAGAGTAGTAAAAGCAGGATTCGTAACCTCCTTCAGCCTTCTGAGTGATCATGTGGACATACACCACACATACATATATACACATATAAACAAACCAACAAAAGAAAAATGTCATGAGTTTAATCAATAATAAGCTGTTTCTACAGGGGCTGTAGAGATGGTTCATCAAAAGCACTTGCTGTTGGGTTGGGAGGCTGCAGCTGGATGTAAAATAAATAGATGAAGAGGAAGGGGACCTGGGTTCAGTTCCCAGGACTCACATGGCAGCTCACAAAGGCTGGCCTGTAGCCCAGGTTCCAGGAGATCCAATGCCCCTCTTCTGGCGTACATGCAAACAAACAAGCAAACAAAAAACCACAACTACAAATAGGAGATGTCTGCTATCAAACTTGTCAACCGTTCATAATAATTTGATTTCTTAGTTGATCAGTGATAGCACACCTTTAATCCCAGCATTTGGGAGACATAGGCAAGTGGATCTCTGTGAGTTCAAGGCCAACCTGGTATACTGAATGAGTTCCAGGACAGCCAGGGCTACACAGAGAAACCCTTCCTTGAGGAGAAAAAAATATATATACAATAAAAAAATATGCTCCTACTTGACACCAAAACAAAACAAAACAAAAAAGCTCAAGATCTTTAACATCTTATACTTCATCATTAAGAACCAAATCACCTCCAGCAAAGTAAAATAAGTAGCATAAAGTGTTGTATGTAGCCTTTTTTCCTCTGAAGATGAAGACCTACTAAAAGCTATTTCTTCTGAGGCTTGGAATGTAGTTCAGTGGTAGAGTGGTACTCATGCAAGGTCCTGAGTATGATCAGGAAATAGGCAAGAAGAAAAGGTGTGGGGAGGGGGGGCTATTTTCTATCCCAATTATACATGCTAAGTCAATACTTTAGCTACAACTCAGTTTCCAGCTAATTAAAAATCAAATTTTAATGATTTCTTTATCAAGCTTTCACAAATACAATTTTTCCCTAATCTTTCCCACCACAACAAACAAAATATATAATTCAATAATTATAATCAAGGGGGCAGGCTAGAGATGGCTAAGTGGTTAAGAGCACTTATTGCTCTCGCAGAGGACCTGGGTTCAGTTCCCAGCATCCACATGGTGACTCACAGAACAACTACAATTCTAGTTCCAGAGGATCCAATGCTCTCTTCTGATCTCCATGGCTTTCTGCACACAGGTGGTACACATACTCAAACTCACATATACAATCAAACTTCAGTTCCAGAGTATGCAACACTCTGATCTGAGGGCTCACAAAGCTATGTAGTGTGTATATACTCACACAGACTCATTCATATATATATATATATATATATGTATATATATATATATATATTTACATATATATATTTTTAAAGATCATGACAAAGGAACACATGGCTATAGTCACCATATCTTCTAGGTTATTTGGGGGAAAGTTATCAATAAATCATATTGGATCAAATAACTATTTTGAATTATTTCACCTAATGTATAATACAGCAAGTATTATAACTAACACTGAAATATCTAAATCTTTATTACATTATAAAAATTGTGTGTGTGTTGTGGCAGTCGGAAGACAATGTATAGAAACTGGTTCTTCCCTTCCACTATGTGATCCTAGGGATCAGTTTGTCGGGCTTTGGCAGTGGGTGCCTTTACCTGCTATTACCTTTCTGAACCAAATTTTAAATCTTTGTCTTATCTCAGCCACCACTAGTTTTAAATCTTTGTCTTAACTACTAGGTTTTTTTGTTTTGTTTTTTGAGACAAGGTTTCTCTGTATTGTTTTAGAGCCTGTCCTGGAATTCGTTCTGCAGACCAGGCTGGCCTCGACTCACAGAGATCTGCCTGCCTCTGCCACTGCCAAAAGCTGGCTTTTTGTTTTTTGTTTGTTTGTTTAGGGGTTTTTTGTTGGTTGGTTGGTTGGTTTTTAAAGACAGGGTATCACTATGTAGACCTAGCTGTCCTGGAATTCACTATGTAAACCAGGCTGTTCTCCAACTAAATGATTTGCCTACTTCTGCCTCCAGTGTTGGGATTGCCACCACATCCTGCTTCCATTTAAGAACAAGGTCTCTGTAAGCTTGTAATTCACTCTGTAGACAAGGATGGGTTGAACCTCACAACGATCCTCTTGCCACTACCTTCATGTGCTGGGATTAAAGTACATACCACTACATCTTAGTTGTTGTAATACTTGGCTAACATGCAAATAAACCCTGGGTTCAATCCCCAGACGTAGCATTATATACCTGTACTCCTAACTTCTAATTGCTGCATATAATAGAGGCAGAACGAGCAAGATCAGTTTTTTCATACATGAGAAGCTATCTCAAAAAAAAAATTCAACCTATAAGCAGTTTAATAAAATCTGTCATAAGACTTTGATTTAAAAATTAACACTGAGTAGGATTTTCAAAGATGGTAGAAAAAAAATAATGGAAGAGATAATGTGAAAAGGAAAGGTAGAATGCCAAAAGATACAAAAAAGAAACAAGTTGTAACTAATTAGTACATATAGTACAACTGGTTTTATGTTATTTGTGTCCAGAGCATCTGTATTTGCTTTCTGAGTGAAGAACTGTGGTACCTATTATACATTAAAAATTTCCTCCTTCCATGTATACTTTTAGCTGTTTTGTCAAAAATCAGGTGTTCGTAGGTGTGTGGGTTAATATCAGGATTTTCGATTCAATTCCATTGGTCTACCTGTCTATTTTTATGCCAATACCAAGATGTTTTCAGGACTATAGCTCTATAGTAGAGCTTCAAGTTGGGGATGGTGATGCCTCCTGATGTTCCTTTATTGTACAGGGTTTTGACTATCCCGGGTCTTTTGTTTTTCCATATATAGTTGTTACTTTTCAAGCTCAGTGAAGAATTGGACAAACTCAGTCCCCCTGAACATGGGTCTCAGAAGGCCTGGGAAGTATAAGGAACCTCTGACAGTGGAACTAGAATGTATCCCTGGTGCACAAAAAAAACTTTGGGAGTACATTCCCCATGGAGGGATACTTCCTTAGCCTAGAGGCAAGAGGGAGGGCCTAGTCCCTACTCCAAATGCCTTTGAAAGATTTTGTTAACCCCTCCTGGAAAGCAACACCCTCCCTGTGGACTTGGGGGTGGGGGGAATGGGATGGGATGGGAGGGTGGTCAGGGAGCAACGGAGGGAGGGAGGAGGGAGGAGGGAGGGAGGGAGGGAAGTAAGGGAGTAAGGAAGTAAGGAAGGAGAGGGAACTGGGATTGATACGTAAAATAAAAAAAAAAAAAAAACTTTAGTAAGCAGGGCTGGAGAGATGACTCAGCAGTTACTTCCAGAGGCCCTATGTTCTATTCCTAGCACCCAAATATGTTGGCACACAACCAGAACTCCAGTTCCAGTATCTTATGGGCACCAAGACATGGGTAGGCAAAACACATTTAAGCAAATTATTTTTAAGGAATGAATTCATTAAAATAGGTATAAGCCAGGCAAAGTGAATTTAATTTGTGCCTGGAGTCCCAGCATTTGGGAGAATGAGGAGGATTAGGAACTCAAGGTCATTCTTACATAGGAAAATCGGTGTGTGTATGTACATGTAAGGGGAGGGGGGTTCTATAAGATACAACAGCAAGTACATAAAGAAACTAACAATACACAATGCAGGTGTGAAGAAACTACAGCTTTACATAAAAATTTTAATGGAAGATATTATATGGAACATAGAATGAACTAAATGGCTAACTAGACAAATGAAAACCCAATGTAGAGTGTACAGAAAAAAAAACATGCATGTGTTAATATAAGAAAATATTGTTAACTATTAAATCTACAGTATATCTTAAAATAAAAAACAAGAAACTTAGAGAAATAAGATGTTATTTGAACAGAAAGAATAAGCACAAATACTATACACTTGCAGATTTAAATGCATTGAAGGGGCTGGAGATAAAGCTCAATGGGGGATTCACCTGTCTACCACACACAAGACCAGAGTCAATCACCAGCATTACAAAAAATAAATTAAATAATTGCAAGTCTAAAGTTAACTGAAATCAAGAAAATATCATTTAAAAAATCGTTATAAGCAATGATTTAGTTTTAAAAGGTTTAGTTAAAAGTCTTAAAAATTCACATCTTTACTCTTATCCTGAATCAATTTTCATAGACATAAATTAATCAAATTGGGTAAAATCATCACATTTTTTTTTTAGAGGGTGCTCATGTGCCACAGTGTACACTTGACAGTCAAAGGACAACTCTCAAAAAACCAATTTTCTCCTTTAGGGAGCAAATTCAGCTCATCAATTTTGGTGTCTATCTCACCAGTCCGTATTCATTTATTCTTATTCTCTCCTTCCCTCCCTTCCTCTCTCTCTCTCCCACCCCCCCCCCACACATTTGGGGAGGGGGGAGCTTTTCCAGACAGGGTTTCTCTGTGAAGCTTTGTAGACCAAACTGGCCCCGAACTCAGAGATCTACCTGCCTCTGCCTCTTGAGAGCTGGGACTAAAGACCTGCACCACCATCTCCGGCAACATTAAACTTTTTATTTTTATTTCACACCCACAGGTGTTTGGTTTGCATGTGTGTTTGTGAGGGTGTCAGATTCACTGCAACTGGAGTTACAGACAGTTGTAAGCTGCTAGGTAGGTGCTGGGTATTGAACCTAGGTCCTCAAGAAGAACAACCAATGCTCTTAACAGCTAAGCCATTTCTCCATTTCTGCTTTGGGCTTTGACAAATTTTCAAAAAATTGTATATTAATGTCAAATGCTTTTTTAAGGCTCCATACTATAGAGAGGTTAAAAATAAAGGTTTGTAGTTTAAGAATACAACTAGAAGGAATTATAAAATACGACAGCAAAAAAGTTAACCAAGATCCAAGGACAATTTAAATCCAATCTTTATTTTGCAAAAGTTAATTCAACACTCCTCCTATGGTATGCTATAGTTTCACTTCAAAATATGCTTCCACACTAGATCTCCTCAATACAGTATATTAAGTTTATTACAAAATTAACTAATACAATCCAGGCTCTAGAACCAATCTCATGACAAGGACATTTAAATATTCAGTCTTACAGTCATTTTGAAAGTTTAGCAATCTACACTGAAGATCAAATACACATTTTTATCTACCTTTTTATTTGGGAAGTCATAAGGAGTAACAGTATTATCTATCCAGAAAGAAGCAAACCACTTTCCTTTCAGAAACAAAACAAAGCAAAGAAGGTAATGCAAATATTGCCATCATTCATCTATAACTATAGTAACTTACCTAGGTGTAAGCCAACTCTACAACAATATAAGTGGCCTTTCTATGCTGTACAGTTTAAGGTTTTTGTTGGGGAAATGTTTTGTTGGAGTAAGGGAGACCAAATCAAAACAGTGCTGTATGCATTCAAGGCAAGTGCTATTATACCACTGAGCCCTACCTTAAAATTTAAGTTCCTAAAATGTATCTGAAACTTAGGTTTTAGAAGGCACTAAATAAGCTATTTTTCTTTCATTCTACTTCAATTTTACTTTGTTTTGCTTTTCGAGACAGGGTTGTTTAGGTTTGTATAGCTTTGTAGACCAGGCTGGCCTCAAACTCACAGAAATCCACCTGCTTCTGCCTCCCAAGTGCTGAGATTAAAGACATGCACCAACATTACCTGGCTTTCTACTTCAATTTTAAAAGCAACAGCAGAAACAAATCAGGAGCTGATACTGCAATTGCTGTCATATAGCATATCTACATTACAAATATTTAAATAAAATCCCTTAAAATTTCTCAGAGACAGTAACCAAAAAAACCAACCTGGAAGATGCAGACTGCCTTTGTCATATACACAAGCAAATCAATCCATCTTTCCTGCTTCTCCTGTTTCCAAATGGAAACCTTTTTCAATATAATCTTCCAAAAATCAACCTGGTCTATGAATTAAGATAGTAGTAGCCATGATTAAACAATCTCCAGCCACTCATATTTTTAACAAAGATAGTAATGACCACCTATTTACTTATTAATCTAGATGCCAAGTAGTAGGTTTGTTTAAATAAACTAAAGGTATATAAAGGTATAGCTCAGTAGTAGACAAACAACACATATATATGCTACAGACATAGCCCCAACACCACAAAATAAACTCATGCTCTTTACAAATAGTTTAGATTTGCTTTCCTAGAATAGGCTTTGCCATAAAGATGTACATATAAATGCTGGGCCTTTAAATAATGAAGTAATTGCTGCTGGTTGGTGTGTGTGTGCGCACTTAATGATCCTTTAATAACTTGTCTTTTGAATGATTCTGTCCTACCTTTGCTGCTGCAGCCCGCCTGTCCTTTGCATCACTGAATTCAAACTTCTGGAAGTACCCAATATGCACTGTAACAGACAGATGGACAGATCAATGGGCCACAGCGGCAAAGGCCAGAGACACAGACTTGATAAATTAAAATCAAGATATACCAAGGGGAAGGGGAAACCAGAAAAGAGAAAGGAAAAAAGTTATCTTCCTCTATTCTATATATAGCAAAATTCTTGAACTTGAAGTCTATGACCATCCCATACTCAATATTCTTTTTGCTCTTCTTGTTTTTATTCTAACTTATTATTTTGAAACTTGAGTCTCATATAACCCAAGCTAGCCTGACCCTGAACATCAGTTCCTTCTCTCCCCACCTCCCCAATACCAGGATTAGGTGTGTATCATCATGCTTGGTTTTATGCAGGGCTGAGGACTGAGCCCAGGGCTTTGTGCATGCACTCTACCAATTCAGCTATACCCAAGCCCCAAATAAAGTATTCTTAATTAAAAATTATTGCCCACAAGTACAATGAATTAATACCAAAGTAACAGGCAACAAAAATGCATCAGTATATTTTAATGCCAGTAATAGTTAACAGATACAGCAGGCACTTTTGAAATGCTGCCCATTTCTTCATAAAAAACAAATTACCATATCTAAACTTTCTATATGAAAGCTGAACTGTCAAATTATTACATACAGGAAATTTTCACTGTAACATTAATATCTTCATAATTAGAGTATACTTAAAAATGACAGAATAAAACTTGTAATTCAGCATTTTACCATTCTGTATTTTATCTTACTATGTAAGTATAACTACTAGCACAGCTACATGACTACTTTGAAGATTCCAAACAGTATATGGTAAGGGCACTGTGGTATTCCCATAAACTCATAAGGAATGGTACTATTAAGATCTATGGCCTTTTGGAAGTAGGTGTGGCCTTGTTGGAGGAAGTGGTCACTGTGGAGGCAGGCTTTGAGTTCTTCAACACCCAAGCTGCACCTAGTTCATTTCACTTCCTGTTGCCTTCCAATTAAAGTGCAAAATTCTCAGCTCCTTCTCCAGCATGTCTGCCTGCACCACCACCATGTCCCACTATGATGGTAATGATCTAAACCTCTGAACCGAAATAGAGCCATCCCAATTAAATCTTTTCATTTTTAAGAGTCACCATGGTCATGCTGTCTCTTCACAGGAATAGCAACCCTAACTAAGACAGCCAACAAGCACCAAGGCCCATTATGTTACAAGTAAAGCATTTATATATAAACTCTGAACTAAATATTTAAAAGCTAAACAGAATCTGACCCATCACTTCAAATTCATAATCACACTTCAAGAGGCTTCTATTTAATAGTCCAAAATGCTAACTTAAGTCAGCTAAAGTATCACATTGGAAAATTTTAATCAGATAGTATACCCTAATGCCCATTTCACCTGTCTTCATGCAAAAGCTTGCGTACAGACCATAGACCAGGAACCAAAATGATCATGGATTATCTTAAGGCCTCTTAATAGGCTCTTATTACCCATCTCTGTATCTGACCTACTATCCTACTAAAGGTAGAAATCTTTAGTAATTAGCAGATCACTAATTTTCATCAATCCAAAAACTAAGACAGACAGCACCTGAACTCTATAGCAGAGATTTTTCCAAATCTAATGTAACTCACCTGAGTTTCCCATTAATGTATGACAAATGCACTGGTATGTGACTTTCTTTTATTCTGACTATAAAAAGTTCACATAACCATATCCATAGTGGAACCTGTTTGTTCATGGTCACCTCAATCTGTGGTCCTTCATACCTGGCTTAGACTATCTCTCATTCTGGAGCAAGATAATAGAAACCAAATACAATGCCAAAAAGGCAGGAGGGACCAAGAATGGAACACGGTGGTTAGGGAAGGTGTTGCCTAGCTCTAAGTTTAATTCCCACAACACAAAAGGAAAACTACTTATTAGATAGCTGAAGAAACTTAAATCTGGTATGTAATTTGTATGATTTACAACATTAAATTAGCTCTAAGATGCTTTGGGTGATTTTTATTATATTCACTATGATGGCAACCATTAATTTCAGAATATTTTATCACTAAAAATAAACCCAGTAATTACTAGCTAGCTATCTTTTCCCATTCTACCCATCCAATCTCTGGCAATTACTGACCTAATATTTCCTTTCTCTACTGATTTGCCTATGCTGGACATTTTACAAATGATTATAAAGAAGTAGGAGGTCTACTGTGCCAAGCTATGCTGCTTATCTAGGAAAACCAGCAAAGTAAGGAACTTTCAAAGGATAGTAAACAGGTATGTTTCAATGACTGAACAGAGTAACAATTCAGTCAAGACTATTAAATGTTGCTTAAACCTCCAGTAATGCTAATATTTTTACAAATAAGGAAACAGAAGTCATCAAAATGAACTGATGCAAAATTACACAGATGATCAAAGACAACTGAAACAATTTAGCACCATAAGATGTCAAATGCTTAACCAATTTGTTTTTTCTAATTAATCGTCTCACTCATTTTTAACCCAGTATTATGAATGCTATCCTTTCTCATCCATTCCAGACATTTTTTTCTTACACAGAAAAGTCTAACAGACTTCTCACCACAGTTTTCTTTGTTCTCATGAAAAGTGGTCAACAGGTGCTTTTACACTAGTTCCACCAAAATTGGAATATTTCAAGCTGTTTCACACAGTCTTGGGGAATAAGTCTATCTCAACAGCACTATCCTAAATCTTTCAAAAAAAAACAGGTCATACTGCCTACTAATTGACTCTACCCATCTCCTATCACTCTAATTCCCAATAATCTAGAGTGACAAGTCAGTTTCTTACTGTTCACTCAATACTCAAACCATTAATCACTCCTGCCTTTGTCTGCTGCCTCCTACTCTTTTTCTATCATTAGTCATTTTTCTTTTCCTTTTTCTTTCCTCTTCTTCTCAACCCCCCACTCCCGACCAATCTTTCTTTCTGGAGTCAAATTCTCTCTACAAAACCCTAGTTGTCCTGATTTCACTATGTAGACAAAACTGGTCTCAAACTCAAGAGATCTGCCTGCCTCTATCTCCAGGGAGCTGGAATAAAAGGTGTGTGCCACTGTGCTCAGCTTTTTTTTTTCCCTCCCCCAAATCAGCTTTAACTCTTTCCTGTTTGTTTGGACAGTTCAATTTGCAATATGTCGTCTTGTCACTAATTAATACATAACCCAGGTTGGGCAAACTCAGATTCTCATATTAGAACTGTAACTATGTCGGGCAGTAGTGGCACATGTCTTTTAATCTCAGCATTTGGGACACAGAGGCAGGTAGATTTTTATGAGTTAGAGGCCAGCCTGAGCTACAAAGTGAGTTTCAAGACAGCCAGGGCTGTTACACAGAGACACCCTGTCTGAAAAAAACAAAAACAAACAAACACAAAAAATTATAAATAAGCATGAGCCATCATGGTCCAGGTTGTTTTATTTTTAAATCAGAGATGTATGAAGGATAACTGTGTCAAACTAACGTCAACATTCAACTTCTTGACTGTTTTGGTTACACAAAGAGGCAGGTGGATCCCTGTGAGTTCAAGGCCAGCCCAGGCTACAGACAAAGTTCCAGGACAGCCAGGGCTACAGAGAGAAACCATTTAAAAAACAAACAAAAAACTCAAAGCTTGTGTTGCAACTTCAATGTTCTTCACTTAACCCCCAAGATAGATAAACATTTTTGATTCAGTTACCTAGTTAGTACTATTTAGCAGCTGCTTTTATTTTTATAAATGCAGAGTCAGAGTAGTATACAGAACTCAAACTATTAATAAAACAGTTACACAAGATGACAGACTTATTCACTGGTTACTCCAAAACCCACCAGTATCTGCAACAAGATTTAAACAAACAAATCTGTCTTAGGTATTTGCCTAGCATTTACTTAACTGAGCATGGTGTCCATGAGTTCTATAGTTAATGTTCTTTCTGCCTTTTGTAATTAATGCCTGAAAAGACATGCACAGGCATGAATTCAAAATACCACAGAAAAATCTTAATAACCAACAATTTGCAAGAGTTTTATTCTGAATTCTACTCCCCTCAAAAAATGTTAGTTGGATATAGGTGAAAGCACTGCATTGTCCATTGTGTTAAATGTCTTCTAATTACAGAAAAGCTTACTATGAATAAAGGTTACAAATTTAGACTTTAATATTACTAGCAGACAAAGTACAGAAGAACTTAGGTCAAAAATAAACAAGAAAGTGCACTTCTAAAAGCTGTGGAAGTTTAACAACATAACAGGAAGGTAGTACTCCATAAATAGTTATCCATCACAACCATGAAGATCTAGTCAGGCAATGGTGGTGAATACCTTTAATCCCAGTACGGAGGCAGAAGGATCTCTGTGAGTTCCAGGACAGCTAAGGCTGTACCACAAAAAAGCCCTGTCTCCAAAAAACAAAACAAAAACATGACAATCTCTTCAATCTTGTTCATCTGACTACATAATAATCAAAACTTTTATTGACTCCAGCATTAACACAACATTAGGCAAGCTTAGTGTCATCCTTAACTTTTGAACCCTTACTTAAATGTTACACTTTATTTTTTTGTTATTTTAAGATTTTTATCTTATGTGCATTAGTGTTTTCCCAGTATGTATGTCTGTGTAAGGATGCCAGATCCTCTGGAACTGAAGTTACAGTTGTGAGCTGCCATATCAGTGCTGAGAAGTACAGACAGTGCTTTCAACTACTGAGCCATCTCTCTAGCCCCTTTGTTTTGTTTTTTGAGACAGGGTTTCTCTGTGTAGCTCTGGCTGTCCTGGAACTGGCTCTGTAGACCAGACTAGCCTCAAACTCAAGCGCCGGGACTAAAGAAGTGGGCCACCACACACAGCTTATACTTATGCCTAGTTAGAATATTTTGTGAATTCTGAAGTCCTATTTTTCATCAGTTTGGCTTTAGCTGGATGAAATGGAACATTACAAATCAAGCTTCAGATGTTGTCATACATTCTAAGAACTCAGCTATAACTATACCAAGGCTATGAGTGGAGATGAAAGTGAAATGAAGACAGAACTGGAGGAAAAGACAACGATGACAACCACCACACACAAAATTTTAGGGCCAGTGAGAATTCAGTAAAAGCTGAAGAGATGGCTTAGAAGCTAAGAACCATAGTTTCATTCCCAGAGGGCCCAACTTCCAGTCCCAGCACCCACACAGAGGCTTTTAACTTTGTGTAACTTCAGTTCCAAGAAATTTGACACGCATCTTCTGATCTCCTAGGACACCAAGCACATATGTAGTGGCACAGACATACATGCAGGCAAAACAATCAAGACATATAAAATAAAAATCATTTTGTTTTTTAAAGCTGAAACAGTGGAAAGAAGACTAAAAGATTAAGGCATTTTCTTACATTTGAAGTTAAATAGTAACAGTAACAAGTTCATCTAAAAACCTCTGCAGGTCTATGTTCTTGGGCCTGGGCAGATGAATCAGCTGGTAAAGTATTTGCTATACAAACATGAGGACTAAAGTTTGGATCCCAAGCACACATATAAAAAGCAGGGTATGGTAGCCTGCCTTTAATCCCAACACTGAATGACAGGAACAAGAGCACTGGGGAGAACAAGGCCAGGCAGCTAATTAGTGAGTTTTAGGTCCAATAACAGACACTGCCTTAACTCAGCAGTTAAGAGCATTTGTTGCTATAGCTGAATTTGATCTCCCGCACTTACACTGTGGTTTACAACCATCCCTAACTTCAGTTAAAGGTAACTATATGTCTTCTGGTCTCTATGGGCACCAGGCATGCAAGTGGTACACATACATATGTACAGGTAAAACATTCATACATATAAGATAAATAAACCTAAAATAATAAAATAAAAAATAAATCTCAAATAAAAAAAAGTGGTAAGAGTGATGAAGGAAGACATCACTTCCACACAGGTACCTGCACAACTCCACACACTGTATAAAATAAGGAGCACTCTCTTTTAAATAGAATTTCTCCAACTGTGAAGTAGCTAAGTAGGAGAATGTTTGTCTAATATGCACAAGTATTTACAAGCATCAATATATTTACCTAGTGATTTCCTGTTATACTATGTAAGTATGCTGTACACACAAAGACCAAGGGGTTTCACTCTCACCCTCAAAGGTCTCACATTTAGGCAACAAGAAGGACTTAGAGAGATGGCTAGTAGCACACACCCACACACAGGCAACATTCGGCACATGTATGTTCACCCATACCTGGAAACACACACAGACACACACACCATGCTCGCACAGACAATACCATGCACCTTCCATAAACAAGGAAGCATTGGTAAGTTAGATAAAGAGGCTCCAGAGCTCCAAAGATGCAGAGAAACCTTGTCTCAAAAAAAAAAAAAAAAAAAAAAAAAAAAACCCCAGAGGCTCCAGAAAGATATGAGGTAATAGTTAAGCAGTTTAAGAGAAAGCCTGTTACAAGAGGTAAGAGTATAAACAAACCCAGGAAACGTTCAGTGTATAATTATAAGCAGTGCAGTCAGAGTAGTGGGAGATAAGGCACAAGAACAGTTAAAATGGAAAAACATTAGGTGACATTAATTAAAATGGAAACTATGAATGCTGGAAGGAATCTGGACTACACTTTAAACAACAAAATCTCTTTTTGGCAAGAGAAAAACTACTACATGTGTTTGATAGCCGTGCATGACAGATTAACAAAATGTCTAGAGTCAGAAGCCAAAATAAAATTAGAGGCCCTCGATTAGAATTAGTCATTTTTTTTAAAGGTTTATTTATTATGTATACAGTGTGCTGCCTGCATGTACACCTGCAGGCCAGAAGAGGGCACCAGATCTCATTACGAGCCAAAATGTGGTTGCTGGGAATTGAACTCAGGTACTCTGGAAAATCACCCAGTGCTCTTAACCTCTGAGCCTTCTCTCCAACCCCTAAATTAGTTATTAAGAAGAGAAACAGATAGCACTTGGGAGGATGAGGCAGGCAGATCTCTGTGAGTTCGAAACCAGCCTGGGCTACAAAAGCTAGTTCCAGGACAAGCTCCAAAACTACACAGAGAGACCCTGTCTCGAAAAACAAACAAAATTAAAAAAAGAAGAGGAGGAGAGGAGGAGAAGGAGAAACAGAAAATAGGTATCTGACCTGGGCTAACTGGATGTGGAAGATGCAGAAAATGAAAGGATAGTTTTAAATGCCCAAATACTTAATGGATTAGACAAATCAACCAAAGAATAGCTGCTAAAAGAAGTATCTGTTCAAAATGTCAGAAACTCTAAAAAAACACCCACTGTAGTGACTTTTCATGTTAAGTTCTTTCTAACAGTCAGGAGACAGTTACCTCTATACTTAGCCTTTTTGAAAATTAGAAAATTATGGGTAAATGACATATTGTCAAATAACTGGAATCAGTAATATCTGAATTGGAAGTATTTTTTTAAATTAAGCATGAGGAAAAGTGTCAGGAATTATAGCTATTTTTAGCACTATCTAAATAAATGTCTCAATGTTAAGGAAATGTTACCTAACATTTCATTATTTTGTGTACTTTTTGACAAAGCGTATTATATATCAAGTTACTTCTGACACTTCCTTTAAGAGGGACATAACAAAAGAAGAAAGAAAAATTGCCCCTGAACAATGTGTACTTTTAAAAACATTACATGAGGAAACTCCCTGAATGTATGGCATTCTTTATTTAAATCCTAAATTTTAGCCTGAAAATTAAATTTACCGTAATTTTTTTTAAGTAAAACTCTGATAAGCCACATTGTGCAATTCCACACTATCCAGCAATTTAACTGGCCATCTACTATACACCATTAACACATGAAATGGCATTATTCCAAACAAAGTTGTTTGGTTACTTATCCTTGAATTAAAACTGGAGAAAACAACATTTTTGGGAGAAATTTAAATCATACCATTGCACAAGTCTACTTGACAGCTCAAAAAGAAAGGCTTTTTAGTTGAGAAAAGCAAGTGATCTTTATGAGTTCAAGGACAGCCTAGTCTACACAGAGTTCCAGAACAGCCAGGGCTACAGAGAGACCCTTTCTCAAAAGAAATAAAGAAAAAAACAACAACAACAAAAAAAAAAAGGAAAAGGAAAAAATAAACATTTTTAGGCTTTGAACTAAAAATAATAAAGAATGCCACTATTACCACCATGGATTTCCAAAGGATCCAGCCATCATAAATTACAAGTATGATCTTTTCTCACCCAAAAGTTAGTAATCATCAATTGCCAGTCTAAACATAGCCTTATTCTCATTACAACACCTAATAGAAATAAGTTACTTATAAGTTATTAATGTAGTTACATAGTATCAAGGTATATAGGTTTAACAAAGTTAAACACCTATTGATACTATACCTTTGAAAGAAAAAAAGTGGCTGGAAAGATGGTTTAGCAGTTAAGAGCACTTGCTGCTCTTGGAGTGCAAGAGTTCAGTTCCACTAGGTACAGTGGTGCTTGTCTTTAATCCCAGCACTCAGGAGGCAGAAGCAAGCAGGGATCTCCGTGAGTTTGAAGCCAGCCTGGTCTACAAAGCAAATTCCAGGATGGCCAGAGCTGTTACACAGAGAAACCCTGTCTCAAAGAAAAGAAAGGAAAAAAAAACAAAACAAAACAAAACAAACTAAGTTCCCATCATCTGTCTACTCAGGACAGCTTGCAACCACCTGCCATTACAGCTCCAGGAGACCTAGTGCCCTCTTCAGGCCTCTGCAAGCATCCCTGTACCCACACACATACACCAACTTTATAATAAAAAGTCTTAATAAATAAAAATAAATAAATAAATTCCCACAAACAAAAATGAAAAAAAATTAATAAATATGGCTAAGTAAAAAAGAGCTAGCCCTGCTATGGCAGCTCTTGGTATGTATGGCAGGCACACTTGTAGTCCTGGCACCCAGGACTATCACGAGTCCAGGAGCAGACCAGCCTGGGTAACACAGAGAAATCACATCTCAAAGCAAACACAACAAAATTAATTAAAAAACATAAAGGAGGGAAGACAATAAATATATGCTCACTATGTCATAAATAGAATGATGGTACAGGGCATGGAGGTATAAGCCTATAGTCCCAGTTGCTAGAGAGAAAACCATAAGTTCCAAGATGGCCTGAGCTGCACAATGAAACTCCTGTCTCAAAAAGGGAGGATGTGTGGGGGTTGGGGGTATGTTTTAAAGGGCTAGGGAATATCAGGAACAGAATACTTGCCTAGCATACGCCAGGCCCTGAGTTAGGCTGCAAGAGAAACCTAAGTTTAAGGAAAGCCAGAGCTCTATGTGTGTGTGTGTGTGTGTGTGTGTGTGTGTGTGTGATACACACACACACACACACACACACACACACATTATATATACACACACATACACACAAGACCCTGTTTGTTTTGGTTTTTTTAGAGAGAGGGTCTTACTATGTAGCTCTGGCAGTCCTGGAACTCACTATGTAGATCAGACTGGGCTCAAACACACAGAAAACAACCTGACTCTGCCTCCTGAAATGTCAATATCAAAAGTGTACACCACTATAGCTCACTCTCCAAAGCACATTTTTTAAATGACCATTTGATGAAAATTAGGCAACTAGTATAACTTGGAAAACACTGTTAACACCATCCAAAAGCCTTTAATTCTATAAATGGATTTACACCAAGAAATAAGAAAACATTCTACAACTGACCTCTGAGGATAAGTATGCGTATAAAACAAAAACCATAAAAAGCCAGTAATAGGTTGATTATACAAATTAATATGTAATCACTATATTCTTGAAAAATAATTACTGCAGGGCATTGGTGGCACAGCCTTTAATCCTAGCACTCCGGAGGCAGATCTCTGTGAGTTCAAAACCAGCCTTCTCTACCAGGACAGGCTCCAAAGTAATCCAGAGAAACCCTGTCTCAAAAAAAAAAATCAAACCAACAAAAAAGAAAAAGAATTACTTATTACAGAAAGTTCTTCAGAGACTCTTTCTGGTTTTGAAACCTGCTTTTTTCTTTCTTCCCTCTGAAAACAGATGACACAAATCATTCTGGGGTGTGTGTGTGTGTGTGTGTGTGTGTGTGTGTGTGTGTGTGTGTGTGTGTGTGTGTGTGTGTGTGTGTTATTTAACTCTAAATAACCTAAAACATAATCAAGTCTAGTTTAGATGTATACCAATTCAAGGTGTGTGTGTGTGTTTGTGTGTATGTGTGTATGTGTGCTATTTAACTCTAAATAACCTAAAACATAATCAAGTCTCGTTTAGATGTCTAAGTATACCAATTCAAGGAAAGATGGTCTGGAATATATCTTAGCCTTTGACTTGACTGGTATTTCTAAATATGAACTTTCATGCTCAGGTGTTTATGAATCTACTTAAGAGCAGCCTTACTTACACAAGCTGGAATAATAAAGCAAGGAAATATGGAAAAGGTATGGCACACTCCCCCAAAAAGAATCCTATTTTTTTGTAGGTTTTAGTAGTTTATCAGCATTTATTCTCTTATCTAAACTAAGAATGATGTCATACACATCAGGTACATTCCTGCCCCAGAAATAATTTTTCTGACCTAGGTACTAAGACAAATCTAAGAACTTACAAAATGGATGAAATTTAACTATAGTAAAATACACATTTATAAGTCAAAAGCTATTTCTGTTAAGTACCCTTGAGTTATTTCAAACCATAATTATAATGCCAGTAAGCTAGATAGTAAGTTTGAAAATATCAGATTTTATAATTGCATGCAAATAACAATTCAAGTTTAAACCACAAATTATTATAATTTGTAGTTAAACAATTATTTTATTTCTTAAAAACTAAGAAATAAATCTCAATTGTCTAAGAACTAGACTAGAGCAGTGAAACTTAATATGACTTCTTCCATCCTCCCATTTATAAGACATTATCTATATTGAAACTTGATGAGATTTTTTTTTCCATTATTCAAAACATATTCTTTAATGCCTAGATGGTTTAATCAACAAAACAGTGCCTACTGGATGAGAACATAAACATGTTAATAACGAAAAGTCAGGAAGTAGGCAATAACACTGGTAAATCTGTCCATGAATGCTAAGGCAACCCATACTAAAGTTTCTTTTTAAAAAAGTAATGTGCTTAAAAACAAGAGTAGCTTGTTTCTGTGTAATTCACATGTTTTCTAAAAGTTGAGCTGAATCAAGTTTTCTTTCTTTTTTTTTTTTTTATAAAAACTGAGGACTAAATCTAGAGCCTCAAACATGCCCCCACTGAGCTATATTCCCAGCTCTCCTCTTTTTGAGACAGGGTCTTACCAAGTAGCTCAGGACAGCCCTGAGCTCACTCTGTAACCCAAATAAGACAAACTTGCCATTCACCTGCCTCATCCTCCCAAGTAGCTGGAATTTCAGACTTTCACATAGGGTCAGTGTCCTTTTTATTTTTCAATCATGTCCCATTCGTGACATTTTCTCCAAACAAATCGAAATTTATCTCCTAAAGCTCGAAAATACAAAACCTGATGCATGATGTTAAGTGATATGTACTTACTGGCTTCAAGCAAGCCTTTATATACACAAAATAGAAATCTTCAGAGAAAGGAATTCAGAAGCCGAAAGCCTTTCTAATTCACAATAGAGTTTTGTCCAATTAGACAACACTGAGTTTTATTGTTGCTGAAGATGCAAGGGTAGACAGGCAATCTGCAATAACTATTCCAACAGCTTCCATCAAGTTACAGGCTACCACTGGAAGTAGTTGCAGTTAACTGGTCCCAAACAAAAAAGACGGGAAGAAAAAAAAGTAGGCACAAGCCTCACCATCAGAAAATAAAGCCCATCATCACCTCTTCCGAGAAATGGTTCCCTTCCCCCACCTTTAAGTAGCCACTTAAGTAGACTGCCAAGGAGATCCATTTCTTTATTAGCCGGTGCCCACTTGGGGCAATCGTACACCAAAGCTGCTCTGAAGAGCCTGCCCTAATCCCGTCTGAAACTGCTCAAGAGACTCAAGGGCTAGGATAAACCTGGTGGAAAGGGCCTGATTCTTTTTGACACCTTCCACACTCACTCCCTCCTCCAGCCCGCCCCTGTAGCCCACCCTTCTGCACGAGGACGGACACCCGGGCCGTGGTCATGCAGGAACTGCCGGTCAGAGCCGCTCAGGGAGCCCCAGGCCTCCGCCATGCCAGGACTCCGGGAAGCACCGCCCAAACGCACCTCCCGACCGGCCGGCAGAGCGGACAGGCCCCGGACCGGCCAGGCCCAGGCCTGCCCCTCGGCGCCGCGAGGGCCGCCCGGGTCCGATCCCCATGCCGGCCCCGGGGCCAGACGGTGTGGTGGGGCCCCTCACCTGGATGACCTCGTTGACCTCCCGGATACATTCCACCATGTGCTGCAGGATCTGCTCGGCCGTGAGCACCTCGTAGCGGTAATCCTCCTCCTGCTCGTGCCCCGGGCCGCCACCGCCACCGCCGCCGCCGCCACCTCCTCCAGGCCCCAGAGCGCTGCCGCCGCCGCCGCCCGTCTCCCCGCACAGCAGTCCGTCCCGCTCCCCGCCGACGCCCAGCCCGGGCTCCACCAGCTCCACCTCGCCCAGGTCCAGGTTATCATCGTCCGGCTCGTCCTCGTCGTCGTCCTCCTCCTCCTCGGCGCCGCTGTCCTCCTCGCTGCACTCCTCGTCCTCGTCGAACTCGTAGTTGTAGCCCTCGTCCGAGTCCATGGCGCGATGCGCGCGGGCCCGGCGGACGCTGGCCGCGGCGCGGAGAGGGCGGGGACGCCGAGGCCCCGGCTCTCGCTCCGGCTCCGGCTGCCGTCCGGACGCAGGCCTGGTTCCGGCCCCGTGGGCCGCGGCTGCTCCCCCGGTGCGGCGGTTGGAGGCGGGCGGCGGCGGCAGCCGGGAGGGCGCGGAGCAGGGAGGGAGGGAGCGCGGGGGCCGCTTGCTGCCCGCCTCAGTCAGACACTGCTCCGCTCCGGCCTCGGACGGAAAACAGTCCCCAGCGCCACCTCCGCGGCCGCTGCTACCGCTACTGAGCCAACAAAGGGGCGTGCGTCACCGCGCCGCGCTGCGTCATCGCGTCGGCCCTGTGCGTCACCGCGCCACGCCCCTTCGCCCCTGCGTAATATGCGGGGAGACCCCACGGCAGGGCCGGAGGAGGACGAGAGTGCGGCGGCGCGGCGGTGGCCTAGCTGGACCGAGATCCCGCAGGTTCTTGACGTGAGGAGCCTGAGGCCTTCCGGTCGCGGGGAGGAGCTCGGGGAGCGCCCAGGCAGAGGGTTTCGCCGCGGGCCTTCCTCGCTTCCGGGCTTCACAGGCACTTCTCACCCGCGCTGGCTAGTTCTGGAAAGCTCAGCTAAAATTCCGGTTGCCCGAGTTACTGCCTGGAAGGTTGTAGTACGCGGAAACTCCAAATTGTATGACAGGTAGTTGCAGTGTTGCTGTCCACTCGTGTGGCTCTGCAGCGGGTCTCGTGTCCCCTGACATGACGTCATCGAAGAGACGTTTCCTGAACTCATCTTGACAAGCACTTCTTGAGAGTCCTAAACAATGTAAGCGCCGTGACCTAACTCAGTTATCATTAAGGGACTCCCAAAGGTTAGCTCTCGTTTTCACTGAGTCCTAGTGCCCCTGTTATTGCAAAGGCACCTGTGGCGCTAAAACAGAAAGGAGACAAGAGTGTAGTAACCCTGTGGTGGCATGTTTGCCCATGCACAAAGGCCCCGATTTCAATCCCCAGCAGTGGAGCAGAGAAGCTTTCTGATACATACTATATAGTACACGAAATATATAATACACTAATTATTCCAGGAAGCAGTGCAGGCAAACCACATCTAGGAGGACCAAATACAGCAAGAGAGAGAGCTTATCTGGAGGTGGGCAGAAGTGAGCTCACAGACAGATCTCTGAGTTAGAGGCCAACTTGGTCTACAAAGCCACACAGAGAAAACCTGTCTCAAAAAAAAAAAAAAAAAAAAAACAAAAGAAAGTTATAGATTCCCTTTAGAAATTGACTTTGAAACATGCAATGTGTATGTATGTATATAAATAGCCTGTATTCATTTGTTTTCAAAATGACAAATTTATTTCCTTTAAAAAATATATTTATTCCCCAGCAGTGGCGGTGCACACCTTTAGTACCAGCACTCGGGAGGCCTAGGTAGGCAGATCTCTATGAGTTCAAGACCAGCCTGGTCTAAAAGAGCTAGTTCCAGGACAGCCTTTAAAGCCACAGAGAAACCCTGTCTCAAAAAAAAAAAAAAAAAAAAACCCACTAAACTAAACAAAAATACATTTATTTATTTATTTATTTATTTATTTACTGGGTTGGGGACATGGCATATGTAGATCAGAAAACAACTTGGAAGTCAGCTCATTCTTTTCACTGTGTGGGCTCCAAGAGTTGGATTAAAGCCATCAGGCTTAGTGGAATGTGCCTTTCTGTACCTGCTGAGCCTTTACCTCATGTACCTATACCCCTGTACCTATACCTGTACCTGTACCCTGTACCTGTACGTACGATGAGCCCTTTTTTTTTTTTTTTAATTTGCTAAAGATAAGACCTCATGTAGTCAACATCAGCTCTATGCTATCCTGGTCCTTTCTGTCAGTGTTTCTATGTAGTTATTGCCACAACTGGGGCAAGCCATAGACACAAACACCCTTTGTTCTTCCTCATCCTCATTGGGTTATACCTATGGAAATAATTCAGAAACATTTGTGTGTTCATTAGTTCTTTTGTTGTGACAAAATAACAGTCAAAAGCAAGTTAGGGAAGGAGGGGATTAATTTGGTTCACAGTTTGAGGACAGGATCTATCCTGGCAAGGAAAGCATGGTGACAGAAGTATGAGGTAGCTTGTCACATTGTTTTAGCAGTCAGGAAGCAAAGAGAGATGAATGATGGTATTTAGATCAGTTTCTCATTATTCAGTCTAGGACCCCAACCTGTGGAATGTTACAGCCATATTTAGGGTTATCTCCCACCTTAATTGTTGTCTCTAGACAGTTCCTCGCAGACATGCCCATAGGTTTGTCTCCTAAGTAATTCTTAGTCCATCAAGTTGATTATATCAACCATATTTAGAATTTTGATATTTGAAATCCAGGTGGAGAATAATAATGGCTTGAGCTAGTTTATAGCACTGGAGATACAAGTGGTTAAGTCTGGGTGTACTTTGAAACTAGACCCAACAGGTTCAGCAATGAGAATACCAGCATATTTCTGGATTTCTGACTACAGACACATTGTAAGCCTCCTCACAATCACATTTCTGTGAAAAGACTGTGTCTGTTCTAACAATAAGTTAAAACAAACACTTCTTCTATTAGGTTGATTTTTGTCACAGCAACAAGAAAAGTGCTACAGAGAATTGGTATCAAAGTGCTGTGATGAGCTGACCATGTGGCTCTTGGGCTTTCTAGAGGAATTTGAAATATTTGGGCACAGTGAGCTAAAGAAACCTTAGAATATTGTAAGCAGAGCTTGAAAGGCCATTCTGGAGAGAGTTTGGAAGTCAAAAGAAATACAGTAGAGGCCAAGCTCATGAGGTTTTAGAAAGGAGTAAGACTCTTAATGTGCCATATGCCACTTGTGTTAGAGACTTAGCAAAGAACTTGAATACATTCTGTCCATGTCCTGAAATTTTTGAGTGAGACCAAATTCTAAGGTAATAAACTAACTTGTTTGTTTTAGAAATTTCAAGACAGTGTAACTTTCAGGCTGTGGTAGTTACTGCTCACTGTTCTAAGTCAGTGTTGCAGTAACAGCACAAACGTGAGAAATTTGCACATGGATAAAACAACTGTGATTATAGAATAAATTAGTACTAGTAAAGAGAAACCTTAAGATGCCCTGAGGACAAGACTCCACCACTGAAGACTCCAACTTGTGAAAGTGAAAATTCACTTCAAAAGATGAGCCTGAGCTGAAAATGCTGCTGATGGGCTTGCCTGCGTAAGGAAGTTTTTGCCCCAATGTTCAGCCACCAAGATGCATAGAGGCAGCTACAGCTGTGGTAAAAAAGAGGCCACACTACATCTGAACCTGGCAGCAGATCTTGGAAGCATCATTCCTGGAGCTGGTTTTGTAGATATACAAAATGCAATAGTTACAAAGTCACGAAAACTTATATTTATTATTTCCTAAAGCTGCTAAGACCAGGCATTATGAAGCAAGGTCAGATCTACAAGGATCCTGAGGAGAACACTGCACGAGGCTGTCAGTGAAGACTGTGTTACAGTGGAGCCTGGCATAGTATACACGGTTAACCCCAATACTGGGGAATCAGGCGTAGGCAGATCTCTGCATTTGTGTACAGCCTGGACTGCAGAGCGAGTTTCAGGACATCCATCCAAGGCTAGACAGAGAAACCCTCTCTAGAAACCAGGGCCATGGAAGATAATCTGAGGAAAGCTGTAGACCGAGACTAGAGACAGCCCAAAAAAAGTCTGCATGTAAGCCTGTTGAAATTTAATGACAACATAAACCCTGATTTATATCATGTGCTTCAGGTTTTGGTGTTTATTCTACTCGGTTTTAGCTATTCTTTTCTCACTATCATCCCATTTATTTCCTTTTTTGTTTTGTTTTGTTTGTTTTTGTTTTTTGAGACAGGGTTTCTCTGTGGTTTTGGAGGCTGTACTGGAACTAGCTCTTGTAGATCAGGCTAGTCTTGAACTCACAGAGATCCTCCTGCCTCTGCCTCCTGAGTGCTGGGATTAAAGGCGTGCACCGCCATAACCTGGCCCCATTTATTTCTTTTTGCTTGTGAATGTTTATTTTGTGCCATTGCATATAACTTATTTTATATGTAGTAAGCTCACAGTTGCCTTGAGTCTCAGAAGAGACTTTGTACCTTGAAATTTTTTTAATTTTTTAATTGACAGTATCATATATTCATATAATGAATTTTGCTTTCATAAGCCCATTCCCATAACTAAACACTGAGTCAAACTGGACTCCAGATGCAGAGAGAGAGGACAAGACCAGGTTGCAGAAACACATAGAGACAGCTGACCTGAACAAGGAGGAGCTAATGGGCACCACCACTCCCCCAGACTAATAGCTGGGAATCTAGCATGGGACTGACTCAACCCCCTGAATATAGGTCTCAGCTAGAAGGACTGAGCAGTCTAAGGGACCTCAGACAGTTGAACCAGGATATGTATTCCGGTGCACAAAAGGACCTTGCGGACACATCCCCTATGGAGGGATATTCCCTTAACCTAGAGACAGGAGAGAAGTCCTAGTCCCTACTTCAAATGACTTGACAGATTTACATGACCCCACCTGGATAGCATAGCCCTACATGTGGAATGGGGGTGGGGGAGTTGGGAGGGGAGGGTGGTCAGGGTGCATGTGAGGAGGGAGAGAGGTAAGAGGGAAGGAAGGAGGGAGGGAGAGGGAACTGGGATTGACATGTAAAATAATAATAATAATAACAATTTCCATTGTGGTGGTGGTGTGCACCTTTAATTCCAGCACTTGGCAAGCAGGGGTAGGCAGATCTTTGAGTTGGAGGCCAACCTGGTCTACAGAGTAAGTTCCAGAACAACCAAGGCTACACAAACCATATCTCAAAAAACAAAAACAACAAAAAGTCCTGTCATAATCATCTGCACCCTCCTTGAGAAAACCATAGCCAATTAGATTTAAGCATTTTTGGAGGGTATGTATATGTGTTAGTGTGTGTGTGTGTTTGAGTGATATTCATGTTTGTGTGCAGCTGTTTATGTGGACCACACATCAAAGTCAGTTGTCCTCCTTGACTGCTTTCCATCATCATTTCTGAGACATGGCTTCTGACCAAAATTGGAACTCATTCATTTGGCTGGGCAGACTGGCCAGTGAGCTCCAGGAATCTGTCTATCTCCACCCTTCCAGGGCTGGGGTGACAGATGCCAGCTGCCTACCTGCCATTTCACATGAATGCTAGGGATCAAATTCAAATCAGGCAGTTTAGCAAATGAGCCATCTCCTAAGTCCCTCACCCCCAATTTCTAGAAAAGAAATTCATTTCCCCCCCACAGAAACTTTCTCTAGCATCTAGTGAATCTTTGTAAAACTAATACTATAAGCAGTGTCAGAATGCAGCTGAATTTTTGGTTCTCCTACTATAGGATAAGCTTTCACAATCAGGTTCTTGGCAATAGTCATTCCATTCATATTTAAAAAGTATCATAGATTGAGGTTAACTTATGGTGTATGGAGCTATTTCAGGAAAACCAGTACAACAGCTTCTCTAAGGTCCCAAATTGGCCAAGGGATGACCTACATACATTATTAGGGTTTTGTTTTTTTCTTTTAATTGTTTCCTCTGAAAGGTATTGCCTGTGTTATTGTTGTCTCAAGTATGATGATTACTGGGTGGAAGTATAGTACTCTGTAAACAATAGGACATGGTCCTTGGAAAAAGAAAATAGATAAACTAATACTTCCCTTTGTACAGGAAGGAATTATTTTTGGTAATGCAATACTTTCATTCCTGTATGAGGTTTGAAAAGAATTACTAGAGCCAGGTGATGGTGGTACAGGCCTTCTCTCCTTCTTCTTTTTTAATTTTATGGGTTTTCTTTTTTTCTTTTCTTTTTTATTAATAATATAATTTAAAAATTTATATGTTGATCCCAGTTTCCGCTCCCTCCCTCCCTCCCACTTACCTCACGTACATCCTGACAGCCTTCCCCTCCCATCCTCCCATCCCCATTCCATATGTAGGACTATGCTATCCAGGTGGGGTCATGTAAATCTGTCAAGTCATTTGAAGTAGGGACTAGGACTTCTCTCCTGTCTCTAAGTTAAGGGAGTATCCCTCCAAGGGGGATGTGTTCACAAGGTCCTTTTGTGCATCAGGAATACATCCTGGTTCTACTGTCTGAGGTCCCTTAGACTGCTCAGTCCTTCTAGCTGAGACCCATATTCAGGGGGTTGAGTCAGTCCCATGCTAGATTACCAGCTATTAGTCTGGGGGGGGGCGTTAGCTCCTCCTTGTTCAGGTCAGCTGTCTTTGTGTGTTTCTGCAACCTGGTCTTGTCCTCACTCTCTCTCTCTCTGCATCTGGTTTCTAGTTTGACACAGTGTTTAGTTTTGGGTGTTTGCTTCTGTTTCCAACAGGTACTAAATGAGGGCTCCATGATGGTAGATGAGTTAGTTGTTGATCTCACTATCAGGCAAGGGCATTTATGGTAGCCTTTCCACGGTTACTCAAATTATTAGTTGGAGTCAGTCTTGAAGGTCTCTAGACCTTTCTTTAGGTTCAGTTTTCTCTTCAAACCAATAATGGCTCCCTCTTTTATGGTCTCTCTCCCCCCCCTTTTCTGTCTTCTATTCCTACCCTGACTCAATCTTCCTAGTTGCATGTGGTTTCTTCTCCTCCCCTTCTCTTTCTCCTAGTTCTCTCTCCATTCACTGCCCCTCCCTACTTCCCATGTGCTCCGGGGGACTTGTCCCTTCCCCCTTTTGTAAGGGACCATATATGAATCTCTTAGAATACACCTTGTATCCTAGTTCCTCTGGTAGTGTGAATTATAGGCTAGTAATCCTTTGCTCTAGGTCTACTATCCATATATATGAGCGAGTACATAGGCGAGTTAAGACCATTAGTGTTGAGGGAGAGTAAAGACCATTGATTATTAATGTTTGTTTTAGATTTGTTGTTGGCAGTGGCATTGTGAATATATTTGTCCATAGAGACCCTCAAAAAAAATGTGAGAAAATCCCGTGAAGAAATGGAAAAAAACAAACAAAAAATTGGAAGAAATGAACAAATTTCTTAAAGAAAGTACAGAAAGCCAAGAAAAAAACAGATGAAGGAAACAGTTCAAGACTTGAAAACTGAAATAGAGACAATAAAGAAAACACAAACTGAAGGAATGCTGGAAATAGAAAAACAGGGCAAATGATCGGGAACTACAAATGCAAGCATAACCAACAGAATTCAAGAGATCGAAGAGAGAATGTCAGGTACGGAAGATAAACTAGAGGAAATAGATTCATCGACCAAAGAAAATCATAAATACAACAAATCCTTAACACAAAACATCCAGGAAATGTGGGACACCGTGAAAAGGCCAAACCTAAGAATAATAGGCATAGAGGAATGTGAGGAAGCCCAGCTCAAAGGTGCCGAAAACATATTCAACAAAATCATTGAGGAAAACTTTCCCAATCTGAAGAAGGACATGCCTATGAAAGTACAAGAAACATACTGAACACCAAATAGAGTGGACCAAAGAAAAAAGACCCCTCGACATATAATAATCAAAACACCTAACATACAGAATAAAGAAAGAATATTAAGAGCAGCGAAGGAAAAAGGACAGGCAACATATAAAGGCAGACCTATCAAAATTACGCCTGACTTCTCCATAGAAACCCTCAAGGCCAGAAGGTCCTGGATAGATGTTCTACAAGTACTAAGAGTCCACGGATGCCAGCCCAGGCTACTATACCCAGCAAAACTCTCAATCACTATAGATGGAGAAAATAAGATATTTAATGACAAAGCCAGATTTTCACAATATGTATCTACAAATCCAGCCCTACAGAGTTTGGAAGGAAAACTCCAATCCAAGGAAGTTAACTATGCTCACAAAGACATAGGCAACAGATAATCCCACTTCTCCTCCCCTTCTATCCCATCTTCTCCTTTATCATATCTTGTTTGATTGTTAATTGAGACAAAGTCTCACTGTGTACTTCTGGCTGGCCTTGAACTTATAGAAATAAACCTGCCTCTGAGATCCCAAATGCTGGTATTAATGATATTAGCTAACACATCCAGATTTTCTTATGTTGTTTGTTTGTATTTGAGACTGAGTCTTGCTATAGAGCTCAGGCTGACCACAAATTTATAGCAATCATTCTGCCTCTGCCTCTGCCTCTGCCTCTGCCTCTGCCTCTGCCTCTGCCTCTGCCTCTGCCTCTGCCTCTGCCTCTGCCTCTGCCTCTCCCTCTTAATGTTGAGATTATAGGCATGTACCACCACAACTGGAAAAGGATATTTTCTGATAAACTTCAAAAAGACTTTCTATGTGTCACAGTTTCTCTAGTTTATTGTGTTGCCTTGTGGATATATTTGGGTAAATTAATGCACTTGCCAAACCAACCACATATTCTTTTTGCCATTGTTTGTACAAGTATTTTTGTAGCTTCAGATGGCTCCTGACTCTCAGACTAAAGAAATTGTTCTCTGACTTACACATATCTGCTGTGGCACATGCATGTAAATGCACACATTCATGGGTGTCCTGGAACTCAATCTGTAGACCTCAGACTCAAAGAGATCCACCTGATTCTGCCTCTTGAGTACTGGAATTAAAGTCATGAGTCACCACTGTCCAGCTAGTGTCTCAACATTTTTTTAATTTATTGTTTCATCTGCCTAACCTCTCTGTTGATCTAATTCATGGTTTCAAAACTTGTTTTTCAAATCATTCCTAACTTGACACTTAAAACCTAGCATGTAAGTTGTCTTTGTATTTCCCATTTGCAACAAGAATTCACAAGTTTGCTAAGTGTGGGGTCAATTAATTATAAACCTGAGTCTGTAGACCAATAGAGATTTATTGACTTCTTACCTCAAAGTATAGTAGAGCTTGCCAACATTAAATAAACATTGGTATCTCATCTGCTAATTTTTTTAGGTTGCCATGAAAATTTGAAGGCCGGATGTCCATTTCTTCTGTACCACTACTTATCTGGGGACTTCTCTGAGGCACATGTCCATCTCACCTTTCACATCTCCAGCTTTTAGTGCTTCATTGAAACTTAAGGTTGATGCTGAAATCAAAACAGTAAGGATACAAAGCCCACAGTGCAGTTTGCTTGCCACTGCAAGAACTACAGATTGGAGTTAGCTGCCATAGTCGAGAAACAGCAGTGCTGGGTGTGACTCTAGAACACCAAAGCTTTCAGAAATGAAAAAGCTTGTCTTCTGTCTTTTACTTATTTTGGTTTTTTTGTTCTTCTGGTATCTGCTTTTGGAAACAATACCATGATTTAAAAGTCATAATAGGGCTCAGGACAGCTCAGGACTTCAACATTTGCTGAGCAAACACAAGGGCCTGTCTGTGCTTGATTCTCAGCACCAAACAACTACAACCAGCCCAATGACGTGTTCCAACTCCAGCAACCAAATGTCACCTCTTCCAGCCATGTCTCAAGATGGCAGAGAACCAGTTTCTCTATAGCCTCAGTCAATATCAGTAAAGTAATAATGGAAAGCTTATGGCATATGACTTGTCTAAAATTTCATATGAATTGCTTCACATTTTGCTTTTATGAACAGATAATTTTTTGAGCTGGCAAGATGGCTCAGTGGATTGACATTTCTTACAGAGCCTCATGGCATGAGCTTGATCCCTGGAAACCACATCGGGGAAGAACCAATTTCTGCAAGTCCATTGATCTACATATTTACATGTACCTATATGCACGCACATATACTAAATATTTAAAAAATAGGGAGTTTATCAGGCTTAGAAGCATGAGTAACATACTCTTCTGCTGAAATACTAGAGTTCCCATATTAAAGAGTTTGAAGGACAATAAAATACTAAACTCACAACATTGTCTCCCAGTGTTACTAAATAAAATGGTCCCAAAATGCTATATTAGTTATCAACTGGCATATTTCTATGTAAAACACAAATCAATGTCTGTGTGATTACATTTTCCAAGGTGCATGAAAGCTGTGAGCCTTGTTTTCCACAGGAATATATGTAGGAAGTTGCAAGTGGAGAGGATCAGACACAGATACTGTAGAAAAGAGATAATCTAGCAGAATGTTTTTTGTTTTGAGGTACGGAAAATTGAACCCAGGGCTTTGTGGCTAAAATAAGCCCATTCCCTTTATTCAGCTCTTTTTACTTGAGGGTTTTATTTTTTGAGACAAGGTCTCTTTTTTTTTAGCCCTTGCTGTCCTGGAACTGAATATGTAGACCATACTGACCTTGAACCTTGAACCATCTGCCTCCCAAGTACTGGGATTAAGGTGTGTACCACCACACCAGGGTTTGTGGAAATTTTTTTCTTATTTGGTTTGGTTTTTCTTTTTTGTGAGAGAGAGGATCTTCCTGTCTCCCTGTGTAGCCCATGCTGGACAGAATTTGAGGCCTTCCTGCCTTGGTCTCCAGTGTGCTGGACTCATATAGACATATGTACACTGTATCTGGCTCTATTCAGCTAACAATTACAGGCATCGTCAAACTGCGTTGGCAGCAAAGGCAGGCTGCTGCCATGGTGGAAACTAACACTAAGGCAATATTTTATGTTTTTTGAAATTTAATAGCTTAATTTTGCTTATAAGATTTTTAAAAACCAATTATATTTTAAACTGAAACAACATATTAGAGTTGGCAGGGTAGTAGCTCATGCCTTAATCCCAGGAGGCAGAGGCAGGCATATCTCTGAGTATGAGGCCAACCTGGTCTACAGAGTGAGTTCCAAGACAGCCAGGGCTACACAGAGAAACCCTGTCTCAAAAAAAAATACAAATTAAAATAAAATTAAAACTAACATATTTGGAACACAGAAAAGGCACTCATTATATTCCAGCTGTTTAACACTCAAAGATAGAACATGGTAATAATTTTAAATATGATGAAAATGAGAAACTTACTGTTTTCAAAAATTAAATCACCTATGCAAGTGGAGCACACCATTAATCCCAGCACTGAGGATCAGAGACAGGTGATCTCTGTGAGTTAAAGACCAGCTTATCTACACAAGTCAGCCAGGGCTAGATAGCAGAACTTATATCAAATAAATAAATAAATAAATAAAAAGTAAAGGCACTGTCATGTAGCAGCACCATTGGCTTCAGAACAGGAAACCCAACTAATTATGTGATCTTAAGCAATTTATTTACTACCTTTTAAGCCTGCTATGGCATCAATACAAAATAGGAATAACTATTTTCTTCATTTGATTGTAACAGATGACTAAATATAAAGGATTCATGTCATATGGAACACAAAAGAAGCAAAAAATTTTGTTTTAGACCTAAATATGTACAAAGATGGCCAGTTAGTCTGTTTCAAATTACTAACCCTTGCCGGACAGTGGTGGTACACATCTTTAGTTCCACCACTCGGGAGGCGGAGGCAGGCAGATCTCTTTGAGTTCTAGACCAGCCTGGTCTACAAGAGCTAGTTCCAAGACAGCCTCCAAAACCATAGAGAAACCCTGTCTTGAAAAAAAATACTAACCCTTAAATATATTTCAAGCAGCATTAATTTGCCAAATTATTGAAAAGGTCGCTCACTGTGCTCTTACAGGCCTGTATATTAGTTAACTCAACAAGTCAGTCAACAATATGTCAGGCATAATGCTAGCTATTTAGGTTAAGAAGAGGAATAAAATCATTTCAGCCATTAACATGCTCATAGACTAGTCACAAATACATTTTAAGCCACAAATCACACAATAATATGTTAAATATTACTGTCATAGTAGATGATGATCTAAATGTTGGGAAACAAGAAGTTAGGAGTCTGACTCAGAGTAGGAAGCAGACAAGACTGTCAAAGAGGACTTCTAAAGGCTGTGAATGGCCTGAGCTGAATATTTGTGGAAGAATAATTAATGTTCTGGAAAGAATTTGTAGGCATAATGACAAGAATACAGAATAGTGGCTAGAGGATGGCTCAGCATTAAGAGCACAGGTTGCCCTTCCAGAGGACTAAGGCTTGATTTCCAGCACCCATATGTCTTAGTTGCTTTTCTTTTGCTGTGGCAAAACATCATGACCAAGGCAACTTATAAAACAAAGCATTTAATTTGGGGGTTCACAATTCTAGAAGGTATTAAAGTCTGTGACCCTCAAGGAGGGGAGCATGGCAGCAGACATGTTGTTAAATCAGTAGCTGAGAGCATACATTTGATCCTCAAGTGGGAGGCAGGGAGTCAACTAATACGACATTGGCTTTTGTAACCTCAAAGCCCATCCTCCTGCCACATCTCCTACAACAAGGCCACTTCTAATCCTTCCCGAACAGTTTTAAACTTCGGACCAAGCATTCAAAATTATGAGAACAGCTTTGTGGGGGGGGGGGGATTGGCATATGCTTTAATCCCAGCACTCAAGAGGCAGAGGTAGGCACATCTCTGTGTATTCCAGGCCAGCCTTGTCTACAGAGTAAGTTCTAGGAAAGCTATGACACAGAGAAACTATGTCTCAAAATAAATAAATAAACATATATATAAATGTAATTAAAGGAGTCTATAGAACCATTCTCTCTCAAACTAACACATCCAGTGGCACACAGCCATCTGTAATTCTAGTCCAAGGTAATCCAATACACTTTCTGGCCTCTTCAGATATTGCACCCACATGATGCTCAGACATTCATTCATGTAAGCGAAAAAACCCATCCACATTAAGTCTGTTGAAAAAAGAACATTGCCGGGCAGTAGTGGTGCACGACTTTAAGCCCAGTGCTTGGAAGGCAAAGGCAGACAGATCTCTGAGTTTGAGGCCAGTCTGGTCTACAAAGCCAGTTCCAGGACAGTCAGAATTGTAACACAGAGAAATCCTGTCTTGAAAAAACAAAAAACAAATAAAATAAAAAACAAAAATAAACGACAATAAGACAAAAATATGGAATATTTAAACCATAGTCTGGGGAATGCCAGTTCAAATTTTGGGTTTATATAAGACTAGTAAAGGGCCTGAAGGTGCACACCTTTAATCCCCGCACTTAAGAGGCAGAGGTGGGCAAATCTCTGAGTTCAAGTCAAGTCCAGCCTGGTCTACATAGTGAGTTCCAGAACAGCCAGAGCTAAATCGTGAGACCCTGTCTCAAAAATAAATAAATAAATAAATAAATAAATAAATAAATAAATAAATAAATAAATAAAAAAAAAATAATAAGACTAGTTTAAAAAAATGCCTTTGTCCTTTCTCTGTAGACTCCTGTCTTCTGTTTCTTCCTAGTTCTTATTCTCTTCCTAGTTCTTTGGATAATTTTGCTAGTAGAGGTGAAAAATCCAAGCTCAAATTCCTGTCTCCAATCTGCTTGCTACTTTGACAATGTTTTATTCTTTTAGAGAAGTTATATTCTGATGGGGGTTTTGTACAAGAGGCTCTGACAGGTTGCATGCTTTACTGATTTTGATTACACATCCAGAATTCATAGAGCAAGAAGGGGAAGATGTGTTCCATATTAAGTCAATTAAATACACAGTTACTGAAGGCAGTAACTGTGCCATAGACACCTGTGCATTGTTGAAAGTACAAACCAGGTTACATTTTCTGCTCTTAAGAAGATTACAATCTAATATAAGAAATAATACAAACACTAACAGCTGTCTATGAATCTAAGGTTTGGGGCTGTGTTTCTGAGCATCTTTTTGTAATCAGCCCTTTATAAAACCTGTTTTCTTACTGCTAGGGACCAAACCCCAAGCCTCACACATGCCATGTAAGTGCTCTGCCTCTGAACTATAGTCCCATATTTTAAACTTCTTTTTCTATTCATCTTTCTCCTGAGAAATCTGTTATTAATTAAATTTGTTCTTAGACATTTTACACATATACACCATGCACCACCTACCTCCCTAGAACCATCTACCCCCTCCCACACACAAATTTCTCTCTTACATTCATTATGTCTATTCAGTTTGTTTCATGACACACTAAAATTTGCTAGGGCTGCCTGTGTGACCATGGTTTAGTGAAAATTTAAAACTGCAAATATATTTTATATCCATTTCTGTCACATAGGTATATCATCTGTGTTTTGAGTATAAGAAATGTAATATTTTTCGTACTTCACATGGAGTAAGTCTTGCCCCTGCAGAGGCAACGGTTCCTTGTTGAAATGTATGCACTGAGCTAGAGATTGTGCTTTTCATAGTGTGAGCTCTTTCACAGTGTAAGACTGGCAGTCCAATCCTAGTTTCTGGATTTTAGTAAATATCTAACCACATACTAGGTATAATTTAGAAGCTAAATTTCCTGAGCTCAAGTAAAATCTACAACCCTGTCCACATCAGATTTAAGGAAGCAAAAGTATAGGCACATACTTGCCTGGCTAAATTCAGGGCTTCCAGATTGTACAAGCCCAATGGAGTACATTCACAGTAGAGTTTACATAGTGGGAATGCAAGTAGGGAATAACCATAATATGGTTGAAAGAGAAACTCGTCTATTCTTTCTTTCCTTCTTTTTTTCTTTCTTTCTCTTTTTCTTCTTTCTTCCTCTTTTTTTTTTCAAGATAGGTTTATCTGTATAGCCCTGGCTGGCCTGGAACTCACTCTATAGGCCAAGCTGACCTCAATCTCAAGAGATCTGTTTGCCTCTGCCTCCTGAGTGCAGGGATTAAAAGTGTGTGCCATCACCACCATCCTGTTAAATTTTATACATGAATTCAACTTCAGCCCATTTTCTCTAAAGATTTCTTGTTTGTCAGGTTTTTTTTTTTTAGACATATCTTCATATGTAGCTCAGGCTGGCCTTGAATTCATGGTCCTCCTACCTTCGTGTTCTGTGTTCACATTGTAGGTATATGACACGATGCTTGTCTTTGTCTTAAACTTTTCTTGACATTTCTGTCCTCTATAAATGTGTGCTTGTCCTATGTATTGTGTAATGCTTTGTGAACTATTAATTCAACCTTATAGAACTTTTTATATGGGTCATAAATGGATTCTCGTGTAACATATTCCTCTCTCTCTCTCAATTTTTAAACAGGGGCTTCTCTGTGTAGCTTTCTAGAACAGGCTGGCATCAAACTCACAGAGATCCACCTGCCTCTGCCTACCGAGTGCTGGGACTAAAGATGTGTGCCACCAACGCCAGTTTTTGGTTTTTTGTTTTTTGTTTGTTTGTTTGTTTGTTTGTTTGTTTTTTGAGAAAGGGTTTCTCTGTGTAGCCTTGGAGCCTGTCCTGCAACTCTCTATGTAGATCAGGCTGGATTTATAGAGATCCACTTGCCTATATGTCCCAAGTTCTGGGATTAAAGGCATAACATAAAATGTCAGAATGATTGTAATGACCATTAAAATGTTTCTCAAAGAACAGAAAAATAGCAAGTAAATGCACTCTAGTTCTTGGAGCACATACAGTTGCAGAGGGACTGAAGGATCTGCTTGGGGCTTGTGTAGCTGTTTCTGTTTTTGAAAGGGGTTCGAGGTTAACCCTATCTGTCCATATTTCCCTGACCTCTCTAGGGCTCCCAGCCTTATTACACCTTAAGGAGTAAGAGTTTGAGTAGAGAACTGTTGAAGCCCTACTTCTGCTTTCTTTCTTTAAAAGAAACTAGACTCAATAAACACCAAGACACATGAGTTCATGTAATAAGTAAGAATACAATTAGAAAAGAGGAAGGGTTCGTGGACTAGACTCATTTTCTTCCTTTTGTCTCTGGGTGTATATATAGAGAGTATGCGAGTGTGAGTAAAGTAACGATAGTCTGATCAGAAAAATCCCTCATAGGATTGCCCAATAACTTGCCTTTTAGTTGATTCCAGATTCTGCCAACCAAGATTGATCAGTGTATCTATTTGAAATCAAAAACCTTAAAAGCCCATCTGTCTCAGCTTCAGTTGTAGAATGCTTACTCAGCATGCACAAGGGTCTGGGTTCCTAGCATGAAGTCATCCTTAATCAGGTAATTGCTCCTTTATTCTTGTTTTTATTGGACAACAAATCTCCAGAAGCTCTGGAGTCTAAGTGCCTGGTTTCAAATTCTGAACCACCAGTAACTATGTAATTGTTTGTTTGTTTTTCCAGATGGGTTTCTCTGTGTAGCTTTGGAGCCTGTCCTGAAACTAGCTCTGTAGACCAGGATGGCCTCGAACTCACAGAGATCCACCTGCCTCTGCCTCCCAAGTGCTGGGACTAAAGGCATGTGCCACCAACGCTCAGCTATTATATAATCTTGCTGTTGAGTTTTCTTGGCTTCATTGGGGTTTTGTTTGTTTGTTTTATTTTATTTTGTTTTTCATGACAAGGTTTCTCTGTGTAACAGTCCTGGCTATCCTGGAACTGGCTTTGTAAACCAGGCTGGCCTTGAACTTACTGAGATCCACCTGCCTCTACCTCCTGAGTACTGGGATGAAAGGTTGCACCACCATCACCTGGCTTCTTGGTTTCATTTATAAGATAGAGAAGCTAATGGTATTTTATTTGGAGGAGTGGGTAAAGATCCTATGGGATATTATCTATAAAGTGTTCCACACAGTGCTTCAGACACATAGAAAATATTCAAACAACATTAGCTACTTATTGTTCAAAGTAAACAGAATTTAAAATGGCAACATAATAGGTAGAAATGTCATTAAAACTCAGGTCAAAGAAGCTGAATTGGAGTTTAGAGGCAGAAGAAAAAGACAAGGGCATGGGGTGGAGAGGGCAAAGCTGAGTCATAGTGAGATAATAGCTAGTAGGAAACTGGACTCAGGAAAACTGTAAATAAGAGTTTCTATATATTTGGGAATGCAAGAGGAATTGAGGGCCTTAGAGGTTTAGTTGAAGCAAAAGTTAAAATCTTGGTGGTGGGGTGGGAGTTACTCTTATTTGCCTTGCCTAGGGAAACTAGGGAAAAAAGAGATAAAATCCAAAGTATGGACAGAAATAGAAAGGGATTTAGGACACCTGGGGCTGGAGAGATGGCTTAGTTGGTAAAGTGTTTACATGAGAACCATGTAAAATATCAGGGATGGTGGCTCATGACTATAATCCAGCGCCAGAGAGGCAGAGAGAGGATGGTTAGCCAATCTAGTGGAATCTGAAAGCTTTGGGTACAGTGAGAATGCTTATCTGAAAACTAAGGTGAGTAGAACTGGAGAGAAGACTCAGTCACTAGGAGTACTTGCTGCTCATGCAGAGGACGCCAGTTCAGTTTCCAGCATCTGCAGATGCTCTCAATTATCTGTAACTCCAGTTAGTTCCAGGGAATTCAACTTCCTCTTCTAGCATCTGCAGGCATTGGATGCACATGGTACACTTACAAACACACAGGTAAGACACTCATAAAATTAGAAAAATAAGTCTTTAAAAAAACTTAAGGTGAAGCAATGGAGGAAGATCTCTAATGTTAACCCCTAGCTCTTCAATGTGCACACACACACCTCATATACACAATACACACACACAACACAAAGGTTGGAAGTATTCAAAATTATTGATTAATTTTATAGCTGAAAGGTGCTATAATACTATAATTTTACACCAAGAAAAACTGAAACTCAACAAAGTAAACTGACTCCCTTATCTCCAAAGTGGCCAGAAGCCAAGCAGACGGGAGATTATTAGTCACATTATAGTGCAGTATTCACAGATGTGAGTCCTTAAAAGTCAACATTTGTGTTGCTTAGAAATCTCAGCCATGCATTCCTAAATACTTCCTTGGGGCTGATGGTAGTGTGATATGGTAATATTTGTTAATGTTATTTTAAATTTATTAAATAACTATTTATTCGGGTAGTGGCCTGTAGAGGTCAGAAGACAACATTCAGTTCTCTCTGTCCACCACATGGGGCCCAGGGATCAAACTTAGATCATCATCTTACTAGCCCAGGGTAAAAAACAAAAAACAAAAACAAAAACAACAACAACAAAAAAAAACTATTACTAGCACTTCTCAGAGATAACAATTCTTGGGCTCCATTTCCAGAGATTTTGATTAAATATGATAAAAATATGAGATCTGTATTGTTAAAAACCGATCCAGGTATTTTCTTGAAAAATCAAGACCTGATGGGAGATGGCATTCTGTAAATATGTTTCTCATATCAGTTAATGAATTAAGCACTGTTGGCCAATAGGAAAGCAAGATAGGTGGGACTAGGAGACAAGGAGGATTCCAGAAGGAGTGGGGAGGAGACAACATGGCGAGACTTGAGAGAACAGAGGTCTGGGCCCTCTCTCTGTTAAGATAAGACCACATGGAAGTGCTTAGATTAATAGAAATGGGTTAATATTTAAGACAGAGCTAGCTGATAAGAAACTGGTCAACAGCATTATATCAAATACAGTGTCTCTGAGTGTTATTTGGGGCTGGCGCAGCTCTGGGACCAGACCAGCAGGAAAACAGCTCATAACATAATGGCTCCCAAGGGAAAAACTTACTCTTAACATAATGGTGCCTTCAACATGGCTAATAAGAACTTCCACTTAAAACTTAAAAAATAAGCTTAAGAAAGGGTTTTAGAAACAAAAGAACAAAGACAAGCAAGATTTTTCCCTGTTGAACTCTGTTTTGCTAGAGACAAGCAGAAATTTGGGTGGCTCCTTTAAGGGAGGTTTCCTGACTCAGCATAAGTGGCAAAAAAACCACATGACTTTTAAAGAGCTCTGCTAACAACTGAATGGTGTGTACAAGAGCTGCCAATGGCACTGACCACATCTCCAAGCTGGCAACATGTTGCTGGATGGCAGCGTAGACCAAGGCAGTGAGCACAGCTCTCAGTTCTGGCAGTAAAGGTACATGCCACCATCTTTGATAGACCACAGCTAATACAGCTATGGCTTTCATTTTAGCAATGTTGTTTACCAGATAAAAGACTCATGGACAGAAAAAGATAAAGATTTACAGTAAGGACAGTTTCAGATTAAGAAAAACCTCTAAAGGTTTACAGTGTGTTTTAAAATATATGTAGGCTTGGGAGAGAAAAAGAAACAGGATAAAATGGTTTAAAAAAGAATAATAAAAAGAGAGTATCTGGGGTGGTGGAACATGCATTTAATTCCAGCACTGGGGAGACAGAGGCAAGCAGATCTCTGTGATTTCAAAGTAAACCTGGTATAAGAGTTAATTCCAGGACAGTTAAACGTTACACAGAAAAACCCTGTCTCAAAAAATGTAAAAAAAAAAAAAAAAAAAAAATAGAAGTAGAGGAAATAGAGTAATAAAAAAGCCACTTAAAGATGGAAAGCACAGAGAGAATCTGAACACTGTATGGTATTATATTGTCTTTGTATCATTTGACTGCTGAGGAAATAACAACTGATAAAAGAAATGCTGCTGGATTAATTCAATTTATATATTTTAAAAATTCTTTGATTTCAAAATTTAAGTCTAAGTACAGGTTACTGGGGAAAAGGATTTCTATTTTTGTTTCCACAGAAAATAAAAAGTTATGGATTCCTTCCAGACTAACATGATTTGATCAAGACAGACCCCCTGAAACATCGTCCCAGGTGATGCAACATACAAAACAGTTGGGACAAGGTAGCCTTACAGACAACAGCCAAGATTTTTGCATCTTCTTAGGATCTCCATGACAGTGCCCCCTGCCACCAGGAAGCAGTTTGGAAAGAACGATACCCAAATTCCCAAATGTTGTTTATAAATGTTTGTTTTCATTTATATAGGCTTGATTATAAATGGTTAATGACCACAACCAATCTTTTTAAAGGTAAAAAGGGGATTATGGTATAGATATAAATACTTTGTTTTGGAATTAATTTTCACTTATTGATACAAATTTAAGGTCAATTTTGTGATATGTATATTTCTCCTCTTGTTTAGGTATTGTGTTTATATAGCTCATTTAGAAATATAATGTATAATTTAGTACAGATTATAATTACCTATGATAGTCAAAATTTATAGTTAAGTTAGTTAAAATTTATAGATATGCAGAAATGTATTTGAGATGGATAAGCATTCTTACAACCTTTCAAAGACCTACAGAATATGGCATTTAAAATGGTTTAGGGATTTTCTTGACAATGAGACATAACTGCTCCTGGCAATACCACCTGCATCAAAAAGGAAGATGGACCTTAAAAAAACACTTTATGGAGTTTGCTTCTAATATGGCAAAACTAGCCATTTGGACAAGAAACTGCTCTTGTCTGAACTATTTGACTATATGCTATATAAACTGGACATACAGGACTCACAGAAAAATGACTGCTGAAACAAGATGGACATTGCTACAGGATTCCTGCTTCATAAAAGAGGCGGCCAGACAGTCTACAGGACACATACACAAAAAATGGCTGACAAACTGCCAATACAGGTGGACAGTTTAAAGTGTCCTGCTTTGCTGAGGAGTCTGCCAGACAAACTATGGCCTATAGGGTGAAGATGGAACATTACAGAAGAACTTCAGGTGACTCACCAGGCAGTGAGTTGTCTCTGTCATTTCTAGAGTTTATATATTATCCTTCTGTGGTCTTTGATGGAGTTGAAGACAGATAGTAATGGTTATAGTTTTTTTTAGTTAGGATTAAAAATACGTTACATATAAGAATTTAGACTCATGAAGATAGGATAGATGACAGACTATTTTCTTTAAATCTTAATAAATGTTAATGAACTGAACATTATTACTATGGTTCTTATTTGATAACTGTTTTGTTATATATTTTGCTATGTTAAGGTTAAAACCTTTTTTATTTTAGATGGAAAAGAGGAGATGATGGGAGATGTCATTCTGTAATTATGTTTCTTGTATTGATTAATGAATAAAGCACTGTTGGCCAATAGGAAAGCTAGATAGGCAGGGCTAGGAGACAAGGTGGAGAGAGGAAGTAGTATGGAGGAGTCAAGATGGAGGACTGAGAAAGGAGAATGCCAGGGCCTCTCTCCGGTAAGATGAGACCACATGGAAATACTTAGATTAATAGAAATGTGTTAATATTTAAGGCAAAGCTAGTTGATAAGAAACTAGTATCTTGCCAATAGCTTTATATCAAATATAGCGTCTCTATGTGTTATCTGGGTTATTTGGGGCTGGCAAGGCGGTGGGACCAGATTGGCAGGGAAAAATGCTCCCAACAAAGACCTACATAGTATGTCATCTTTCCATGATAGTAACCAGTATCTAAAAGAACCAGCTTGGAAGAGTCCAGCATAGTGATGCACGCTTGTATTCTCAGGATTTGGGAGTTGAACATAATGGTGCACACTTGTAATCCTAGCATTTCAGAGTTCAGCATGGCAGAGCATGCTTGTAATTCTAGCATTTGGGAGATTGTGGAATTTGAGCCAGCATGAAGAGACAGACAGACAAAATAAGAGAGAGAGAGAGAGAGGGGGGGGAGAGGAGAGAGAGGAGAGAGGAGAGAGAGAGAGAACAAAAAAAGTGAATATCAAAGAAAGGTTTACTTTGGGCTCACAGTTTCAGAGGCTTCAGCCCATGATCATTTGGAGCTCTTTATTTTAGGCCATCTGTCAGGGCAGGGAGCATGTGAAATTGCAAAGCCATTCACTTTACATAACAACTGAGATGCAAAGAGAGAGACTTGAAAGGGCCAGAGTCCAGTTTCTCTTTAAGAATATATTCTCATGGCTGGTGAGATGGCTCAGATTACTTAGGCACTACATGTATGTGGTGCCCACTATATGTATATACACAGGCAAACCACTCACACATAAAATTTTAAATGGTTATTTTATTTGGTTTCTCACTACTCAATTTCCTCTGGAAATTTCCTCAAAAGTTCTTTGAGCCAATGCTATCAGCAAGACTACTAAGTTGTTCCAGAAGAGAAAGGGGAAAAAAATTCATCTAACTGCCAGTGAGGGCCAAAGCACTGGGCTAAGCCACACGCAACCCAGCTCAGAGCAGATGCTGCTTTTCTCACTGTCTTCTTAGAAATAGGTCCCCGAGGCTGAGGAAGGCTCAGAGTTGGACCATTGAGAGGGCTCAGAGGTCAAAGGTGTTGCTGCCAAGCCTTATTGCTTGAATTCTATTCCTGGAACCTACATAATAAACAGATAGAACCAAACTCTCAAGAGTTATTCACTCAGAGCCTGGCATTGGTGGCACACACCTTTAGTCCCAGAACTTGGGAGGCAGAGGCAGGTGGATCTCTGGGAGTTCGAGGCCAGCCTGGTCTACAGAGAGAGTTCCAGGATGGGCTCCAAAGCATTATAGAGAAACCCTGTCTTGAAAAACCAAACCAAAAAAAAAAAAAAAGAAAAAGAAAGGAAGGAAGGAAGGAAGAAAAAGAAAATAAGCCTGGGGCAATTAATTTTCTCTGTGTATGTACATATGTATGCATATATATGTGTATGTATATGTGGATATGTATAATTATGTGTATAAATGGTTATATGCATATGTATATAAAAGGATATATACATACATACATACATGTGTATAAATGGATAAATTATTGCAACATTGCTACAGTGCAAAGACGGAGTAGTCTCTCCTCTTCATATGAAATACTAAAGTCTTCTTGACTTTGGCTGGTAGAATTTTCTCAAGGTTATTGAAGAAGGAAGAAATTTCCCCCTTTTTCTCTGACTTGTCTTTTTTTCCATTATACCATGGCATGGTTTGGATGGTGAAATGTCTTCCCCAAATGCCTGTGTGTCAAAGGGTTGGTACCCAAGGTGACACTATTGGAAAAAGTACTTTGTGGGAGTACAGGCCTGGAGAAATGACTCAGCTGTTAAGAGCCTTCTTGCTGCTATAGAGGACCTTGGTTCAGTTCCCAGGACCACATTGGGCACCTTACCAATTTCCGAAGCTCCACTTTCAAGGGGATTCCGGTGCCCTCTTCTGGACTTCATGTGCATCTTTATGCATGTGTTGCACACACCCATACACAGTTATACATTAAAGCATAACAACAAACAAACCTTTTATAAAAGGAAATTGAGCCAGGCAGTGGTGGCACATGCCTTTAATCCCTGAACTCCAGAGGCAGAGGGGTAGGTGGGTCTCTGTGAGTCCAAGGTTATCCTGATCTACATAGTGAGTTACAGGTCACCCAAGGCTACATGGTGAAACTATATCCAAAAAACCCAATAGATAGGTAGGTAAGTAGATGGATAGATATATGATAGATAGATAGATAGATAGATAGATAGATAGATAGATAGATAGATAAAAACTTTTAAAAAGAAATTAAAATGTCTTTGACACAACTGATCTACGGAAGCTTTTCTCTTGGTCAGCCTGTCTCAAGGACTTCATTGCACAGAACAAAGCTCAGTAACACTTGCTGTTCTTAGTTGCCGAACTCAATGCTCCAAATGGCATCAATGTCTTCCCACTTCATATTCTTCTTTGTCTCAAGATTCTAGGATTGAGCACAGTAAGGACAGGAGGAGTGTTTGGGCCAGGAACAGTATATGTGGGAGAAAATAGGGTGATCCCAATCTAGGGAGGCAAACACAGGACCCCATATACTCCAGTTTTAGTGAAAAATTCTGTCTCAGAAAATGAGGTGGAGGAGCTGATGGGATTCCTCAGTAGTTGAGAACACTTGCTCTTTCAGAGTTTCATTCTCAGCATTCACAAAAATGCCTTACAACTGCCTTTACCTCCAGTACTAGAGCATCCAGCCCCCTTTCCAGCCTCTGTGGGACACCAGGTGCACATGTGATACACATATACACAGGAACACACTCATACACACAAAAAATAAAAATAAAAAAAATTAAAACCTAGCTGGAAAGCCATAAAGACATTGAGCCTGACCTTAGTCCTCCACATATAGGCTTGCACGATGTGTATGAATGGGCTAGCATACATATATGGACATACACATATGCAACACACACACATTTCCTAAAGTATCCAGTGATTAGAATAACAATAACAATTCCCCACTGGGCAATGGTGATACACACTTTTAATTCCAGCATTCATGGGGCAGAGGTGGGTGGATCTCTGAGTTCCAGGACAGTCTGGTCTAAACAGAATAACCCAGTCTCAAAACAAAAAAAAAAAAAAAATCCCAAAACATAAAAATGTTTTCACTAATAAGTTACTTTCAAAAATGTATTTTCTTTTTCAACATTATTTTTATGTGCATTGGTGGTTTGCCTACATGTATGTCTGTGTGAGGATGTCAGATGTTGGAGTTACATACAGTTGTTAGCTACCATGTGGGTGCTGGGAATTGAACCTGAGTCCTCTGGAAGGGCAGTCAGTGATCTTGACTGCTGATCCATCTCTCCAGCCCCTATTTCTTGTCATTTCAAACCCAGAGAAAGACTTTCTAGGTTGCATATTTTTCAGCTATCAGCATCTTGGCCTATTCTCTGAGTCTCCACAAATATTTATTTCTTCTTTTGGCCAAACCATCTGAAAGCAGGCAACACACACCATAACATTTCACTTCAGATATCTCAGTCTGCATCCTAAGCAACAAGAATATTCTCCTACATACCCATATTATTACTAATTTTGGGGAGAACATCACATTAATCCAATACAACCACCAACATACTTTCTATGCTCAAATTTGCCTGGTTGTCAAAAGAATGTTTAAACACATCTGAGAAGTTCAGAATCAAAGCATTTCATCTGCCTGTTAGAGGTTTCCAGCCTTCAGTTGGAACATCCTGTTACCTCCCTCTGGTCTTTACAATATGATGTCCTTGAATAGTCTGGGCCAGTTATCTTCTAGAATGCTTCACATTTTGGATTTGTATGACTCTCTCTCTTTTTTTTTTTTTTGTTTTGAGACAGGGTTTCTCTGTGCCTTTGGATCCTGTCCTGGAACTAGCTCTGTAAACCAGGCTGGCCTTGAACTCACAGCGATTTGCCTGCCTTTGCCTCCCAAGTGCTAGGATTAAAGGCATGTAACTTTTTTCTTATGAAACCAGGTCAAACATTGCTAAGCAAAACACTACAGTGATGATTGTTTATACATCCCACCATGTCAAATCAAGAGACACATTGTGTGGTGCCATCTTGATTCTGTGACACTTGCCAAATATTTCCATTGCAAAGGTCCAGCTTCCCCTTGGAGCTAACAAACACTTTGGGGGGGGGGCTGATAATTTGATTCTCTGTTTCCAAAGAACTTGCCACTAGCATGAACTATATTGGTTATAATAAAATAAGGATTTAAAATTTTTTCTCAGACTTTGTATTTTCTTCCCAAAGGATTTATCATATTTGTGTGTGTGTGTGTAAGTGCCCAGGGAGGTCAGAGAGAGGCATTCCATACCCTTGGAGCTGGAGTTACAGTTGTTTGTAAGCTACCTAATGTGGATGCTGGAATCTGAACTCTGGTAGTCTGGTAAAACAGTAAGTTATCTTAACTTCCAAGACATCTTTCCAGCCCCACTACCTGACGTTTTTTAAAGACACCAGCCTCAAGCTGGGCAATGTTGGCACATGCCTTTGATCCCAGCACTCGAGAGGCAGAGGCAGGTGGATCTCTGAGAGTTCGAGGCCAGCCTACTCTACAAAGCTACACAGAGATACCCTGTCTTGAGAGAAAGAAAGAAAGGAAGGAAGGAAGGAAGGAAGGAAGGAAGGAAGGAAGGAAGGAAGGAAGAAAAAAAGAAAAAGAAAAGACACCAGCCTTAGTGTGCTGCCTGGGATTATATTAGATTCCTGGACTCAGGTGAACCTCCAGTCTCAGCCCACTGAGAGCTAGGATTACCAAGCCATTGTACCCAGCTTCATATTAATTTTGATGTTATTCATTTTGATGTTCAAATTAATTACCCAGTGAAGGTCCTTCCTTAAAGTTTTCTTTCCTTTTGGGGGAGGGAGTTCAAAAAAGGGTTTCTCTGTGTAGCCCTGGATGACCTAGAACTTTGTAGCCAAGGATGGACTTCAACTCAGAGATATCAACCTGCCTCTGCCTCCAGAGTGCTGGCTGGGATTAGAGCTGTGTAACACTATACCCAATGAAGGTCCTTAAAGTTTTATTTTACACATTTAGGACTTAATCTTTTGAAACTTAGGAAAACTTGGCAGAAAGCAGGGGACTGGTTGTGTCATCATTATTATTTGAACAGTCTATAGTTTCCTTATTCCCATTTTAAATACTTTCTAACATGTTATGCTTTCATATAAGCATGTCTGTTTCTAAGCTTTCTGTTCTGTTCTGGATTTGTTTAAGTCTGTAGTCCTACTCTAAGGTCAAATTACATATTTGATAAATCACCTCCTATAGATAATTCCCATCTTTTTATTTGTCAAATTTATCTCACCCTCCACCCCATTGCAAGAACAACAAAGTGAATTCATAATTAAGTAATGTAGGTATTTTGATGTTTTATTAGTTCAAAATATTAAATAGACATTGGTTGGTATTACAAGAGAAATCTGGAAAAGTTTAAGGCCATTCTAAGACATTTGCCATAGAAAAATATGAGGCAAAGTATAAAAAGATTTAAATAAAATATACCTGAATATGCAGATATGTAGACGTGTACATGATTACATTTTCCTTTTTGTTCCCATTCTTTACTAAATCTTTCTTCTCTTTTCCCTTAATTATATTTGCCTGTAGTTTGGCTTTGTTAAAACTAATTAATTAGGTCTGGACAGTCTATGGGGCCTCTGGTAGTGGAACAGTATTGGGAGCCCATTTCCCATAGAGGGGTACTCTCTCAGGCTAGACACATGGGAGGGTGGCTAGGCCCTGCCCCAAATGATGTGACAGACTTTGATAATCCCCCATAGAAGGCCTCTCAGCCTGTCTATTTAGCAGAAGAGTGATGGGATGGAGGTTGGTGTGGGGGGAGGGAGAGGGAACTGGGATTGGTATATAAAATAAGATTGTTTCTAATTTAAATAAAAAATTAAAAGCTAATTAATTAATTTCATGTATGTAGGTGCTTTGTCTGCATGTACATCTATGTACATGCATGCCTGGTGCCCAAAGAAGCCAGAAGACAGGATCAAATTCCCTACAACTGGAGTTACAGATGATTATGAGCCTTTATGTGGGGGCTGGGAATTGTCCTGGGTCCTCTTTTTATAAATTAATTTATTTTTTTATTTGCATTGGTGTTTTGCCTGCACGTATGTCTGTATGAAGGTGTCAGATCTTGAAGTTACAGATGTTAGCTGCCATGTGAGTGCTGGGAACTGAACCCGAATCTTCTAGAAGAGCACTCAGTGTGCTCTTAACCACTGGGACAACTCTCCAGCCTGACCTGGGTCCTCTTAAAGAGTAGACAGTGCTCTTAATCACTGAACCATCTCTCCAGGTGTTGTAGTCTGTCTTTTGTTTAGTTTTAGTCCACAGAATTAGATTTTGCTTGTGACAATAATTGTGAATCTGGCAGGATCTAGCAGAGAGCCTCTGGCATGTCAGGAAGGGTTTGCCTAGATTAGGTTAACTGAAGACCCTGCCTAGATGTGTACCATTCCCCGGGCACCTGGACTGCATTAAAAGAAAAGAAGGCATGAGTGAGATTATTTGTTGTTCTCTTTATCCTGAGTATAGAAACAAGGTAACCAGATGCTTCAAAGTTAACAGCTATTCCTTATTAGCTTTGTCCTGAGTATGGATGCAATGTGATCAGCTGCTTCATTCAAACTCTTGCCTTGACTTTTCCAACATGATAGACAGTAACTGGCAGACTATAAGCCAAAATAAACCCTGTCTTGAGTAGCTTTTGTAAGGATATTTTATCATGGCAACAGAAAAAAGTAACTAATACACAACAATGTTTGAACCTATTTTTTTCTTATTTTAAAATGTGAGAAATTATTTTTGCTAGCTTGAAAATTGAATGCACCATTCATTTTATTTATTTATTTAGAGACAGGATTTCTCTGTATTGCTTTGGAGGCTGGTCTCGAATTCACAGAGTTCCACCTGCCTCTGGCTCCCGAGTGCTGAAATTAAAGGCATGAGTCACAAATGCCCAGCTCCACTCATTTATTTTAAATGATCTTTTTGGTTTCTGATAAATGTTTTTACCAGCCCATACCTCTAACATGCTAGGTGAGCATCTACTACTCAGTCATAGCCCTCAGGGGGTTGATTTTTATAAACATTTCATTCTTGATTAATTCTAGATAGCTTTTCATTTCCATTTCAACTTTATATAATTTTTAAATGTTCTTAAAATGGAGAGGTCTTGGACTGGAGAAATGGCTTAGGGGTTAAGAGCAAGGGCTGCTCTTCCAGAAGTCCTGAGTTAATTCCTAGCAACCACATGATGACTCACGACCATCCATAGTGAGATCTGGAGCCCTCTTCTGGCACAAAGACTTGCAAGCATTGTATACATAATAAAGAAAAAAAAATTTTTTTTTTTTAAAAGTGGAGTTTTTTTTCTTTATCATTCTGTTAAGTGAATTCAAGTTTAATTTGTTGTGATTTGGATAGAGACAAATGGGATAAAGATCATCTTGCATTTCTTGAAACTAATATATTTTTCTAAGTGTTCTAGATATTTGAAAATAAAGTCTTCCTTCCCTGCCTCTCTCCCTCTTTCCTGCCTTCTTCTTTTTCTCAGACACAGGGCTTTCCTTCATAGCCAAACTGGATCAGCCTGCCTTAGCTTCCTTAGTACTGGGATTTTAAGTATGTACCACCAAGCCTGGCTATTTTCTCCTTTGTTGAGTATGTTTTCTAGATTATATCATATGCTCTAATCTCATTTCATTTGCTATGATGAAAATACCCTGGCAAAATGCAACTTAAGGGAAAGAGGGCTTGTTTTAGCTTTTACAGTCCATCATAGCACAGAAACCAACATGTCAGGAGCTGAAAACAGCTGGTCATATCACATTCACAGGCAGCAGAAGAGAGATAAATGAATGCATACATGTTCACTTGCTTGCTCGCTTGTACTTAGCTCAATCTCTCCACTCTTTTATTTGCCCAGGGAATGGTGCCACCAACAGTGGGATTGGTCTTCAATTAACTTAATTAGACAACCTGCTAAAGACCAACTTTAGAAACTTCCTCCTTGTAACTCTCTTGTCAGGTAATTCTAGGTTGTATCAAGTTGGCAATTAAAGCTAGCAATCACATTGTGAGATACAGGTGTATCCAGCCTTGCCAGGCCTAAATCCAACTTTTTATGTAGGTGTTAATTCGGGTCCTATGCTTGTATGCCAACCACTTCACCAGCTGAGCCATCACACTAGAGTCTCTCTCTCTCTCTTTTTTTTCACCTGAAATGTAGTTGTGTGTAGTTCAGAGTATTCTCAAACTTGCTGTGTAGCAAAATAAAAGATGCTCTTAAATTCTTGATCTTCCTAAAGTAGCTTCCTGAGTGCTAGGATTACAGACATGAGCCATCTGAATTTTTATTCCAGTGCCTACTTTTTAAGTGTCCATGATTTTAAATTAGTTCCTTTTCTTTAAACTTATTCTTGTTTTATCTCCATTTTTCTTTCATGGGTTTATACTCTTTTGTGAGCTCATAATTTAGTCTAAAGTTTTTGTCATATGTACCCCCAAATTGCTTCAGTGGAATGAATTAATACTCTGTTGTTGACTGTTAGGTTTTTGTAACATTTCTTTGGAATTCCTACATAAAGGAATTGTGTTTGGGGGGAGAGTTCAAGGAAGGGTTTCTCTGTGGCTTTGGATGTAGTCCTGGAACTAGCTCTTGTAGTCTAGGCTGGCATCGAACTCATAGAGATCCACCTGCCTCTGCCTCCAAAGTATTGGGATTAAAAGTGTGCACCACCACCACCTGGTTATAAAGGCAATTTTTGAATAAGAAGAAAAAAAGGTATTTTCCAGGCCATGGTAACATACACCTTTAATCCAAGCACTCAGGAGGCAGAGATGGGCAGATCTGAGTTCGAGGCCAGCCTGGTCACCAGAGCAAGTTCCAAGACAGCCAGGCTACACAGAGAAACCCTGTCTCAAAGAGTCGAAGTAAAGTAAGTAAGTAAGTAAGTAGATAGATAGATAGATAGATAGATAGATAGATAGATAGATAGATAGATAGATAAAAAAGGTTTTGCACTGGAATGATAGTTCAGCAGTTAAGAGAAGTTGCTGGGTTTTTTTTACATAGGACCTGGGTTTATTTCCCAGTATCCACATGGTTACTAGAAGTCATCTGTAACTCCAGTCCCAGAGGATCTGATGTCTTCTGGCTTTCACCAGCACCACATACCCATGGTACGTAGACATACATGTAAACAAAACAGCCATACACATAAAATAAAATCTTTTGAAAATAAAATGAAATAGGGCCTCACATAGCTCAGTGTGCTCTGGAACCACCTATGCAGCTGAAGACATCAATACCTACTGAATGTTAGGACCACAGGTGTGTGCCAACCACACTTGGTTTACCAGGTGCTGGGAATTGAACTTAGGGCTTCAGGCACACTAGGCAAGCATTCTACCAATTGAGCTACATCCTCAGATCCTATAGACACGTTTTGGGGGTTTTGTTGTTTGTTTTTTCCCCCTCTGTACTCAACCTGGATGATTTAGTGTTTCCTTATTTTGGGCAAAGATGCCCTGTCTAAAGTTAGGTTTCTTTGTCTGTTTGTACGAGTCCTCCCCTTCACTTCCACCCACTTCCAAGTATATGTTCCCATGTGAGTACAGACACATGGAGGCAAGAAGATAACACTGGGCATCCATCACTTGGTGTTCATTTCTGGGCATCCCAGACTAGCTGACCTAGTAGGAGCTTCTGAGATACCACCTGCTCCACCTCCCATCCCCTATAGGAGTCTGGGATTAGAGACCTGTGCTACCATGTCCAGCTTTATGTCAGTTCTGAGGGTCCAAACTCCAGACTTCACACTTGTGCAGCACTTTACCCAAACCTCCAAAGCCCTCAAGTTGGGCCTTTATTTTTCTTCTTCTTTTTTTTGTTTCTTTCTTTGTTTCATTCTTTCTTTCTTTCTTTAATTCTTTCTTTCTTTTTCTTTCTTCCTCCCTTCTTTCCTTTCTTTCTCCCTTTCTTTCCTTCCTTCCTCCCTCTCTTCCTTCCTTTCTTCCTCCCTCCCTCTCTCCTATCTTCCTTCTTTTCTTCCTTTATTTTTGTTTTTTGTTTTTCCAAGAAAGGGTTTTACTGTGCAACAACAGCCTTGGCTGTCCTGGAACTACCTCTGTAGACCAGGCCAGCCTTGAGCTCACAGAGATCTGCCTACCTCTGGCTCCTGAGTGCTGGGATTAAAGGCATGAGCCACCACCTTCTGAAGTTGGGGCTTCTGATGTAGTGTTTTAGGTTTCTTGTTCTGTTATGCTAATAAAGAACATTACAGAAGCAGTTAATGACCTGATAGGCTGCTTGGCTATTGTATTTTCAGCTTTCTGTCCCTTTGGACCCAAGTTCCTAACAAATTATAGCTTTAGTCGGTGCTTGGCTGCTGCTTTCTCAGCCTCTTTTCTAGAACTCTTTTTGAGTTAAAGCTGTGGACCTGACTCTAATCTGTCTTGAGAGTATGCTGAGCCCCTTTACCCCACAGAGCCTCCTCCCTCCTCACTGTGGATTTAGTGCACATTAAGTCTAGGGGTTAGCTTAAATGCTGGTTTGTGTTTTGTTTGCTGTTGATGATGGTGTTGCTGGTGTGTAAATTGTTCATCTTGTTTTCACACGGACCCTTTCTTCCCTCTTCCCTTTCATCTATTACAAAATGTATAGGACAATTTATTACCCAATTTGGCTGAAAATACAGTTATGGTTTTTAAAAAGAACACTTTTTAAAAGTGTGTGTGTGTGTGTGTGTGTGTGTGTGTGTGTGTATGTATGTGTGAGTGTGTGTGTGTGTGTGTGTGTGTGTGTGTGTGTGTGTGTGTGTGTGTATACCGATGTCCATGGGGGCCAGGAGAGGGTGTTGACATTGAAGTTACAGACAGGTGAATGCTGCCAGATATGGGTGCTGGGAACCATACTAAGGTGCTCTGCCAGCTCTCTTACTTACTGAGCCCTCTCTCCAGTACCACTTTAAGGAATTATTTACAACCAAAGGAAGAGAAAGGGCTAATTTATTCAGTTTCTAGAGGGGCAATCAAAGTGGGAAAGTTCTATAACTACTGCCCCCTGATAGCCAGGCCCTGCACTATCTCTTTCTTGGTCTTCAGAGTCCACTCTCACTCAGACTTACAACCTTTTCTCCCCATTTAAAACATCTGTTCCTAGCCTGGCCCTGGTGGCACATGCCTTTGATCCCAGCAGAGGCTGACAGATCTCTGTGAGTTCAATCAAGGTCAACCAGCCCTGTCTACAAAGCTACACAGAGAAACTCTGTTTTGAAAATCAAACAAACAAATACCCGTTCTCTGAAGAGCCATCAGTACTCAGCATTCTCTCAATGGAGTCAAAAAAAGCATTCAAACTAAACCATGGATAAGGATTTTTGAACCCAAATGTGTATTTAACCAATCAACTTGCAGAGGCTGTTTATGTGTGAGTGATGGGAGGAGCTGGCCTTGACCATGTGAGTCCTCCTAGCACCAGACACTATCTCAAGAACAGACTGAAGGGCTTCCAGAATGCAGCTCCTTGAAGTTAGGATGCAGCCATGATGACAACATCCTTTCAGGAAGGGGAGCCAAACACAGAATGAATGGCTTTCTGAGTGAGGGTTCAAATAAGGTGCACACTTGTGGGCTTCTGTGTGATTGCACACACACTCCTGCCCATTTATAACCAATTGCCATCTGGGCATGTTTAGGAATTGCTGGTCATGGATTGGGATTATAAGAACTATGGGATGGCACCTGTGGGATGGCACCATGTAGTTATTTTTTACTTTCTATAAACATTATGGGAATCCTTGTACTAGAATGTCAGCCAGGAGCCTGGCTTTGAGAGCATCAAGAAGTAAAGCCAGGCCCTTGGTCTGCTCCATTGCCAGGATTGGGGAAAAGAAGGACGAATCTCAACAAAGAGGAGCTGTGGCTGCAGTGATAGATGTAGCATGTATATTTCCGCCAGCCCGCCAGTCTGCCAGTCTGGGCCCACAGCCGTGCCTGCTCCAAATAAAATTCAGAGACTCTGTATTTAATATAATCCTGTTGGCCAGTTACCATTACTGTTTATGGGCTAGCTCTGCCTTAATTATTAACCCATTTCTACTTATCTAAGTATTTCCACGTGGTCGTCTTATGGGGAGCCACCGTGGGCGTCTTGCTTCTTCCCCGGCTACATCTCGACTCCCCCCTACTACTTCCTCTTTCCTCCTCCTGGTCTCCTAGCCCCACCTATCTTGTTTTCTATTGGCCACAGGGCTTTATTAACCAATATGAGAAACATATATACAGAATAACATCTCCCATCAGATAGGTGCAAAAGGCAAAAAAAGGGCTTGGGGAGAGGCTCAGCAGGTAGGTAAACTGCCTGCCGCTTAAGTGTGAGGACCTTAAGTGCACGCTTAAGTGTGTGCACAGTTATATGTAACTCTAACCTCAATGCAGGGGAGAAGAGGCAGGTGGATCTCCAGAGATACCAGTATAGGTGAAATGGTGGGATCCAGGTCATTGAGAGACACTCTCAGATGTATGTATGGATGTATGGATGTAGATGATACATACATAGATAGATAGATAGATAGATAGATAGATAGATAGATAGATAGATAGGTAGATAGATAGATGGTTAAGTGCAGAGTGATAGAAGAAGACACCTGAGACCAACTTCTGGCCTCCCCCAGTCACATACAGGGATGCATGCACCTGCACACACATTTACACACAAGCACAGAGAACCAGTGGGGGGGGGTACAGAGGATGAGTGTCAGGTATCTTTATGAGTCTGGGTTTGAGAGGGAGCTTCAGTTATCATTAGGCCTTTTTGAAGGGCTAAAATATGGCTGACTGGCAGTATGCATGCTTAGCATGCATATGGCCCTGGGTCTAGCCCCCTCCACAAAAAAAGATCTGACTGCTGGCTAGAGAGGTGGCTTAGTGGCAAAAAGCACATAATTGCTCTTGCAGAGAACTCAAGTTCAGCTACCAGTACCCATGTTAGCAGCTGACAACTACCTGTGACCCTAGCTCCAGGGGGATCTGATGCCCCTGGCCTATGGGGGCACCTATACTCATGGACACACAAATACACACACACACACACACACACACACACACACACACACTTTAAAAATAAAAATAAACCTTGAAAAAGAAAGATCTTCTAGAACATACAAGATATGAAAATTTCCCAGCTTGGTCCTACAGAAATATATGGAAGAAATCCTTTTATCCCACTTGCTCAATAAAACATAACTGTTGATTAAGAAATAAAAAGGATCACAAGCCTGCTAAGAATCCAATAGTCTGTATTAGTGAACTTTCTCTTGTTGTGATAAAACACCATGACCAAGGCAACTTATGGAAGGAAGAGTTTATTTGGGCTTATGGGTCAAGAGGACTATAGTCCACAATGGTCAGGAAACATGGTGGCTGAAGCAGCAAGCTGGGAGCTCACATCTTGAACCACAAGTATGGAGAAGAGAGAGCAAGCTTGTTGTGGCAAAGGTTGTTTTTACTTTCAAAGCCCATCCCCAGTGATATACTTCCTCTAACAAGGACACATCTCTTAAAATGCTCCATATAATGCCACCAGGTGGGGACCAAATATTAGAGTGCTAAGGCTATAGGAGACATTTCTCATTCAAACCACCCCAGAGTCCATGACCCTCTCCACATAAAAAAGACATATGCAAATGTCCTAGAGAATTTCAGTGAGTTTGTGAACACATGATTAAAATTTTCTCCTTGCCTGGAGTGAAACATCGTTTCTTACATAATTAACTATAGGGTTATTTGTTTGGATTTTTTCCAAGACAGAGTTTTTCTGTACTGCCACTTGGGGCCATGGTGTCATCTGGACCAAGGCTGCTGCCTAGGGCCATGTGTGGGTCTGTGGCCCTAGAGCAGCCAGGGTCCAGATTGCCATATGTGGTTCCTGTTGCCACCAAGAGCCATGAGGATGCCCAGGGTCAGATAAGCCACCTGGGTCCAGGCTGATGTCTGAAGGACAGGATGCATCCAGACCCAAATGGCCTACAAGGGCAGTGGTGACAACCAGAAGCAGTTGCTGCTAAAGACCATGTTGGGGTCCATGGCCCTGCCATGGCTGGTGTCTGTGCTGACATTAGGGTCCTGCATTGCCACCAAAGGTCACATAGAGAGAGGCCCAGGGTTGAGACTGCAACCTAAGGCTTTGGGGGTGTCAGGAAACCATTTCCACCTGAGTGGTTTTTTCTTCCACCCAGAGCCAAAATGTAATCTGGCCATGTCGTCCCAGCTGCTGCTGAGGGCCATGTCTGAGTTCGAGGTCCAGCTGCAGCTGGGGGACTGTGTTGATATCTATGGCCTATGTTACTCAGGAGCCTTAGAAACCATGCAAGATGAAATTAGAGGGTCATGATAAGTCGGCCCCATCATTTGCTGGCCCTGAGAAAGCTGGCCTTGCCTCTCACTGGACACTACAGAAAGAGAGATGGCCCCACCTCTCACCATAGGAGAGGCTGAACTAACCCTGTGGGCATGCACCTAGGGGAGCTGACTCGGGGCCCTCACCTGAGGTGGGTTGGCCCAGAGTGACCAGCTCCCTTACCACCCAGGCCCACAGCCGGGCTTTGAATTGATCCACCCTAGCATCTACTCCATCTAGGACCTGCAGGAGCTCATGAAAAGACTGATCCCGTGGAACAAACGATCTCCAAGACGCAGGGCAGCTACAGGTTATAGAGGAGTTATAGTGAGGATCCTGTGAGGATGGTGTACCAGAAACCAGGGGCCTTGAACCGAACCAGTGACTTTTTGCAATGGACATTTGTGGTCACCAAAAGAGGACACTGGGTGTCCTCCATCTCCTCATCTCCACTTATTCTTTGAGGAGCCTTATCGGTGCTTGGATTCAAATTCTGAACCCCATGATTTTGCCTCCAGCACTGCTAACTGCTGAGCCATTTCTTCGGCCCTTCATTATTTTATGATGGTCTTACATATTTTGGGTGCAGCACACACAAAAGACATTTTGTTAGCTTTAATGCTACTATGGACATGATATCAGAAGGCTTCATCGAATTTGCACAATCATTTCTCACTTAGCCCACCTCTTTTTGTAAGACAGCAGGATTTACCCTTCCCTATTTCTATCACAGTCTCGTACTTGGTTGTTTCTCCCCTCTCGTACTTGGTTGTTTTTCTCGTATCAGGCTTGGTTGTTTCTCCCCTCTCCCACTTAGAAATTGCATCTCAGGACTTGACTTTGCAGCTGTATCAGGCGGTTTTGTTGGTGGTTTTTGCAGGCTGGACTTAAGCTGTGGAGTCATAGTGTCACTTTGATCAGGACGATGAGATTGGAAAGTTATGTAGTTGAGAAAAGAAATGATACCTAGAGGAGAAGAAAAAAATTGAGGTATTGTTTCACAGGCAAATGGTCTGTTAGCTTTTAAAAATCATATTCATCATTTCATATTCAGTCTTAAACGGCATCTTTTCTGTAAATCCTTCCCTATCCCCCACTATGGGTTAATTTACCTTTCAGTAACTGCTGCTTTAGACCATTCCAGTCTGGTTAGAATAAAGCTCGACTCTCTGGATTTCAGCAATGGTGCTATTGTTTTCTGTGTGCCCTTAAACAAGTTACTTAACCCATCTCATTCTGTGAGAGAACAAGTTACTAATTCTAGGCTTTTGATTGTCAAACCTAGCTTTCCCTACAGCACCACGCAGCCTCTCCACATAGAAACATGCTATGCTTCTATGTCTTCTTGATGCTACCTCGTGTTACAGAAATGACTTCCTATTCCTCCTCTAGGCACAGAGCAGGGAGCTGACTCACCAGCACAGACATACAAGACGTCACTGCACCAATTAATATAATAGGCCCACAGGAACGCTGATTCCATGGTGCTCTTTGTGTACCACTCAACCTGGGCCAGAAACAGGTTGAGGCAGAGGAGCAAGCAGACAGCTGGGACCAGAAGGAAAGATGTCACAACCTATCAGCATCTTCCATCTGCCTTGGCTGCCACCCCCAGCTCATCTTTCTTTTGCAGGGATCTATCCATGGCAAAGATCAAAAGATTAAAGACTTGGGGATTAGCCAAGATGAGAGGAAGAAGGGTCCTCCCCCTTGGTATAAGGCAGTAACGGCATGTCCTGTGCCTTGAGACAGGACAGGGAGCTGGTTATTTGGTGATATTGAAGAGCAGTAATGGATAGGGAAGACCATAGAAGTCTCCAGAGAAGCTTAGTTTCTTTGATTATTTTCCCTCGGTGTGTTAGCATCAGTACCTGAGCAGAAGCTGAGGATGCACACCTTCAGATCCAACTCAGAGGACAGGATTCCTTCTGCAGGGCGGCAGGAGCTGAAGAGCAAGCCGAGGCCAGTAAGCATGCAGAGGACAGAGATGATGAACAAGGCCCTGGAATATTGGAGGTAATCTGCAAGGTGAAGAAAGGCTTGATTACCCTAGTAACATCCTAGAAGAAAGCTAGAGAGCCAGGCATAGTGGCACACAATGCCATCCCAAACTCAGGAGGGCTAGGGAGTTTCAGGTCAGCCTGGTCTACATAGTGAGTTCCAGGCTAGCCTAGGCTAATTGAGACCCCCATCTCAAACAAACAAAAGAATTGTTCTCATGTACCTGTTGTAAACATTGTGTGTGTGTGTGTGTGTGTGTGTGTGTGTGTTCTTCCGTGTCTTTGCATGTGTGCACAAGTGTATGCAAGTATGTAGAGGCCAGAAGCCAACGTTGGGTGTCTTCCTCAATTTCTCATTATCTTTTTTTTTTTTTTTTTTTTTTTTTGAGGCAGGATTTCTCACTGAACCTGATTACTGATTAAACTGGCTGGCCAGTGAGCTCCAGGGTTCTGCTTGTCTGTCTTTGCCTCCTTAGAGCTGGAGGAGGGGGGGTTTACAGGCACACATCTGCACCAGTCTTCTTGTTTTATTTTCTTACCTAGGTTTTGGGGATCTAAATTCAGATCTTCATGCTTGTACTCCAAGTACTTTACTGACTGAGCTATCTCCCCAGCCACACAAACATAATTTTCAATAGCTATAAACTAGTCTGTCATAGTCACTACTTTGCCCAATGAATATTTGTTGAACCTGGAGTCTGTTTCTCTGGATTTTCTCTAAATGATGTGTCTAGCATTTGTCAACCTTGTCAACTAGAGACTGAAAAAATGGAGTTGCCCTTACTGTAGCTTCTATACTGCAATGGTTTCAAGACCAAACTTACCAGAATACAGGAATTTAATACCCATAGTCCTCTTTTTCAGGGAGCCTCCCAAAGCCTTATTTCACATTTGCTTAGGAGTCTAGAAGAGTACAATCATTTCAGTGTTTTGGACTATTATTTTAACTATACAAAGATGTGTGTGGTACCAGCACTTGGGATGTGCAGATAAGATCAGAAGTTCTAGGTTGTCCTCAGCTACATAGTCACCTGAAGGCCAGAGAAGGCTACATGAGACTCTATCTTTAAAATAATAGAAAAAAAAGCATGCTAAACAAAACAAAGCTGTTAAAAAAATCTGCCACATAAATTTCATTTTGTTCTCTATAGCCGGTTACTTATGATAAAAAATAGTCATTTCCAGTGGGCAGTGGTGGCTTATGCCTTTAACCCCAGCACTTGGGAAGCAGAGGCAGGCAGATCTCTGTGAGTCTGAGGCCAGACTGGTCTACAGTGTAAATTCCAGGATAGTCAAAAAAATAAATAAAAGTAAAAACAATCATTTCTATCTGTAGAAATCATAAGCCTGACCACAGAGGTGAATTGCTTTGAGGCCTCCAACAAATTAGCCATACTAAAAAGAAAAGAACTTAGAGGCAGTGTATATCCTAAAGACTGGATCACCGAGAATGAGTCCATGTAACCTTGAGAGAGACCCACCAGCCCAGATGGTTCTGTAAGAAGCCCTGTGACCTAGGTATCTTTTGCAGTGTTTAGCTCTCAGTACCCCAATCAGTCCTTGTCTACAGCAGGGAACTTGGATCTTCATTATTATGCTTGGAAATGTCAATTTCCTCCTTTGCATGTGTGAATCTTCATTGGATCTTCATTATTATGCTTGGAAATGTCAATTTCCTCCTTTGCATGTGTGAACTAATGAGCTCTAAAGCTAAGCTTGAATATCACTTTTTGGCACAGACACACTAATAAACAGGAAAACCTGGACCATGGAGATAAAACAAAACATAAACAAAGATGACTGTCAACTGAACATTAGCGAGCCAGAGTGACCCCATGGTTTGGTTTTCTTTGTCTGAGAGCCCAGTCTTGAGTCCCTTCACACCCTCTGCACTTCCTGCTGTTGGCTGTTTATGACATTCTTATCTTTAAAAAAGTTCACCCTTAAGCTTACACTAACTCACATGATTCTGGTGTGTGTGTGTGTGTGTGTGTGTGTGTGTGTGTGTGTGTGTGTGTGTGTGTGCGTAGGTGGGGACAGCAAGATGGCTCAGTGGGTAAAGGCCTAAAAACCTGAGTTGCAGCTAGGCGCTTGCGGTGCACACCTTTAACCCCAGAACCAGGGAGGCAGAGGCAGGTGGATCTCTGAGTTCCAGGCCCAGTCTGGGCTACAGAGTGAGTTCCAAGACATCCAGGGTTTTTACACAGAGAAACCCTGTCTCTAAAAAACAAAACAAAAAAACTGACTTGGATCCCTGAGATCCATGGGATGAAAGGAGAAAACAAACTCTGGAAAGTTGCACTCTGACTCCCACAAATGTGCCATGGCATATGCATACCCATATATACACAAAAACAAACAAACAAACAAACAAATAAATAAATAAATAAATGTGTAACACATATATGTTAACACACACACACACATACACACACACACACACACACACACACACACACACACACACACACACACGAGTGGTGTTTGAAGCAGGTATGGCTATGTTACCAAGACTGGTCTCAAACATAATCTTCCTCCACCTACAAGGAATGAGATTACAGGCATGTGCTATCATGCTAACATATTTTTCCCCTGAGACAAGATCACAGGATCATTTTCCTTTTTTAGATAGAATTTTGTGTAGCTCAGGTTTTCTAGAACTGCCTTCTGAGTGCTAGGGCTATAACCAGGTGCCACCACACCTGGCTAATGCTTTGTATAAGCCTTGCATGAGGTAAGTAAGCCTACTTAATCACACCATAGCCCTCTACATTTTGGAGGCAGTGAGACAGAATAGCTCTTGCTGTCCTGGAACTCACTATATAGACTAACCATGCTGGCCTCAAACTCGAAGAGATCCTCCTGCCTCTGCCTTCCTACTGCTAGGATTAAAATATGCATCACTATGCCTGGCCCCTCCATTTTAATTTTAACTATTTGTTTGTTTGTTTGTTTGTTTATTGCAGAACTGGATACTGGTAATGTCTTCCTGCTATATCAACTAGCAGACACATTCCCAATCTGAGTTTAATATCCAAAGGATGAAGGCACACTGGCTGAGAGTTCTCTTTAAGACACAAAATGTACACTCTCTTTCCCCATAAGGGGAATATACACTTCTGTTCGTCTCACAACCTTCTCCAACTTCACCCCTGTGTTCCTGAAAAACTACATGGATCCTTGAAGCTTCATGGGAACAAGCAAAGCTTGACTTCACAGAGTCTAACCCTCTCAATCAACCAGATCGACTCACAAGAATCGTGTGCCCCAAATTACATAGCCCAATGAACCGATGAAGAGTTTAAAACATCTGTATTTGGTTAACTTCATTGCTTTTGTCTTTTAATCCACCTAACAAACAAGCAAAGCAAAGTAAACCAAAACCAAAGATCCTAACACTGAATTCTAACTTTCACTTCCTGTAGAACCAAAACTCTTCCTACTTTTCCAAGAGATTTATTTTTATTTTTTATCTGTGTGTGAATGAGGGTATGCCACAGTTTGGGTGTGGTGCTGTAAAGGGGGTCAGGTCCCCTGGAGCTGAGAGTAACTGGCAGCTGTGAACCTTCTGACATAGGTTCTAGGAACCATAACCCGAATCCTATGAAAGAGTAACTAAGTGATTTTAACCACTTAGCCATAGCTTCAGTCCTGATTTTGAGACAGCATCTCATTAGTTGTCTTGGATGGACTAAAATTTGCTATGTAGATGAGTACTGGGATTAAAGGTGAGTGCCACCACACACCACCTAATTCAAACAATTTTTTTTCTTTTTGAGACAGGGTCTCACTATGTTGCTCTGTCACAGAATTCACTCTGTAGACCAAGCTGGTCTTGAACTCACAGAGATCTTCCTACCTCTGCTTCCTGAGTACTGGAATTTAAGGCATGTGCCTCTATGGCCCACCATTAATTCAAAATTATAAAGCAAAACCGTGTGTGTGTGTGTGTGTGTGTGTGTGTGTGTGTGTGTGTGTGTGTGTGTGTGTGTGGATGCTGGGGGCAGGTACCAGGGACTTGTACATGGCAGGTGAGTACTCTACTATTGAGCTTCATCCCAGCTCTGATTCAGCTTTTGAAGGGCAGCAAACTTATCTGACAAAGTGTAAAAACTCTTGGGACCTGTGGTACCAAAGGGCCCACCTGTATATGTCAATAAGAAAATAAGACGCCTTGATCTAGAAAGAGGAATGGTCTATATAAAAAGGACACACAAATATCAATCATGTGAGTCACCTGTATCCAAACCTATTCCAAGCTTACACAGTGGCATCTTATAAATGTCAAAAGAATACCACCAGCTTATTTTCATTTGGGACAGGAATCAACCTGGGCTCAGAAAGAGGACATCTACAGGATACCAGTCACATTTACAACTTGTCTCAGATCCAAAGATCTTGAAGGAAGAAAGGCAAAAGCACAATGTAGCAGAAAGCTCAGGAACTGTGGGGCCTGTGGCATTGACTTTAGTGGCACTCACAGGGTGGCTTGGGTGTGTGGCTCCAGCACAGCTCATGGTTGCATAAGGTCCATAGTCCTGCGTTGAGCTCAATGCCATTGTTGGTCACCAGGAACTGCACCCAGCTCAGTGGGGACGTGCAGATCAGCAGCAGGAGGCTAAAGCCAGAGAGGCTGCCACCGAACATCCGGGTATAGGTGTATGCCTGATCCACATACAGCTGCCGCTTCCGCGCTGACATCGATTGCTTGTTGGTAGGAAGGGTAGGCTACAGGATGAGGGAAATAGTGCCCGAGAGCTAGAACCAGATTCCCAAAGACTCCTATCTCTCTCTACCTCAATATCCCCTGTTTGGTTTGATTTGTACACCTGTTTCCTCACCTCTTGTTTGAAAGTCAGCATTTCTAAGATGGCCCTTTCTGTCTAGCTCAGTCCTCACATCAAGTCCCTTCCTTTCCTCCCCTCTGACCTTCTGTCTCCTTACCCTTTGGTATTTCCGGTTCCCTCTTATTTTGGAGACCTCAGGACTGTAGAAGGTCATGGTTTGTTCCTTCCTCTCCATCTTGGCAGCCAGTTCACTTTCTAACTGCCATGGAATTTGTCTCAGCTCCCCCCCACCCCCCACGGCCAGAAGAATCCTTGGGACAGGGGCTGATTCTCTTTCATTTTCTTCATTATCATCACACAAGGAAGAAATCACATCTCTCTCTCTCTCTCTCTCTCTCTCTCTCTCTCTCTCTCTCTCTGTGTGTGTGTGTGTGTGTGTGTGTGTGTGTGTGTGTGTGTGTGTGTGAGAGAAAGAGGAGACACAGAAAGATACAGAAAGGTGTTCTCTACTTCTCTAATTTTATTAAATTTACACATATATTCTCATAATTTGTGTGTTAGCCTTCATGCCAGCCCCTAAAATATGAAGATGAAGACAAATTCTCAGAATAAATTTAGAAATTGTAACTCCAATTTCAATTGTTTGTGCTTATAATTCAAGACTATGAATGTGTCAGTAGCCAACCCAATTCATGCTTTTGCCAGAACTCTAAAAGAGTCTCGATACAGCTATGAGCCTGTCAGTCATGGCCCTTTGTGCAGCACCCTTTTTCTCCCTTTCTTACCCTGGTTCCCTCTTTTATTTTAATTCATTAAATTTTTTATTAGTGTGAGACTGTGTGTTTGCATGTGTGTATGAGGTGTTTTGGAGCATGCCTGTAGAGGTCAGAGGAGAGTCCATTCTCTCCTTATACCTTTGCATGTGTTCTGGGAATCTATCTTGGGTCACCAGGCTTGAATAAAGTGCCTTTGCTCACTGAGTCATTCCATTGTCCTCTTGTTCCCTCTTTTCAATATCTCTGTTCATGTAAGGACACTCTCTTCCTGCCACACCACATGGCTAAAAGGACCCACCGAAATGCCAGGAGACATTGCTCCAGACACTAAAATATGATGTGCTAAAAGTGACCACGCTCTAAGATGCTGCAGTGGCACTAGGCTCTCCATGAGCATGAAGACTTTCTCCAGACCACCTCAGCCGGCTGATGCCCGAGTGACACCGGTCTCCTTTTAAAACAACTGTCTACATCTGATCCTAACCTTTCACCTCCTAAGAACTCAAGAAAACCAAATATGCAGTGCAGACAGCATTTAGTTCTTCAGAACGATGATGTGTCAAATCAACACACTGCCACATCACCAGCTCTTTCTTTGTACACATGTAAACTCTGGTTCCTAAATCTGACTGAATCTAGATGCCTTACTATCAGTTTATTCTAGCATACCCTCTTCCCGGTACCCATGTCCTGTTGAAGCCTGATCTCTATTTTGGCTGGTGAGAACCACTAGTTCTATACTTGTTCATGTCCATGCTGTAGCATGCAGACTTCCATGTGTGTGATATATTTGTGTGTGGCATGTATCCACATGTGTGTACCTGTGTGTACATATGGAAGCCAAAGGTTGATATTAGTTGTCTCCCTCTGTGGCGCGCCCTGTCTGCCAGCAGAAAAGACAACCACAACAGGATTCTTCTCAGCACACGCTTTATTGGAGCACACTTCTTTGAAGAGTTGAAGCAGAAGGACCCAGACCCCAGGCGCGCACTGCTTATATACAGTGCTGAACAAAAGCCATGATGTATCCGTGTCTGATTGGTCCAGGCCTCTCCTGAGCAAACGGGTCGAAACATGATAGGCCAAGGCTGGGTCTCGCCATTCGGGAGGGCACATGAAAAAGCGCTGAGCAAGGCAGAGGCGGGATCGCCAAATGGCGGCAGCAAACTAGTAAACAACAAGATGGTGGCAGGGCAGCGCCCTACATCCCTCAGTCACACACACCTTATTTTCTTTTGCTTTCACTAGACCTGGAGCTTTCCAATATGGCTAGACTGGCCAGCAAGGCCCAGAGCAACTAGTATCTCTGCCTCCCCAGCACTGGGGTTACGGCTGCATGCCACTGCTCCAGGCTTTGTGTGTGAGTACTGGCAGTTGAACCCAGGTCTTCTTGCTTGTGTGACAAACACTTCCTTTCTCTAAGGTTTTGTTTACTTTTATGTTTAATGATAATGTGTTGATATGTGCATGTCAGAGAAGGTGTCTCCAGAGACCAGAAGAGAGTGTCAGATCTCCTGTGAGCGGTCTGATGTGGGTGCTGGGAACTGAACTTGGTTCTTTGGACAAACAGCCTGCGGGGCTTCTTTTCCAACTGAGCCATCTCCCTGGCTCCTCTGGTGTAACACAGGCTGATCCCATACTCATGATTCTCCTGAATCTGCCTCTTGAACATTGCCTACTAGCAGAAGCCAACACTGCCAGTCAGACTTCCTTCAGCCAGAGTACTAATTAACTTTCCTGGCATTAGTTCAATGCCTGGAAACAAAGTATTTAAAGATGAATGGCTGGATGACCTACACTCTTTTAGACAAATCACAGAGGTTGGTACAGAGGTGAAAATGGTTAACACTATCAGAAGAAAAGTAGAGAAGAGGTATAGAAGCTATTTTTCTTAAAGGGATTTCTCAGGTAATCAACATACAAAGCATTGGGGCAAAGATATATGCCAAGGCAGGAAGCCATGAAAAACCTCAGGTGCTCAGGGCACTAGCAGTGTGATTCTACTAGGTATAAAATAAAGGTTACAACTAAGTGTGCTGGTTCACATCTGTAATTTCAGCTCTGAGGAGTCATAGGGAGGATAATCACCCACGAGTTTGAAACCAGCCTGGCCTACAGAGTAAGTTCCAGGCCACCCTAATAAAGAGTGAGATGCTGTCTAAAAATACTAAAAAACAAACCAAAAAAAAAACCCATATATTGCTTAACACAACTGATGGTTAGACCCTATTGCTGAAGACACCACATACCACATACTTTGATTGTAGGATGTAGAACACAGAGAAATCAATCAGAAACATTCTCTCTGCTGACTAAGCTTTCATAGAGCCAGCAAGTACTTTGCAGGCTGCTGGGGGAGAAAGGACATCAACAATCTTACCCAGCACTGGATCCTGGTAAGATCTAGGTAATGATTACCAGATCACCGCCCCTTTGCTGTCTTTTCAAGCTTTCTTGAATACAGTCTTGGCACAGGCCACATTGAGACAGATGAAATACTCATATTGGTAGAAGAACTGTTGCCCCTGGGATCCCTTCACTACTGGCATTCACCAAGCACACCACCAAACAGATGATGTTGATGTAATGCGGGGCGTCAGGCCATTTGTGAACAGTGACGAGACATCAAAGGAACAGGTTGGCACCATCCAACCCTCAGGCCTACTCTCAGTAATACCCCCAAAGGACAGGACACTGTGACTAGCTAAGAACTTGCTAGGGTCTATGATGGATACAATAAAACAAGCATGTAAATCTGGTGGCTGTGTATATTGTCATTTAGTTTATATTGAGCCATTGCCATTGGTTTGAAAGCAGTTTTATAGAAGAGAATATGGAGTAATATCTTTTTTTACTCTGAAAAGGCCAATGTTTAAGAAAAACAGTTAAAAAATAAGCTGCAAAGAAATATTTTGTAAATGGGATTACCTTCAAATGAAGAGCTTTTGTTCATCGGATAACAGCACCAACAGAGTAAACAGGCAGTCTATAGAGTAGACAGGTGACTTACAGTATGCATATCTAGCTAAGGACATACTGTTAGAATATGTAAAGAATTCTTTAGAGCTGAAGAGACTGCTCTGCAGTTAAGAGCATGAAGTGTCCCTGCAGAAGACTACAGTTCAGTTCCCAGCACCTCACATTACAATTTTCACAACTGCTTGTAACTCCAGCTCCAGGGCATCCAACACGCTCTTCTGGACTCCACAGGTACCTGCACACACATGCACATGCACACAGACACAAATAAATAAGTCTTTAAGAAAACTAAGATTTCTTTTACCAGGCATTATGGTGGCACATGTCTTTAATATCAGCACTCAGGAGGCAGAGGCAGGCAGATCTATGAGTCTGAAGTCAACCTGATCCACATGAGTTCTAGGCCAGCCAAGGGAACATACTGAGACTGGGCTAGTAAGAAGGCTCAGTTAATGAAGTACCTGCTATGGAAGCTTGAGGACTTGAATTTGAATCTTGGCACTCACGTACAAAAAGCCAGGAGTGGTGGCATCTGCTTGTAATCCCAGCAGGAGTGAAGCAAAACCAAGATCCCTGGGGCTCACTGGGCTGCCAACTCGCCTACTATGCAAGCTGCAAGACAGATCAAGAACCTGATTTAAAAGGGGGGGCAGTGCCAACAGAACAATATGTGCAGTTGACCCCTGACCTCCAGATGTGTGTGCATACATATGAATGTACAACTACACAAACAGGAACACATAAGAATTGTCAAGGCTTTAGATAATTTCAATGATTTTCCTGTGCTGGGGTCCTAAAGTTAGGAATAAGGCTATTCTAGGGAAAAAGGCTGTTGGTTCCTGTATGGTTCAATTGGTAAGCTGAGGCTCTTATTTTCTATACACAATATTGTGGCTACTGAATTTTAAAAATACATATGACTTCTATAATACAGAAATGAGGCCAGGCAGAGTTGGCACACACCTTTAATCCCAGCACTTGGGAGGCAGAGGTGGGTGGATCTCTTGAGTTTGAGGCCAGCATGGTCTACAGGTCTAGTCCAGAACAGCCAAGGCCACAGAGAGAAACTGGGTCTCAAACAAAAAGAACCGACAAGTAACACCACTCTCCACATTCCCTTTTAAGGGAACCTGTCCTCATTTGCAAATCCTCAAGGGTGGAGTTGTTTGTCTCTTTGTTTGAGACATAGTCCATATAGTCCAGACTGAACTATGCTATACAGCCGAGGAGAAACTTAAATTTCTTTTTAAAATATTTTAAATTTTTTCAAATGTATGTGTATATCTGTATGAGTGTATACCACATGTGTGCACGTGTCTGCAGAGGCCAGAAAAGGGTGCTGTGTCACGTTTCAAGCAGCTTACAACTGCCTGATGTGGGTACAGGGAACTGAACTTTCATCCTCCAGAAAAGCAGCAAGTACTCTCAATCACTAAGCTGGCTCTCTAGACACTGACCTTGAATTTCTGATAATCCTTCCTCTACTTCTCAAATGCTGGGATTGTAGGTATGTGCTGTCAGATCATTTATGGAGTGTTGAGGATCCAACTCAGGGCTTGTATACTCTAGGCAAACTTTCTGCCGATTGAGTTACATTCCTATCTCTGCTTTAGTTTGAGACAGGGACAGGTTGGCTTCTAATCCCTGATCCTATCAGCTCTGCCTCTCAAGTTCTGGCATTTCCAGCATGTACTACCATGCCTAGTAAGATCTCATAGGAATATTTGGAGCTATCTGAGTACATAGAATTTGTTCATCAGGTGTGAGATCCTAAGTTCAACTCTTAGAACTGGAAACTGTATCAAGTATGAATGTGTGTGTGTGTGTGTGTGTGTGTGTGTGTGTGTGTGTGTGTGGTGTGTGTGTGGTGTCTCTGTGTTTTATGTGTATGTGTGTGCATGTATGTGAGAAGTGTATATGCACACATGTGTGTATGCAAAGGCCAGAGAAGGACATAATGTTGTAGGCGTAATGGTGTTGTGGTGGTAGCATGAAGGTTATGATGGTGGTGGTTGTGGTAACAGTGGTATATTCAAGACATGCACTAGGGGAACTTGGAATGTTAAGCACACAGGGTTGTTCTTTCAAAGGAAGGAATAAAAAACCTGTTACCTGCCCAGAAAACTTATGACCTTTGTACTTTATTGTGGCTGGAGACTTTCTGCACTAGATTCTCCCTCAGATCCTTACTACAAATTTGTTTTCCTCAGTTAGTCTATATAGTACCTATCTTTAAGGGCTTTATAAAGAGTTTTGATGCAGTTACATCTGATCTGTATTTGGCTTCCTTTGTTCCTCAAGAAGATTTAAGAATGATTTATTGTGCACATGGGATTAAATTATCACCAGGAAAGTCTTCACCAACTTGTGCTTGCTTAAATATGCCTAAAGTAAACCACTCAGGTATGCACCATTGTTGCTGAATCATGTTGAACTAAACTGTCTTCTTGCCTCCAGTTGCTTGTCACTCCTCTGCTAGCTATGAAGGTCACAGAAACCCTTAGAGAAGGACATCAAGTGTCCTACTCTACCACTATCCATCTTATTCCCTGAAGACATAGTCACTCACTGAAGTACCCTTGCTGAACAGCGAGCACAAGGCATTCTCTGGTCTCTTCTGCCCCTGCACTGGGACTACCGGCATGTGTGACTGTACCTAACCTTTTACATGGATGTTGGGGCTCTGAACTCAGGTCTTCAGGCTTGTGCAACTGGTGTTCTTGCCCATGCAAAGAATTTTTCATTTCTGGGCCATTCCTATATTATATATCATTACTCAGAATAATGGAAAGATTCAAATTCTTCAACCTTTGTCTCAGCCTTTGTTAGGGTTTCTATGGCTATGGCAACTCTTATTAAAACTTTTATTTTGGGCCAGTCATAGTGGCACATGTCTCTAATCCTAGCACTCAGGAGGTAGAGGCAGGTGGATATCTGTGAGAAGCCAGCTTGGTCTACAAAGCAAGTTCCAGGACAGCCAGAGCTATTACACAGAGAAACCTGTCTCAAAAACAAACAAACAAAGCATTGAATTGGAGCTGCTTAGTTTTACAGTTTCAGAGGTTTAGTTCATTATCATCATGATGGAACATATTGGTGTGCAGGTAGACAAGGTGCTGGAGTAGGAGCTGAGAGTTCTTCATTTTGATCCACAGGCAACAGGTAGTGAACTGTGTACTGCACTAGATATGACTTGAGTATATGAGACCTCAAAGCTCACCCCCACAGTGACACTTCCTCCAACAAGACCACACCTACTTCACCAAAGACACATCTCCTAATAGTGCTACCTCTATGGGTCAAGCTGATGGGGGATGTCCTTCTGTAAGCTGTGAATATATGTTTCTCTTATTGGTTGATGAATAAAGCTGTTTCAGCCAAAGGACAGGCATGATGTAAGCAGGAAATATAGGCGGGGCTACTAGACTAAAAGAATTCTTGGAAAAGGGATTCAGAGAGATGAATCAGGAGAGAGATACCAGATAGCTACCAAGGGAGCAAGAGGGCCTGGCTTCACTGGCAGCCAAGACTATGTGGAGAGATATAGATTAATAGACATGGGTTAATAATTAAGAGAGAGCTAGCCAATAAGAAGTCTGAGTCATTGGCCAAACAGTTTATAATTAATATATCCTCTGTGTATTTATTTGGGACTAAACGGCTGTGGGACCAGGTGGAACATAAACTCTGTCTGCATCAAGCATTCAAACACATGCATTTATAGGACCATACCTATTCAAACCACCAGGGTCTTCACAGTAGAACTATAAGAACTTCCTAATTGCCAGTATGCTCTTTTTGTGGCTTAACAATCCCTTATCTTTCCATTGCCTCCTACCACTGTCTGGTGGACACAGACTCAAGGAACTAAAACCGATTTTAATGCTTTTCCTTCCTTCATTTCTTCCTTCTTTCCTTCCTTCCTTTTGTTTTCTCCTTTTTTCTTACTCTTTTTGGGAGGGGTTGAGGCAGGTTTCTTTGTGGGGCCTTGATTGTCCTGGAACTCGATTTGTAGACCAGACTGGCCTCAAATTCACAGAGATCCTCCTGCCTCCTCCTGAGTGCTGGGATTAAAGGTATGCACCACCACAACACAATCAGACTAAATAATTTTCTAAGATCACATTTAGCCCTTAATATTTAAGAAGCTCAAATGTTTCCCTTAAATCTCTAACACTCTTTAAATAAAACTATTGATGTATATGTGTGTGTTCATTTATATGTGCATCATATGTGTGCAGGTGCCTAAGAGGCCAGAAGAGGATGTTAGATCCCCTGGAACTGGATCTATATTTAGTAGTGAGCTGCCTGATGTCAGTAGGAACTAAACCCAGGGTCTCTGCCAAGTGATCTTACCTGCTGAGCTGTCTTTCCTATCTCATCTCTTTTTGGGTGAGAAGAGATCTTCTGCTCCCTTAGTTCAGGCACACACATATTAGGGAGTGAACAAAGCTTTCAAACACGTATAGCATACTGTGTCTGTTGACTGGAGTTTAGAAGAGTGGTACTTCTCCCTAAGTCTTTGTAAAAGCTTGGTTCTTTTTCTGTGGGATTTAATAGAGCTGTGATACTTATTAAGGATAGGTGGTAGTCAAGAGCGATGGCCAGAAGACAGCACTACATTCTGACCAGTGTCTTAATGAGGCTCTAGCTCTGCCAGGTTCCTGAGAAAGAGAAACATGCTTAGGACAGGGGTAGCCAGGGCCTCAATCCAAATCTCTAAAGAACACTCTGTACTGTGGAACTGTGCACATCACTGTCCTGGAGCCACAGGCACGCTTCTTACCTGTTTTCAGCACTCTTCCCAGGAGAAGGACATGTAAGAGCATTTTCTGTGCCACCCTCATGAGAGAAAGGTCTAAGAGGAGGAACTATCCTAACAGAAACTTTTAAAAATTAGGGAGAGGGGAACTAGGGACCTGGCTTGGTGGGTCGAGTGCCTGCTGTGTAAGCACGGGGATCTGGATCACAACACCAACATTAAAGAGCTTGTTATGGCCACTGGTGTCTGTAACCTTAGCACTGGGGAAGGAAGCAGAGGCAGGTGGCCTCCTGAGCTCACTCACTGTTAGGCTGAGCTCTGTTAGTCCAGCCAGGCTCAGCAAGAGAGCTTGTCTCAAAAACAAAGTGAAGAGCAATTAAGAACCCAACATGAACCTCTGGACTTACACACGTGTAGGTGTGCATCATCCACAGAGAAAATTGTGCTAAACAAAAATGGGACCCGAGAGAAGCATTCTAAAGGCAGATGGGGTGGCAGTGATGAAGTTCAACAGTACAGATTTATCTAGCATGCACAGGCCCTCAGTTTAATTTCCAACACTAAAAACAACAGCAAAATAGCACTTCAAACAGAAGTAGCTTTTCTTCCTTTCTTGTTTTGTTTGTGTTTGTTTGTTGTTGTTGTTTTTTGAGACAAGATTTCTTTGGTTGTCCTGGAACTCACTCAGTAGGCCAGGATGGCCTTGAACTCACAGTGATCCACTTGTCTCTGCCTCCCAAGTGTTGGGATTAAAGGCATGTGCCACCACTGCCCGGCCCAGAAGCAACTCTGAAAACACGGATTATATTCTTTATTTTTATTTTATATACATTGGTGTTTTGCCTGCATGCATTTCTGTGTAAGGGTGTCAGGTTCCCTGGAACTAGGATTATAGATAGCTGTGAGCTGCCATGAGGGTGCTAGGAATTGAACATAGGGGGTACTGGGAATTGAATGTAGGTCCTCGGGAAGAGCAGCCACTGCTCTTAAGTGCTAAGCCATCTCTCCAGCCCCATGAGAAGTGACTTTTTAACTGTGCTTTTAATACACACACACACACACACACACACACACACACACACACACACACACACACACACACACACACACACTGAAATGTGCTGTTTGGAAATTTTACTTTTTTATTTTTGTGGGTGTGTGCATGAGTCTCTCTATCCACCATGTGAGTCCTGGGATTGAACTCAGGTTTCAGATCAGCAGTCAAGACCTTTTTCTACTGAGCCATTTGTCACAGCATCACAGTAATATGTCACTACTTTTCAGAAGCCAAATGGTAGTGGATGTTCACAGGACTAATAGTCACATGAATGTGTGCTGAAGGTTTCTAGTCATTAGGGCTAGGCTGTTCGAATGGGAGAATGCAGGCAGGAAGAATGAGAAGAAGGAAAAGGTGATTGACAAAGCTTCCAGGGCAAGTTGGGAAATCCCAGTGAGCTGAACCAGTTCCTAGAATCAGTCCTGTGTTTTTGTTTCAGTGTTGTCCCTCCATCCCTGGGGTAGGGGTGAGATGGCTGTTGTAGTTGAGTGCAGTGCCCACTGCACAGGAAATGCTAGCAATGTTCTCCTCGTGGCATTTATGTGAGTGTGAGAAAGAAAGTGCAGCTCCCCAAAACAAAAGAACAAAACCCCTCAAACAGCACAAATCTGAAAAGCCAAGTGGTATGGTGCAGGCCTGAAATTTCAGTACTGAGGGTCCTGAGGCAGGAGGATGTAGCACGAGTTCTAATAGGTCTTAATAATAAAAACATGGAGTCAGCTATCTGGGGGTGAAAGTTCAAAGTTCAGAGAAGCAAAGCGGCCATCCTCTAGAGTTCTTACCTCTACCAATGCTCAGATGAAAATGGTGGTCCTGTCCTCACTCTGCCTCCGCAGACTGCATCCAGCTCTATGAATCCTCAGACTACATCTCTCTTTTGTCTCCTCCTGCCTTATATTCCTCTCTGCACCCAGCCATATTATTCTTGTCTCCATCTCACGAGTGCTGGGATTAAAGGTGTGTGCCACCACTGCCTAGCCTCTGTGGTTAACTAATGAGGCTAGCTTTGCACTCTGATCTTCAGGCAAGCTTTATTTGTTAGACCATAAACAAAATGTCACCACAGGAGATTTCACATTTCAGGCCAGCTTTGGCTTTGGCTTATGTAGTAAGGTTAGAGCCTCTGATTTAAAAGGAAGGAAGGAAGGAGGGAGAGAAAGGGGCTGAATAAATGCCTCAGAAGTTAAGAGCACTGTCTGGTTTTTCAGAAGACCTGAGCTCAGCTCCCAGCAGCCACGTTGAGTGGCTCAAAACTTCATGTAACTCTAGTTCCAGGGATCCAATGCCCTCTTCTGACGTCCAAAGGCATCAGAATTCATGTGTGTCTAAACACACATAAATTTTTTAATTTAATATTTAAAAAGAGGTAAGAAGACAAAAAAGAAGATTAAATTATATAGATGGCATATATTACAAAATAAAAATGAAAGGAGCTGTTGGGGAACACCACCACCCCACCTCCACCCCCAACACACACCACACACACACACACACACACACACACACACACACACACTATGCTTGGCCTCTTAAGCTTAACCACCCCCAAAAGCAATCAGCATTAACAGTTACATATACCTGCTTCCAGAGACTTCATAGAGAAATAGACATCCCATGTGCTTGCTCCTTTAAGGAGCATTTCCCTTTGTAAAGCCTAGGAGATGCTTGTGATTTCCTACTGTTACTGCTAGAGTGCTTTGGTCAGTACTATGCCCTGCCAGGTACCTACTTGATGCAACCTCATAAAGAGGCTCAGAACATGGCCCAGTGTCATGTTATGGCATTGTCATGTTTCCAAGGCTGCTCTTATGTCACTTATTTTTATTTTTACTTTTCTTAAAAATAGAGAGCATTGCAAGGTATGCTATGATAGGGCACACATTTAATCCCAACGCTGGGAAGACAAGGGCAGGTAGAACTTTATGAGCTCAAGGCCAGCCTGCTCTATTTAGTGAGTTTCAGTCCAGCTAGAGCTGCCCAATAAGACTGTGTCTCAAAACAAACAAAAAATAAAACCACAAAACAAAAATGGAGGTTTTTATTTACTTTTGATTCACAGTTGGTATTTCACAGTATCTCATGATCCAAGAACCATCTATACATATGAAAGAGTTTCCATTTAGTATAGTACAAGAAAATAGAGGTTTAAATTAAACTGCTGGGGCACATAATTTTTTAACAGGATAGAGCTTAGAGACATTTTTATATATTTTAACCCATTATCATACAGGTGAAGAAACTAGGACTTTTGTTGAGAGAGAGAGACAGACAGACAGAGAGAGAGAGAGAGAGAGAGAGAGAGAGAGAGAGAGAGAGAGAGAGAGAGAGAGAGAGCAGGTGCATGTCAAGTCAGAGGTGTCAGATCCTCCTGGAGTTAGAGTTACAGGGTTTTGAGCTACCAAGCATGGGTGCTAGCAATCAAACCTGGGTCCTCTGCAAGGGCACTAAACAGTCTTAATCACAAAGCCACCTCTCCAGTCCTGAAACAATAGCCTTTAAGAAACCTGATGGTAAATTCATAAGAAGAATAAATAATAGTACAGGTCTGCTCTACTAGCTTGCCTTATCACTAATACTGAAATTTGTTAATTTCATAGTCATTTTGCTCTTGGAATTTTTCTTTGGGAGTGCCTGTAACCAACTTCTAACTAAGCCAAATTTTTAAGCAGTAGAAAGGTACAATCAGGTAGAAAATACATGAGTAGAGTTGCTTGTCTACTTGATCTTTAAAGGAAATATCTGAGCCAGGCCACAATAGTACCTCTCAATCCCAATAGCCACCACTAACAGAAACAAAATCAAATAAGCTTGTCCAAGCTAGTCCTGCTGAGTCATGGCACTAATCACCTACATGCTGCCATCTGGCAGCAAGGATAGCAAAGGTCTAATTAGTCAGGGTGATGGCTGTTTTGCCATTAAAACACAGAGTTATTTCAAGACCAACTGACTGAAATAGGTCTTAGAAACACTTCTTCCAATGACAGTCAGTACCGGAGATAATTACCCTTTGAATACATTGCCACACACTGTTAAATCGGATGCTTTTTTGAGGATCTGTCTGAACAGCCAATGATAAATAATCAGTAACTCAAAGAAGACAACTAATCCCATTTCTCTGCCTAGAAAAATAATGATTTCAAACATGGGAAATGGAACCCTCTTCATGTGCCTAAGCATGTTCTCTGGGTTGCCTGAGAGGTAGTCCCTAGTCCTTCCAAATTTACAGAATCCAGCTTGCAGGGCAAACCTCCAAGATGAATGAGTCTTACAAGACTCCAAGCATATTTGGATTCCTGAAAAGGGGTCACTACTCCAGCTGTGCTTTTTGATTGTCAAAAGTGTTGACATCTAGACTGGGGGGAGATAGCTTGGTTGTTAAATGCCTGCTGCACAAGTCTGAAAAAGGGAGTTCAGATCCCCAGAGTCCATGTAAATGTTGGGTGGTTATGGTGGTTCACCTGTAAGCCCAACCTCAGAAGGTTGAAATAAGGGATCCCCAAAGCAAATTGGCTAATGAGATTACCCATACTGATGAACTCTGAATTTGACTGAGAGACCCTGCCCAGTGAATAAGGTGGAAAGGAGACCAAGGATGATTCTAGACATTATTTTCTGACTCCCACATCCATGTACATCCATGTACATCCATACACATGCACTCACTCACTTAGGAGGAAGAGGCAGGTAGGTCTCTGAGTTCAAGGCTAGCCTAGTCTACAAGAAAGACCTAGTTCCAGAACAGCTAGAGCTACACAAAGAAAAACTGTCTCTAAAAGAGAGAGAGGGAAAAAAGAAATCTAACACACACACACACACACACACACACACACACACACACACACACACACGGGGTTGGGGGTGTTATTAATTGTCAGGCATGGTGAAATAGGCGTGTCACCCCAGCATTCAGGAGGCTGAGCTGTTATATATCAACAGTCTCAGAAAATGAAACAAGCCAGGTGTTGTGGCACATGCCTTAGATCCCTGTGGGTTCATGGCTTATACAGCAAGTTCCAGGCCAGCCAAGGCTGTACAGTAAGACTGTCCCTCAAAATAAGCAAATACACAAGCAAAACAAAATTTTACCGGTAATAATTAAGCTTAAGGGCTAACTTGATGCAAAGTATTATGCAATATATTATGAATGTGTAAGGATGGTTAAAATAGAGTCATGTGCTTCTTGATGCATGAGGAAGTAGGGGCTGAACATATACATACATCCTTATCTGTGATTAGCTTCAGGGAAAGATATAGTTAGAATCAGACTATGGAATTACAACAAAGAGACTGGGTTTAACTGGGGAAATGAATGCTCATTTGCCTTACTTTTGAGGGACAGTGAGATCTCCAGGTACCAATCAGGGAGCAGATATTTCTGAAGCTAGAAAATCTGGGGAAGTCAGATAGAGGGGGCCATCATACATTTTGTGCAACATTGTTGGATGAGAACAGAGGTCACAAGAAAGCTGAAGTAGCCTGTGGACCAGAAGTTCAGAGAAGAACAGAAGAATGTGAGATGACAGTGGCTAAGTCTTTGATTTCTATTTCTGGTTTTTTTTTGTTTTGTTTTGTTTTTGTTTTTCTGCATTGCCATGCATATCCCTTCCGGAGAATAATATTTTCTAGAAATGACATGAAATTCTTTTCCTTGATGCGCTGGCTAGTTTTTGGTTGTTGTTGTTGTTTGGAGGGTTTGTTTTTGTCAACTTTACACAAGCTAGAGTCATCTGGGAAGAGAGAAGGTCAATTAAGAAAATAATTCTATTAGATTGGCCTGTAGGCAAGTCTGTGGGACTTTTGTTGATTAATGACTGATGTGAGGAAACACAGCCCACTGTGGGCAGAGCCACCCCTAGGCAGGTGGTCCGTCCTGGGTGCTATAAAAAACGCTGAGTGAACCAATAAGCAGTGTTCCTTAATGATTTCTCCATCTCCTGCCTTCCAGCTCTGCCCTGAATTGCCCCAGGTAGAGCCTGTGACATGGATGTTTTAGCAAGTGTTGGTGGCTCATGCTTTTAATCCCAGGGGAGGCAGAGCCAGGCAGATCTCTGAATTCAAGGCCAGCCTGGTCTGAGCTTTCTCAAGTTGATTTTGGTCTTATTGTTTATCACAGGAATCCAAAGCAAACTAGGGGTCAGGCACTGGTGGTGTGCACCTTTAGTTCCAGAACCTGGGAGGCAGAGGCAGGTGGATCTCTGTGAGTTCGAGGCCAGATCTGATCTACAGAGTGAGTTCCAGAACAGCCAAGACTACACAGAGAATTGAAAAAAACAAAAATCAAAACAAACAAAAAGCAACTTGGGAGTAAGGATTTATTTTGGCCCACAGTTTGAGGGTATTGTTCATCAGATGGGGCAGCTGGTATAAAGTGGGAGTATGAGGTAGCCAGTCACATTGTGTCCAAAACCACAAAACTGAGAGGGATAAATGCAATGCTCAGTTTGTTTTCTCTTTTTCAGTCAGGCTAGGACCCCCAGCTAATGCTGAGGGTGGGTGTGGTGGTTTGAATGAGAATGGCCCCCATAGACTCATAGATTTGAGTGCTTGATCATAGGGGATTAGAACTGTTTGAAAGGATAACAAGGATTAGGAGGTGTGTCCTTGTTGGAGAAAGTTTATCACTGGAGGGGGGGGCTTTGAGGTTTCAAATGCCCATGCCAGACCTAATGTCTGTCTGTCTGTCCGCCTCTCTCTCTTCCCTCTCCCTCTCTCTCCTCTGTCTGTCTCTCTCCTCTTTTGTCAGGTGTTTTATCACAACAGAAAGACAATACACATATGTCTGGGAGAAAGTATATCACTCAGTAACTTTCCACTTTATTTTTGATCCAGTTTCATTCCACTCTGTGCACTGTTTGTTTCTAGCCCAACATAGCAGTTCCCTGGAGCCACCAGACTCTCCACAGATCTCTACTTTGGTTTGTCTATATTACTCATCCAACATACACTCATGAAATGTCTGCTATGTGCCAGGCTCTTCTAAGACCTTGGATCCTTGAGTGAACCCATTATTGTTTCTTCTTGACTGTTGTCTCCCTCCACAAGCTGCCCTCTCCTCCATACACTGAATAAGGCTGGGATTTGAAATCTAACACAAGTGCTTCCTTCATGCCCTAACTGGGAAAACACTAGCTGAACACTTCCTGCCTGCAGACTCCTGGCTTAGACAGTAAGGGCACAATGATCTCATTATCATGTAGTTTGATGGGGACCAAAATGAACCATGTGAAATGGAGAGGATGTGATGCTTCACATAGCTTTTCCTCCTCACAGCACACAACCAAGATGACTATGAGAATGCTAGCCTTCATGAGTCGTGTCACCCCAAGTATGCATTGAGTCCTCACTCACTTCATCCCTGTCCTACAATCATAGTCTACTCTAGTGCGGGGAGTCTCTGCAACCACGACAGCCAGCAGAATAGTGATCTTCAGGAGGCAAGAATGTAGTTCAATTCAATACAACTATACACCCAGTGTTGGATCAAACTTCAGGGGTTTGATATCAAGTAGTTTATTTTAGGCATATAGCACAGCGCAATTTGGTAAAAACTGTCCTGGTAACTCAATCACATGTGCATGATAAATCGGACATAGTTCTCTCTGAGGAACAAAGTACTCTAAATAAAGATCAGGCATGAGTGCATCAAAACTCTTTGTGAAGTACATGCAGACAACTTCCATAAAATGGGTTCTATAGATTGAGGAAAAACAAGCTCAATAAGGGTCTGGGTGGGGAAAGAATTCATTATGTGGTCTCAGCCACAGAGCACAAAGGTCACCAGGGTTATTAACCACATCATAACAGGTTATATATCCCTTCTTTTGAAGGAAGAATCCTATGTGTGTTTAACAATCCAGGCTCCCCTAGTATTTATCTGTGAGCACAAATGATAAATAGATGATAAAAGCAGAACAAATATTCAAATATTCAGGGAGGTGGAAATGCATGAGTGCAGAACATGCCCTTAAGCAACTTTTTAAAATAAAAAGTATGCGTACATATCTATTACCCCCATATATATACATATATACATATATATGTATGTATGTGGGTGTACATGTGTGCATATAACACCACATGCATGTGAAGGCCAGAGAACAACTTCTAGGAGTCTGTCCCTGGGGCCCTGAAAGGATTCAGATCATCATATTATGAAGCAAATGCCATCACCTGCCAAGCTAGCTCAGAAGCCGATACTGCCATCAAGTTTGGTGGTAGATGATTAACACTGACATACATAGTTTATAGTGTGTAATATTTGGTTGTTTTCCTTTAATAAATACAGCTGGTTAAATGAACTAATTTTTATATCTATAGCTCTGAAATGACAGTGGAGAACGAGGATTTACTGTCTGACAATATGTCAAGTTTTGGGGCTAAAAATTAGAGTCATCACTTCAGAAGCAGGGAACAGGGAATGCCAGATTTTGACTGGAAAAGTCTTTTACAAGGGAGGTGATCTTTGGACTAGAGGCAGGAGCTGATACAGAGATTATGGAGGAGTACTATTTGCTGGCTTGTTTCTCATGGCTTTCTTCATTCTTCTTATCTTCTAGGACCTTCAGCTCAGGAGTAGCTCAGCCTACAATGGGCTGGGTCCTCCCCATCAATCACTACTTAAACAGATACCCCAGAGGCTTGCCTGGAGCCTGATCTGATGGAGCTATTTTTCTCCCTTAGGACTCCCTCTTCTATGACTCTGGCCTTTGTCAAGCTGACATGAAATTTGCCAGCACACCTGTCCATTTTGTTTGTCTGGTTTGTTTGTTTTAAAGACAGGCTCTCTCCCTGTTGTACTGGCTATTCTCAGAGTCCAGAGTGCTAACCATTACACCATGGAACCACATGGCTGTACTGGCTATCCTCAAACTTCTGAGAGATCCTTCTGCTTCTGCCTCTCAAGTGCTGGAATTAAAGATGTCCACCACCACATCCAGCCAGTTCCTATCCATTTGCCTGTTTTCACTTGAGTAAAAGCTGTTGTGGCTAAAGAGATGACAGAGTGGTTAAGAGTATGTACTGTTCTTGCACAGGTCTTGAGTCCAGTTCTCAGCAGAATGTTTATTCAAAAATTTGCTACAGTAAGCCCGGCATTGGTGATACACGTCTTTATTTCCAGCACTCGGGAGGCAGAGGCAGAGGCAGAGTTTGAGGCCAGCCTGATCTACAGGGTGAGTTCCAGGACAGGCTCTAAAGCAATATAGAGAAACCCTTTCTCAATAAATAAATAAATAAATAAATAAATAAATAAATAAATAAATAAATAAATAAAAGTTTGCTACTCTCTATGCTAGATTCTGAACATTTGTTTGCATTACATTAAAAAAAAAAACTATTATAGTTCATGAACTTTCTGATTACCTAGTTAGAGGGTAATTGAAAAGTTAGGGACTATTGTCTTAAAAAAAAAAAAACAGCTCTAAATGCTTTGCTTAGTAATTTTCATTTCTTCCTTTGGGTGCAGCTCATTCGCTTTGTGACTCTTTAATTTTTCGCTTTGGGTACAGGTGAGGTGTCACATGACAAGGTGCTTTGGCACATTCTCAGGCCTCAAACCCTATTTTGATCTATTATTCTTACCGTTGACCTTGTTTAGAACTCTCAACTATCAACCCTGATTATGAATTTGGCTCTTCTGACAATGGCTCTGGCATTCTCCCTCCCCCTTCCCCCTTCCTCTTTCCAGCCCAGTAAAAAAATAGAGACCAGGTTTACCAAGTACACTTCGAAGGTTAGCAAACTGCTGCCTCAATCCATGATTCTGTATGTGTCCATTTATAAAGTCTCTCCTGACTGGTAAAGTGAGTACCCAGACCCTAAGAGTGCTGATGAAAGTTTAGGTTTAAGCAATGGAGGAATTAAGAATACAAATCATAGGGAGATGGCCCAGTTGATGTGCTTGTCTTACAAGCACAAGGGACCCGAGTTCAATCCCCAGGACCTAAAAAAAAAAAAAAAAAAAAAAAAAAAAAGCTAAGGCCACATACACTTGTTATCTCAGCGCTGCAAGGCAGAGATAGGAAGATCCCTGGGACTCACTGACTAGACCACCATGGAGCCCTAGGCCAGTGAGAGACCCAGTCTCAAAACACAGGGTAGATAGTACCTAAGGAGGAATGACACCCCATACACACATGCACCCATACACACTGAACATGCTCCCCAAACACACAAAGAATCCAGAAAGGAGGAAAGCTTAGGATGTAGCTCAGTCAGTAGAGCGTTCATCTTTGTACCGTGCATGAAGCCCTCCCTGGGTTCAGACCCAACAACTGTGTAAAAAAGGTGTGGTAGCACATGCCTGTAACCCAAGCACTCAGGAGATGGAGGTAAGAGAATCTAAGGTTCAAGACCATCCTCAGCTACCAACCAGCATGGGTTACTCCAGACTCAAGTCGTCGTCGTCTTCTTTCTTCTTCTTCTTCTTCTTCTTCTTCTTCTTCTTCTTCTTCTTCTTCTTCTTCTTCTTCTTCTTCTTCTTCTCCTTCTCCTTCTCCTTCTCCTTCTCCTTCTCCTTCTATTCTTATTATTAATGATTGCAAAACTTAGGACCTGAACTATGATCATAGAAATGATAACTTTCTGGATACTAAGTCTAGCACAATTAGTCACCTACAAGAAGTTTCTCTGTCTTTTCTTCAACTGTTCTTCCCACTCACTTCGGGGATGAGGGCTGAACCCAAATTCTCATGCATGCTAGGAAAGTTAGGTGCCACTGAGCTACACCCTCAGCCAAGAGAAATCTCTTAATAAGTTCTTCTAAATTATCTAAGTGCAAAATGGCCTCGAGTTTACAGCCTTCTTTCTGCCTTATCAGTTGGGTACTGGATTACAGGTTTGTGCCAACACACCTGGCTCTAGCACTCACTAGACAGCCCAGGCTGGCCAGACTTCTAGCAATCCTCCTGCCTTATCCTCACAAATTCTGGCATCACAACCAGGAGCCACCACACATGATTTTTAAAACACACGACTTTGGGGTGCCTTTCAGTTGCCCCCAGAACAAAGTCCTGATTCTTAGGCTTCCTATGACATCTCCTACAGGCCCAGGCCCCTGGTTATTATTTGGAGGCATTTTCCATCTTGCAGCCAAAGTCCCAGCAATATATTGCTGCTTACACTAAATACACACCAGGCGATGAGGAGTTGTTTGTGAAAGAAGGAGGTAATTTCGGGTAGGTAGTAAAATAGGATATTTGGAGGTAGGCAATGGAGTGTCTCCAAACATTTTTTTCCTATCTAAGAGTGAGTGCAGTTTGTGCCACAGGACTTGGACTCTTCTGCTTTTTCCTAGGCCCTATTGGTTCTCCAATCCCAGGGGCGGCGCCTGTGCCTCCCTACCCAGCCCCATGGTTTGGGTTACTGAGGCCTGGCCGGGGCGGGGACTGCTCCTTCACTGCCCAGCAGACCCGGAGCAGCGGAGTGGACGGCCTAACGATCGCCGAGATCGAGCCCAGCTTCCCGCGCGCTCACGTGACCCTTCGATTGTCACGCGGGCGTCGCTCACCTGACCGGGGCCTCACGTGGGCTCAGCCTGCTGTGAGGGAGCTCGCCGGTGGGCCATGGTAGGCTGCAGGCTCTGGGTTTCGCTGCTGCTGGCGGCGGCGTTGGCTTGCTCGGCCACGGCGGTGTGGCCCTGGCCCCAGTACATCCAAACCTACCACCGGCGCTACACCCTGTACCCCAACAACTTCCAGTTCCGGTACCATGCCGGCTCGGCCGCGCAGGCGGGCTGCGTCGTCCTTGACGAGGCCTTTCGACGCTACCGTAACCTGCTCTTCGGTTCCGGCTCTTGGCCACGACCCAACTTCTCAAGTGAGTCACAGCCCCGTTCCTCCCTCCGAAGGAGCCATCTTCCGTCATCAGCCCAGGACGGGTTTCTGCCCAGCCTGGCCAGTCACCTCCCAATCCCCTTCTCCCCTTGTTTTTCCTCTAGTTGGCTATCCAGCTTCCACAGCCTAGCCCTTTCTCCATTCACCCCATCATTACATCAGACTTCTGGGATCTGACTTTATCTCTTGGGCTGTATTTAGGTTTTCTTTTCTTTCTTTCTTTTTTTTTTTTTAATGCCTGCTGTATGACTACAGTTCAATCAGGCTGTCACAATGTTGACAATATGTTGCCAATAGACATTTAAGATGATTCTTTAGGTCATGCCCAAGTGTGTCATTGTGAAGTAGCGACCAGGGCATCCTATTGGAACTCAGCGTTTGTCCGGTACATAAGTTGCTTAGCAAATGTTTACATTGTGAGAGAAATCATAGAACACAATGCAGTGGGCTTCCAGGGACCTAGGCAGAGGCAACTTGACACAGAGGCTTGGAATTAAACTTGAAAGTGTAGGCCTGACACTGTGACGAATTGGTGGATGAGGTAAGTTGGAATGCCTGTCCATGTTGGTCCTGAGTACTGTAGATGCTAAGCAGAGCAAGCTTGTCCCTTCCCTAGCCTTTTTATTCTAGAATGAATGTAAGGTAACTGGTTCTTCGGCAGCCAGCATCAGTATTTGATTTGTTCATTCTCAGGTAGTAGACAAGTGACTGTTAGTAAGTCATAGGTCATTATAGTCTGAATCTTCTAAAGTGCTTCCTTTGGCCATTTCTTCCCTAACTGTCCCTGTAACATAGTGGGTTCAGGGAGTTTGTTGGTTCTGTTGTGTTAAAGGGCTGTTTGGTACAATCTTTACTTTTGTTGTTGCTGTATTTTGGCTCATCATGGGAGGAAGTAGTCCATCATGAGTGCCTGAGCTTGTGGCAGCTTGTCACATTGCACAACGGCCACACAGCAAATAGAAGACTACTTCTCCATTTTTCTCTTTTTCCAGCATGTAAGACCATACCACCCACAATTAGTGTGGGTCTTTCCTCCTGAGTTAAAACTGACCCAGACACAGCCTACAAGGTGTCATCACCGTTTTTGTGTCTTTCTAACATCATCAAAAAGAGGGTGATTCCAGGTTTCAGATTCTGAGTGGAGTCTGATTTCCAGAAAGCTGGAGGAGCACATAATTTCCCAGCTTCTTGTCTCAAGCCAAGATGCTTTTGTCATGGCACTGGAAATTCCAATTGCGTCTTGGAAATACAGAAAGGAAACAGCTAAGGTCAGGCAGCTGGGCTTGAAGGAGTAATGATTAGAACTGTCCACTTTAGGGGCCTGGGGTGCTGTTCAGTGGGTAGAGCACAGTAGGCCATGGGTTCAATACCCTGCAGCTCATAAAACCTTGGGAGATAGAGCCAGGAGGATCAAGAGTTCAAGGTCATCTTTGGCTACATAATGAATTTGAGGCACCCTGGGCTGACAGAGACCCTAACTAAAAATAAACAAACAACAACAACAAAAAAAACCCTCTCCCTCTGAAGTGGCCTGATGCTTTATTCTTGTAGAAGATTGGGTTGTCTTTAAATTTACTGTTTTCAAAAGGAAGAAAGTTTTATGATGTCATTTATAATGGGGTATGTAGATAATGGAGTGGTACATACTGAAAAATAATGAAAATATCTTTGGAGTAGAGGTTAGGTACTAGGATCAACTGTATTTGGATGAGAGCCAAAAGCATGCATGCATATATATATATATGCATATATTTCATTTTGAACTCTTGGGGCCTTGGGTCAGTTTTGCCTATAGTCTTAAACAGGCTGGGTGGCTTTCCTTATTACTACCTAAATCATAATGTTTTCACAACAATCCTGGCTAATTCTGAGCCTGAGAAGCTCAGCTTCCTGGTGTGTGTGTGTGTGTGTGTGTGTGTGTGTGTGTGTGTGTGTGTGTGTGTGGCTAGTTTTGGGTCTGTGTCTGAAATCTTTGAGTCTTGTTTCTCTAAGCTATACTTGCTCTCCCTGACCTTTGGATATTGTGCTTGAAGGCTATGTGCTTTGGAAGATCTGAAATATGAAATAAGGTGCATTCATTACCCATCCTAGGAATGCTTAGGAGCCTAATTTCTAGACTTCTGCTACTTCCTCATCCCACCCACTCCCACACCCCACTCCTACTGCCCCCACCCCACCCCCATGTGTTTTATTTTCTGTCTTTGGCACTTGGAGCCATTCAGGGGGTAATAAAACAAAAACAGCTGTGAATGTCATTGCACTCTTTGAAAGAGGGCATAATAAGGAGGAGGACTTGATGTTGAAAATAAAACTGAGCTGAAGCTGCTGTTCAACAGTAGATTACTTAGCATGTACAAATTTCTGGGTCTGACCCTCAACAAAATACTGAAGGAGAAAAAAAATAGAGATGACCCTGAGATATCTGCCTTCTCCTTCCTTACCCCATACCTTGTTCTTGGCAAAAGTAAAGTAGGGAGGGCATTGGCGGGTTGGCCGGCTGACCTGTTCATCGGTACATGGTCTCATGCTTGTGCATGTTGTAACTTTTTTTGATTGTTAAAAGTTAAAGGTTTTGATTCCCCTCACTCTCAAAATGTTTAAACTAAATGCCAGGCCTTGTGGCATTTAGCACTCAGGAGATAGAGGCAGGCATATGTCTATGTGTTCCAGATTAGTCTGGTTTATAGACAAGCCAACCAGTCTACTTAATGAGATCTTGTCTTTGAATGAATGAATGAATGAATGAATGAATGTTGTTTAACCAGTCTGATTAGGATCTTTCACCCACTACTGTGGAGCTATTGACAATCGGAGCAGCTCAGGAGAATCAGTTGGGTATATAGTCTTGAAAGGTGTGTGTGCACTTTCCTAGAGAAACATATTGAATTTTCTTCTCTGTTCCTAGCTGTAGTAAACACCACCCATGTTCAGGGAAGTGTTCTCTCTGATTTTGTTTTGTTTTTTACAGCTGTCTCGGATAGTGACTTAAGTTTCCCCAGCTATTTTATGCCCCTTGATTGGGCTTGGGCGTGGCTGGAGTTCCTTTTTTGAACATTTGTGCAGGTTGACCATCAGAAGCAGCCTGTTACTTTTGTAAAACCTTAGGGATGGAGATGGGGGAGCCTGCTTACCAGACACAATGCTACCTTCAAACCTCAAAAGCACATGCTTGTGGCTGTGTCCCTTTAACTGCAACTACAGGACTAGATTAGGCAGATTCAAGAGTTCAAGTCTACGTCCCTTTCTGTGTTGAAGCTGTCAGGCTGTCTTCCACGTGTGCCATCACATGATAGTGGAGGAAGCCCTTGAAAAATGGTTGTTATACTCTCAGGCACCTGCTCCAGGACTCCTATGGATAAGTGCCACACCGTTTGCTGAGAAAACTGACTTAGTGAAGGGCAGTGGAGAGAGCAAGGCAATGGGCATTCATGTGTGACCACACTTTAGAGTTGGTGTGTCTTGCAAACCAGCTCTGTGCAGTGGTATTAGTCCTGTTTTCAGAACTGAGACTTGAAGGCAGAATGACGGCCAGTGTTACACAGCTCATGGCTATGGTAAGGAATTCCATCTAGATTTGTCTGTCTACCAAGATGTCCTCCTTTCATTGTGTACCTGCTGTGCTCATAAAGATCTTGGTTAGGACAATTAGTCATTTGGAAAACCCTTAGCCTCTGGGAAAATTAAGCTCTGATCATAACTTAGTGTTAGTGATTTCAAATAGTCACTTCTAACATCTAACTCCTTTTCATTACCATTCATTTCATAAATGTTTGTTCTGTGCTCCATTTATCATTTTCCAGAAGTATTTCTAGCCACCCTCCTTCCTTCCATCTTTAATGCAATTAGTGCTTACTAATCAACCACAATTAGTTAATAGTGCTAAGTCTAAAGGCTATGTTAATCAAACATCTCTGGTTCCTAAATAATTTACAGTGATGGCCTGGGGCTGTGGCTGAGATGGAGAAATGCTTGCTGATAATGCACAAAGCCTGGGTTTGCTCCCTCCACATCATAAAGTGGGTGTGATGGCACACATAATCCCAGTACTTAGTAGTGGGAGGCTTGAGGATCATAAGATCAAGGTTGTACCAGCTACAGAGTAAATTTGAGGCCAGCTGTGAAAAAATTACAGTCCCTAAAAGTGAGACTATAAGCATACAATAAAGTGTAATTTTTTTCTTTGATACTTGAGGTGCAAATGATTTGAGAATATGAAAGAACACATGATCCAAGTGTAAGGATGGTGGGTAAAGTGAAGTTTGAAAAGTTTTTCTGAGGTGTTGTTAATTAAATATGAACGTAGGAGTTGGTGATAGGGGGTAGTCCACCTTGGAGAACAGCTTGTGAGAAAGGACTCCAGGTAGAAGCCTTTGAGCCTTATTCACTCAAGGTCAGTGCAGTTGATGTGCACACATGTCAAGTGGGTCAGCAAGTTCTGAAGTCATGAAGTGGCCTAGGGAGCACTAGGAAGTAGGAGCATTAGAGGAAGGCCAGTCAGGGTTGTCACACAGGTGGCATTGGCTAGGTTGGCAGCATGGGGGCTTCAATGGCTGTAAGACTTGGAGGCAGGGAAAGCAGTTCTTATGGTTGTTAGTGATAACAATAGCTGGACTGGATTGCTGCAGTGACATGGCCTCTCTGGACTGCCCAGAGACTTCAGAGATGTTCTGGGACATCTAGAGTTAGGATAGGGTGCTAAAGAAGACTCCCATTTGTCATTTAGTGGCATGAATATTTATTCTCACAGGTTGCTGAGGATTCACAAAGAGAGGAAGAGAAAAGGAAGTGCTAAGGGGTGAAAAGAGAAAGAATTGACCAAGACTGGGATGGAGGAGGGTGGGGAATGGATCACCTAGTCTGATTGACTGTGAGTCTGATTTTGGATGTATGCAGTAAGTGTTATTTTAGCAGATGGCCAGTTTTGTGTGGTAATAAAAATTGGGAGATGAGTTTGGCTATTTCCAGAGACAGGAAGGTTCAGCAGGTGACTGGAGGCTGGTTCACGAGGAGGGCATTACTGATGTTACAGGAAAACTGCTAAGCCAGTGTGTGGGTTAGTTCTTCCTTCTGAGTGTCCAGGTCATCTGACAGCCACAAGACTCCGTGGCATGAGGTGTAAATACCAGAGTGACCAGGAAATTCCAGAGTGCTGTGAGACTCCAGATGCCACAGCCAGCTGGCCTGAGCCACAGAAGAGCCAGCATGGGAGCTGCGTCTACAAGTAGCACCAAGTCTTAGCTCCAGGATGAGAGGAGACACTTCGTATCAGAACCAGTTGCAGGGGCAGTGGCATTGTTCTGGAAGGAACAGGGCTCCTGTTAGGGAGGAAATGAAAAGAGTGAATGTTATAGGGAGCTAAGTAGCTGTGAAAGGGTGATTGGCAGTGCTGGTGGAGAAAAGGAAATTACCTTTATAGGAATATAGGATGAAATGAGCCAGAGAGGCTTATATATTTCTTTGACCATAAAATTGTCAGGAAAATGACCATCAAGAGTTCATGTGGAAAGCCAGGTGTGGTGGTATATGCCTTAAATCCCTGCACTCAGAGGCAGAGACAGGTTACTGTCTGAGTTTGAGGTCTGGTGTACAGAGTGAGTTCCAGAACAGCCAGAGCTACATAGAGAAACCTTGTCTGGAAAAACAACAACAACAAAAGAGTTTATGTGGGGACTTAACATATGCTAACATATGTTTCGAGTCAATAGTGAAGAGTTAATCCATCAATAAATATATAAGGAAGATTAGATATCCATTTGGAAAAAGTAAAATATTTATCTCTTGCCAAACATTAAGTAAATTCTAGGTAGATTAAGTATCTAAAGGTCAAACTCTAAAATAAAATCATTAGAGGGGATTTGCAATCCTAGGCCTTTCTAAGCAATTAGGGGGGGCAGGAAAGCACCATGTTTGACTATATGAAAATTAAAAGAAGCTAAGATTAAAAGGGGGGGCATGTAGTTTACATCTGAAATCTCACACTCAGGAGGCTGGGGCAAGAGGATTACCCAAGTATGAAACCAGCCTGGACTACCAGGAGACACTGTGTTTCAAAACATCAAAATCCAAAACAGCATAAAAGGAAAAATGGGCAAAATAGGCCAAATATTTGCATCTTCATCTATCAATAAACAAACAACAAAAAAAAAATTAACTAGCCAGGACCTGGAAAGTGGAGGCAAGAAGATTGGGAATTCAAAGCTAGCTTTAGTACATAGCAGGTTTAAAGCCATCCTTGGCTACATATAAGAACTTCATCTAAAACACACACACACACACACACACACACACACACACACACACACACACACACACACACACAATGAAATTATTAAATGCCTTACAAAGAATATGGCTAGTAATTGCAAACAATGCTTAAATTTAGTTGTTACTGTGATAACAGCTTGTAGCTATGCTTTTGTTTGAATGTTTCTTTTTTTTTTTTAAAGTTTGTGTATGTTTGTGTCTGTGTCTGTGCTCACAGAGCCCAGAACAGGACATCACATCCAATGGGTCTGGAGTTACAGCTGTCTGTGAGTCATTCCATGTAAGTGCTAGGAACTGAATTCGCATCCTCTGGAAGAGCAACAAGCTCATTCTTAACACTTGTTTTGTTTTTTTTTTTTTTAAACACTCAAGTAAAGATAGAATGGAGATGGAAGAGTGCGGGAAATGAACCCACATCTGTGGGTTTGGGTTATAAATAAATACAATATTTTGGAAGTATCATAACCAAAAATTGTAATATCTTTGGCTTAGTATTCCTGTCCCTTAAGAAATTGTTTTGCAAAAAAAAATATTAAACTTCATACATACCTGTTTATCAGAACATTGTCTATGGTATAAAAAATTTAGAAATAGCCAGGCGGTGGTGGTGCATGCCTTTAGTCCCAGCACTTGGGAGGCAGAGGCAGGCAGATCTCTGTGAGTTCGAGGCCAGCCTGGTCTACAAGAGGGAGTTCCAGGACAGGTTCCAAAACTACAGAAAGACCCTATCTCAAAAATCCAAAATATATAAAATAAAAATGTGGGGCCCTTTAAAATGACTTAGGAGGTAAAAGTGCTTGCAGCAAGCTGGACAAGCTGGGTTTGACCTACAGCTATCACATGACGGAAGGAGAGAACTGAATTCTGCAGGTTGTCCTCTGACCTCCACACACATGCTGTGACACCCCCACCAAAAAAAAATAAAAGTGTTTTAAAACAGTGGGGCATAGTGGTGCACACTTTTAATCCCAGCACTCAGGAGGCAGAGACTGTTGATCTCTGTGAGTTTGAGGCCAGCCTGGTCTACAGAGTGAGTTCCAGGACAGTCAGAGATGTTAACAGAGAAGAACCCTGGGTGGGGGATGGGAATAAATGCTCATAAGTATTCATTTTATCAGTGGTGGGAGAGAGTGTACTTCTGAATAAGGGTTAATAGTATCTTTAGGGTGAAGAATCTTGGGACATCCTGCTTGAGATCAGCATCAAAGAGAGGCCCCAGGCAGTTGGCTTCTGAGACTGCCATCGGATTGGGGGGAAGGGTCATTGGAGAGACAGCAGAGGACCCAGGTTTGGTTCCCAGCACCCCTGTGGTGCCTCATATCCATCTGTGACTCTGGTTCCAGGGGATCCAACACCCTCTTCTGACTTCCATGTGTACTAGGCACACACATGATACAGACATAGCTGCAGACAAAAAGCTCTTATACATAAAGTAAGCAAATCTCTGCCTATCCTAGTCACACCTGTATATGCCCCATGCTACAGATAGCCTCTCTGCTAACCATGATTCCAGATCATATGCCAGAGGTTCTTCTGTGTGAAGCATTCTTCCTTCTCTGGAGGAACTGCTGTGCTGTCTAGCCTTAGCTCATCACAGGGGTTAGTAATTGTTTATCACTCCTGCTAAACTGTGAGCTCCTCATGGGCAGGGATCCCAGAGCAGGTTTTTCTTTTTAACTGCTCCAGCACCTATAACAGTTCCTGATTCATCTTAGTTAGGGAAGGCCAGAGTGTGATGAATGGAAATGTGGGACCGTGAGGAGAACAGAGTAGCCATGGGACAAACCTTGTCATAGTTTAGGAGAATAGCAGAACCTGTGGGGGCAAGATAGGCACTAAAGAGTGGAAGGTGCCCTCAAGGGGCTTGACTTTTCAAGTTTCTAGCCCAGAGGCCAAACTAAATGCCATTTACGTGACCCCATACATTTTCTCTGCCTTGCTAGTGCATGACAGGTGGGATTGCTTTGATTTGGAGAGGAGTGAGCTGGGTGGAGGGAGAGATGGTTTTGCACTATGGTGAAGATTTATAGTTTCCAGGTGCCCTAAAAGTAGCAAATTTTCCCTTCTAGAGAAGTGAAAGGACCTGAAGCTTTGGATATATACCCCCAGAGTTCTTCAGAGCATGTCTGAAAAGGCGCTTTGTGCAAGCCTGGGTATCTTCTTAGCAACCTTTGCCCCAGCCTTAGGACTTCAGAAGTACTAGACTTGGGTGTGTAAAAGATTATCTAGATTAACTGTTTGCCATTTATGCCTGACTATCGTGTAGCACAGTCATTATGCATCCATAGCATTAAATGTGCATATTTTAATTCTAGCATCATTCATTTTTTCAGCAAACACTTATTGAATGACTACCGTGTATCAGGCACTGGGAATACAAAGACACAGATTGGTCCCTGCTGTTGAGGAACTCACAGCCTAGGTGAGGAGACAGACAGCTCATATTAAGATAAGTGTTATGAAAAATGTTTGTGTACTCCATGATCACATAGGAAGCACTCTTAGGAATGGGTGGGGGAATGGCCAAAACATTTTTAAAAAGAAAGACCAGAGCTGTTTCTTAGCCAAACGTGTGGAAGAAATGCCAAGTTTGTTTCAATTGGAAGAAGCAATCTGTAATGAGAAAAGAATGGAGAAGACAGGACAGAACCAAGGCTCTGGAAAGAGTTCACTTCATTATAATAAGAATTCCCAAATAGAGCAAGTGAGAGAATGAGCCGTAAGGTCTCTAGTGGCTTCTGGCCTTCACCTGAAAACCTCAGGACACCATCATTATATTAGAGGGTATTAGAGGGTCTTTTCTTTATCTTTTTTTTTTTTTTTTTTTTTTTTTTTTTTGTGCTGAGGGTCAAACCTTGGGCTTTACGATCTTTATGATGCTGGGCAATTGGTCTGTCCTTCAATTACATCCTCAGTCCCATTAGGGAAGTTTACACAGGGATTGTCATAATCAGATGTTCATACTAGGAGATCCTGGAAGACGGCAAATTGAAATGAGGCCAGTGTGGAGGTGGGAGGGACCACCTTGGTGGTTTTCACAGTCATCTAGGAGAGAAACTACACCTGACTGAACTGAGGCTCTGGCCCAGTGAGGGTGGGAAAGTAGCACAATACTAAGAGTTAATGGTGATTTTTGTAATTATTAGACTAAATTGAAATTTTTTTTTTAAACTGTTGAAACCTCAGTGCTTAGAACACATAACATGCAGTCTGTAAACATTGTTTTGAGTAGTGAGTAGATTTGTAGTCTACTCAGATGGAGAGTGTTGAGGAGGAGGCTTCTTATTTGGGTGAATATATGATGCTATTTTCAAAGTGAGAGGCTCAGCCAAGAGAAGTAAAAGGAGTTCATTTTTGCATTGAAGATTCAGGGGCTCTTGAGACAGTGTAGTTGTACAGCTCCACAAGAGGGACAGACTGGCTTGGAAAAATAGATTTGGAAGTCGTGAGCTTATTGTGGGAATAGATGATATTGTCCAAGGAGTCTGTAAATGGGGAGGGAGAGAGAAGACTGGCATCAGAAAAGGAGGGTCATGTTCAAGGAGGTAGAAGGAAAACCGGGAGAGCAGAGACCCCAAAGGTCAAGGGAAGGTTTGTTTTTGTTTTGAGACAGGGTCTCTCTGTGTAGCCACTGAATAGTATGAAACCTACTACATTAGCTCAAGTTGGCCTTCAATTCACAGAGGTTCACCTTTCTCTGCCTCCCAAGTGCTGGGATTAAGAGGCTTATGCTACCAGAGGCCAAGTTGAGGGAGCTTTGTTTCAATGTCAGGGATGATTGACCAGCCTGGAAGAAGAGAGTTGTCTACAGAATACTGTCTCCCTGATAGCAGGGATTGTTGTCCCTTTTGATCACTTCTGTATTCCTAGCACTTAGTGAATAAGCCTAGTACATAGTAGGTCCTTAATTAATAATGAATGTATGAACTAGAAAGGGTTCTGTAAACTTAGTTACAGAACCACAGAATTTTGGTAAATACATTTTCAGAGGAGTATGTTAAGGGAAGCTAGTTCATAGGGAGTGTAGAGTAGATGGAGTGTGAGGAAGTGGCTACAAAGAGAAGACTAACCAGGTCCAGCTGTCTGAGTACTTACCATGTGCCAGATACCAAGTTAAGCACTTGACATGTGTCATATTTACCTTCCTCTTGTTTACCAGATAAGACAGATGCTGTCTCAGTCCCCTTTTTATAGGTGAAAAACCACCACTCAGTGAATAACCTGCCCAGTACCTTACATTAAAAAGAGCTAGCATCAGTATTTAAATTCCAATCTGCCTGTCTTCGGAGTCCAGTCCCAACCACCCAGACTGCATTTCCTCAGCAGTTTCTCTAAGGCAGGAAAGCCTGAGAACGTGTGGGTGTTTCAGATGGTGTGCACTTGAGACCAGGCAAATACTTTAATGCTGGTGGGAAAGAGTCAGTGGAAATAAGTCACTTGAAGACTTGGCAGGAGAATAATTTATATGAGGACCCTGAGGAGAGATTCTGAGTGCAGGTGAAGGAAAATCTCTTCCATCGAGGTGGGGGAGAGAAGGGTAAAGACAGGTGCAGTGTTGCTGCAGGTGTTCTGTGAGTGTAGGAGGATGGAAAGGTGGATGGGAGTTCCCAACCTGCTGGAAGTAGGGAGGTAAGACTGGGTTATAGACTTGGGGAAGGAGGCACAAGCTTGAAAGAGATGTTATAGAGAATAGAAGGGGACAATAGAGGACACAGAAGATAACTTTCTCAGATTTGTGTGTGTGTGTATTATATGTATGTATGTGCCTATTGTGTGTGTGTTATATGTGTCCATGTGTTTATAGAGGCCAGAGTTTGAGGTCAGGCGTCTTCTGCAGTTGCTTTCCTACTTACCAGACAAGGTCTCATTGACTCTAGAACTCACTGATTGGGCTAGCCTGACTGGGCAACATGTCTCCAGGATTCTCCTGCCTTTGCCTCCCAGGCCTGTGATAATAGGTGTGCACTGCCATTTCTGGGCATTTTAGGTGCATACCAGGGATCCGAACTCAGTTCCTCATGCTTGTACATCAAGGACTTCTGCATTGAGCCATCTTCACGGTCCTTCTGTTGTGTATCTCTCCCTGAGGCTTCAGGGAGGTACAGGAGACCGGGTTGAGGCACAGCTGGCAGGTGTTAAATTGATCAAGATTAAGGATTTTGCTTGTTGGATGTGACAGGCTATTGAGAGTATTGTTGAATTCCATGTTTGTGATGAACAGGCAATGTTGTACTAAAAGGTATTGCAAAAGTGGGAGTTGGACAGTAAGAGGACTGAGGAAGGACCAGATGATGCTCATAATTTTAATCCTTAGATGCCTTTGGACTGTTTTACTTTTTCAATTAGTTCTTTAGTTAGAAAAGGATACAAACTTGTGTGAGCGCAAAAGAACATTTCATTTAAACTGATGAAAGCAGGGTTCTGAGTGAGGCAGGGGGCAGAGGACATGAAGTAGGGCCCTGGAGAACTTTGTCCATCTGGAGTCATGAGGTCCTGCTAGCAGGAATGTGGTCCCACCCTTTCATTGTTTTCAGGGAAGTGGAAGCCCAAGACCTGCCCAGCTTGGTGGTAGCAGAGCCAGCTTTCCCAGCCCTGTGCTTGACCTCCATGCTGCTCCTGGGCACACAAGACAACTTCCTTTCCTCCCAGCTGACCCCATGGCTCAGGTGTTTGCTGGCTGAGCAGGCTCTTTGCCATATCCGGCCTCCCACACCTCAGTTCTCAGTTGGAGGAGTGCTGGTGACTGTAAAGGCTGCTGTACTGGTTCCTGCCTGTTTCCTGCTCTCTTCAGAGCCTGGCACAGTGGCAGCATGGAGGTAGAAAACCACAATGATGATAGTGTTTACTTCCTTTCAGATGACCCACTGTCCCTCCTGTTTTGCCACCTCCCCCAGACCTTCCCTTTGGAAGCTTCTTTAATCCAGACCTCTGAATTGACTTCTTTATCACCCCAAAGCCAGGCAGTCGTAGGAGTGCTAGATCCATCTCCACAAGATTGGAGGCAGACAGCAAAGCAGTTTGTAACTGCAGAAGGAGCACTTGTCTGAAGGGTATTGTTCTGTGTGGGGAGGGGAGAGAGGAGCACCTTCCTGCTCACAAGGACTTCAGAGGAGTCTCTGATACATTCACTCCCCTTGCCCAGATTATACACAGCAAATTGTGTGTTTAGAAAGCTGAAAATGGCCAGGCAGTGGTAGCACACACCTTTTGTCCCAGTACTCGGGACACAGAGGCAGGTGGATCTCTGTGAGTATAAGGCCAGCCTGGTCTACAGAGTGAGTTCTAGGACAGGCTCAAAAGCAATACAGAGAAACCCTATCTCAAAAAAAGAAAGAAAGAAAGGAAGGAAGGAAGGAAGGAAGAAAGAAAGAAAGGAAAAGAAGAAAGAAAAAGAAAGAAAAGTGAAAATGGTGAAAGACAGGCCTGATGTTTGTAGCTCACCACCATTTTGCCATCAGGACAATGACTGTGGTAATTAAAATGTGAGTGACTTGTGACTTCTTGTTGGCAGACTGATGGCCAACAGGATGATAGGGAAGCCAGGCCATGTCCTATGTTGGGTTGACTGTCAGGACAGTCAGAGGAGTCCTCCGAAGTCACACTGGGGCTATGTGACATGAGAGGGTAAGAGTGGCTCAAGGAGACAGATGAGGTGTGGATCTCTGCTGGTTTTCTTCACTTGACTCTAGTTGGGGGACTTGTAGGAATGTAAAATTTAGAGAGGTAGCGCCTTTGGTTATAGAACTTAGGATGACACTACAGACTCAGAAGGACGGAGTTGCAATGATAGGTGTGAGTCAAATTCCTTTTCGATAGGGGGTTTAAGTAGGAATTAGTGTGAGGTGAGAGATCTGTTTGGCTCTGTTTGGTGGTGGGGTGGGGTGGGGTTACTCCTTTACTGACTGGCTGCTTATCACCCTGTGAGCTGAGATGTAGACATAAGGTAGGGCCTAGCATCTCTTGTCTGACTTTCTTCACATGATTTGTTGTGCTTGGGTATCTTCTGCTTGGAGATGGGTAACATCTGAGATTATAGTCTAGTTCTGAGGACTTTCCCTGCCTTCTGCCAAGCCATCCTATCCTGACTTTGTAGTTTCTAGGGTCAGGAGCATATGTACAGCCCCAGGAAAGAACAGAGAGGGTTCATTCAATCCTACTTAAGGCAGTAAAATCAGACCATCTTTCAAGCTGAGTATGGCTATAGTCTTAGCACTCAGGAAACTGAGGCAGGAGGATTGTTGCAAATTTGAGGTCAGCCTGGGCAATGTCTTGTCTCACAAAATGAAACAAAAACAAAAAAAAATCAGATCACCCAGAAATTGACAGAGAAGATTGGAAAATAGAAAGAGAAATGCTTAGTGTTTTGGCTTTTGAATTTTTATCTGCATGGCCTGGGGTCTGTGGAACATCATTACTGAGTATGTTGACTCACAAAGAGTGGCTTTTGCCATTGAGAACAGAGATTTACCCTAGAGAACAGAAGGAAGCAGGATGGGCTGATGACCACTAGCCTCCCCCATGTGAGGCCCACTCTCATGGGAGACTTCCTGTCTCCTATCTGTTCCTCATCTCATGGACTTTAACAAAATGGGAACACCTTTACCTGAAGCTTTGAAGAGCTGTACTAAGTACCGTGTGCTAGTCTACAGTGGGATAAGGATGCACAGCCAAGTGTGGACCTCCCCTTCATGAAAAACAATTCTGGACATGGGCCTTAGGTGTGGGAATTTCATAATTCATAACTATAATCCCCACCTTCAGGAGGCAGAGGAATGAGGATTGCCACAAGTTTGGGACCAGCCTGGTCTACATAGCAAGTCAAAGGGCTACCTAGCAAGATTCTATTTCACATTGATCATGGAAAAATTATTGGGGGTTGGGGGAGATGTTAGTGAGTCCTGTGACATGGCTGGTTTGCATCATAGCTCCCTAGCAGTCTGAGTCTGCCACTCAGCAGGTGCTGCATACCAAGGTGCTCTGAAGCTGTCTCTCCTCCATTATTGGGATCTTGGGATTGAACTTGGGGCAATACAAGAAGCTAGAAATGGAGAGACCTGGTTAGGGATAGCTGCCATCTCATTCAAACAGGGTCAGAGCAGGCTGCTGAGAAAGTGGGAACACAAGCAGACGGGAAGCTGAGGGTGACAAGACAGGGCCAGTGTGGAGGGTAAACCCCTGTCCTTTTCCTTTCAAGGGGATAGAGCTAGGGATCTGTGTGAGCTGTGAGTTACCCTGCTACTTCTGGGGTAGGTCAGCCCACTGAGCTTATCTGTCTTCACAGGAAAACAGCAAACGTTGGGCAAGAACGTTCTGCTTGTCTCCGTCGTCATAGCTGAATGTAACGAGTTTCCTAACTTGGAGACAATAGAAAACTGTAAGTACCACCTTGCTACTTATCCTCAGAGCAAGCTCTTGTCTGGAACTGTCTCTCCAGCTAACCTAGGCTAAGCTGCTGCCTTAGGAACTGGAGCTCACTATTGTCAAAAAACCACAGAAAATGTCACATAGACTCTTGTATCTCTTGTGACACTTGCCTTCTGAACTGATTAAGAAAGATATACATAGCTGGGTGGTGGTGGCACACACTTCTATTCCCAGCACTGGGTGACAGAGGCAGGCAGATCTCTATGAGTTTTAGGTCAGTCTGGTCTACAGAGTTGAGTTGGGGGGGGGGGGGAGAAAAAGAAAGAGAGAAGGAAGGAAGGAAGGAAGAAGAAAGAAAGAAAAGGGAGGACGAAAGAAAAGAAAGAAGGGAGGAAATGTGGACACATAGCCAGGCACTCAGGAGGCAGAGGCAGGCCATGTCTTCAAAGAGAGTACCAGGACAGCCAAGGTTACACAGGGAAAACCCTATCTTGAAAAACAGAAAAGGGAAGGGTAGAAAGAAATGTGGACACTTTGCTGGCTTTTCTCAGGAACTCCTACACTGGAGGAGGAAATTTGTGAAGCTAAGTCATTAGACCTGAGACTCACTTCCCTGATTTGGGACTTAGAAGTTTCCAAGGTGGACATCTGAATCTTTGTATCTTCCTCGGATTCTTGGATGAACTGGCTAAGGCCTGGAGTAAAAGGCAATACAAGGGACTGTCAGTGTTGCATCCTGAACTGTACTCTGCAGGCCTTCCAATTCCCTTTGCTAAGTCAACATCATACTTTTCAGCTAAAAGCTGATAGGAAGGGTCTCATGATTCTGTGGGGAAACTAACCAGCAAGCTGAGTGGAGCTTTGCAGAGGACCCTGGCTAGTTTAAACACTTGTACCATCTGCTAGGCCTGCAGAACCAATGTGGTACCCACCCTCCTGGGTTTTGATGTTGTTGATTTATTTATTTATTCATATGTGTGAAATACGTATGTTTGTTCATGTGGTTGTATGCAATGTGTTCATGTGAGTATATCTATATTTGCGTGTGTGCAAATGAAATCCACGCCTTAATATCGGGTGTCTTCCTCCAGCACTCTCACCTAATGTATTTTAAAATAGTGTCTCTCATGAGCCTGGAACTCTTCATTTCACTAAAATAGCTGGCTAATGAGCTCCTGGGATCTGCTTGTCTCCACCCCACATCCCCACCCTTCCAGCACATCAGTTACATGTGCCACAGAATCTGGCTTTTACCGGGTGCTGAAAATCCAAACCAAACTCAGGTTCCTTGTGATTGCAGGCATTTTACCCATCCTCAGGCCTGTTTGCTTGCTTCTTTGTTTATTCAGAGATTAATATAGAATGTCTGGTCTACAGCCTCACTTTTGTCATTTCAGACACCCTAACCATAAATGATGACCAGTGCTTACTTGCCTCTCAGACTGTCTGGGGCGCCCTCCGAGGTAAGAAGGTGGGGAAGGGGTGACAGTGAATACCTACTTAAGGAATAAAGAGGGCAGTTGGAATATTTCCCCATCTTGTCACTGTGCATAGCATTAACACTTGGTACAGCACCTCACATGGCAATGGGAGATGGATAGCTGGGAGAGGATCCTGCCACAGACACTGTCCTGCTCACTCAGTACACAATTGGAAAGTCTTTAAGAACTAAAAGCTCAGCCGGGCATTGGTGGCACACGCCTTTAATCCCAGAACTCTGGAGGCAGAGGCAGGTGGATCTCTGAGTTCAAGACCAGTCTGGTCTACAAGAGCTACTTCCAGGACTGGCTCCAAAGCCACAGAGAAACCCTGTCTCAAAAAAAAAAAAAAAAAAAAAAAAAAAGTAAAGCTAACCCAGGCATGCTGGTAGTATTCTGATAGTCCTAGCTATTCAAGGGGCTAAAATAGGAAGATTACTTGAGCCCAGGAGTTCAGGGTCATTCTGCACAATATAACTAGACCAGCCATCTCTTTAAGAGAGGGGGGAAAAGAAAAGCTGGGTATGGTGGCTCATGCCTATAATACCAGCTCCTAGGGGCCAAAGCAAGCACACTCTTGAATTTTTGTTATTTCATTGCTTGAACTGTATTCTTTGGAGAAAAAACACACAACCACATTCTGTCCTCTTCTCAAACAGAAGGGCAAGGCTTCAAGCAAAGGAACATTTGAAATCCCACTCCCAAGCAGGGAGAGGCCCAAACAATACATAGAAATGTCCATCAAACATTTCTGCCTAACCACTGAGATCTTATGGAGCCTTTTATTTTGAAATCTGGGGATTTGTTTTTTGTTGTTGTTTTGGTTTGGTTTGGTTTTTTTTTTTTTTTTTTTTTTTTGGTGGCATTTCTATTGAGTTTCCAAGAGTAGGGCCCAAGCTGTTGAGAACATGAACTTAGTCTGCCTGTGCTTGGGCCTTGCTAGACTGCAAGCCTGTGTTAGTGACTAGGTAGACCCTCGAGGGCAGTTGTATCTACCGTACCTCAGCCTCCAGCCCCTGGATCTCCCCCTAAGACGGAGAAGAGGCCCAGTTATGGATCCAGCTTCCCTGGAAGTCATTGTGATTCTTTCTTCCCAGTTCATTGGGAGATGGAAAGGGCAGCACACTGGGGTCCCCACTTCCAAGTAGAAACATCATTTTTATTCCCAGGGTCTTCATTCTACCTCTCCCCTTCTCCACAGGTCTGGAGACTTTCAGTCAGCTTGTTTGGAAATCAGCTGAGGGAACAGTGAGTATGGACTCTCCAAAAGGCTCTGAGGTTTCCTCCAAAATTTATAAGTCTTGCTTTAGATGGAGTCTTGATGGTTCCAGATTACCCCGGTGGAAGTATAGGAAGAGATAATGGTTGATAGAGTTGATCTGTTTGGAGATACTGTAATGTGGTTCCCTTGGGTCATTTAGTCATTATCTTGATGCCACATTGCCTTGAAGAAAATAATCCTGCTAGCTTCAGGAAAATCCAGTGTGTAGACTGAGTAGTATATGGTATGCTTGTGTTTGGTTGGCATGGGACAGTCGCTTGTGGTTTTTGATGCAGAGAGGTTGGTGGGAAGGGTGGAAGGATTAGTTACTTTGGTGAACATTCACACATTGGCTTTTGGGGACCCAGGGAGAGTCTCTCTCCCTTTGAATCCTGAAGTGTTCAATGTTTGGTTCACACAGTTCTTTATCAACAAGACGAAGATTAAAGACTTTCCCCGCTTCCCTCACCGGGGCATATTGTTGGATACAGCTCGTCATTACCTGCCATTGTCTACCATCCTGGACACACTGGTAACCAGGCCTTAAGGCCTCCTTCATTTCATGCATTGGTTCTGAGGTAATGGGGCAAGGGATAATAGATGTCATATTCCTAAATAAAAAAGAGGATGTTCAGGGCTGGGCACTAGTTAAGAGCAGTTAAGAGCACTAGCTGCTCTTTTAGAGGTCTGTGTTTGATTCCAAGCAACTACCTGGTGGCTCACAACCATCTGTAGTGGGATGTGATGCCCTCTTCTGGCATAAAAGTATACATACAGATAGAGTACTCATATACATAAAATAAATAAATAAAATCTTCTGGGGGGGGGTATAATCCTGGGAAAAGTGTAGAAGAAGACTTCATACGCTAGTTACAGTGCTTATCTGTTTTGGAGGATTGCTAGATTCCCTTGCTAGGCAGAGCTAAGTGTAATTTAATTCAGTCAATATTATAGGAAAGTTGATCCTAAAGCCTTTGCTGGGTAAGTTTCTAGCACTCCTAAATTTGATGTGTAGGCAACTCATGTGGCTGCCTTTTTCTTTGTCCTTTTGGTGGGACCAAGGGTGCTATATGAGTCAGCCTTGGCTTCTGGGAGTTAAGTTATGTGGCAGCTGAGTTCCCAGCAGGCCTCCTAGTCAGATAATGAATATGGAAGGAGGAAATGTTGCTCTGAGATATATGGGGACTTTTGGAAGACAAGAGGGTTCTGCAGCAACTGCTACTCTACCCTCAATGTGGCCAGAATTCATCTAGTAGAGATCTTATAGGAAGATCTGACTTGATCCTTAGTCCCTATAAGTGCATCCCTGGAGCTTAGGAAGGGTGAGTTTGCTGTTGCACATAGAGCAGCCTGCCCAGTTTGGGATTCATGATCTGTGCTCTGACCTCAGGATGTCATGGCGTACAATAAATTCAACGTGTTCCACTGGCACCTGGTAGATGACTCTTCCTTCCCATATGAGAGCTTCACTTTCCCAGAACTCACCAGAAAGGTATGATTTGCTTTACCCAAACACGGCTTCCAGGTTCCCAGGGGCAGTGGTTCTCATCCTAAGCAAACAACGGGAAAGGGCAGCAAGCAGCTTCTAAGTCAGGACCTAAGGGTTCAAGTCCACACATTAATTTGTTTTGAAACCTTTAGGAGGTAATATCTCCTGGCTTTGTTTTTTGATGTTGTTATTTACGTACATCCTATTAAATGGGCACAATTCTTTCTTGTTTATCCCATTGACCATACACTGCTCAGATAAAACAGTAGATGCAGCACTAGGGAGATAGGTAAGTCAGTAAAGTGTCTGCCGAGAAACATGAGGACCTGAGTTCAGATCCCCAGCACTAGGAGAGGATGGAGAAAGGAGAGATGGGGATGAGGACCATCAAAACAGGTGGATTTCTGGAGCTTAATGGTTTTAGATTCAGTGAATGACCCTGTGTTCTGTTGCTGTGAAGAGATACCATGACCATGGCATTCTCGAGACAGGGTTTCTTTATGTAGCCCTGGCTGTCCTGTAACTGGCTCTGTAGACCAGATGGGCCTTGAACTCACAGAGATCCACCTTCTTCTGCCTCCAGAGTGGTGGGTTTAAAGGCATTATCCAGGAACCATGGCAACTCTTGTAAAGAAAAGCATTTGATTGGGGCTTGCTTACAGTTTAGAGATTTAGTCCATTATCATCATGATGGAAAGCATAGCAGCATGTATGCAGACATAGTGTTGGAGAAGGAGCTTGAGAGTTCTACATCTACATCCACAGGCAGCTGGAATAGATAGAGCCACTGGGCCTGGCTTAACTGTCTGAAACCTCAAAGCCCACCCTGAGTGACATACTTCCTCTAACAAGGCCATGCCTAATAATGCTACTCTCTGGTAACCAAGCATTCAAATCTGTGACCCTGTGGGGAGTGTGGAGGGGATATTCTTATTCAAACAATCACAGACCCCCGTCTCAGAAAATAAGTCATTCAGGACATATCTAATATTTACCTGGGGCCTCCACATGTTCACATGCACACACCCCAGAAGAAAGCAGTAGATGTATAAATTTTTGAGAAGTTATGATAAAGACCCTTGAAGTCCCTAGAACACATGGACTGTAGACAAATGTTCACAGAGAATGAAAATCTAAAGTGTATCTTCTGTCTTTCAGGGGTCATATAATCCTGTCACCCACATCTATACAGCACAGGATGTGAAGGAAGTCATTGAATATGCACGGCTTCGGGGTATCCGTGTGCTGGCAGAATTTGACACTCCTGGCCACACTTTGTCCTGGGGACCAGGTAAGAATAATGCTACAGTTGGAGGGGTCTGCCCAAAGAGGAACTCCAGGATGCTGGCTCTTATATATCATTTATCCTGGCCTTGTCCCTTGGAAAACTGTTCTTTATCAACTCCTGCCCAGAGGAAGTTTTTTCTAGTGGCAAAGCAAGGGGGTGGCCCAACTGAATCTAATGGCACAGTCTTCATCTTAGCTCCTGCTACCCATGCCTTTTCCAAGGGTGTCTCCTGGCCCCAGAGTCTTCCTACCTGGGAAAGCTCCTGGGAAGTATTTAATTTGTGCAGAGAAGGGCACTTTTACTATTAAAATATGAGCAGATGGGTCTGGAGAGATAATTAATGACTCAACAGTTAAAAGAACTGGTTTATCCTCCAGAAGTCCTGGGTTCAATTCCCAGAACCCATGCTAATAAACATCTGTAACAGTAGTCCTATAGGATCTAATGTGCAGACACATATACAGACAAAACACCCATATACGTAAAACAACTGGATCTTAAAGAGTGAAGGAGGGATGGAGAGGCCAGGTATATTGGTATATAGCTGTACACCCAACATTTGGGAAACTGCAAAGCCAAGAGGATCTCAAGTTCAATTCCAGCCTGAGGCATATAAGTAATGTCCTGTCTTCTACCCCTTCAACAAAGGGGAAGATGTTTCCCAGACACTGCTCTAGGTTTCCTATACTTTATATACTGAGGAATTTGACCCTGGGATAGAATCTATAGGAAAGAAATTGTTGGGGGACAGAAAGTGGTGGGACATACTTTTAATCCCAGCACTCAAGGTGGGCAGAAGCAGGTGGATTCCCTCAATTCAAGTCCAGCCTGGTCTAGCTAGTGAGTTCCAGGACAGCCAGGACTACACAGAAAAACCTTGTCTCAAAAAAAAAAAAAAAAAAAATGATTTGGAGCTGGCCTCCAGAGGTCACGGTTATTTTGTAACTCTTGCTGCTCACTCACTTGTTTCTGTAACCATGAACCTAGAGTTGAGGCCCCAGATGAAACCATGGGAAATATTGAAAAAAAGCTGCTGCCTGGTTTCAGCCACAAGCAGGAAGCTTCCATGCCAGAGACACCCCTCAGGAATGGGCAGCAGGAGCTAGAGTTGAGGAATTGTCATTATGTGCCTGAGCCTTCCCCTGCTTTGTGTCTGAAAGGCCACTTGAGAACAGCAGCCTTGAGGAAGTAGGTGATTTAGTCTGGAAGACATGTATCAGTTCAAGAGTGTACACATCAGTAGTTAGGAGCCTGTAACCCAGCCTCCATCTCTGATGGCAGATATATTTGTATTTATTTGAGTGTGGCTAAACAGGTTGTTACTGTGAGTACTGGGTGCTACATGTGTGAATGAACATAGTCATCTACTCTATAAGGGCCTCATGTGTAGGAGTATACATGGAAATCTGTATATTTGTAACACTTGTATGGGTTCTCTGTTAACTTAGGTGTCCCTGGGTTATTAACTCCTTGCTACTCTGGGTCCCATCCCTCTGGCTCCTTTGGACCAGTGAATCCCAGTCTCAACAGTACCTATGACTTCATGAGCACATTCTTCTTGGAAATCAGCTCTGTCTTCCCGGACTTTTATCTTCACCTGGGAGGAGATGAAGTTGACTTCACTTGCTGGTATGAGCCTTTTGGACTTCATACCCCAGCCTGAGGGTGGGTTACTCAGAGAATAGAGGTCAGTACTATGGGCTTACTGCCACTGCTTAGGGACTGTCTACTGAGGGAGCCTGGTGTGACTAGCAAGGCTGTTGGCATGGACCCTTCTTCCACCTCTCTCACACATCCTTGATATTTTTATGGATATATTTATACCCTGTCTTGAAAAAATGGGGCATAGAGCAAAGTAATTCCCACTTACAAAGGCTTAAAATATTAGTCTTATCAGGAGGCTAGTACAGGGGCTGGAGAGGTGACTCCGCAGTTAAGAGCACTGGCTGCTGCTCCAGAGGTCTTGAGTTCAATTCCCAACAATCACATGGTGTCTCACAACCATCTCTAGTAGGATCTGATGCCCTCTTCTGGCATAAAGGCATACATGCAGATAGAGCACTAAACTGCAACTTGATATGCCATGGGAGACCTGCCCTTTCCTAAGCAGAGGAGGAGTGGATTGCGGGAACAGAGGGGAAGTGAAGGGAAGAGACTGGGAGAGGAGGAGGCGGGGAGACTGCAGCCGGGACGTAAAATAATTTTTAAAAAGAGTCTAGTACAGTCTAGAGGGCATTTTCTGATCTATCAGAGGACTGGGGTTCAGATTCCCAGCACCCACACTGGGCAGCTTACAAATGCCTGTAACTAGATCCAAGGGCTCTAACCTCTTATGGGTTCTGTGGGACCCTGTACTCATGCATGCATATAAATATACTCATAAAGAAAAAAAAATCTTAAAAAGTTGAGTCGATTACAGAATTCAAAATTAGTAAGTGACAATAGCTAATTAATGTTAATTCATGATGTCTAAACTCTTAGATCTACAGAGTTCAAAAGAGGCCAGGGAGCTTCTGAGAAGGAGTCCCCAGATTTGGGCTTGAGAAAATAGCTTGTCTTTTGGGCACATAATGAGAAGAACATGGAAGCAAAACACAGGCACTGTAGGGGGAGGGGAGGGATCTGCAGGAGGTCACAGTTGTAGGCTTGGTGTCCAGTTAAAACAGCAGAGAAGGAAGCCATGCCCAGCATGCCACAGCTCCTGCTTAGCTTTGGGTCCTGGTATGGATGGAAGGTGTACTCTCCCTGAGATTTTGGGCTTAAGACTGTTCAAGCCTAGGTTTCTTTCTTTCTCAGCCTTTGTTTGTGGTTCATTACAGCTTTGTGTGGCCATACCTTCACTGGAGAACTTCTTCTGTCTTTGGTGGTTTCAATATTTTAGGTAAAATGGACAGTTGCAGGAGGCCAGGTGACTGATCTGTAAGTAATCACAAATTTCAAGGTGTTGAAAGAGCTAATCATCTTTTTTTTTTTTTTTTTTTTTCCTTTTTGCTACTCAGGAGGTCCAACCCCGATATCCAGGCCTTCATGAAGAAAAAGGGCTTTAATGACTTCAAGCAGCTAGAATCCTTCTACATCCAGACGTGAGGAAGGAAGGGGGGTGGGGCACATTAGGAGTCACCTCCGGTCGGGGATGGTCTCTGCCTTCTATACCAGAGTCAGTCCCTGTGTCACCACTCCCTGCCCCCCTAGAGCTCCCCATCGGGCCTTTCGGGTTTAGAGTGGTCAGATGGTAGCCCCAGAGAAGGGAACATCCAGTAAGGGATAGGCCCTGCCCACCTTGGCACCTGGAGGGCTGGCACACACAGCTGAGTGACCCTTTGCTGATGTCCCTCTCCTCTCCAGGTTGCTGGACATCGTCTCTGATTATGACAAGGGCTATGTGGTGTGGCAGGAAGTGTTTGATAATAAAGTAAAGGTGAGCCAGGGACAGAGAAGAGGCGCCCCTGTCTTCATCTCCCTGGCCCTCCCCAACCTCTGTAGAGACCAGTCCTGGTGTGAAATAGGCTTTACTGGTCAGAGAACTGAATGCCATTGCTCTTTATCTTTCTAAAAGAGCTACAAAGTTGAGACCTCTTATCTAATTGTGGCTGCTTGGGATGCCTAAGGCTTTATGTGCTGTTTTCTTCCTGTGCCATAGGCCTGAGTCCTTGCTTGAACCCCACTGCTGCTCCCTCAGCTCTCAACAAGTAATTACTACTTCTATGTAGACAGGGAAGCTGCAGTAGGGCTGGGAGGGGAACATCAGAGAGCTGTGTCAGAGTAGGGAGCACCTCAACCCTGTTGAGGGTGTTGTGAGATGAGTGATCAGAGTCACAGAAGCATCTTTTGCTGCTTCAGAAACAAGGAGCACACTCCCCTTGGCCCAGGTGTCTTGATAAGAATGAACCTCAAAACTCTTCTGAGCTCCATATCGTGACTGCCCTTTGACCTTCCTTATGGCAGGTTCGGCCTGACACAATCATACAGGTATGGCGGGAAGAGATACCAGTAGAGTTCATGAAGGAGATGGATCAGATCACTAAGGCTGGCTTCCGGGCTCTGCTCTCTGCTCCCTGGTACCTGAACCGCATAACATATGGCCCTGACTGGAAGGACATGTACAAAGTGGAACCCCTGGCGTTTCATGGTGAGAGCAGGGTACTCTCTTGACTGACCAGAATCTGGGCTGAGATGCAGGGTGGAGGCAAAGAGAGGCAGGGCAGGGCTAGAGAGATGGCTCAGAGGTTAAGAGCATTGACTGTACTTCCAGAGGACCCAGGTTCAATTCCCAGCACCCACATGGCAGCTCACAACTGTCTGTGACTCCATTTCCAGAGGATCCAACACCCTCACACAGAATGCAAACACCAATTCATATAAAATAAAAGTAAATTATTAAAAAAAAAGAAAGAAAGAGGCGGGACAACACATGGCAATTGAGGAAATGAAATGGGCTATCTGAGAAGACCACGCTGGAAAGATGCTTGAAAGTGAAACCCCTCCATACACACACACACACACACACACACACACACATACACACACACGCCCCACCACTGCCCATGCTCTATTGTTTTCCCTCAGGTACCTCTGAACAGAAGAATCTGGTCATTGGAGGGGAGGCCTGTTTGTGGGGAGAGTATGTGGACAGCACAAACCTGGTCCCCAGGCTCTGGTAAGGATTTTGGTCAGACCAGGAGGGTAGGGCTGGGCTTCTACCTCACATGCTCAGTCCCTTCAGCCTGAGAGCAGAGGGAGGAGCACTGAGATGATGCTTCTCTGCATTGGGGGCTCATGTCTTTGGTGTGTGTGCTTCTGCATGAGGTCTGCAAGAGGATGGCCACTGTCTCCACAAGTACCATAAAGAGCACAAGGGCACTTGCTTGGGATCTAGTAGTAGGGAAAGTAAGGTCTTCAGCAGCAGCCTCCCCAGATATGATTGGGTAAACCAGCTAAGTTAGCTTTTCAGCCATCCATGTTTCTAAGGCTAACCCTTATTCCTATGTGTTTGGGAGAGGAGGTGCTTGGGATCGCTGTCTGAAATGAGGATGGTTTTTAATAAGGGTGGGGCTGAGCCTTGGAACTACCTGAGAGCCTCTGCCTGGCTGTTGGCCTTGAACAAGGTTTCATTCATGTCTTGGCCTTGAACTAGTCTGGGAAGCAAGATTCATGGGACCCAATCTGCTTTGCACTCCTCCCCATAGGCCCAGAGCTGGTGCTATTGCTGAGAGACTGTGGAGCAGCAACCTGACAACTGATATGGACTTTGCCTTTAGCCGTTTGTCACATTTCCGCTGTGAGCTGCTGAGGTAAGCAGACTGGGCAGGTCTGAGACTCAAGAACCCAAACTGAGAAGAAAAGAGTAAGAACCGAAACTTTGGGAAGCTTATTATGCCAGGTACTGTTCTTAACAGACTCTGTCCCACTGAATTTGTATCACAGCCCACTAGATGGGAAAATTTTGTTCCCATTTTAGGCACATAGATCTCCTGAGTACTTTGTCCAAAGTCAGTAGGAAGCAGGAATTGAACCTGTCATGAATGCCTTTACCTCCCTTGACTGTGGACCTGTGTAAGCGGTCATTTCCTTAGTTCTGTTATTGACTGGTCTTGATAATGGAAAACACAGCCTAGTGCAGAGGAGGCTTCTGGGCTGAGAGCCATGCATCATGAACTGTAAGGCACTTGTTGGCTCTGAGCTGGTATTTTGTTATATCTAAGCATGTTTATTTGGATAATAATGAAGGTGTGCTTGGAGATCTGTAAAGGTCAGTTTTTAGTACTTGCGTCTGAGACAGAAGAACAGAGTTTAATCCCCAGCTCAGTCCTTCTCCACTGCTGTGCTTAGAGGATATTAGAAGCAGGAGTAGACATCTGAGTGGCCAAGAGCATCAGATACCCCTCAGGCTCTGACCTCTTTTCTAACATGAGTGGGGCTTTTGGGGGATCTTTTGGGGGAGGGGTACTGGGGAATAGTGACCTTCAGGATAGAAAAAGAGAAGCTATTCATTTTAGAGGAACCTCAAGTGATTTGGGCACAGTAATGTTTTGAGACTCACTGAAATGGGAAGGGGGCTCATGGTTATTCTGGAGAAGGTGTTGCAATGGTTCAAGGCAGAAATACTCACCTGCCATTTTTTGTGTCTTCTTACAGGAGAGGAGTCCAGGCCCAGCCCGTCAGTGTAGGCTACTGTGAGCAAGAGTTTGAGCAGACTTGAGCTGGCAGCATCAAGCACCCAGGAGGGTGCTGGCCCTAAGAGAACAGTCACGGGGCCAGGCTTCTACCGTCTCCCTGACAGGGGATAGAGCCCCTTGTCCACGTATCCCTGTGACTACAGAGGAGGAGGCTGGTGCTGGCACTGGTGTTCAATAAAGAGTGATGTGGCATTTTCTTTAATCAGCTTGGGTTGCTGTGTAAAGAGCAAAAAAGAGCATGACTGGCCCTCAGGGACAGCAAACTTAGCCTTCTAAGTGATGGAGCTAAGCAGGCCCAGTGGGTTAGACACAGGACCTGTGCCGGGATGGTCAAACAGGTTAAAGGCTATGCTTAGCCACTGCCACACTAGCCTCAGAAAGATCACTTCATTTCCTGTCACTTTCAAGTGTTCTGTATGTGAAAGAAGATGCTGTGTGTGCTTAAAGGAGTTCAGGCAGTGTCAAGGGCTCTAGAAACCTCTGCTGTAATCTCCTTCTGGTTTCTTGCTACTGTAATTCCCTTGACCCACTACTTAGGTACTGTTAAACAAATATAGTGAACAGTTCAGGCACTATTATACAGTATTTCATTTTTCTTTTCTCTTTTGGTTTTGAGACAGCTCCATGTAAGCCAGGCTAGTCTTGAAATATATATATATATTCCTTGAAACTTCTGAGCCTTCTGCATCCCAGATACTGAGATTGCCATGCACACCACCACCCCCAGCAAGTTACTAATTTTTAAGGACTTGTTTTTGGGGTCCCTGAGCAAATCCAAAGTCATGCAGACAGTGGATGACACAGCTGATTTAGAAAGTAAAGCCCTGAGAACAAGTTCATGTTCCTGAAGGAGAGTCTTTTCCTCTGTGTGATCTGGTGTTCTCCAAGAGGAATTGTCTTGCTGTGGGGATTCAGGCTGGCCCTGCTGGTTGCAGGCCCTTTTGCCTGGTCTGCAGGTTTCAAGTGTCCTCGTCTTGCTTGCATTATGCTAGATCAAAGCTTTTGGAAGGCAGAACTGAGAGGTAATCTAAGCCAAACTTGGCCCTTAACTGCTACCCTTCAGTCCCCTAGTCAGGTTCTTTGCAGACCTGATTGGCCTCTAGAACCCTCTGACATGCCATGTCTATGGGGATTGAGTGACCACCTTCTGCTAGAACAATTTCTAGGGAATTTTCACAGTCCCACCTAGCCAAGCCTGGCTCTAGCCTGAAGAGCCATAAGCTAAGGCTTCACTACTACACCAAAGGAGCTCTCTACCTCTGTTACCCAGAAACCTGAGGGGTGCTTCCTGACAAAGACTCTTCAGAAATGGAATGATACAAGCAGGAAGAAAATATTAAACATTTTGATACCTTCTTTATGTATCAGCCTTTTTTCTGTTTCTTTGTTTTATAGACTTTTATGTGTATGAATTATGCTCACACACATACCTGAATCCTGTATTCTAGAACTGAAGGGATGGATAATTTGTGAATCACTGTGGGTCTTCTGCAAGAACAGCAAGTGCTCTTAACATCTGAGCCATCTCTCCAGCCCCACCCACCCCCCCCCCCCCGTGGTTTTTTGTTTTGTTTGCTTTTTGGGGACAGAATCTCATCCTGTAGTCTTGGATGGCCTAGAGATCATAGAGATCCACCTTCCTCTGCCTCTGTCTTCTGAGTGCTGTGATTATAAAGGTGTGTGCTACCCTGAGACCCCACTCCCAAACCAGTTATCAGCCTCCTGAGACAATCACCCCAAACTGGGATTCCTCCAATGGTATCATGCTGGGAGACGGATATGAGGGTTCTTTGTTGCACACTGAATAGATCTGCTTATCACTGTTTGGCATGTTGAGGACAGGTAGCTGAGCCCTATTAGGGCTGCCAACCCCCAGGCTCTCTCACCTGACAACTCCAGTCACATAAACACTGCTGATGGACTTTAAATGCCCCTGCCCTCTCCTGGGACGCCTTTGGTGTTCCTACTGTTTGGGCCAATGTTAAGGAAAAGAAAAGGCACTGTGCAAGCCAGTGAAGGAAGAAATCCTAAAAACAGGTCTTGGAACTAAATTTCTGTGACTTTACTCTTAACAGAAACATTTTAATGTTATTACCATTAAAACAAAACCAAAAAACCATTCTATCCTGGTCAAGACAAGTCAGGATGTGCTTTCCCCAGCCTCTCCAGTTGCTGCTTGTGTCCAGTGACCTCGAGGGCATTTATCTGAAGATTGTCAGACCTCAAACTGCCCTGAGGCTAGAAACAGTGGTCCACAGCAGTGCACAGGACCAGGCTTGCTAGGGCTCTTATTTACCACCAGGGGGCAGAGAAGTACCCATATTGGCCTCCTGGCACGCATCATCCTGGACTGGCCCTCCTGCTCCTCTGAATCTAAGTAGGTGGCACGGGACCCAGAAGAATATAAAAAGAGCAAATGGAGAGCACTTGATCTCCCTTGGTAAGAGATGAGATTGAGTGCCTCGTGATACACCTTCCAGGACTCTGGTAAACTAGTGTCCCCACTGTGTCTTCAAATGTACTTCATTGGGTCATTGTAGGAATGTTATATCAGGGCTTGGGGGTACAGGTGCCAACACAGCACTAGGTGTCCAGAAACTGCTAGACCACTGAAGTGTGAGGAAAGACAATAACTGAGAAGGAAAGGGGAAAGGAAATGATGTATTTTATATTCGTATGAGACAGATGCCATCTAATACTCCTAACACCTATAAAATTACCTATGTCTACGTGATTTTTATCAGTATCTTTTGAGGTTAACCTGATGCATTGTCTAGATTCAGGATCTGATGATCTGGCATAGCAAGTGTGTGTGTCACTTGTTTTATCTTGTTTATTTTTTGTTGTTACTTTTAATCAGAATTGGATGCTTTGTTAAGTAAAATTGTTTTTCCTTTACAGTTAAACTTTGAACAGCTGGAAATTTGCATCTTTTCCTGTACTGCTATAAACACAGAGCTCTGTAATATCTCAGTAGTCATCTGCTTCCATTACTGTTACTGTAATGCTTGGGAATTGAACTCAAGACTTTGAGCATGTTACGTAAGTGCTCTGCCCTGAGCTATATCCTACATCTGGAGCCCAGGTTGTATATCTTTAAAAAGAAGAAACATGGAGCTGCTGAGAGGGCTCAGAGGGTAAAGTTGCTTGCCACTAAGCCTGAAAACCTGAGTTTAATCCCAGGATTTACAGACAGATTCACTTAAAAAGAGAAAACCCAAGTTGTCCCCTGACTTCATGTGTGTTCTGTGGCCTATAAGCATGCATGCACACATGAACAACACACAATATAATAAACTCTTTTAAAACAGAAGAAACATTAGGTATATCTCTTTTCAATCCTATTCCCTTCTCCAAAATTACTTCCCAGAATTTAATTTAAATCGCATTGTCTTTGCAGTGTCTGATACTGCACTATAGTGTCCTCATTTTGTTTTGGTGTTTTTATTTTTCGAAACAGGGTTCCTCTGTGGAGTTTTGGAGCCTGTCCTGGCACTCACTCTGTAGACCAGGCTGGCCTCGAGCTCACATAAATCCTCCTGCCTCTGGCTCCCAAGTGCTGGGATTAAAGGCATGTGCCATCACCACCCAGCACTTTTTAATTTTAAGGTGGGTGACCAGGCTGGCCTCGAGCTCACATAAATCCTCCTGCCTCTGGCTCCCAAGTGCTGGGATTAAAGGCATGTGCCATCACCACCCAGCACTTCTTAATTTTAAGGTGGGCAATAGTGGCACATGCCTTTAATCCCAGCACTTGGGAGGCAGAAGCAGGCATATATCTGAATTTGAGGCCAGCCAGGGCTACACAGACAAACCTTGTCTGGAAAAAAGAAAAAAAAAATTGTTATAAGCCAGGCTGACCTTAATTCACTATGTAGCCATATCCGTCTTTGAAATCCTAGCCTAACCATTGCTGCACATCCTGTGTTCTGGGAATGCAAGCATGCATCACCACACCCATCCTATTAATAAATTGCTTATAGATCACTTTATAGCATAGTACAAAGGGAGATCTCAGAAGTCACAGAAGGGTGTGAAAGAGGAGACAGCTAACAACAGTCAGACACTGGAGTGGGAGGAGCTTGTTCCACTTTCCTGGTGTGTAGTGTGTGAACAAGAGCAAGTCAGTAACCTAAATCTGTCATCAAAAATGGAGAAATCTTTGAATGGAGAAAATCAGAAGACAATGTGGATCACTCACCTGGGCAACAGAGTACTTTGTCACTTCTGGGCTGTGTGATATATTCTCAATAGGGAGGGAAGAAGCCAGTAGATCTCTGTGAGCTTGAGGCCAGACTGGTCTACAGAGCTGGTTCCAGGACAGGCTCCAAAGCAATACAGAGGAACACTGTCTTGAAAAGCCAAAAGCAAACAATAGGTGTTGGGCTAAAGTTGTAACTTTGTGGTAGAATGCTCACCTAGTGTGTACGAGAGGCCCACCCACCACAACTGGGTATTATTTCATTTCATCCTGTTATTGATGTAAGTATTAATATTATCCTCCTTACTTTTCCAGATGTGATTAGAAGGAAGGGTTTGTTTTGGCTCATAGTTTGAAGTTATAGTCCATTGTGGTAGGAAAGTCACATTGGTGGAAACTTGAGGCAGCTGGCCACATTGCATCTGCAATGAGGAAGTTAAGAGTGATGAATGCTGGCCTCCAGATTGCCTTCTGTTTTCTGTGGCCCAGGACTTCAGCCTAAAGAATGGTGACACCCAAATTTAAAGTCTTGTCAATGCAGTTAACCTGATCAAGGTATCCTTCACAGGCGTACCCAGGAACTGAGGTAATCTAGACACTCGCCCACAGGTATATTCAGAAGCTTGTCTCAGGGGTGCATTTAGAACCTTTCAAGTTGACAGTCATAATAGGGACAGACATAAAAACATTATATGACTCACTATGCTTATACAGGTCATCTGAGTCAGTGTTTGCTTAGAGAACAGAGCTCCTAGCTCAACTCTACTATGCCACCTCCAGCCACTGTCTGACCTATGTCAGATGTCTTCTTGCTTGGACGCCACACATAACACACCCATAATGCTGGCTACTCTGCCACATCTTGACTGAGTCAATTTTTTTTGGTTCCTTTGTCTGTTCATTAATATAATTATTCATGGCAGGGTTTCATGTATCCCAGACTGGCCTCAAACTCACTGTGTAGCAGAGCATCCCTTTGAACTTCTGATCCTCTATGTCCTCTCTGTCCTGCATGCTGGGATCCTAATTGTGAACCACATGCTCAGGTTATGCAGAACTGAGATAGCTGAACATAGGATTTCTTCCTAAATTAAGCCCTAGCTTCTATACCACCCACATGTCCATCTTTTAGTGGAATAGAATTAAAGCCTCTTAGACCTACTTCTGTTTTCTCTAACTTGTCTTCACCTTCCCCTTCCCATTATCCCCAGGACACTACAGTTTGGCATTAGCCCCATCCAGAGAGTTGCTTAACAAGGCTGGGACAAGCTGCATGTTAAAGCCAGGACACATTTCAATAATAAGCAGTGTATTTTGTGACCTGGTTTTGTATTTTAATTTTTTTCACTTCTCCCTCTTGAAAATTTTCCTTGCCAGATTTCTGTGATATTCTTTCCTGTGTGTTCTGCTGCTTTCCAACATTTTTTCTCATCCACCAACACTGTTTTAACAGTGTCCATTCAACAATACTAGAACTGGGGCATTGCCTTCCTCCCTTTGCTACTCTCTCCTTCCTTTCCTCCCACCTTCCTTCCTTCTGTTAATCCCAAAGTTGGGAGGGGAAAGGCCACCAAACAGAAACATCATGGCCAAACTATTTAAAGCAAGTAATTAATTAAAGCAAGTTTTTTTTTTTAATTTGTGTACAGGGGCAGCCTCCCCCTAAGGTGGGGTTCAAGAAGTCAGCATTGGATGTGAGGAAGATAAGATTTTTTTTAGCTCGGGTAGAGAGTTTCTAAATGGGGAATTAGTCAAGCAAAATGCGCAGAGTTACAAGAGCAGAACAAAAGCATAGCAATTACTCCTAAGGCCTCCTGAAACAATGACATGATTGCAGGGTGGGCAGAACAAGGTAGTCAGAGTTATAGCGTAGTCAGAGTTATAGTCATAGGTGGTCATACAACCTTTTGAAACAAAAGTAGGGTTATAAGATGGTTATAAACAACTTTTTTGAAACAAGATTGCCATTCCTAGAACTTTTGTAGTTAAGTGCAGTACAGTGCCCCGGCAGTACAGTGCCCCGACCCTTGGGGCAGTCAACGACGAACTGGGGAACACCTAAAAGAAAATGGGGGGCAAGGGATAAAAAGAATGGACAACAAGACAATATTCTGATCAAGCTGACAAATTTTATTTTCTCAGGGGAGGCTTAAATTAGGACTGTGGGCAGGATGTAGTGGGGTGGGGTTTGCACATAGCCAGGGCATGGGCAAGTCCATAGTGTGAGAAGGTCAGTAAAAGAAATGCCCTAAGTTGTTTAGCTAACCTGTAATTGGCTGTTAATTGAAGCAGGAGAGATAGCCCTGAGCTAATCTTTGACTAGTTGTGAAACCAAAAGCCTGTACCTTGGAATGTTCTGCTGAACATCCTGTTTATTTCTTAAGAGGCAGTAATTTTCTATCTCAGAGACCTGAGGTTGTAAGGATGGTGATGGTCCCCAACAGTACAGAACTATTTGCAGCTAAGGTTACTTGTGGGACAGAACCCAATCCTTGAATAACAGAGGTTTAATCATAAACAGGAATGACCCTTGTTTGTCTTTACCATAAGATGGCTTTTAAGCCTAAAATGGAAGCAGACTGGTTCTTCATTTCCCTTGCTTGGAGCCCTCTTTGTAACCCAGGTGAGTCTTGAACTCATAATAATCCTCCTGCTCTAGCCAGTGAGTGTTGGAATTATACTCATGAATACCCTAGTTTCCTCCTCTCCCTTCTCCCTTTCTTCCTGCCCCTCTCCCCATCCCTCTCTTCCTGCCCCTCTCCCCCATCCCTTTCTTCCTCTCTCCCATCCCTTTTCTCCTCCCCTCTCTCTTCCCCTCCTCTTCCCCCCTCTCCCATCCCCTTCCTCCTTCCCTTCTCCTCCCTCCCTTTTTCTCCTTCCCCTCCTTCCTCTCCTCTTTCAGTTCAAGGCAGCCTGATCTACAGAGTGAGTTACAGGACAGTCAGGGCTACACAGAGACACCCTGTCTCAGAAAAAAGAGAAAAGAAAGAAAGGAAAATCTAGGAATCATGTTTTATTTCTTCCATCCCAATTTTCACCAGTATGTTTTGATTCTACATCAACAATTCTTAGAGTCATTCCTGTTTGCATTGCTCCATCTATGCTTATACTTAACACATGCTTCATTTAAGCTAGTATCCTATTAGATACAGTTGGCTCAGGTCTTCTAGAAAATAATTTTTTTAATTTTAATTATGTGTATATGTATGGGTTTGTGTATCTGAGTAAAGGTGCCCATGGAAGCCAGAAGAGAGCATTAGAAACCCTGAAATATAGTTACAGGAGATTGTGAGCTTCCTGTCATGAGCTGGGATTTGAACTTAGGTTCTCTGGAAGAGCAGAATAAGCTCTTAACCACTTAGACATCTCTCCACTCCAAATTTCTTATTAACTAGTTTGACTGCTGGATCACTCAGCATGAAATGTCAGCTTTCTGCTTCTAGAGGGTATCTTTCTTGTATCACTTATTATCACTCAACCTGTATTATCTACAAGGAAAGAAACTGGCTTAAGCAAACTAACTTACCATGTTCATACAGTACCAAAAATACACATTTCTGAGTTATGTAAGTCTAGATAAGCATCACTGTACCTCAAGTGACAGAAGCAGGCCCTACATAATCAGAAGAATAAGCCTAACAAAGATAAAAGACAAGAGAGGTAGCACTCACCTGTATGCCAGCAAGAGGCTCAGAAGTTCACACATCCTTGCCTGTAGTAAGTTTTATGTCACCCTGCACTCACAAGACCCAGTCTCAAAACAAAAACAAACAAAAAACAAGACATGTATAAGAACTTTATGGAGAAAGTTATTAAATGTTTGGTGTGGATAGAAGTTTCTATCTCATCTGGTCCCAAAGCTATTTAGTTCCAAATAAACACACAGAGGCTTATATTTATTATAAGCTGTTTGGCTAATGGCTTCTTATTGGCTAGCTCTCTCTTAATTATTAAGCCATTTTTATCAATCTGTGTATCTCCACGTGGTATTTACTTACCCAAGAATGCCTGGGAATCCTACCTTCCCAGTAGCTACCCTCTGACTCTGTTGGCTACCTTTCTCTGCCCCTGTTTTGGATTTCCTGCCTGGCTAAATCCTTCCTGTCTATTGGTCAAAACAGCTTTATTCATCAACCAATAAGAGAAACATATACTCAGCATACAGAAGGACACCTTCCATCAGTTTGGAAAGATGTAAGAAGTACCAGATATAGGGCTATGACATGTTCATGAATGAGAACACTTAATACAGCAAGGATAGATTCAATGTGATTCCAAATGAAATTCATTTCATTTTTTCAGACAGGGTCTTACTAAGTAGCCCTGTATATCTGGAACTCTCTGTATAGACCACAATGACCTTAAACTTGGCGATCCACCTGCTTCTTCCCCTCAAGTGTTAAGATTAAAGATGTGACCCACCAACCCAGTAAAGTTCATTTTTTTTTAATTTTGCAATAGTTGGATTCAAAAACTAGAGCCTTGTACATGCTAAATAAGCAATCTACCATTGAATTACACTTCTAGCATCTCAAGTTTTACATTGTTGAACTTGGAGATGATTTTAAAGTAATTGAAAGAAGAAACAGCCTAAAGTAACAAAGTATTTTTTAGGAGAGAAAAAAATTGCGCTATGGAATTGAGTTGATATCTAGCCAATACACTCTGTGTGCCTGTGTGTACAGACAGGGTTTCTCTGTGTAACCTTAACTGTCCTGGAACTTGCTCTGTAGGCAAGGCTGACCTTGAACTCAGAGATCCTCCTACTTCTGCCTCCCTAGTGCATGGCCCACCAAGTCCATCTCAGTACATATTTCTTAATTACCTCATTTATGTTTAGTGTCTTTAGCTACTTTCATATAAATTACATGTACAAGGGCTGTAGAGGTAGTTCAAACATTAAAGACTATACTCACAACAAAAATGTCAGGATTGTATATGTATACGTACACATATATACATACAGACATATAAGTTTTGTTATAAGTTTTGTTTTGTATGACTTGGGTTCAATGTAGTCAAGCCTGCTTTGAACTCACTGGTTAGCCCACACTGATCTTAAGCTCATGATTCTGTTAGATCTGCTTCCCAACTTTGGAATTACATATCACCAAGCCTGGTTCACACAGGTTTTATGGCTACTATCTATTCTTCGTGGTCAATATACACATTAATTATGCAAAATATTGCCATGACAATGCCAGACATCGAGTCATTATAAGGCCAGATATGTGACATATCTTTAATCCTAGCACTTAGGAGGTGGAGTCAGGAAGATCAGGACCTCAAGGCCAGCCTCAGCAAAAGAGTAAGTATGAGGCCATTCTGGGCTACAAAAAAAAACAAAAACAAAAACAAAAAACAAAAAAATTAAATAAATGACTAGATGGGCGTGGTATTAAGTGCATACCTTAATTTCAGCACTTGGGAGGCAGAGGCAGAGAGATCTCTGTGAGTTCAAAGCCTGCTTGGCCTACAGAGCTAGTTTCAGTACAGCTAGGGTTGTTACACAGAGAAACACTATCTCAAAAAAAAAATGGCTGAAATTACATCTTCATTGAAGTAGGAAGAGAACTTAAAAATCTCAAACCACTGGACTTTCCTGCTGCCAGTGTAGGGTCAGAATCAATGAGAAACTTGTCTCAAGGTAATAAGGATAGAGCAGGACACATGACACTTCCATTGGCCTCTACATGCACATACAGGGGTGTACATGCCTGCACACACATATGAGTGCACACACATACCACACACACACACACACACACACACACACACGCACATGCACATGCACACACACTCCTAAAACACTCTTTACTCAGAAGTCCCAACCAAAGAGTGAGTTGGAAGTAGATCAATTGCTCTGGAGTCTACAGCTCAGCTTTGAGTCATCTTAATCACTGAAATTAGTTTGATTATCTCAAACTGATAGAGACTCTGGATGCCTTCCAGAAACAAATGTAAGTTCATTCTGGAGAAGAAAATTCTAACCTCCCCCAACCTCCAATTATTTCTAAAAATATTTTTCCAACACAATGCCTATCACATAATCAGAAGCATCCAGGCACATAAAGAGAATATTAATGAGATAATAATGATAAAGAATTTCCCAAAATTAGTGACAGACAACAAATTGAAGATTCAGAAATCTCAACAAGGGTCCAACAGCATAAACCCTAGGTAATAACCAACCCTCATCTAAGCATGTCATATTCAAACTTTGAAAAACTAAAAACATAGAGAGTTGGAGTCAGGAGACAAGCCAGAGGAAATATCCCATCCACCTACAAAGGATCAAGGACTAGAATAGTGCGACATATTTAAGAAAGAAAATATTTACCCACCACTCTAGAATGAAGAAGTGAAAAAAGAAGCAAAGTAAATGGAGATTTCTCATGTTTGTAAATAGAAAGAATATTGTTATAATAACATTTTTAAACATTTAGTGTGTGTGTGTGTGTGTGTGTGTGTGTGTGTGTGTGTGACTGTGTGTCTGTGCAAATGCTCAGGCAAGTGTGTGTACATGCACATTGCATGTATGTGGAGGTCAGAGGACAACTGTGGGAGTTGGTTCTCTCCCTCCATCTTGTGGGTTCTAGGGACTGAATTCAGTTAGTCAGCCTTTATCCCCTAAGCTATCTCCTCTAAGACCACAATATCATTTTTTTTCTCCCAATGTGGTCTATATTAAAGCAAACCCAGTCAGAGTACCAGGAAGCTATTTTATGGGTTTAGTGATTGTCAACTTAACACAAACTAGAGTCATCTGGAAAGAGGTAACCTCACTGAATTTCTGCCATCAAATTGGTCTCTGGCCATTTCTGAGAAGTGGGAGGGTCCAGCCCATTGTAAGAGGCATCTTCTTCCCTTAGAAGGTGTGGGAAGCATGAAAAGCTTGCTAAGCATGCCAGGCAGTGGTGGCTCATGCCTTTAATGCCAGCACTTAGGAGGCAGAGGTAGGGAGATCTCTGTAAGTTGGAAACCAGAATTATCTACAGAGCTAGCCCCAGGACAGCCAGGCCTGTCACATAAAGAAGCCCTGTGGAGGTTGGGGTAGCTTGCTAGATAAGCCAGTAAATAGTATTCTCCCAGGGCTCCTGCTCTTACTTCCTTCAGTGATGGATGGATTGTGGCAGGAAATTTAAGTTGAAATAAATCCTTTTCTTCTGAAGTTGTTTTGGATCATGGTGTTCATCTTGGCAACAGAAAGCAAACTAGCACAATGAGTATAGATGAGCTGATTCTTAAGTTCATATAGAAAGGGGGAAATGTAGATAACAGGATACCAAAAGAGAACTATGTGGAGCATTGACAATATTTAATTTTCAATATGTCACAGAACAAATAGAACATTTTAAAACTAAAAGACCCAATTAGTGCATTTTTAAACTTACCTGCTTTAAATGTAGCTATGGTATGGGGAGGTACACCACAGTGGATGGGGTCTTGCCTCCTCACAAGGATCTGGGCATGGTAGTATATGCCTGCACACCCAGCACTGGGAAGAATGCAGCAGGAGAGAACCACGAGTTTGAGGCTAGCCTGGACTACACAACAAAATCCTGTCAAAAAAGAAAAATAACTGTTCCATCAAGAAGAAAACACATTTTGAAAAGCAGGTGTACCCCAAACTACTAAACATTTGATTTGTAAACTAATATATCTTATGCCCAGCATGAAAGTGAATGCCTTTAACCTCAGTGGCTTCCTGTGAAGGCTCAGGAGTTCAAGGTCCTACTCCACTTGATGATGAATTAGTGGCCAGCCTGGACGACATGAGACTGGCTCAAAAGCAATAACATGGAGCTGGGAAGATGGCTCAACCATTAAGAGTACTGGCTGCTCTCGCAAAAGAACCCGGGTTCCATTTCCAGCACCCACAGATAGGTTTATACCAGTCCATAACTCCAGTTCCAGGGAATCTGACACCCTCTGGCCTTAACAGGCACCAGGCACACATGTGCTGCACATACATAAATGCATGCTGCCAAAACTCTCGAACACATAATAAAACTGTTTACAAATTCTCTCTCTCTCTCTCTCTCTCTCTCTCTCTCTCTCTCTCTCTCTCTCTCTCTCTCTCCTCCCTCCCTCCCTCCCTCCCTCCCTCCCTCTCTCTCTCTCTCTCTCTCTCTCTCTCTCTCTCTCTCTCTCTCTCTGTGTAGGAGAACATGGTGGCATGCTTGTTGAAATCAGAGGACAACTTTCAGGAATGGGTTCTCTCATTTCATGTTGTTGAGGATCTATCTCTCTTGTTTCTGTCCCTCTACTACCTGACTCTTCTGATTCTAGTCTTCTCATCCCATCTTGCCACAGAAGTGCTGAGATTACAGATGTGAGGCTCTGTGTCTGGCTTTTCCATATGGGTTCTGGGTATCCAACCAACTCGGGTTATCCATTAAGAGCCTTTACATGCTTGTTCATTAAGAGCCTTTACATGCTTTGCTATCTCGCTGTCCCTTCGTCTTTATGAATGTGCGCTTGTGAGAAAAGAAATAAACACTTTAGCATTGTGATTTGACAGAGAGCTTTTAGATACTAACACACACGATGTATCACTTTCCATTTCTTCTTTTGCCCTCGGCTCTGCAAATGCTAGGTGCACCTACGCCCTAACTTGTTTGATCCACAGCATCCTTTTCAGGAAAAGGAGATAACACTCCTGAGTGACAGAATAGGGAGGAACCAGGCACGAGCGCTGAGTAAATATGGCTACATAAGTTCTCTCGCTCTCCTGAGGAAGAAATCAGTGCTTGGGGGCATTATTAGGATGCAAGAAACGAGAGTGCGAGACTCAGGAGCAAGGAAGTGGTTGAAGATACTAAAGAGGTGTGTGGTAGAGCCCGGGTAGGATGGGTTCCGCGGGACTAGCTTCTGTAGTAGGGATGGAGACGTGGAAGCCTCATCTGCCCCACCGAAAACAGTCTCGCTGTTGGAGGTGTTCAGGAAGGGATCGGCTCTGACTCCCGCAGACATCGCCACGCATGACGAAGCTACTTCCCATCCACTGCCACGCCCGCAAACCCTCCACACACAGGGCAGCTGAGGGTCCGGTTGCCATGGAGAGCTGGAGCGCGTGAGCCCAGCCGCCCCTCCCGCCCTCCGCCCTAGCTCAGTCAACTCCCGCTCTGATTGGCCACCGCTATCTTATTATGCAAATCACTTGCGTAGACTGGCCGGGCTAGCTATCTGACGTCACTAAGCTGGGGGGGGGGCTGGGGCTCAGGGCTGGGCTTGGCGCGCTAGGGAGGGAGCCCAAAGAGCTCCGAGGGGTACTCTAGTTGGACCCAGGCGCCCCGCCCTCGACCACGCCCCTTTCTAGCCCGCCCCGCCCCTCGCTCTCTGCCGGGCCCCGCCCCCTGGGTAGCCCCCCGCCCTCGCAGCCGGGCCCCGCCCCCTCCCCCAGGCCCTCGCCAGCAGTCCAGGGAAGGGACGGCGGGACAAGCGGGACGCAAGGGAGGGCCGACGGGGCGGGGATATGGCCGCCGCGCCCGGAGGGTCTGCGCCGCCCGCCGGTTCCGGCCCGCGCCTGGCTTTCAGCACCGCGGACAGCGGCGTCGGCATGAGCGGGCTGAACCCAGGTCCCGCTGTGCCCATGAAGGACCACGACGCCATCAAGCTCTTCGTGGGGCAGATCCCGCGGGGCTTGGACGAGCAGGACCTCAAGCCGCTGTTCGAGGAGTTCGGCCGCATCTACGAGCTGACGGTGCTGAAGGACCGGCTCACCGGCCTCCACAAAGGTGCGCGGGGTCAGCCCAGCCCAGCCCAGCCCCAATCCAATTAGAGTGCAGCCCAACCCAACCCCGGCCCCAAACGCAGGCCCAACCCAGCCCTACCTAGAGGCAGCCTGACTCCAGTTCAGTACCTGCCCCACCTCAGCTCTGACTCCTACCCAGGTCACAGAGCCCCAGACCCAGAATTTTCTCTGTGACATCCTCCTTCTGGGCATCACTTCCCTAACAGGTTCTTCACTCTAACCTCCAAATCCCTTGTCACTTCTCACATCCCAACCACTCCATCTCCAAGCTGGACCTCTCCACTATCCCTCCCCTTAGACACCCCAAACCCTGGAATTTGGAAACTTATTCTACCTTCTAGCTCTGGAGTATGTGATCTCCTGACCCCTGAACCCCTATTTGGAGAATCGTCTGGTGCCACCCTACTCAGGCCTAACCACTTACACACTTCTTGAATTTGCACCCCTCATTCTGCCTCCAACCCTAGCCAACCTCCAAAGCTTCCATTTAACTCTTGTGTCTGACAGCTTTAAACATCGCTTGTGCCCAAATTTTCTATTCCTTCAGAATTCAAACCTGTCTAATTTACACAGCCCAATTCACCTCCCAGGAGACTCAGAGACAAATACCCTCTCCCATTTGATATTGCATACATTTTCCAGAACCCAACATTCTTTACCTCTTCTGATCTGAATCCAGGATCCCAACCTCAGCTGGGAACATCCATTTCCCTTACATGAATACACTTTTTCTTCCCTCATCCCCACTCCTATGCTTCTCTGCTCCCCTCAATCCTCCTGATGGCCTCCTGATTTCCTTTCTTTGCTGACTGGTCCCAGACCAGAGCACTCTCTGGGTGGGGTCAAACTAGTGAGGAAGATGGAGATGGGGGACCCTTCTCACTGCCATTCTTAGGGCGACAGAGGCACCATGGTCCTGTCCAGCCACACCCCTTTCTTCCTGTAGAGAAGGGAGGAGACTTGTTTACATGCAGAGAAGTCTGTCCAGGCTGAGCTGGAATAACAGAGTCAGAATCATATAATAACTTGAAAAGCAACGTCCTTATTTCCCCACTGTAAAATAATGTAGCTTCAGGATTTTGGTGGGGGGAAGGGTCACCAACTATCCTCCATAGTTTACCTATAAGAAAAGTGACAGGTCTTGCAGAGCAGGCTTATTCCGAAGGCTAGTGAGCTAGGATCAGACTACTACCTCTTTCCAACCGAGATCCTAAAGCATTCCTTGGCATGCTAAGATAGGGGCTTTGATAAAACACCCATGAAAGACCTGGGTTATTTGAATAGGGGTACATTTTCCACCCTTTGGGGTGAAGTTATTTTAAAGTGCCATAAGAACAAGTTCACATCATCCAGACTCCTTATAATGCAGTCCAACTGCCTATCTATCTTCCTTCCCATTACTTAAAGAACCTTTTTCCAGACATTGAATTCAGTGGGCAAACATAAAACTAATCTTTTTGGTGATCATCTGTAGAATAAAGAATGTGTGGAATAGCTGCAATTCTCATTTAAACACTCAAATGCTCAGATACTCTGAACTGTTCCTCATTCTCTGTTCCTCCCTGCACTCATCTGTCCCTTAAGCCATGCATCTCTGTATTTACATCCTTTGATTCTTCCACCTTCTAACCCAAGCAATTTACATGGTTCTTTGTGGTAGCACCTGGGCTCCTAAGCCTTTCATAAAGTCCCTTCCAGTCTGAGGTGCGATGTTACTGGCAGGACCAGTAAGTGTGAGACCCCAGTCTACACCTTTCCAAGGAAAGGTGGCCTTGTGAGATATAGAGGCAACTTGGAGGGTCTCTAAATCAACAACCCAACTCTCTTCCCAGCAACCATGATGTCTAGATGCTAGAACAACTCATTCCCATTTTGATGGCTGAGTATTGATGGAGACAACCACCATGCTTTGAAAACAACCATAGAATGGAAATTCAAAGATCCCAAACCCTGGCCTGTAACTGACACAAACTCTAGCTTCAGTTACCTTACTGATATGAGAAGACTATATCTAAGAGTTCACATTAAACAGTAGGCAATCCATCCATCTTAAGGAGGCATCTCCATAAAAGATGCCACAAAAAGAAAGAAAGGAAGAGAAGGAAGAGAAGGAAGGAAGGAAGGAAGAAAAGAAGGAAGGAAGGAAGGAAGAAAGGAAGGAAACATTTCCCATTTGCTTTTATAGTCAGCCCTTTGAGTGGAGACCTAAAGCTATCTCCTAATGGGCTTCCCATATGCATGTGCCCTTCCTTTGGTCCTTCTCCTTCCTCTGCTCAGAATGTTTGTTTTGAAAATCTAGTGAAACCCCTTTAGTGGTTTTCCAATGCTCTTAGGAAAGAATAAAAATTTACTGAGGTCTCTAAGGCTATATGTAACCCAATCCCTGCATACCTCACTAATCACTCTGCTTGAACTCCCATACATACTAGCTTTCTGTCCATTTCTCTGATACACCACATTTTGGCTCGGTTTTCTTTCCTCCCACTTGAAATAATCACACCCTTCTTCTCACCTAGTTCTAAAGGACTCACTATTTATGTTCTTGAAAACTCAATGTCTTCTATTTTATCATCATTGCTATATTCTGGGGTTTGAACCTAAAGTCTCATATATGCTAGACAAGAACTCCACCACTGAGTTACATCCCCACCCTCAGTGTCTTCTTGGAGACAGTCCTCAACCCTTGGAGACAGACTCAGGTGCTCCTCATGACATCCAATCTCCAAGAACTCCTCTCCAGCTCTAACCCATCATAATGCCCAACCAAATAAGTAAGTATTGGATATTTTCTGGATGAATAAATTCTCAGTGAATATTGGAAAGGAAGATACTTACTTTAGTGTTTTCTAGAAGAGCAGATTTTGAAGCTGAACACAGTGGGATAGTAGGCCCTGCTGTTTAGCTCACCTAGATTCATTCCTTGCCCCAGTAAATAGGCTTCTTTTAGAGGAGTTCAAGTTGACTTACAAATAACCCTTTAAGGGCCCTGTCTTGACAGACAAAGGTCCATGAATAGGATTAGGGAGTTTCTGGAATCTCCTACTTACAGGAAGCCCTTAACCTGAACCAAGCCTCAAATCAAATCCATTACCCAACTTCAAATTTAGGAAGGGAAATGTTGGGAAGTAGTTGGCCTTCAACCCTTAATCGTCCTCTTTTTCTTTCTGCCACTTGGAACTGGATTGGGAAGGAATTGAAGCTGACCTTTGGAGACTATGAGTCTACATCTAAAACAGATGTGTGTTATGGGGACAGAGTACTGCATTGAAGAAGGCAAAGCCACTTAGGGAGGTTTAACCCTGACAGGACTTATGGATGGACTGGGAAGGGAAGCTGTGGGATTGGATGAGCACTTGACTGGATGTATGGGTACAGATGTTTCTTGGATAGAAGACCAGGAGAAAATGAGAGGAAACCAGAGTTTGGGATATGGGTCCCAAGCACATGAAGCCTCTCCCATCACAGAACACTTCCCAGAGCAGTATTCATGTTTACAGGATAGTGAGCCTAAGCTTGTTGACTTATTTGGATCTTACAAAGAAGAATATTAAGGGGTTTCAGAAAACTCCCTGAGCCCAGCTCTTCCTCCTCAGGCTGTGCCTTCCTCACCTACTGCGCCCGGGACTCTGCCCTCAAGGCCCAGAGTGCATTGCACGAGCAGAAGACCCTGCCAGGGGTAAGTCAACCAAGGTTGAGGGCAGGTTGGGTGGGAATCACCTCAAGCTTGAGACAATGCTCTACATGCATGCCTAAGCAGCAGGGTCATCTACCCTGGAAAGGGTTTGTGTGTTCCTTGAACAACAATAAATTCCATGGTACACTCAGTCTTTTGGCCAAGTGTTCCAACCTATTTTTTAGAAGAGACATCAGTGATGTGAGATAAGTTAGACTTTTTCCACTTTGACTAAAATCATGGTTACAGGTGTTACTTTGTCACTACATGTGAGCATATATGTAGTAATATAGGGGAGATGCTGTGCTGAGTCAGTATCCTGTCTTCTTCAATCTTGTGGTCCAAGATGGTGCTTTCCTGTGGTTGTCTTCCTGTAATATGTTTGAGGTACTTTGACTCACCAAAATCATCTTTCCATGTTACAAAACATAGCTGAAGTTAAAAGAGACTTCTTGGTTTTATAGCTACCCAGGATTAAATGATCAGGTCTTAACTAATTATAGCCACAAGCAAAAGAATATTGGAACTTACCATCCATGTGATAGTGATAATTAGGATCTAACATGGGTTGCCAAGAGGAAAACATACTTCCCAGCTTCATTTTCTCCTATCTGAAGAGTGTTGTGTCTGGAAAAAGAGCAAGATTCAAATATCATGGGTAGGCAAAGTCTGGTACAATGTCCATTTTATAATTAAGAAGGTTATTGGCCTACCAGAAAGAGACCAAGATAGAATAAAGGCACATGACACTAAACATGTCATGAGATATGTTCAAATGATTTGCATATGTGTGTGTGTGTATGTATGTGTGTGTGTATAAAGAGAGAGAGAACAGAGACAGAGAGAGAATATATATATATATGGAGAAATATATATATATATAGAGAGAGAGAGAGAGAAAAGAATTTAATGGGATTTTAGTATGAACACATCATAACATGATAATTAAAAATACTTTGTTTCACATCTTTCAGACTTATATTTGAGTCTCACCTTTGTAACTTACCAGTTCAGTTTTCTTCCATTCAAGCTTAGTTGTCTCATCTGTAGGGCATGGGTTGCACTAACAATGTAGCTCCTTGGGCTGTAGAAAGGAAGTCCCAGTAAATATGACTGTTGCCTTAAGATCCAGACAAAGGACTTGATTTTCTGTAGATGGTCCCAGATGGTAAGAGCAAGATCAATGAGAGTAAGAAACAGGTACCCATTTCAGCTTTGTTCTATGAATTGGAGCTTTCTAGTCACTCACCAATTCTGTGACCCTGGGTGGGTTTAAAACCTGAGTTATTCTGAGCATATTTTTAATCCCAAAACTTCAAAGGTAGAGGCAGGCAGAGCTCTGATTTAAGACTGATCTATATATAGTGAGTTCCAGGACATACAGGGCTATATAGTGTGACCCTTTCTCAAAAAATAAGATAAAACCCAAGTTTCTTCATCTATAAAACTAAATTCAAGCCAGGCAGTGGTGGTGCATGCCTTTAGTCCCAGCACTCAGGAAGCAGAGATGGACAGATCTCCATGAGTTCAAGGCCAGCTTGGACTACAGAGTGAGTGCCAGGACAGCCAGAGCTACACAGAGAGACCCTATCTCAAACAAACAAACAAAACCAAACAAAAAGACTGAATTTGTGGGCAAATGGGCTAGGTCATGTGAGCTACAGAGCATAGCAGAAAGTAAGCCTGCAGCCTGATTTAGCTGATGGTAGTAATAGCAGTAATTGAAACAGTAACATTGGTAGAAGCAGTTGTAGAAAGTTTCATTCATCCAATCGTGGGAGCAAATGATTTCTGCTGCTAGCACAGGCACTGAGACAAGCTGGAACACCCATGCAGGAAACTGTGGTAGAATTTTCAGAGTTGGAAGAAACAGGTGGGTGTGAATCAGATGGGCCCACAGGAGGAGTGGGGGGCAGAGGGGTAGGGGTTGGGCAAGAGAGTCTGGGCAAATCTAAGGGCAGGATACTACAGAGGGCTGCAGTTGAAGGGGAAATAAGTGGAAGGTTTGGACTTTAGCTCTGGGAAAATCAAGATGGGCTTGGGAGAAAAAGCTTCTGAAGAAGTGATGAACAGTACCTGTGGAGTTTGAGAAGAATAGGTATTCCTTGGAAAAGGACAGTGAAGCCCTAGACCTGGAAGGATTCTAAGGGAGAAAAGCAAAATAGTAATAACCACCGACAGTTATCAACACCAATATTCATGACATGTTATGTGTTCCAAGTCATTTAATCCTTTGTGAAGAAGGTATTGTTATTGGGTCCCCTTTCCCCATCTTACGGATGAGGAGACTGAGTCCTACATCGAGCTGTCCACATATGAGAAATTCTGGTCATTGAGCTCAGTTAGTCTATTCATTTAATTGCTCTACTATTACATGAGCTAACTTGGTAGCCAATAGGGCTTAGTTTCTTTCTTAGTTTCTGAAGAGTATGGCAATTGAGAACTGTGCCTTCTTCCACCCTCCCATCTGCAGGACTCCAGTGTGGCCTGGCTTCCTCTGTTACTGCCAGGATTGGCTTTACTCACTCTTCTCAACTTAACAAAGTGAAAATTAATATTTAATTATCCTCTTAAATGAAAATCAATGGCACTGTTGGCTAGCCCCGGCAACATCCATGCCATCAATCTTTCTCTGAGCTTGCCAGGGGTAACAACAACTTTCATCAGAGAGGAGCAGGCGCCCAGCCTTCTGTAGGCACTGGGTCCTGGGTGCAGCTGCCATCTGCTGGAGAAACGGGGATAAGACTTGTGTCTGCATTTTTGCTGGCAGACCTGTAAAGGGAATGAAGCCTATAAAGGCTGGATGAACCCCCAAAAGAAAGCCTGAAACTTGATGGGAAATAGCAGAATTTGTTCTGGAGTGGAGCCATTATTCAGATCCTCTCCACTTACCCACTGCCAGTCTCTGCCACACATTTGAAGTTCAGAATTCCCTTCAAATCGCTGCCATCTGCTGCCTGGCTTCCAATTCCTGAAGCCTCTTCCTGAGGAAGCTACTGCTGTTTCTTTGAGCCTCATTCTAGTTCTAGAATCCACCTGAAGAGAATGAGGCCAACTGCATCCCCACTTCTGGGATTAGGAGGGTGTCCCTTATTGATCTGTCTCCCTGTCCACTCCCTTCTTTGGAGGAACCTAACCCTTCAGACACTATGAAGGAAGGCAGATACAACAAAGTAGAGGAATGTGTTTGCTTGCACAAGTTGTGTCCTGTGCAAAACAGCTTTGGAGGGGAGAGAAAAATAGAAGTTCAATCCTACTACATTCTACAGACCAAGTAGTTGTAGTAGTTAAGTACTATTACATTCTATAGATCAAGCCATGTCTTCAAGAAGTACCTAGCTCAGGAGTAACTCATTGTACTCTGTTGAAGTTACATCTGGGCATGTAAAAGAAGCCTTAGGAGTGGGGAGAAAGGAGGTGCTACCAGACGCTTTCTTCATATCTGAGGGTCTGAAAACCTAAAAGCCAAAGGCCACTTCTGAAATGCTGAGAATACTATGAGAACTGACAGGAAGATGTCTCCCAGCTGAGATGGCCATGGCTGTGAGTGGGTGCGAAGTACTGTGCGTGTTGGGTGGAGGAGACAGGGCACATGAGTTCTGGCAGCCAGTCATGGGTGGATTAAAGAGGAAAGATGGATGAAGTTTTGAAGATTACTTTGGCTACAGTGTGAAGACTGGGCTGAAGAGGGAGCAAAAGTGGAAGCAAGATGGCCCTGTAGGACACTGTCACTTCTGAGTAAGCCAGTGACAAAGCAGGCTGCTCTGGGCCTGGGGTGGAGTGGAAATGGAAAGGAAGCAATGGGCTCATGGAATGCATATGGACTCTAGAGCTCATGGAACTTGATAGTGAGCTGGGTTAGAAGTGTGGTAAACCGAGTAGCACTTAGGCAGAGGCAGAGGCAGAGGCAGAGAGCAGAGGCAGAGGCAGAGGCAGAGGCAGAGGCAGAGGCAGAGGCAGAGGCAGAGGCAGAGGCAGAGGCAGAGGCAGAGGCAGAGGCAGAGGCAGAGGCAGAGAGGCAGAGGCAGGTGGATGTCTGTGAGTTCAGGGCCAGCCTGGTCTACAGAGTGAGTTTCAGGACAGCCAGAGCTGCACAGAGAAACCCTGTCTTGGAGAAGAAGAAGGAGGAGGAGGAGGAGGGAGAGGAGGAGGAGGAGGTAAAAGAGGAGAAGAAGGAGGAGGAGGAGGAGAAGAAGAAGAAGGTGAAGGAGAAGGAGAAGAAGAAAAGGAAAAGAAGGTGTTAGAGCCAAGTCCTGAAAACTGATGTTGATGTTTACCATACTCTCCTGTGACCCTCACAACACCTCTCCTAGACTCACCAACAGCCTGTCTCAAGGGAACACTGGTAAAACCCCTTCCTGTGGGAAGGGGATGCTGCATGAGGGATAGAAGTCAGGGCAGGGTGATGAATAGCCCAAATACAGGCGTTTTAGACAAGTCCGGGAAGTGGGATAGACCTTGCTTCCCTCCTATTTACTAGTCAAGAGGACAGGGCCTTATACAGGTCTGGTTGCCTCTAACCTTCCACACCCCACTTCCTGGAGTAGGTTGTTCTCTCTCTAATATTCACCTTGGTTTTTCCTTCAGGGCCCTGACACAGACATGGGCTTGGGAAACCCTTGGGGGAACAGGTGATCAGTCAAGGCGAAGTCTCACCTGAAATCTCACAAGTTTGTGTTTCAAGAGTCAATGCCCCCATTTCCTTAGTGTACCTCAGACCCTTTTCCTGCTTATGGCAGGACTGAAACAGGCAGGGTTGCCCAATAGCCCTCAGGAGCAGCTTTCTCCTTTAGCCATGAGCAGCATTCCTAAGCCTCAAAGTGTTCCTCATAATCCCTGCCTGAGGGATTGAGTCTCAGGGCCTGCGAAGCAATGCTCTCTCAATTCCTGAGCTGTAAACCTGGGTTGCCCCCCCCCCCCGTGCCCTCCTTTCCCTTGGCCCTACCCTCAACAGAACTATAGTTTAGTTCATTTGTCCTGAACATCTTTTGGGTCTGCCCATTTCCTCCTACAATGGTCACAGTCACTCACTTCCCACTTGCATCACCAACCTTCCTGCCTCTTCTCACTCCCTACCCAACCCTGTCTCTGCACTGTGACAACTTATGAGATGCTTTCTGAGACTAAACAGACCAGATAATCACCTGTCCCTTTAAAGTCCCTCTCTGGGCCCTTATAGCATTTGCAATATATCCATGTCAAAATCCTTGACATGTTTTTTTACAACCTGCCCTGATCTGGCCCCTGCCTTCCTTTCAGTTTCATCCCCTCTTACCAAAAGAAAATAAAAAACAAAAGCAAGCATTTAAAAAGTCAAAAAGATACAGAGAGGCACACAAAAAGACAAACTTAGTATACCTACTAAGATATAGCTTTTGTTGTTTTCACCATAAACCCTCAAGCATAAGACCACGATTCCTTCCCCCTTTTATGGGTGGGAATACTGAGGCTCAAAGACCTTAGAGAAGTTGCCAGTGATGGAACCAGGATTGAAGTTCACATCTGTCTCATAGGCAGTTTGTTTTTAGGAGCTGGAGCCTTTGCTTTTTTGGGCTTGATGTTCTGTCTCTACTCTAGTCATCTACAATGATCAGCTGCCTGCCCTGCCTCTCCCATTATCTCTATCCACTCTGACCTACAAGGCCCAGGTCAAATGCTGTTACTTCATGGATTGTTTCCTGTGTCAGTCTCTCCAGCTACAGCTAGCCTCACTATAGCTCTTCACCTTGCATCATCTCCAAGGCCATGGTACCTCTGCGTCTCCTTATTTGCATTCATGTCTTAAGAATGGAATTGAAGGCTGAAGATATGGGACAGTCAGTAAAGTGCTTGCTGTGCAAGCATGGAGACCTGAGTTTGCCCCACCCCCACCCCAGAATCCACATACTAAGCCAATGGCAATGATACATTCTTGTAATCCCGTGATTATAGGAAACCCCCAGGGTTTACTGGCCAGCCAGTCTAGCTGAATCACAGAACTCCGGGTTCAGTAAGAGACCCAGTCTGAAAAAATGACCCAGTCAAGAGCACTGGATGTTCTTCCAGAGGACCCAGACTTGATTCCCAGCACCAACATGGAAGTTTACAGTCAATCTTAACTACAGTTTCAAGGGATCCAATACCATTGCATACATGTGATGCACAGATATACATGCAGACAAAACACCCACACACATAAAATAAAAATAAGCCTTTTTATAGGGTGAGAAAGAGACCTGATATTATCTGTGACCACACACACACACACACACACACACACACACACACACACACACACACACACAGTGAACTTGAGCTGGGTGCGATGATACGTATTACCCAGCAGTCAAGAGGCTGAAGCAAGAAGATCATGAGTTTATAGCTAGCTTGGGCTATCAGCAAGTTTTAGGACAACCTGAGCTACATAGTGGAACTCTCTTAAAAGTAAAACCACTTAAAAACAAATTTAAAAAAGAACAAAGAGTTGAGCAGTAGGTTGCAAAAATCAGAAGCCATACCATCAGGAAGACCTGCTCTGAATTTCAGGGTACCCACAACATGCTCCTAGACAAATAAACGTCTCTCCCTGAGAAAGCCTCAGCTTTCTCATCTATAGTATGGAGACATTGGACCTCCTGAAGTGGTTAGAAAGATTTGGAAACAAATGAATAATCCCAGGGGAAGGTTTAGCATCTGGTGGGCTCTCAGAAAATGGGGACTTCATCTCCTCTGTGAACCTATGAGGGGGGTCTCCATCTAAGCATCACTGGGGTTCATCCCAGAGTTCAAGAAATACTAACAACATGCCTGACTAGCAGAAGGTGTAGACCTTGAGCCTCTGAGGACTGGACCCTGGCAGGCTTATGCAGGAATTCATATGTACCATCCAATATCCACTCTCCATTAAAAGGTCAGGTGGTTGGGAGGAGGGAAAGGATCATCCCCCCAGAGCACCAATGAGCACCATCTCCCAGGAAACCCAGCCAGGAGCTGCCATGGAAACCGCTGCTGTCACATGCGCCCGTCACTCTTGGCTCCAGAAAAAATTTCTCAGGATCTATTTAAGAACTAATAAAATAATGATGGTTTTGCTCACTCTCACTGACCCCCTAGCTCAGGCTTCTTCCCCTCTCCTTCTTTCTACCAGGCTCTCCTTGCTTCCCTAAACCTGCTTTCTGCCCCTACCCCCTTCTTTCCTTCCCATCCCCACCAATAATTCTCTTTCTTTGCCCTTTTCTAGGTCTGTCTCTTACTTTCTCCCATAATTTCTGTCTTGCTGTGTTTCTCCATCACTCTCCATGTCTCTGCTCTCCATAGCTCTGTCTCTTGGTTTCTCCTCCACACTCACAGGTGGCCATGCCTAGGGACTGGTCCTGTCCTCCTGGTCCCTGGTCCAGGCCAGTCCAGACCTGTCCAGCTCGCCCTGATCTGCTTGGATTGATCTGTCATCCCCTCTAGACTACAACCTGAGTCCTGTCGGTGTCTCGGCCCCCACCCACAGCCTGGTACACTGCAGGTGCTCTACTACCAGAGGGTGGGTGTGTCAGAGCCTTGGGTGGGAGGGAGGATTACAATGGTTCAGGCTTGGCCTGTTTTCTTTTCCTTTTTTTTTTTTTTTTAAATGAGTCTCCTTCACCCCTCCCACCCCAAAATTTGATCCAAAGAAATTGCTCAGCTGTGACTGCCAGGGTGTTACCATGGTTACTGGGTAGCACTTGTGGCTATGGTAACGGAAGCTGCCTGTTGTCTCGGCAACGAGCACATTTGAAAAAATGGAGTGGCCCCTGATTGGTGCAGAAGCAGTACGTTTCCTGAGGGGAGGGGGTCAGATCATCACCTTCTCAGGCCAGATGGGCATCAGTTACCCCTTCCTTCAGGAACAGGAAGGCCGCTGTTCCTTTCTCCCGGCACTCAGCTGTCTTCCCCAACATCAATCCCTCACATCCCACGCACCCAGCTCTTGGCAGTTTACCAAGACCTTCTGCACCCCCATTACCTCATGTGATCCCCACAACACCTATGAGAGGAAGGTGAGATGGGGATTCAATCATGAATTCACTTATGGTGGTTGGGGGATGGGAAGGTGGGGGTGTATATTGAATCACCTAGGAGTTCTTTCAGGTTATACAGTCTCCCCACCTGAATAGTCTAATATGGTTCCCAGGTGATTTTTTTAAAGCCACATCTGATCAGGAAACCCCCGAATTAAAAGGTGAAGCTGGCTGGAGGAGGGAAGGGTTGGAGGGAAAAGTTAAGTTGCTTTCTAGGTTTATAACCTGAGTGATAGAGGATCGAGTTTGGGTGAACAGATGAGCTCCGATTCTGGTGTGTTGAGTGGGAAGTGCCAGTGGGCCTTTCTAGCTAGGATGCCCAGCAAGCAGCTGGAAACATGGGTCTGAGACTCAGGAGAGAGTGTGGGCTGGAGACGCAGAGGTCTGAGTCATCCCTGTGTGGAGAGCTGCTGGGGCTGTGGGTGTGGGTGAAGTAATCCAAGAAGAATTGGAACACAGAGATGAGCAGGAAGAAAAATGGTGCCTAGAGAACCCTAGGGCTGTCAGGGAAGGAGGGACGGAGGTGTGAGTGCAGAGACTATCATGGCACAGACAGTTGGGAGTGTTCTCCCTGATTCGTATAATGAGTTTGAGAGATGGTGGCTTACTTAAAATTATAAGACCAAGAAATGGCAGAGTTAGGGGTATATAGCACCAAGTCTGAGTCCCAGACTGTTTAATCTAAATAACATACAGCTATATTCACAGTTTTAGACATAAACCACAAGTGTGCTAGAGCAATTATACCCTCCCACCCAATTCCTCTCACGCAAAGCCTTTCTTTATGCAAGTCCAGGAGCCTGAGAAACAGGCGCCACATGGAGTTACCCTGGGTCCAAGGTGGAAGAATTTCTTTGGCCACTGCTTCTACTTTGTTTGCCACTGAGTTTCCTACCATCCACTCCTTCAGGTTTCAGTACTTTCTAAACACCTGGGTTTGAGGAAGCAATCTTGGAGAGAATCTATAATCCTAAAGGGAGTGGAGGGGTGAAGTGTAAAAGGGGCTGGGACTCAGAGTCTGAAGAGCTCAGTGGGAAGAATGAGGCCTTGGGACCAGACAGTCATTGCTAAATGGGTGTGTTGGTCCCATGTCTTTCAGATGAATCGTCCGATCCAAGTGAAGCCGGCTGCCAGTGAGGGCCGAGGAGGTAACTTCCCTGTCTGACAAACCTCAGCATGGTACCTGAGTAGAGGGGGGGTGGGTGGGTGGGCCCACTCCTGGAGTTAGTCCTCTGCCAGGGCTTATGACCAGACCCAGTCCAGATCAGTGGAGTCTGGAATTGTGTGTCTCAAGAAATAGCTCAGCCATCCCAACTCAAACTGAGAAGGGATGGGTTCTAGAGAGCTCAGATCCAAAAAGGACAGAAAAGGCAGAAGCAAGGAAGGGAGCTTTCACTACCTTACTCCTGGAGAATGGCCATTACTGCCTTGCCAGGTGGAATTTGTAGGAGCATATAAAAAAGCAAGCTGGGGTTGTTCTTTTTCAGATTCCTCTGGGTCCACAGAAGGGGCCATTCATTCCTTTCCTGTCATGGCCTGATTAATCACCATAAAAGATGAGCTGGCACAACAGGTATTGTGAGCTGTAGTAAGGACCTTAGCTGTGTGCTGAGGCTCACAGAAGTCTTTAGACATCCTTAGCTGCACTGTCTCCTGGTAGAGAGACTACGGCTTCTTAAGAGTGGTGAGGAGCTCTCATAGCCGTGCGCTGGCCAGCTTCCATGCTAGAAAGACAGTGCTTTCTTCTTGAATCAGTACTTGGTATCTTTCTTGCCTTTGGGTTTTAGATTATCCCAGTGTATCTGCCTGCAGCCCTTGTTGATGCTACTCTCCCACTCTGATAAGATAGACTTTCCTTGTCCATCTGACCCAAGATGAGCCATTACTTTGTTATGTGAGAGTCTAAGATTTAGGAGAGAATGGAGCTCAGTTGATAGAGACATGTATCGACACCCTTCTAATTCTTTCATACCCTCTATTGATTTCCTGTCTACATTCACTGGGAGCTTTGGTGGCATCAGGGTTCTGTTTGGTCCCAATAAATATTCCTTCCTCCCTTTAGAGTCTCTGACATTTGTCTTTGATTCGTAATCTCTAGTCAAGATATTATCAGTCCTACATTGCCTTGGAGAAATATGTCTAGGTTCCTTTTTCTTCCCATGAATGTCCTTTTTCATCTCAGTCTTTCCAGACAGGCTTTTCTGATGTTCCAATTGCATACAAAACATGTTCAAGAATCTCTTCTTGTTTGGAAGGTCTGTTAGGGATCAAGGCCATTGTTGGCCATATTCTAAACCCTCCCCAGCCCACATACATGACATAGTCCCTCAAAGAAGTTACCTATGAGTACATAAGTGAGCAGAGTTAAAAAATAGAGTGAGCTGTGTAGTTCTTCAACGATGCAATCAATATGTTCTAGAAATGCCAAAACCTGGCAGACCTAGCCCTCCAGAGTCCCCAGATTATGAGAGGTCAGATGGGAAAACAAACAAGGGCTCACTATTCAGTGTGAATTGTGTTTCTCAAGGAAAAGCCTAGGATGGGACTATGGGAACACAAATGAGGGGTAGCTAGCCTATGCTAGAAGAACAAAGTGAGCTCCCAAAGACAAAATGTAACAGAAAATAGTCAGACAGAAAAAGGAGGAGAGAGAGGAAGTATACTCTTCAGGCAGAGGGACTGACATGTTCTGAGGCCTCAGAGCTCAGCAGGAAATGGAACAACTTGAAGTCTTCCTCAGGAATTGGTCCATGTGCTGAGGTACTCAGAGTACATATGGTCCTGCACATCCCGTCAGAACTCAGCAGGTGGCTGCTCAGAAGGTGCCTCCATGCCAGTAACACTTCTGCTGACCTCGTAACATCAGCTTTGAGTATTAACATTTTCTTTCTCCCTTTTGGCTGTGCAAATTTTGCAATTGTCGTGCCACTGACAAATTTTATACATGAAGCATCTCACTTGTCCACCCATTCATGTTCAGAGTAGTTCAGGGGCAGGACAAGAAGTCTGGCTGAAAGGAAGGCTGCCTACCAGCCAAATTTATTGCTTCAGGAGTGTTACGTTATACAGATTTTTCTTGACAAGTGATGGTTTTCAAGGACTAGGCATTCTGAGCACATCCTTGAATAATCTTTGCAAATATGAATGACTAGATCTCTCAGTGCCTCCTTGCTACATATTTAGGAGAGGAGTAAATGTAGGAAGTCTTGCAAAACAATTGGGCCTTTGTCATTTATAAATATCTTATATACTGACTGACCTATGTTCTATAATTATGTGAGTAATCAAAATGAGTTGCTTTTCTTCAGGGCTATCACATATCTATTCTAGATTAAAGAAATTGTTTGTGTGTGTGTGTGTGTGTGTGTGTGTGTGTGTGTGTGTGTGTGTGTGTTACATATTATGTATGGGTGCCTACAGAGGCCAGAAGTGGGCATCATATACCTTGGAGCTAGAGTTGTAGGTGTTTGTAAGTTGCCCAGGATGGGTGTTAGGACCTGCCTTCTGGGTCTCTGATAAAGCAATAAGCCCTGGTAATAGCTGAGCCATCTTCTCAGCAACCTCCCCCCACCTTGTAGAGTTTGATTGCTGAATTTTAACACTCTCTAACATGAGAGAAGCTCGATTTTGTGGTTTTTGTTTGTTTTTGAGACAAGATCTCACTGTGTAGCTTTGGCTGTGTTTGTATTCAACGATCCACCAGCTTCTGCTCCCATGTGCTAGTATTAAAGGTGTACCCCCACCACACTTGTCTGAGAAGCTCACTGTTTTTAAAGATGATTTTTAATGTCTCACCTCTGAAATGTAGTAAACGACACAAACATGGGACAATTAGTCCCATTAAAGTCTTATTTCAGTGACCTCAAACATTTTGTAAGCCTGATTGCACCTGTTCCTGTATTCCAAGCTGGTGAACCTGCATATTTTTACTATTGCTTGAGTTGAAGCCTTTAGTTTACAGCTAATTACTAATAGTTTTTGTGTCTGAAAAGAACATTTGTGTCAATAAAACCTTAAAGGATATCAAGGCTGCTGATGCGTGTAATCCCAGAATTTGGGAGGCTCCAGTAGGAGAACTGCCATGGGTTTGAGGCCGCCATGGGCTATGTAGTAAGTCCAGGCCAGCTTGGGCTATGATGTGAGCCTGTTTCAAAACCAAAACCAAAAGCTTTTTTCAAAAGATGTTGGTGCAGGCGTGGTGATTCAACAATTAAAGACCCTTGTTGTTAAACCTAATGTCCTGAGATCAGTCCCTGGTACCTACATGGCAGAAAAGACAAATGACTCTCACAAATTGTCCTCCTCCACATCCATGCCATGGCATGTGAGCACCCATACACATGCAAATAAATCATGTAGTATGTAACTTACAAGAGATATCAAGGCAAATATAAACTAAAAGTTTCCCATTTATCATCTGGAAGGAATCATTATATGATTTTTTTTCTCCCAAAACAGGGATCAGAAACTAACCTCAGGAACCTAGGAAGGTAACCCTGCAGTTTAATAAAAAATTTGCACCTAAATTATTAAAGTAGAAGTTACTTCAGCCTTTTGTTAAGTGCACTGTGAGAGCACAGATAAATCCATCAGGTCAACTTCTTTGGGACCTGAACCAAAGTTCTCTTATCATCCATACAGAAATATAAAATGATCCTTTTAGCAAAAGCAATGTACACACTAATGCCCTTTTAGATGTTCTGGTAGCACTGGGCATTTCATGCTTGTGTGTGTGTGTGTGTGTGTGTGTGTGTGTGTGTGTGTGTGTTGGTGCATATGCTTGTGGAATCCAGAGGTCAATCTCATGTCATTTCTCAGGAACTGTCCATCTTGTTTCTTTGAGACAGGTCTCTCTGGGACCTGGGGTTCACCCCCAATGGGCTAGGCTGGCTGGCTAGTGAGTCCCATGGATTCTTCTATCTCTGCTTCCCCAGTACAGGAATTACAAGTACACATCACCATGCCCATGGGTTTGGAGGATTGAACTTGGGTCTTCATCCTTGCAAAGCAAGCACTATACTGTCTGAGCCACTTCCTCAACCCCAGAACTTGGGATTTCAATATCCACAGCACAATAATAACAGTACAGCAGGATCTGCCTAATGAAGGTACTAGAATCCTCTTCTTCCATGGCTGTCCCCTGCAAACTTGGGGATACTTTTCTCAAAGATAGGCATTCACACCTTCATAGACTACATTATTTTAATGTATCTGGTCCTATGAATTCTGCAGCTAAGTTCCATGGTATTCATAGAGTCCATACCTTGCATACCTTGTATACAGTGGCAGTTATATATTGAACAGTACACTATTAAAGAAAAATTAATTGAATTTCCTAGAATGAAGCCATCTTCTATCAAATGAATAATATTTATTTCTGTGTTGGTCATACATGGTATTAAAAAAATTGCCTCCAGCATTAGATTTATTTTAATGTGAGCACTAGTATCTTCTGAAATCAGGTGTAATAAGACATGTGACTAGTCCCAGATACTTGGGATGCTGAAGTAAGGGGATCTCTTGAGCTCAAGAGTTTGAGGCTGGCCTTGTCAACACAGTAAGAGCCTATCTCAATAAATAAATGGAGAAAGTTTCCTGGGATTAAATCTCAAGGTTCACGTGCTTCAAAATGGAAAATGTTAATCTCAAATTATCTAAAATCAGAGGTAAGAATCCTGAGTTGATTAAACAATGATTACTACATAAATGGGCATTATTTGTCATTCATCATGAGGACCACTATGGTTTTTCTTACCTATATTGTCTCTACTTTGAGAACCCTAACAGTAAGTTAAACTGTAAGTATAATCTTATAGGAAAATAATTTTTTAGCCACGATGAAATCAGTGAACCTTCAAAATCAGTGGACCACAGTCAAGAAATTAATAAATCTCCATAGTGATTATTCTGTTTGTTCTACTTCCCAACTGGGCTGTATTTCTTTTAGCTACATAAATCTTTACACATTCAAGATGCCTAAGGTACAGAAATAGATTAAGGAATCAATACACCCAATCAATACACTCTTTCCACTTTTTAATTAAGTAATTAATTAATTCAAAACTTGAACTTGTAATCTTCCTGCTTCAGACTCAGTGCTAGAATTACAGGTGTGCACCACAACACTCTGATTTAATTTTTTAAAATTGTTTATATGTGTGCCTACTTGTCATGTTTTCCATGAGTATGCAGTTTCTGCAGAGGCCAGAAAAGAGTGTTGGATCCCCTGGAGTAACAGATGATTGTGCGCTGCCATGTGGCTGCTGGGAATCAAACTGGGTCCTCTGGAAGAGTAGCCAGTGCTTTTAGACATTGAGCCATCTCTCCTGCTTCTTAATATTTTTTAAATATTTGTTTATTTTTTGAGATTAAAATATAATATAATTACAGCATAATCATTTTTTTCCTTTTTCTTTCCCCTTCCTTTTCTTTCTTTCTTTCTTTCTTTCTTTTTTGAAACAGAGTTTTTCTTTGTAGCCTGGAACTTGCTCTGTAGACCAGGCAGGCCTCAAACTCAGAGAATCACCTTCCTCTGCTTTCTGAGTGCTGGGATTATAGGTGTGCACTAATACAAGTGGCTGTGTATTATTATTTTAAATCAGACATTTTAGCAACAACTGTTGTAATAAATACAGTCAGTTGACAGTCATTTCTATCTTTGGTTCATAGGCTTCTTAATTCTAGAAAACTACCCCCAACCTTCCCTACAAGTTTACCTTGCTTGGTTTTACAGAGATTACTTGAGAATTGCCTCACATTAACTCTTTGCTTCTTGCAATGTGTTCTGCCTCTGAAAGTAAAGAAAGCCGATTGCCTGCACCTTCGCTGAGAGCAGATCATGCTAATTGAATGTTGTAACACTCTAGGGCCTTGGCTGCAGTGAAACAAGCCCCCACAAAGGAAAATGCATCCCTGAAATGTCTTCTCTCTAGGGGCCTAGTTTATCTTTCTAACTTAGCCCTGCCTCTCTTGGATCATGATGAAGGGTCAGTAGCTTCTTGTTTCCATTTCCTGCTCTAAGTCTCTTTGTTTCCATCCTCCTTAAAGCTTTCATTTATGTTTTAATGGTAAAATTCAAAGAATAGTGTACTGATAGATGAATAAGCAGTTAAGAATACTAGAGGACCTGGGCTTGATTCCATGCACCTAGATGGCAGTTTACAACCATCTGTAACCCCAGTTACAACCATCTGTAATCTGATACCCTCTTCTGGCCTTCAAGAACACCAACAACACATGTGGTTCATACACACATGTAGGCAAAACACCTATACACACAAAACAATAAGAATTCTTTTAATGTATCATTCTAACCATTTTAGTGTTACACTTACTAGTGTTAAGTATATTCATGTGTTTGTGCAACCAAACCCCAGATTTTAATCTTCAAAATGTAAATAGCCTTGGGAGAGGACTCAGTCATTAAATTATTTGCCATGCAAGCCTGAGGACCTGAATTCCATCCTAGCTCCCATGTAAAAACGCCTGCCCGCTTGTATGTCTTTCAATACTAGGAAAGTAGAGACAGGAAGATTACTAGACCTTTTTGGCCAACTAGTCTTTCTGGCCAGCCAGTCTAGTGAGCACCAGATTCAGTGACAGACCTTGTATCAAAAAATAGAATGGAAAGTGATTAAGGAAGACACCAAGTGTCCATCTCTGGCTTCCACATCTACACCTATACATGTGCACGTGTACTCCCCCCAACATGTACACAGAAATGTGTGCACACACACAAAATTAGGCCCCTGAAAGTTGACACTATTAAACTTGTCCCCTTCTCTTTAGTCTCCAGCAAACACCACTCTGATTTCTGTTTCTAACAGTCAGATTACTCCTGATAACTCATGTAAGGGAATATAGGCAGCATTTGTCTTTTGGTGACTGTCCTTCTTTGCTCATCATAATATCTTAAAGGTTCATCCTCCAGGTGAGAAATGTCAGAATTCCTTTCCTTTTTAAGACTGAATAACAGCCACTGGATACAAAAGCTGCGTTTTATTTACCCATTGATCTGTTGGTGAGTGTTTGGGATACTTTTACCTTTTGGCCATGGTGATTAATAACATTATAACTAAGTATGTAGACTTGTCCTTAGGATCCTGCTTTCTCAGAGGACAAATATCACATGATATCATTCCAGTAAAATTTAAAGAGGAACTCCAAGAAGCAGAGTAGAATACTGTGGCTAACAGTGGCTGACAGGCGAAGGGAATGGAGGAAGGAGAGATGTTAGCTCAAGGCTCCAGGTTTCTGTTAAGCGACAGAGCATGGCAACTATAGTTAATAATAATTTGTGAAAATGACCCAGTTCATATACTGCTCCTGCAGAACTGCATTTTGTTTTCAGCATCTTTATCAGGTGGTTTCCAGTCACCCATAACTCCAGCTCAAGGGAATCCAATGCCTTACTGTGGGACTGGAAAGTGGGCTCTGCAGTTAAGAGCACTTGCTGCTCTTGGAGAGAATCCAAGTTCAGTTCCCAGGACCAACATCCCATATGATGCCCTCTTCTGGATTGCAATGATTCTGCAAGTACATGGTGCACATACTTAAAGAAAGCAGGCACACATATGTACATAAATTAAAAATGAATAACCAAAAACATCATAAAGCCAGAGATGGTGGCACACACCTTTAATCCCACCACTCTGGAAGCAGAGGCAGGTGAATGTCTATCAATTAGAAGCCAGACTCATCTATATAGTGAGTTCCAGACTATATAGAGGCAATAAATAAATAAATGAAATTTTAAGAAATGAAATAGATCTTTAAAAAAAAAAGAATTTAAGAATTTACCCTGAGCCAGGCAGTGGTAGTGCACGTCTTTAATCCCAGCACTTAGGAGGCAAGAGGCAGGCGGATCTCTGTGAGTTTGAGGTCTAACTGGTCTACAGAGTGAGTTCCAGGACAGGTAAAAGAATTTACCATGAAAAGTCAAATAGGGTGATGGATATGTTAATTAACTTTAGCCCTCCCACATTATATACATATATAAAAACATGAAATTGTATCCCATTAATAGATACAATTATTAATGCTAAATTAAAACAAAAATAATCTCGGAAAAAAGTACAACAAAGCTTTTAATACTTTGGCATAAATACTTCAAAAGAGGTATTGCTTGATCATATGCAATTTTGTTTTATTTTCTTGGGGACTGCCATTACATCTTTTGAGGAAGGGCAGTGAGACAGGGTCTTGCTGTGTGGCCTTACTGGCTTGGAACTCCTTATGTAGACAAGCTTGCCTTGATTTCACAGAGATCCATTGGCTTCTGCTTCTCAGGTGCTGGAGTTAAGGGCATGCACTACCAAACCAGATATTATTTGTACTATAGCAACTGTGTCTTTCTAACCTTCCTCCCTGGCACCAATGTCCCAGTCTCTCCATATCCTTAGTAACATTTTGTGTGTGTGTGTGTCTGTGTGTCTGTGTGTGTGGTGTGTATTGGGGAGAGTGAATGGATAGGTATGTGGTATGCCTGTGGATTTTTGATAGCAGTCATTTTAGTAGGTTGGAGGTGATGTCTCCTCTTAGTTTTGACTTCCACTTCCCCAATGATGACTAATATAATTTTTTTCAAATGCCTCTTTGCTTATTGGTATATCTTTATAGAAATACCAATTTAAGATATCCTACCATTGTTTGGTTTTATTTGTGTCTTCAGTTGATTTTTGAGGCAGTGTCTCATTATGGAACCTTGGCTGGCATCCAACTGACCATTCTGTCCCCATCTACCATAACACCATCAAGCTCTTTGCTCACTGAAGATAAAACTTTTTTGACAGAGTTTCACTATGTAGCCCCAGCTGGCCTGGAACTCACTATGTAAACCAGGCTGACCTTAAATTCACACACAGAGAGAGATCTTCCTCCTGCCTCTGCCTTCTGAGTGCAGATTAAAGGTGAGCACCACAACTGGTTAAGTCCTTTGACTTTTGACACAGAGTTTCATGTAGCCTAAGCTGAACTTTGTGTCTGATTCTCCTGCCTTAGCCTCCTGAGTACTGTGATTACAAGTGTGTGCCACAATGCCTGACTTATGAAGTACTACAGATGGAACCCATACTAGGCAAGTATTCTGCCAAGTAAGCTACATCCCAGGCCTTTTAAATGTCTTGATAATTATCTGGTCAGGAAATTTTGCTTACTTGTTCAATCTTCCTTGGCTTCCTATGCTGTAGCATGACACCAGGGGAAAGAGGATTTGCTACAGCCACTGCCTCAAGCAGGACTTTCTGGGTTGTTTTGGACTGAAAGGTGAATTAAATAATTTTCAGAATGGGTTTGGTGGTGGGTACCCAAAAGTTGCAACTTTTACTCATCGTCATGGCATTCCACCAATGTGAAGGAGAGTGGATATGAATGTCCTAAATGCCAGAAATGTGCACACCTCAGACAAGGCCTTCTGGATTTGTTCAGCATCCTGGTCTGTCCTTTCTTCAGGGGACAGACTAGACTGATTCTTGGCTCTCAAACCTATCATTGGTTACATTAGAATTCTTGACCTACATGACCAGATACACAAAGTAGGTTCATGGAGATGAACATGTGAGAGCCTAAGCCACTTGCTTGGAGTTCAAAAACATTTAGTAGAATAACAAGGAGTATCCATTAGGCGCCAATAGGAAAATGCAATCATATCATTGAACTACATGGCTTTCCAACTATGACTCAACTCCCCATTGATGTTGGTCTTCCAGTTTCTTCCACTCCAGGAAGGTAGAACTCCACTGCTGACATTCTGTCTGTAGGGACCTACCTACCTTCCACAGCATACTCTTCATGGTATTTCATTATTTTTTTGTGTGTAGGCATTCTGTCTGCATATATGTTTATGCATTATGTGTGCCAGGGGCCCACAGAGACCAGAAGAAGATAATGAATCCCCTGGAACCATGGTTGGGTGGTTGTGAATCACCCACCATGTGGATGCTGGGAATCAAACTCAAGTCTTCTGGAAGAGCAGTTGATGCCCTCAATTGTTTAGTGATCTCTCCAGCCCCATCAGATACTCTTACTTAGATGGTTACTCTAGGCTTTGTTACGCTATACAAGAGCTCTACCATTGAACTATATCCCCACCCTCACTCAGACATTTATTCCTGGTTCTTGTAGAAACCTCCTTTAAACAAACTAGTAGAGCTTGATTTAGAGGAAATTGATACATCTGGGCTATTAGCACCATCATTTCTATCTGAAAGGGAATCATTAAGCCTTAGAATCTTAGTGTTAGTCTGGAGGCTACACTAAATGGCCCAGGCTTGTCTTTGATCAAGACTCTTAAAATTATCCCACCATTTCTGGATTGCCTGAAGGTCATTGTCACTGTGATCCAGCCCATTGCCCTGTGAAACATTAAGTTCTTGTAAAGTAGCAAAGAAAGTTTCAAGATTCAAGTGATATGTCAGGAACCTAGCCCATAATGATTGCTTTTTTCAAAGATGACTTTTTTTTTTTTTTTTTTTTTTGGTTTTGCTGTATTGCTTTGGAGCCTGTCCTGGAATTAGCCTTGTACACCAGGCTGGCCTCGAACTCACAGAGATCTGACTACCTATGCCTCCCGAGTGCTGGGATTAAAGGCATATGCCACCAACGTCTGGCCAAAGATGACATTTTTTACATCTCAGTAGTCCAGAACCATAGACACAATACCCTGATGGAAATTACTAAATTGAGAGGTTCTTACCGAGACAGGAGTATCAGAGGTGAACTGTGATAGAAAGACTGAGGCTACCTTTGTTCCATACTTCATCATAGGCAGAGAAGGGCAACATGAAGTCTAAATGGAGGACTGGAAGGTCACTGTCTGCACAAACCTCTTTACTATGTTGGGGGCTTCATCTAAGCTTGTGTTCTCTCTTCTCACATAGGGCCACCTGGATGCTGGCCCAGGAATGACAGCTTAGAGACCCTATCAGTGACACAGCTCTACTATAAATCAGAGCACCATGAAGCTCCCTTTGGGACTGTGGAGGTCCTGGAATCTTCTCCAGACACTTCCAGGCCTTTTGCAAACATGGGCATATTTTAATGTCAAAGCTTGGAACAATAGCACAGACTTCTCTTTTCTTTCTTTCTTTTTTTCCAGTCAATGTTTCTTTGTGTAGCTCTGTAGACCAGGCTGGCCTCGAACTCACAGATATCCACCTGACTCTGCCTCCCAAGTGCTGGGATTACATGTGTATGCCACCACTGCCTGGCTCAAAAAGTCTTCTTGATGTTTGGTGTTGGACATTTCCCTGACCACTTGAGGCCTGTTCTTCAATGTTAGGGTAAAGTCATGAATTTCATGATATTTATGCAAGACCCAAATCTATACTGATATTGCCTTCCAACTTCTGTTCCTGGAAGTCTGTGCTCCATCTTTGATATTATCATCTTTCAGTGGCCTACATATTCCCTTGTTCTTTTCTGTCTTCTTGGGTTATCTGGAACTCTACCCTCATCTTTTACTTATTTCAAAGGACTTTTCTTAGATTAGACAGGGAAGGTTTTAATCCCCTTTTCTGGCTTCAGTCCAGGCATTTCTGGTTTTCTCTTAGATCTTTACTTTCACCCTAATATTTTATTACATTCATGAATTAATTGATTGATTGACTGATTGGTGTGTGTGTGTGTGTGTGTGTGTGTGTGTGTGTGTGTGTGTGTGTGCCACAGCATACTTGTGGAGTTCAGAAACAACTTGTGGGAGTCAGTACTCTCCGTTCATTATATGGGTTCAAGGGATAGAACTCAGGTTCATCAGATGATAGATAGATGATAGAGATAGACAGACACACAAACAGATAGATGATAGATGATAGAGGATAGAGATGATAGAGATAGATGAGATAGATAGGTGATAGAATCAGGCTCATCATTGACAGCAAGTGCTTGTATCTACAGAGCCATCTCAACAGCACACCTTAATATTGCTGAAAAAATGTATTTCACTCTTTAACATAAATTTTACTCATGTATTTTTTTAATGTGTGAGTGTTTTGCCTGCATATATGCCTACATGCCAGAAGAGGGCATCTAGTCCCATTATAGATGGTTGTGAGCCACCATGTGGTTGCTGGGAATTGAACTCAGGATCTATGGAAGAACAGCTAGTGCTCTTAACTGCTGAGCCATCTCCAGCCCAAAAATTGGTATGGCATATATTTCACTTTTTTAAGAGTTTGGGAAACCATGGATCTGTTCCATGGGCTCCCACTAACACCTGTAGAAAAACAAAAACAAAAACAAACACCCCCCCCCAAAATCCACAGGATTCAACGCTTACCCCAAGCTTGTGAGATAGTAAAGGGGTTTAGGAGCTGTGTTTTTCTGAGCTCTGGTGTCTTAAAGATGAAACCTGAAGACTGATGCCCTACCAACCCTCCTTTCCCAGTGTGCATTGTGCCACACACTGACAAGACTCACCCCTAATTCAGAGGTAACATTGATACAGAAAGAACCCAGAACCCAGACTGTAACAGTAGGTCTACTCTACCCCCTTAATCACAGCTTTCTAGCTAGTACTGCAGAGGTTTTGCTTGAAAGACCAGGTCTGGCTAATTTATGGTTCAAATCCAAATCCTCTAACTTTTCTCATGGGTCAGAGGCTCAGTTTACAATCCCACAGGAAATGTGGCTGCATGGAGAGATCACTTGTTTTCAGATGACTATCTAGGTTACAGACAGAATGTTTCTTTCAAAGCATAACCACAACAGAAGGATCAGGGCACCAGAACATGAGAAGTCACAGAGAGGCTCACAGGGCTCAGGTAGGCAAGGAGATGCAGAAGGGTAGAGGGGTGTGTTGGGGAGATCTGGGAATTAGGAAAGGGGTTCAGGAGCTCAGCAGGCACATGGAGAAAATGCTAATGTTAGAAGCTCAGAAAGCCAAACTTTCTCTGTAAGTCTTTGGTTAGATTTGGTTCTGAGAGTAAGGATTCCAGTGCTGAGTGTCTAAGGCTAAGACAATTGTGTTCTGTCCTGGTTTTTTGTTTTGTGTTTGTTTGTTTGACAAATCCCTCCTTATTTGTTTGTTTTGTGTTTGTTTATTTTTTTTGTTTGATAGAGCCCTCTTTCATTGGAGCAAGAAAGGGCATTGATTTGGCAATTGCCACCAGGCTGACCAGTTAGGTCATAGTCAAGCATCCTTCCCTCCAGCATGCTGAGTCTCCAGTAGCATTGCCCAATCTAACAACAAAAAGGGTCAAAATATAATATGATGCGTGTAATGCTCTGCCCCCAAAAGTCATCAAGACTGGATCACTTCCCACAAGGCAGCAATGAGTCTCTGTGAGCCTCTGCAGAATTCAGTTGAGTTTTCTCCCTCGGGATCCACCTGTAGGTCACTCTGCCCCTCAAAGAGACCCAGCTTTAGGGTCCCATGACTTCACTCCCTACATATCTTCCTAGAGCTAGACTGGTGAGCCACATTTCCAAGCACCACAGGCAACTCTGGGGAGTCTAGGAACACTTGGGGTCCCCAGGTCATTCCTGGCTTTGTCCCCAGAGGACCGGAAGCTGTTTGTGGGGATGTTGGGCAAGCAGCAGGGTGAGGAGGATGTCAGACGTCTGTTCCAGCCCTTCGGCCATATCGAGGAGTGCACTGTCCTGCGGAGTCCTGATGGTACCAGTAAAGGTGACCTGAACTGCCCCTTGGGTTTTCCCGGTGACCTTTTCTTACCCTCTGACTACGGTGGCCTGAATCATCCCATTCTTCTTTCCTGCACCAGGCTGTGCCTTTGTGAAATTTGGGAGTCAAGGGGAAGCTCAAGCTGCCATCCAGGGACTGCACGGTAGCCGGACAATGACGGTAAGAGCTAGATCTGAGGCTGAGGGTGAGGCCACTGGGGTGGGGACCTCCTCCTTCCACCCTACAGACTCCAGGGCAAGGCCTTTCAGGCCTGCTGGGTAAGGTGCTGGGCTCAGAGCTCAGTAAGGGTCAGTACAGGTCACTTCGCCTTTCCTCTGCCCAGGGCGCCTCATCCAGCCTGGTGGTGAAGCTGGCAGACACCGACAGGGAGCGCGCGCTGAGGAGGATGCAGCAAATGGCTGGCCAGCTGGGCGCCTTCCATCCAGCCCCATTGCCTCTTGGGGCCTGTGGCGCTTACACCACTGCGGTAGGTGCCTGCCTCTGGCTGCAAGTGGGTAAGACCTGGCTCCCGGTCGGGAGATCAGGTAATTGCCAGCCGCTGAGGCTTCTACAGACGCCCCTCTTCCTTTCCCAAGATCCTGCAACACCAGGCGGCATTGCTGGCAGCAGCACAGGGTCCCGGGTTAGGCCAGGTGGCTGCGGTGGCCGCTCAGATGCAGCACGTAGCAGCCTTCAGCCTGGTGGCTGCACCACTGCTGCCTACAGCAGGTAAGGGACCCAAGAGACTGAAGCCATGGTGGGGAGGGCCCATGAATTGCCACTTCCTGACTCTCTTACCTCTACCCACAGCTAACACATCACCTGGTGGCGGTGGCCCTGGTGCACTCCCCGGCCTTCCAGCTCCCATGGGGGTCAATGGATTTGGCTCCTTGAGTCCCCAGACCAACGGACAGCCAGGCTCCGATACGCTCTATAACAATGGGCTTTCTCCTTACCCAGGTGGGTCACTCTACCCTGTTGATCAAACCTCCTGGAAATCGAGTGGGAAGCGAGGCTTCTTCCAGGCAAGGCCCTGCTTGGGGGAAAGGGATTCCTCAGTCTTCCCTGCTGCCTTTCATAGTGGCCCTCCACATCCCACACTCCCATCCAGGGACTCTCCCCTGGCCCCTGCCCACCCGCCTTCATCGTGGGCCTTGGGCCCCCTCTCTCTCCAGTCCAGAGCCCCGGTGTGGCTGACCCCCTGCAGCAGGCCTACGCTGGGATACACCACTATGCAGGTTTCACATGGCGCTGCCCAGCCCGGGGGAGTGTGGGTGTGGGGTGTTAAATGGCCTCAGAAAGGAATAGGGAGATTTGTGGGAGGGTTAAGCTCTGTTCCAAAGAGTCAACTCTTCATCCTGTTCAGTCCCCAGCCCCTAGCAACTTGCCTTGGGACAAGGGTGATGGTAAACTGGGTTGAATCTGCCAGAGCTGGCCAGGCAGATGGGGATCCGTTTGGGAAATGGCTCCTGGGGGTCACTGCCCACGCCCACCTCTGTCTCCAGCAGCCTATCCCTCGGCTTATGCCCCAGTGAGCACAGCTTTTCCCCAGCAGCCTTCAGCTCTGCCTCAACAACAAAGAGAAGGTGAGGGACCAGGGGCTGGAGAGCAGGGGTTTTGTGGGGGTGCCCCTTGGGGTCCTCTGCCTGAACAAGCCTGCTACTGTTTCTGCAGGCCCCGAAGGCTGTAACCTCTTCATCTATCACCTGCCTCAGGAGTTTGGGGACGCAGAACTCATACAGACATTCCTGCCCTTTGGAGCCGTTGTCTCTGCCAAAGTCTTTGTGGATCGTGCCACCAACCAGAGCAAGTGTTTTGGTGAGCTGATCTGTCCCTGTGCCTCAGGATTCCCTAGGGACCATACAAAAGGCTTCCAGAGACCGAGTGTTATGGGACAAAGTGTGGGTACAGCAAGCCTTATTTCAGATCACCTGAGAATCTTGGGTAACTAGAATGTGTGAGATCAGTAAGGCTTCAGCTTTGGAATTTGTCCAGAGCCGGTTAGGTCTAGGTTGGAATCAAGAGTTGCCTTCTGAAGCCAGATTGTGAGGAGTGGAATAAAGCAGCCAACCCAAACCAGGAAAATACTCTGAACAACACACTGTCCCTTCCCCTCACCAGGGTTACTTCTCATCTTTCTGGAAATCACACCTTTAGGAAAGAGTTGCCTCTACTAAACATGTGTCTATGCTTATTTATGTATGCAGCATACATGCTCACATAGTTAAGCGATGGAAGGGTACATATGTGATGGACCAAGTTTGGGAATTAGAGAAGGGAGATCCTGATAAACTGAATTCCCAGCTAACCTGTCTGCCCACACCCTCCAGGCTTTGTTAGTTTTGACAATCCAACCAGTGCTCAGACTGCCATCCAGGCCATGAATGGCTTTCAAATCGGCATGAAGAGGCTCAAGGTCCAGCTAAAGAGACCTAAGGATGCCAACAGGCCTTACTGATCGGCACTCACTGATCAGTCGCAGATAGGTGAGTCTTTGATGGATGTCAGGCAAATGGGGCCCAGGTCACAAGACCATGCCAGCTTTGGGGGCTGCCCTCTGAGAGATTCAGGCATAAAGAGAAGAGCCAGAGACAAGGGGGAGCAGAGACTGGGATTTTCTTTCAACCCAAAGTTCAAGATGAATTAGACAACCTTGGTGTTTCCAGTCTTGGAGAGATAATTTCTAGGAAAATTCAGCCCATTCTATACTAGTGACAGCTGCAAGAAGCCACAGTAGCAGTGAGCTCATATAGGAGGGGAGTAAAGGGGGTTTGGTTCAGTTCATGAGGATCTCATAGGCTGTAAGTCCTGACTTTATAGTGAAGGGGATAGAACAACTGGGCAGTTTGAATGCAGAAGAGAGCAGCTAATGTGGAAATGGAGAGGAGTTAAGATCCTCAAGAGCTAGACCTGCAAGGCTTAGTGGACAATGAGCATTGCGGTGACAAGGTCCATGTTTCTGGAGGGGCCACAGGAGGCTGCCTGCAACTTGGAGAGCTGTGCTGTCCTTGCAGGTTCCCCTGGCCTCAGATCACTCAAGCTGCCCAGAAACTCTCTGTAGAACATGGACTACAGTGATCTGCCTGTGATCTAGGCAAGGGCTGGCTGCTGTGGCCAGGATGCTGCCAGGAAGAGAGACCCTGACGCTTAGCTGAGATGTCACAGAGCAGACAGGCAGCTCTTATCTTACTCTCAGTGACCTTTGCTTCCTCCCACCCCTGTCTCCTTACCAATTAATAACCAACAACAGAAACTGAAGAGTGAGAAGAAAGGAAAAAGAAAAGCACAGAAACGCTGGAGTGGCCCTACCGGAAGGAGTGGCAGCAGACGCAGGTGGACCGGACCCAGGGCTGGCGCCTGGGGCTCAGGCCACTCATCATGTGGGTTGTTCCACGGAGTGCTCAAGCTGGCAGGGCAACCAGTGCTGGCTGAGGATCGACTGATCTGAGGGAACCAGCAGAGGGCCTCGGGGGTGCCAAGGGCTTCTCAGCAAGAAAAGCCCAGAGTTACTTCATTCAAAATCATATCATTCCTTAGTGTTTAGGGACCAAAGGACTATTGCTTTTTTTAAGAATATATATATATATATATATCTATATAAACTAAAACAAAGAAAAAAGCAGGAGAGACAAAGAGAGAGAGAGTATAGAGTCTCATAAAAGCTGCCTTTAACTATCCCTAGGAGACAGGGTGAAGGAGACCCTAGATAGACCCAGCCTAGGCAAAGGAGGCTGTGGAGAGATTGTCCTGTGTCTCATTCCTTTTGAGGATACTCCTTTACACTGCCCTTAAAAAAAAAAAGGATAAAGGATGTGAAGTCTAGGCTCATAGTCCAGCAACAAGAGGGTTATGGAAGCAGTGAACCCACAGTCCCCAAACCCAGACAGTGTCCCCAAAGAGGCCTCAGGAGGAGCTTAGGCCTGCTCTGCTCTTTGCTGTCCTGGGAGAGCCCCAGCCATCAGAAGTAGGGCCCTGCCTGTCCTTCCTGATGCCCTTTCATGTGGAGCCACAGCCTCTGCAGACCGAAAGAAAGAGGGAGCCTTTTCCTTCCCAGTCCAGGTAGACCAAGGCCATGCCTTTGGCTGAGCTGAGACACCTCCTGTTTCCCCTCCTCTTGCCACTGCCCCAGTGTCCCCTTGCTCCAGGCCACCTTCTGTCTCTTAGTCTGAGTTTGCCCACCTGGATAGTAGACTCGAGATCTATGTAGAGGGCTGTGACAACAGACATGGAAGGCTTACTGCTGTAAATACTGCCTTTGAGAAGGGGATAATTTTCACTTTGTAGAAGCTTCAGAATTAGAGGTCCCTCTTTATCCAGGACCCAGGAGGGAAGTAGATGTTTTTCCAAAATACTAATTCATTCCTTTAAAAGTTCATCTTTCCTATGCAAGCGTGTCTCACATGTGCTTTACCCAAGGTGCTTTTAGATGGTGAGCAGTGTTCAGCTTAGAAGTGGTGTGTGCTCTGTCTGTCTGTCCTTGTCTGTGTGTTGTATACAGTGGGTGCCGTATAAAGCTGATCAATGGTGGTGCTTCCTGCCTGCTTCTGTGAGATGGGCAAAAGATTCATCTTAGAACACCACAATTCACCTTGCCTTGGTCAGCCCTTCCTAGGCCTGCGAGGCCTTGAACACATTTTTTTCCTACTGAAATAATTTACACTCCCACACCTAAGTCATGGATCAACCTAGTTTGAAGCTCCACAGAATGGAGCATACTCTGGTCCAACACTGGAGGCCTGCCATCTGATAACACTGGGACAGTGAAGGATACGGGTGCGAAAGAGAATAATCCTTCTGGGTCCTTTCTAAGAAAACATGTTCCTATCTGTTCCTCTGTCTTTGACAGGTTTTTGGAGGTAATGAGAATTAAAACTAGATTTGTCAACAACATTACCAGGTTAGCTGTGGTTTACATCCACAATAATTGCCAGCTGTGAGAGGAACTGGTGGGGCTCAGGCACACATACACCAGCATAGTGCTAACCCATAGATGAGCACCTCAGGGACAGGTAGAATATGCAACATCTGCCCATTCAAACAAAAAAATATTCACAGGCCATAGCTCAGATAGTACTGTGTTTACCTTGTGAGCCCAAGAACATTCAGACAAACAAACAAAACAGAAGTGAACCTGTAACCTCAGCACTGGGCAACAGAGACAAAAAATCTGTGAGGCCACTGGCCAGCCATCCCGGCCAAATTGGCCTGTTAGAGGACACTGAGAGACCCTATCTCAAAAAATCTAGGTGATGGCACCTGAGGAATGACAGCTGAGTTGCAACTCTGGTCTCTGCATTTATATGTGCACACACACTGGCACACACAGAAACACGTTAGGCACCTAAAAGCACACAGTTCTCTCTGTGCTAGATGTTAAGCATTGTTCTAGGGCTCAAGCTACTACCAAGTACCAGGAGTCAAGGGGAAACACAGACTATTAAAGCACAGACAATGGAAGGACATATGCGGTCTATAGCAGGAAGAAATCTAACTGCTCTAACGTGGGGAGAGGTCCAAGAAAGTCTTCCTGAATTTTGAAAAGGAAGTTATAGCCAAGAAATGATAATCACTTATTTCAGATTCTATTATATTACAGACATGTCAAGACCCTTTTACTATTCCTAAACTTACTCTGAACCTTAACTCAGTACTGAGTCATGTCATGGCATCTGAAACAATATGGAACTATTTTACTTCATGCTGTACAGTATGAGTGAGGGCCTGGCAGACTCTAGATCCCCAAGCTGCAGGGGTTGGGGCAATTTAGATCAAGGGTCTGTCAGCCAAAATGACATCTTTTTGTATGCCATACAAATTAAGAATTATTCTTTAAAGAATGATTTTTAATTTTTTTGCAAGGATTTTGTTATATTTTTAAACTATGAATATGCTTACAATTCTCTCTGTGGGGCAGTGCCCATGACTGCAGTTGCCCATAGAGGCCAGAAGAAGGCATTGGAGTTCATGGAACTGGAGTTCCAGGTGTTTGTCACCTACCTGATGAGAGTGCTACACACTGAACTTGGGCCTCTGAAAGAGGAGTGCACCCTTAACTACTGAGCCATATCTCCAGTCCCCATTTTATATTTTCTAGAGAGCTATCAAAACAAAATGATGACACAGAGCCCTATGTGGCTCACAAAGCATAACACATTTAGCTGGTCCTTTAGACAAGTTTATTGATGGAAGATTTGTAGAATGTCTGAGTTTGAGCAACCCCGTGTTGTGTCTTTGTTTGTGTGTGCATGTAATAATCTGGCCCTTTTCAATTGCAAGTATCAAAACCTAAACACAAACATCTTTAATTCATTAGGAAATTAAATAGGTCAAAGGATAAATCCTGCCTCCAGGCATTGCTGGGCCTAGGGGTTTAAATGATGATGTTTCTACCTCTTGATTCCACTTCCTTTTATATGTTGATCTCACTACTTCTAGCTCTAAAATCATAGGGAAGACTTTCTTCAGCCTTGAGCACATGCATACCTCTAAGATGGAAAACTGGGCCACTTTTCCAGGTCTGTGAGGAAGGGGAGAAATAGCTCCAAAAAGGGAAAGATAATTGCATCCATCTATACTTTTAAAGATAATTGCATCCATCTATACTTTTATTGAGAAACATATTAACTCAAAAACTGTGTCTGCTTAACAGTGTGATAATTTTGGGCCCACCAAAGCATACACAGTCGCTTTCTGGTGAGAGACAAAACAGTTACAGAAATGATTGTTTTACCCAGTCCTGGTGCCTTAGTGATGTGCATGCCATTCTTAATCAGGTCCAGATGTGTCCTTAAGATTTTGCAGTATGTGGCCAAAAGACTGATTTTTCACCCCTACATAATCAATATAAAATAGTGGAGGGAGATTAGAGCATAAGGTTTTAGAACTCTTCCATTCGGAATAAGACAGAAGAGAAAACAATGGACTCCAATCTATAGCACTTCCTTCCAGATAGCACAATGACTGCTCCCAATTCTCTCCATTGGGAAATAACTTTTTTATTACCCTTTTGTGAACATCCCTGAGAAGACAGCTTTGCTAAAATCAAAGCATCCCTCACCCAGTTTTTCACGGACTTGGCTCTAAGAATTGCAGCTATGAGTATTAGCTGATCCCTGGGCTCTCTGTAGGCTAGTAACTCCCATGTTTCCTGACCCCTGCTGAATGAATCACCCTTGAGTCTTGATCTGGCTTTCAGAAATTATGCCTCTTAGCAACTGTTCTAGGTTTATTTCTGTTGTGATAAAATCCTTTGATGAAAAGGATAGGGATAGGGACTTATTTCCTTTTACAATTCCAGGACATAGTCCATCATTGTGGCAAAGTGAAACAGGAGCTTCAGAGCTCTAGCCACATTACATCCACAGCCAAGAGCAGAGAGAACTGGGTACAGACCTGCTCAACAACTTGCTTGCTCACATTCAGCTTGGTTTCTCTACTTTTACATAGCTCAGGACCCTGTGCCAAGGGACTGGTGCAAAGACTCACAGTGGGCTGCTTCTTGCACCAGTTAAGACAATCCCTCACAGACATGTTCACGGGCCAATTCAATACTATAGACAATTCCTCATTAAGACTCTTCTCCTGTTGGGCGGTGGTGGTGTTCCCCTTTACTCCCAGCACTTGGGAGGCAGAAGTAAGTGGATCATGGTGAGTTCAAGGCCAGTCTGGCCTACAAAGCAAGTTCCAGGACACCCAGGCCTGTTACACAGAAACCCTGTTGGGTGGCAGGGTGAGACTCTTCTCCCATGTGATTCTGGGTTGTGTCAAGTTGACAGAGATAACCATAATGGCAATAGGTCACACATGAACATTCTTCTGCTTCTCAGCTTCATGGTTTCTTTAACAGTCCATCTATTTTCGTGCCCCTACAGAGACAACTCCCATTCCATTCTTGAATGGCTCATATTCCAGCAACCTTGGCCTTCACCAGGTAGTTAAATTCTCTGACTTCTAGGCTTCAGGCTTAAGAAGATGCTTAGTGCAGGATTGGGGCAACCATACATGTACTCATCCCATCATCAGTCTACAGCTTCCTGCATGCCACCCACTCCAGCCATAGGCAGTTTTTACATAGAGGCTACATCAATAAAGGACTCCTGAGGAGATTGTCAGTTAATCCCGAACCTGGAACCCAAATAGCTTGGAGACTGTGGGAAGTCTTTAGTCCTTAACTGGACCTCTGGGGTAGATTTCCTTCCCTAGATGCAACCCAGGTAGGTATCCTGAATACAGAGGGAAAAGGCATGTGATCTGAGATGAGCATGATTACCCTGACTTCAGAAACAGCTCTGGGGGCTGGAGAAATGACTCAGAAGTTAAGAGCACTAGCTGCTCTTCCAGAGGTCCTGAGTTCAATTTCGACAACCACATGGTGGCTCACAACCATCTGTAATAGGATCTGATGCCCTCTTGTGGCCTGCAGGTATACATGCAGAATATGAATGTATGTATATATACATATATATAAATATACATATATATAGCCAGAAACAACTTTGGCTATAGTGTTATGTGCTCTGCTCATATCTGGAGGTTCACCCCTACCTCAGTGTAGTGGAGCACACATGGGACACTCTCCAAAAGAAAGCATTAGAGTCATAACGACTCTAGAATATCCTTGTTCCCTTCTAGCTTCAGTCATAGATTTTGGGCACCCCATTGTCCTAATGCTGTAGCATCCATCATGACAAAGCCAAGCTAAGTAGGAACTCTGCTTGTGGCCTCTGGTCCTCCCCCATGACCAGTATGTTTGTATATGACACAGCTTGGTGTTCTTTGAGTTTAATAAACCCAGAGCCAGCACAGGCCAGGTAGCTCGTTCTCAGCCTGCATCAAGGATCAGGGTCTGTGCATCCAGCTTTCTCTTCCACACTTCTGAGTTGACCCTTGGCACATATTTGGTCACATTTTTATAGACGTTACTTATCTAATCATGAAAGACTGAAAACCAAGTCTGGCTTTCCTAAGAGATGCCTTTGGTGCTTAGGAGGAAATTCAGGGTCTTAGGAGTAAAACCTGCAGAATGAGCCTCTTCCAGGTAAGTGGCCCACAAATGGCCTGGCTTAGCCACCTTGGCTCTGGGCTCCTGACAGAAAGCCATCCATCCAGGCTAAATCAATTGTAGTTGAATAGGAAAATCAGTGACTCATTGTGAGGACCCAATGTTGAGATGAGGTCTTTATTATATCTCTGTATCTTAACTTAAGTCCTCTGGAAAGCAGACTCTGGGGCAGAGATTAAAATGATGACAAGTGTGGAAACCCATGATGGCGGAAAGAGACAGGAGGCAATTGAAGGATGATGTAGCACTGTGTTAATTGCTTTACATAAACAGTGAAAAACGGGCATAGGACAGTGCCAGGCTTGTTTATAAGATTCAGTATTTGCAAGGAGAAGTTAACTTTTGGAGCTGTTCATCAAAGAGATTTCAAAAGAGATTATCCATCTATACCCCTCCTCATCTCTTATTTTTCACTGGCCAAAGTACACTCCAGAAAGCAACGGTCAGGTATTTCTCAGGCATGTCATTTGCTCCATAGGTATTGAGAAGGCCAGTACACATTTCTATCAAAGATATGGAAGCAGAGAAGCCTCCCCACAGAGAAAGAAGGAGGTCGAATAAGGAATCCAAAAGGTGCATGAAGTTTGTGCCCAGTGCATTATTACACAGAGTTGACAGCCAAGCACCAGAACCCTAGCATTGAGTTCCAAGCCAAATGCATCTTGACTTGGAAGAAGAAAGAAGTACTTAAGTGAAGTTTTCATGATCAGGAATCTCTCCTTTTTTTCCTGGATATTCCTAAGCCCCAAATTCCAGTATTTCCTTAAATTCTCATTTAACTTTTTTTTCTCACCTACTTTAGATTTGGGGAAAGAAGGCTTGGGAGATGGCTCAGTAGTTAAAGTACACAGACACAGGCATGAAGACCATAGTTAAGATCCCCAGAACCTACCCTAAAAAGCTAGATAGTTAACTGCTGGATAAAGATAGGAAATCGCTCAAGCAAGCTGCCCAGGGAAACTGCCTATACTGTCAAGATTTGAGTTTGGTTGAGACATGCTGCTTCAATGAATAAGGTGGAAGGTGGAAGATGAGTGAAATGAGGACATTTCACCTCAAGGTGTGGCCGAGGAGAAGGGTTTTATTGTAGCTATGAGGGCGAGTCCAGCCAGAGACATCTGGAAGAGTCCAGAGCAGGGAGAAAAAGTAGTGAACTAAATATGACCATAAACTATCTATGAGAGATGGGGGCATGAGGGAGAACCAAGAGAGAAGGACAAGAGAGCCAAGAGGAGAGATGGCAAAAGAGGGCACATAGCTAAAATGGCATAATTATATAGGAATGAAAAGCAGGGGAGTGGGGAAAGCCTGTGAACAAGATGAACTGGAGGAGCCAGGATGCCAGGAACAGGTACTTGCTGAGAGAGCCTGGAGGCTAGCATGTGCTTTGGTGCTAACAGGTACCACAGTTAGCCATTTGTCCCAGGTTTCTTTTAGACCTGCCAGAAGAGATAAGAGATAACTCACAGCATTAACCTCTGACTACCTCATACATGTGTGTCCCTACACTTACAAATATATACATATTAGTAACACACATAAGAAATGAAAAAAGATTAGGAAAGAGAATCTTTAGGAAAGAGAATTTGACTTTCATAATTAATAACATGCACAATTATTTTAGTCAGTCTGGATCAATGGCCTAAGTCAGCAAAATTGTACTGTTCAGGCTCTGTTGAAAACCTCAGGGTTTTCATGCTTCTGCATCCAGACATCTTTTTATCTAGTGCAACAAAAACCAAGAGCATATGGGATTAAAACTGGATTCCAATTCATTATTTTTATTGTTTATATTTTTTGAGACAGGGCCTTACTCTATAGGCCAGGCTCTACTCAAACTCATGGTGATTCTTATGCCTCTGCTTCCAAGTGTTGAGATTATAGGTACGAGCACCTGGTAAAAATTGAATTTTTAAAAAAGACTGAATTAAGGAGCCAGTGATGGCACAGTAAAGAGCACTGGCTGCTCTTTCAGGGGAAGCATCCATGTCAAGTAGCTCACAACCATTCATATCTTCAGCTCTAGGTATTTTATACTCTCTTCTGGAGTTCATGAACACACACACACACCACACACACACACACACACACACACACACACACACACACACACTTAAAAAAGACTGAGCTAGTCTATGCTATTTGTGTGCTGAGGTCAAAGAATGGGAGAGGAGAAAATTGAATTTACATAAAGGAGATGGAATAAGTGAAGGGGCAAAGTTCCTGATGTAGCAAAAACAAGTGAAATACAGAAAATGGCAAAAGGATAGCCTTGGATTACAAGAGAGTCTTTGCCCCATCTCAAAGAGAAAGGATAGGAAGCAGATTGGGGGTAGGTGGGAAAAGCTGATAGGTAAAAGGACAGCTGGATCTACAAAAGTTCTATGAAGAGACTATGAATGGCAGGGGATGTAGCTCATTTGTTAGAGTGCTTGCCTAGTATGTACAAAGCCTTTGGGTTTGGTCCCTAGCAATGCAGAAAGCAGGTGTGATGACATATGCCTGTAATCCCAGAACTCAGTTAGTGGAGATAGAAAAATCAGAAGTTCTTGCACTATGTTGGGGGTTCAAGGCCAGCTGGGGCTACATGAAACCCTATCTTAAAAGAGGGGGTGACTGTGAATTTGTTGTGTTTGTGTATAAGTTATGTAAACATAAGCAATTTAGAGAGAGTGACTCATAGACATCTCCCTCCAGGTCAGAGTTGAGAGATTCTCAAAAAGAGCTAGGAAGCTGCCTGGAACTTGAGAAGTCTCCCCATTTCTCTGCCTATCTGTCTTCATTCACTTTGGCAGTTTGTCTTTCTCCATTCTCATCCCTAAGAATAGGTCAAATGATGTCCAATTAGAATCTTAATCTCCCAGCCCTAATCTCATAATCCCCAAACAGAACAGTCTGTTTAACCCAGCAGTGTTATGGCATCTTGTTTTAGCTGGGCAAAGATGTGTTACATTTGTTTATGCTGCAGAATATTACTTTAACTGTGTAAAGGTGTGTTACATTTATTTATGCTGTATTTGTTTAATGATGTCAGGATACGTGTTTAATTATGTAAAGCTAAGGTACTTGATTGGTCTAATAGAGAGCTAAAGAGCCAATAGCTAGGCAGAGAGAATAAATAGGAGGAGAAATCTAGGTTCAAGTAAAGAGGAATGGATGATAAAAGGTGGAGGAGAGAACGAGGGAGACAACCAGGACCAGGAGCCAGGCTGACAGAGACAGCAAGCAAGTAAGAAAGGTAAAAAGTCCTGAGGCAAATGGTAGATAGAGAGAAAATAAAATTAAAGTTAAAAGAGCTATCCAGAAATGTGCCTTAGCTAGACTAAGCATTCAAAACTAATAAGTCTCTGTGTTGTGATTTGGGAGCTGGTTGGTGAACCAAAAGAAAAAGCCTGGTACACAGCTTGCATTAGGAATCCACTCACAGTTCAATTAATCACAACCTATGCACCAGACATCTCAGGAAACAGATGGGGAGCCTATGGATCTTGGGCACAGTTATGTAAAACACAATTCCCAAAGAGTGGGCTCAGGAGCAGGACTAACCAAAAATAATGTCAACCCACAAGCTTAAGTCTGAGAACTGGGTGATTTCCTTCACCCTGTATTACCCGCTTTTCTTGATGCTATGATAAAATACCTGACAGGAACAACCTATGGAAGAAAAGGTATATGTGTGGCTCATGATCCCAGAGACATTTTGGTCCACTGTGACTGAGAAGGCATGGTGCTGGAAATGGGAAATGTCTGAGATCTCAAGTGAGGGTCTAACGGCTCTCCTTACTCCTTCTTTCTATGAAGGGACATCAACAGACCAGTCTTGTGAAGGGCACTTGTGGTAATTACTGCTTCTCTGATGAATGGTAATGGCTATTAGGGCCAAAGGAGTGTCCCACAACACATATAAAGAAAACTGTGATTATGGCGACTGATTTGGTCCTGGGGAGATGACTCCATCAGTAAAAAAATGCTATGAAAGCATGAAGATTTCATTTCGGATCCTCAGTGCTCCAGTGCCCACATAAAAGTTGAGGTGTAGTTGTATCATCTGTAATCCCAGCACTGAGGAGACAGAGACAGAATCTCTGGGGCTCACTGGCCAACCAGTCTATCCAACTGAAGAGCTTCACTTTCAACAAGAGATTCTGTCTCAAAAAAGTAAAGTAGAGTGCATGTGTGTGCACAACACATGCACGAATGCCCGCACATGCACACAGGTGGTGGTTAACTGGCAAGAATATGTGTGCATAGGAAAATGAACGAAGCTAGGAAGATCATAATGATCTATAAAACGGTTGATATTCACCTTGAGTAGTGAGCATGAGAGGGAAGGAGTTAGAGAGAAGGAATCCTGGGAAGTTGTGGGATCCTGGAGTTTGACATTTTATTTGTGGGACAAACCTTTGTGTTTTCTTTATAACTCTGTGTTGAGCACATTGCCCAGTGCATGGCTCTCAGAAGACTGTTACCCTTGGTTACAAGTAGGCAAACCCCTTTCTGAACTACTGCGAAAGTTTGCACTCTAAGACTGAAGTACAGCCCTCATTTTTCCCCCAGTTATTACAATGTAACAACTACTGAAACTTATTAGCTATCAGCTACAAGGGAGTCTTTTCCTATATCCTGATGGGAATCATGAGTAGGCAAGGAGAAAATCTAGAACCCAGCGAAAAATCTCAAGTGTTCAAACCAAGCTTTGATCTCACATAAAGATTTATTTTATATGAATGAGTGTCTTCTACATGTATGTGTATGCACCACATTGGTTCCCAGTGCCCATAGTGGCCAAAAGAGGGTGTCAGATCCTCCGAAACTGGAGTAACAGATTATGGAGAGCTGCCATGTGAGTGCTGAGAACCAAACCCAGGTCCTTGGCAGGTGCAATCATGGCTCTTTTAACTGCTGAGACATATTTTCCATTTCAACTAAAATCTTTTATTTAGTTAACTTTTGAGATGCTCTTATATATCCAGGCTGGCCTTGAATTCCCTATGTAGCTAAGGATAACTTGGAATTTTTCTGCCCCAACTTCCGGAATGCTGAGATTACAGGCCTGCCGTACCACACAGGATTTACACAGGTGTGCATAAACCAAGGCTCTGTGAATGCTAGGCAAGCTCCTAAATAAGCTATGTCCCCAGACCCCCCATAATCGTTTGTTCTGAAGGCCAGGCAGATTCCAGCACACTGAAACAAGTGTGCACAGGGGTGAGTCAGATTTAAGAAACTTAATTTTTGTTTCCTTTATTTCTCCTTGCTTCAACCTGCATCAAGCGGACACAGCAGTATCTGTACAGACAACCTAGACTGCCTCCCTTCCGCAGTCCTCCCAACCACACGAGGCGACAAAGAAAAACCGTGAGCGACTCTTGCTCACTCGCCCTCAGGGACCCAGGGAACAGGCACCACCCACTCGCTCCCTCACGCCTTCATAGATCGATCACTGCGCACGCGCGCCCAGGCCGGCATCCTGCGACGGGGACACGCCCAGGTTCAGCTTGCACGGCGGTTGGGCGTAAGCGTGGCACGTGACCGTAGTGTCGTCATCCGAGCATGCCCAGAGTAGCCCAGCGTGCCCGAGACGGCACGCTGAGGCGTGGGGTGCGCGACCTCGTCCGCCCGCCTCGGTCCCCGCCCCTTGGCCTGCCGCTCCGCCCCCGCGGGGCGTCCCGGGCCGCTCGTCCCCTCCGCGGCGGCCGCGCGCGGCCCGGGGTCGCCGTGAGTACTGTGTAGACTGGTGTGTGGGGAGGCCGGCGCGGGATGGGGCGGGGCGGCCAGCGGCGGGCGGGTTCCGCCTTGCCTGCAGGACCAAGTGAGGGGCGATGACAGGCTGCACTCGGCCGGTCGTCTGGCGGCGGTGAGCCGCAGACAGCTTCTTAATGGTTAAGGCCGGAGCTGGGGACATATGGGGGGTACCCGGAGAAGAGGCCTCAGGCCCTGCCCGGCAAGCGCAGGTGTCCTCGTGAGCATCCCGGTCCTCTCCCTCCGCAGGTGCCCGGGTTGTTACTGGCCGGCAGGAATCGCCCCTCCGCGCCCCGCTTCTCCCTTTGTTTAGTAGCTTAGTCCTTCTGACACTCCTGTTGGAGTGGAGTTTTCTTCTGCTAGCACCCTGAGCTGGGAGTCAAGCCCAGGCTGTAGACGTTGAGATCAGAGGCTTCTCTGACTATGTAGGTGTCAAATGGTCACTCTGAAAAGTGCCTATGGACCTAGAGAAAAAGACCTTTGTGAGTCGTCCTAAGGCATATTTATCTTTGGCATAATCTCACAGAAATAGATCAAGCATGTTATGAGAGCTACCATCACCCAAAATAAACAAACGCTGAGCTTAACAGCACTCTTCTCTGGTTACTGATAGTCTGTATTTGCCCAGCTCCTCTTTTTTTTTTTTTTTTTTTTTTCTTCTATTAGTTCATTTACCGCTGCATTATCTGCTTCATTGCATAAAAAGTGGATATATTTAGGACCTATTAAATGTTCAAGTTCCTTATGCAAGTTATGTGACCTCCCTAGGTTGGAGTATTAAATATATAACATGAAAACTTTGAACTAGGCCATCTTTCAGCTCCCTCCTCCTCCTCCTCCTCCTCCTCCTCCTCCTCCTCCTCCTCCTCCTCCTCCTCCTCCTCTTCTTCTTCTTCTTCTTCTTCTTCTTCTTCTCTCTCTCTCCTTCTTCTTTTTTTTTAATGTCTGAATTCTATGATCCACCCCTCTTTCCACTCTCCAGCTTTTAAATCTACTCTCCATCCCCGAGGGAAGAGCATTAGGTGTTGAGGGTTCAAGTCTTTTTCACTAAAACAGGCTGGGTATGAAAAGTTGGTCATTTCATAAAACTCTGATTTCTTTTTTCTTCTTTTAATAGCAGAAGCCAAGCAGCAAACCTTGAAGAGATGCTCAGTTTTTCTTGACTTCTGTGGTGAAAGACCTTGAAAAAGTTGGCACTTCTAGCCTAAGCTGCTGTCAGTCTACTGCTCACCCCAAGACTACCCAGGCTGGACAGTAGTGCTTCTCTTTTTACTCCTCCATGGTTATCCATATCAGCACTTGACTGTTTATTTTCAAATCTCAAAACTCCAGTCCCCAGAACTTCATAATTTACTTCTCGGCTGCTCTTGAAGGTGAATGAAGTCTTGAATTCTAAAAAGCATTTTGTGTGATTGTTTTTGATGTATAGAAGTGTTTAAGTTCTTTTTATGATTTTTTTTCAAATTTAAAGTTGAAACAAGCTTGTTTTACATGTCAGTCCCAGTTCCCTCACCCTCCCCTCATCCCTGACCCCCTAATCCCCATCCCAATTAAGTTCTTATATTTATCTTCTGTTTTGCTTAGGTCCATAGCTAAGTGATCATTCACTAATTCAGTAAATGTGTGAAAACAGTAACAGTCTTTGCTTGTAGAGCTTACAATATGGTGAGAGAGAAATGGATGTTACGGTAGTCAGAGTGTGGGGAAGGAAGTAATTGGAGAGAGATAGGGAATGCTGGTGTAGGTATTATTAATACTGTTTTTATTTTTTAGTGTAGACATTTTATGCAGGATAGTTAAGGTGACCTTTGACCAGAATGTGGATATCTAAAAAGGAATCATAAAAGGGGGCAATAGTAGAGACAAGGCTGTGTAGTGGGACTTTGCTTGCTGTGTTTGAAGAACAGCAGGGAGACAAGAGGAATCTTCTTATTAACATGTAGCATTGACTTTTTAGGGAGAGCATTTGATTTTATAATCACAGAGTTTTTCAACTATATACCAAAAAGCAGGGAGTATAAGAAGTCTTTGTGTACATTCCTCAGCAGTTACCTCAATTTTTTTGTCTTTTTTTCTTTTGAGACAAAGCACCTGGCTGTACTGGAACTCATTTTGTAGACCAGGCGACCAGGCTGGCTGAGAACCCACTTGTCTCTTCTGCCTCTGGAATGCTGGTATTAACGACATGTGCCATGATGTCCGACTCACAGTTATGAACCTATTGCAAAATTTATTTCATATGTTTTCCTACTTACTTTATTTGGAACCAGGACACTACTTAATTTTTAAAATTAAAAATAAAATTCTAGTTGACTTACAAAAAATCAGGTTTTTATTATTATTATTATTATTTTTTTTTTTTTTTTTTTTTTAAAGACAGGGTTTCCTCTGTATTGCTTTGGAACCTGTCCTGGAACTTGCTCTGTAGACCAGGCTGGCTTTGTACTCACAGAGATCTGTCTGCCTCTGCCTCCCAAGTGCTGGAACTAAAGGCATGCAGCACCAACACCAGGCAACAATGAGTTTTTTCATATGTATAATTTCATATAATACAAATGAGTACTTTGCTCATACTCATCCCCCTCCCCATAGTATTTTAAAGCAATTATCAGTTACCAGGTTATCTTATCTCCAAGAACTTCAGTTGTAATTGACTTTTGCATATTGTTTTTTTGATCAGTGAGGTAGTACTATCAGCTCAAGAACTGTTATGTAGAGTTTGCTTTGATGTTGTATTTTATAGCCTCATACTGGACTAATTACCAGATTTAACTTGGGGCTTAAGAAGAAACAGCTTCATGGCTTGTTGAAACATTAATGAGTTCCAGCCCTGGTTTTTCTACTTCACTGAATCTTGGATGTTAAGGGTTAAGAACTGGCATTTTAACAAGTTCCCAGGTAATACTGATGCTGTAGGCACACCAGCCCACTTAGAACCAATGATGTAAAAAAAATAAGGTGTGGTAGAATCACATTAAGGACCAAGAACAACCCTGAATAGTTTGGAGTGGGTTAGATTGGGGTACATGTGGAGCCACGAAGGACTAGAATAATGATTCCTAGTTTTGCCTTAATAGTCGAGAATTTTTGCCAAGTGGTGGTGGTTTAATCCTAGCACTTGAGAGACAGATAGCCAGGGCTGTTACACCGAGAAACCCTGTCTCAAAAAAACAAAACAGTAGAGAGCTTTGAACTGATTTAACATTAATTTCCTGTGAAATTTGTACTAATTGGTTATGGGATAGAGCTGTGTGTTGGTCTAAGTTGATTGAAATCTCCCTAGGTGATTGCAATTTGTAGGTAATGTTTGTGACCTACTGCTCTAGAGAGCAGAAGAAAGCTTTAAAAGCCTACTGTCATGGTGACTCTGACATTCTTTACTATTCAAGCCTTCATAATTTCTAGCTGAGTGTTTTTTCCTGACATGATGCAAGTGGAAGCTTCAGTGGGGCTAAAAATAGCCTGTTATAGGATGGAGGTCTTCTAGAATTAGAAGTGCGGGAGGAGGTTAGTGCTTTTCTGAGTGCCTGTTGGGTCTTTACAGTAACTATGTGGAGATTATGTTTCAGCCATGACAACTCAGTGTTTTCCAGAGCATTGTCAGTGTTATTGAGAACTCTGTAAATTGGATAGTTGTCATAGGATGGCTTCTAGTAATATCGCTTTTAATTTTTTAAAGATTTATTTTTATGAATATGAATATGTATGTTGGATCCCCTAGAGCTAGAGTTACATAGGCAGTTATGAACTGCCTGGTATGGGTACTGGGAACCCAACTCAGGGCCTCTGTAAGAGCACTATTAACCACTAAGCCATCTTGCCCCCTTGAGTTAATTTATTTTTCAGACAGAGTTCTCAAAGTAACCCAGGCAGACCTCAAACATGTTTTCTTCCTGACCCTAGATCCCCCTCCTTATTGCTGGGACTATGGGTGTACACCACCAACTCAACTAAAGCTGATGTTTTAAAAGCAATAATGAGGTGTTAGGGATATATCTTATTGGTTAAAATGCCTACCACGCAAATGTGAAGACTAGAGTTTGGATCCCCAGAACCTACATAAATGTCTGGTGGGCATGGTGGCTATGTGTAACTCCAGCTCTAGGAATGTGGGGATAGGATCTCAGCAAGCTGGCTAGGTGGCTAGGTGAGAGATCTTGTCTTAGGTAGGCAGAGAATGAATAAGAAAGACTCTAAGAGTCAGCCTTGGGGACAGACACACACATACACCCCTGCACACACATTTGCTTGTATACATATACACATGCAAAGAAAAAAGTGATAATGGTCCAGTGTGGGAAATAGGAACAAAGAGTTTAGAAAGAATCTGGTTCGGGTTCATAAGGCTGGTGAGGATTGGTATTATGAGAGCTGTTCATAAATGAACTGATTGGACACAAACATAAGCAGTTGGTCCTACCGCTGTTACTTTTGGTTTTAAAGTTATTGTAACCTTATAGACTAGAGAAAATATTTACTTACTCAAGTCCATACATTCAACTTTGAGTAGAACAGTTATATAGTCTACTTGTGCTTTCAGCTAGGTTAAAGAACTATTAAAGTACCTGGGCAATGGTGGTGCTTGTCTTTAATCCCTGCACTTGGGAGGCAGAGGCAGGTAGATCTCTGTGAGTTTAAGGCCAGCCTGGTCTACAAAGCCAGTTCCAGGACAGCTAGGATTGTTACACCCAGAAACCCTGTCTCCAAAAAAAAAAACCACCCCAAAACAAAAAAACTACTAAAGTATGCGTGTTTGCATGTATTATGCCTCTTTACATGTGTCTTTAGATGGATAAAATATACCTGTGTATATACTGCCCAGCTATTAAGTGGTGAACTCAATTGTTATCTACTTTCCACAGGACAGTGACTTATTACTACAACAGCAAAGCCTGCCATTCCCAGCAGATCACCAGTACCTATGACATCATCACCTCCTCTGTGTCATTCTGTGATCTCCTAAATGCTCATCTTTTTGGCCTGGGTTCAATTGGTGGTATGGAGGGGTGCTGCCTAGCACTGACCTGAGAGTGTGTGTGAGACCCACTGACCCAATGGTGAGGACTAATTAACTCCTCATGTCTCCTAACTAATCATCTAAGGGGCAGACAAGACAAAACATTGACTTCACCTTTTCCTGGTATTTTCTCCCTCTAGCCCTTTTGGAAGTGGCTATTTGAAGTTGAAGGAAGGAGGAGGAGGAGTGTGGAAACAGTGTTACTTGAGCTCTGTAGGGCTGTTCTCTTCGAAAGGAAGGGGAGAGGTAAACACTAGGCAGTAGAAGAGTAGGGTGAGCATTGGCTGTGGTAACTTGACCTGTAATCCCAGCATTTAGAAAGGTGAGGCAGGTGAATGCTTCGAGGTCCAGGCTAGCCAGTGCTACAGAGTGAGACCCTGTCTCAAAGACAAAGCATAAAATAAGAGAGACGAGGGAGCGATGTTGCAGAACTTAGTTATGCTTAGGTTTCCTCTGTCCCACTGGGTCAGAGCTAGACTATAGATAATATTGTACTCAGTAAGAGTGAAGTGAAAGGTGTAAAGGAGTAAGTCTTCAGTTATTCTAGCCCAAGAAATGTGAGGATCTGTTTCCTGTTATTTTGCCCTACACTAGTCCATTTAATAACAAGGCCCTAACAAAGGATGGTGCTTTGTTGTTGTTTATGTCCAGGACATCAAAGGCCAGTTCTGGAATGATGATGATTCAGAAGGAGATAATGAATCAGAGGAATTTCTGTATGGAGTTCAGGTGAGGTTGCATTTACCCCCATTGTTGGATGATTGAGACTTTATATGTGGGATACATCAAGAAGGAAAGAAGTTCTGCTGAACAGAGATGAATGGGATAAAATGTCAGAGGGATCTTAAGGAATCTTTCAGAACTGGTTCTGTCCTTGTTCATGCCTAGGACTTGTCATCCCATAGTGCATGCTCTACATGAAGGTGACCCTTATGTTAGAAATATTTTCTTCTCTCATTAGCCAGAGAGGGTCATTTCATCATTACAATCAAGTCTTAAATGGCTCCCAGAGAGTGCTCATTATGCTTGAAACCCAGAAAAATACAATTGCTACCCATTGCAATCCTAAGTAAAACTGCTTAGACTCTCAGGATGTTCTTCAGATAGAATTCGTCTGAATTTCCATAAAAGGCAAAATTCGGAAGGAAAAGCTAGAGCTTGATAATATGAACTTTTTAAGCAAAGCCTGCCTGTTGGCCTGCTGAAACTTTCTTATACTGGGGTAGAGAGAGACTTGTTCCCTGAAATTCGTGCTAGGGTTACCACTGAGAGCCTATATGCTGCACTTTGCTTTTTCTTGTTCCTGGGGTAGCTTCATGTTGTCAGTATTCTTTCTTTCTTCCTTTTTGTTACTCTCTTTCCACCCTTTCTATCATCAATATTTTAATGCTATATCAGGGGAGCTGTGCAGCTGACCTGTATAGACACCCACAGCTTGATGCAGACATTGAAGCAGTGAAGGAGATCTACAGTGAGAACTCTGTGTCCATCAGGTGGGACTCCACTTTAGGATGACAAGGATCTTTAAAAGGCTAGAGTTTCTTTTTGATGGTGTGATGTGCTAACAAATTTATGAGTTTAGCAATAGAAGGTTGCTCAGAGTATTTAAACATGGTTGGTCATAGGGTATAGGAGTTAAAATTATTTTATTAGCTATTCCCTCTTATTCTAAATACCTCTATACCACTAATTCCCTTTGAGGTAAGAAGGGCTGTGGGCATAAGTGGTCTAATACGTGGCTAAGATCTTAAGTATGGAGCTACCTTCCACCCTTTCTCCTGTTCCCGGGGTTAGTCCTTCTATCATTTTTAGCTCTCTATTCCTTTCTCTCTTAATGAGCCTCACCTGTGGTTGCCTGTGTCTGTGTAGAGAATATGGAACTATTGATGACGTGGACATTGACCTCCATATCAACATCAGCTTCCTTGATGTAAGTGGTGCCAACAGCATGTGTAGCTTGCCTCATAGATTTTTTTCATGTAGGCCTTGTGTCTTGTACTTGAGCATTTGGAGCATATATTCTTCATTTCTGTCTCTCCTAGACCATCAATAGACAGTGATGTGTACTATTAAGTGCATGTGCATGTGCATGTGCATGTGAATGTGTGTCATGTAGAAGAAATTTCTAGTCCATTTCTCTCAGTTGTAAACCAGAAGCAATTCCTCTTACTCTCTTAGGAGGAAGTATCTACAGCTTGGAAGGTCCTTCGAACAGAACCTATTGTGTTGAGGCTACGGTTTTCTCTTTCCCAGTACCTCGATGGACCAGGTAAAGGCAGTGACTTTGGGCAAGTGGGTAATCTGAGTGTGGTCTGATTCAAAGTCCTAAGTTAACTGAAGTAGAAATAAAACTGGAAATAAGACTTTTGTGTACACCCTTTTGTTTTCTATTTCTTGTCATTAGTGTGCTCATCATAGCCTTCTTCTTGATTTGTGAAATTTTTTTCTCTGACTTGAAGACATTTATTCTTCTCCAGACCTTTCAACTTCCTACTGAAAGTATCTGAAATTTGTCAAGTAGCTTCTAGAATTTACTGTTGTCTCAAGTTTTTTTTTTACCACTGTATGGGCATGTCCAGCTTGTTGACATTCCAACACATGGCCTTCTTCAAAATCCACACTTAAGAACTGAGCAGTTGAGTTACAAAAAAAAAAAAAAAAATTGCAAAACTCTCATGATGTTTTAAGTAAATTACAATTTATATTCATCACATTCATGGCTGTCCTTAAGTGAAAGTTGGATATGCCTGAGAGTATCTAACAGCTACTGTGTCTAGAATCTGAGGAAGCTATCATACTGAACTGTGACTTTGGACTTTGTAGAGATCAGAGGTATGCACATTATTGGAAACTTTCTTTTCTCTTTGCAGAACCATCAATTGAGGTTTTCCAGCCATCGAATAAGGAAGGGTTTGGGCTAGGCCTTCAGTTAAAAAAGTAAGAACTTTTTTTTGTTGATCATGGATATGTGAAGGAAAATTATTGAGATAAATGTATCTTAGTCAGCTTTCCATATCTGTTACAAAATACCTGATCTACTCAACATAGAACAAAGAAAATTTTATTTTAGCTCACAATTTGGTGGTTTTAGCCCATAGTAGTTTGACCCTATTTATGTGTTTGACAGTCAGTATGTCATTGTGGAATCATGTGGTAGAAGGGGCCTGTTCACCTTACATTGTGGCTGGCAAACACAGACGTACAAAAAGACAGACAGACACATGAGGGTTCAGAATACCAAATCCTCTGCAAGGGCATGCCTTCAGTGACTTAACTTCCTTACACCAAGTCTACTTCCTAAACATTGCACCACTTCCCAATAGTGTCATAGACTGAGGGCCAAGCCTTCATCAGCATGTTAACCTTTGGGAGACAGTCATAATCTAGACTATACCAACAAATGTGTGAAAGCCTTGAACATCATGTTTTCTTCCAAAAATGTCCTTCCAAAAATTGCTAGGAAAAGTTAAAATAAATTTGGGAAGCCGGGCCAGACAATGGTAACACACACCTTTATTTGCAGCACTTGGGAGGCAGAGGAAGGCAGATCTCTGTGAGTTCAAGTACAGCTTGGTCTACAGAGCATGTTCCAGGACAGCTAGAACTACACAGAGAAACCCTGTCTCAAGCCAACAACAACACAAATATGGGTAGCCAGATTTATGGTTGTGGAGGGGAAGTCTATGTTTTTGGGCACTTGACATGACATTTCCTAGAAATTCAGAGAAAAGCTCATCATTACCTAACATTTAAAGAAAAGTATCAACAGCCTGGAGTCAGAGCCATAGTATTCTTGTCTTCTCTTGTGTAGATTAGTTTCCTCTCTTTGTCCTTTTCTCCCTGATCTTTTCTAATCCTCTTGATCTCCTAGGATCCTGGGTATGTTTACATCCCAACAATGGAAACATCTGAGCAATGATTTCCTGAAGACCCAGCAGGAGAAGAGGCACAGTTGGTTCAAAGCAAGTGGTACCATCAAGAAGTTCCGAGCTGGCCTCAGTATCTTCTCACCCATTCCTAAGTAAATATTTCCCTAGAATATTCCAAATATATATGTTGTCACCTTCTTGAATACCTAAATTAATTTCTTCTGTCTTTTCTCTGAGTTCACTAAATTCTGTACCTTTTCCTACTAATAACACATGGTCCTGGTTCTCTTTGTATCCTTACCTTCCTACTTAGATTCAATATTTATAACTCATCCCTTTTGTAAAAGGACAGTGCCTAGCTTTTGGAGGCATGTGTATTATTTTTCCATTATTTTAGAAAATTGTCTTTATTTTTATAGGTGTTTTGCTTGCAATATATGTGTGCGTAGTGCCCTCAGAGGCCAGAGGAGGGCATTGAATCCTTTGGAACTGTAGTAACAGATGGCTGTAAGCTGCCTTGTGGATGCTTGGAATCAAACCCAGGTCCTCTGCAAGAACTGCTGAGCCAACTTTCCAGCCCTTTATATTTCCATCTTATCTTCAGATCTCATCCTTGTTTCTTTCCATAAAAGCAGCAGAGTAATAGACACTAACTTCTTGCTTTTATGTAGGATGTACTGATACCTGGGCTCTGGAAATAAACTTCGCCCCATTCTTTGACCTGGCTCTACATTTCTATACTTTGGTGTCTTCTGATTCTCCTAAGGTGGACACAAAGTTAGATTTATAGTGTCTCATGGACCACTATTGATGGTTGGAGAGGCAATATTAGGCAAGGTTTAGGATGCAAGTACTTGCCTAGCATGGTGTTAAATGATTAGTCCTTTTATTTCACAACAAAAAATGATCATATCAGGCTGGAGAGATGGCTCACTGGTTAAAAGCACTGACTCCTCTTCCAGAGGTCCTGAGTTCAAATTCAGTAACCACACGGTGACTCTCAACCATCTATAATGAGATCTGGTGCCCTCTTATGGCACTCAGATGTACATGCAGACAAATAAATTTTTGTATTTATTTATACATAAATAAATAAATAAATATTTTTTTAAAAAATGATCATATCATCTTTAAGGAATATACTTAGTCATACTTAGTCTTAGTGACATGGTGGCCTAGGCTCTACCTCTGCCTTTCCTATGCCACAACCTGAAGAACATACAGATATGAAGAACATACAGATAATGGTATGAAGAACATACAGATAATGTGATTTATTATTGTCTTTTGCCATTATTTAAGACAATAGACTATTTTTTTGAATTTATGACCATCTCTGGCTTATGATGTTTTTTTCTCTAATTCTCTTCTAGAACTCAATGAATTCCCAGTTTCATTACCTTTTCTTTGCTCTTTCTCTGCAGGTCTCCCAGTTTTCCTGTCATACAGGACTCCATGTTAAAAGGCAAACTGGGTGTACCAGAACTTCGAGTTGGACGCCTTATGAATCGTTCCATTTCTTGCACCGTGAAGAACCCCAAAGTAGAGGTGTTTGGCTATCCCCCCAGCCCCCAGGCAGGTCTCCTGTGCCCCCAGCACGTGGGCCTCCCTCCCCCAGCACGGACTTCTCCTTTGGTACATGGGCTGGGTATGGTGTGATGGGGCATCAGGAGGGTGGGGATGGAAATATAGGGAAATAACTTTTCAAAGGGGTTGGGGGTAGAGCTATCCAGTCAAGTCCAGACATATATCATGAGTGTATAGAATGGAATAGTTTTTAATTCCATCTAAATATAATTTAATTATATCTAAATATATGTAATTAAATATGTAATTTATCATGTCTGATGGTAGTTTAAAAAGCAGAGTCTGGAGATAAGAAGTCATGTATAACATAGTTATGGTTACAACTTGGTAGTCATCTGTTGTTTAAACCTATTCTAACTTTTAAGGGAGTTAAAGACAGGTGAACTTTTCCGGAGCTTTTAACAAAAACTTCTAAAGATCTCTCCAGCTTTGTGATTACTTAGGCTGATCTAAATTAAGGCTTAGGTATTTTAGGGGAATCCTAGATGAGGGTGTGAAAGAGGTGTTTGGGCCTCACTTTATAGGAAACTCAGGATCTGTCTTGAACTCTTACTAGGTCAGTGGTCACTGCAAGAACATCCCCACTCTGGAGTATGGATTCCTTGTCCAGGTAATCAAGTTCAGAGCTTTTTTCCAAAGCTCTTTCCTGTTGCTCACCTGTCTAAATGCCTAACCCTTAGCTCTTAAGTCAGTTATTTACTGTGTTGACTTGTCCCCAGAATTATGCTGAGTATTGATTGAGTGGACAAAAGCAAAGGCATAGATTAGGGTCACTGCATTACCAGGAACACTTACGGCAATGGTTCTCAACTTTCCTAATGCTATGACCTCTTCATACAGTTTTTCATGTTGTGGTGACCCCAACCATAAAATTATTATTGTTGCTCCTTTATAGCTATAATTTTGCTACGATTATGAAAAATAATGTAAATATCTGATATGTAGGATATGTGATCTGCTGTCCCTGTAAACGTCTCATTTGATCCCCTCCCCCCAGGTTTAGAACCACTGACTTACAGGCTTAAAAGCCAGCCCATAAACATGTGAACAGCTTGATTTATACACAAGAACGAGTTAAGTGAGTGTTAAGTAAATAAAAATTTAAAATCAAATAGTTAAAGATACTGTTGCAAGAGCTCTGGATTTGTGCCATCTTTATTCCACAGATCATGTATGCATGTGTGTGTGTTTGAATAGAAGATAGCTTAATTGTCCTACATGGTAGAAATGACTTAAACCCTGCCCTCCGGCATCCAATCTTGGATTGAATACTCACATGCCACAAATAAAAAGTCTGTAACAAGTACAACCACTGTAACTTACTAGTTAGTACCTAGTTATAAACTACTTTCATGAGAACCTGTGAAATGACTTATCTGGTTAAAGTACTTGCTAGGTAAGTCTGACAACTTGAGTTCATACCCAGAATGCCTGTAAAGAAGCAAAGTTGTCCTGCGACCTCCACATTTGTCTTGCGGTCCATGTACCCTCGTCTCATTACATAAAAATGAAGACTAACAGCAAAATTTTATTTTTCAAATTTAATTAATGAGAGGGGAAGAGAGAGAGAGAGAGAGAGAGAGAGAGAGAGAGAGAGAGAGAGAGAGAGAGAGAGAGAGAGAGAGAGAGAGAGAGAGAGAGAGAGAGAGAGAGAGAGAGAGAGAGAGAGAGAGTATACACGTGTACCACAGCACTTATGTGGAGGTCAGAAGACAGCTTGTGGGAGTTTGTTCTCTCTTTCTACATATTTGTCCCAGGAACTCCAGTTGAGAGGCTTGATGCCACCTCCCAAAAATTAAATACTTTCAATGGCAGATTTCATTTCTTGCAGTATACTTATGGAGGTGCATAGTGTCCTATTTTATAAATGAAGAAACAAGGCTAAACATCTGACTTGCCTAGTTACATTTAAAAGTAAATAGTAGATGTGGAATGTTAACTCAAGACTTCTATGTCAAAGATCATACTGGTCTACTTGTTTAGTATCATATAGGATTAGCAGTGTAGTGGGGCAGTGTAAGTTTATACTCTAAGCTAGAAAAGATTCAATTATTTCCATTATCTCCAAAACAACATGAAAATCTTCTGTACTTCCAAAAGTTGTGGACTCTTTTCTCTCTCCAGATCATGAAGTATGCAGAGCAGAGGATTCCAACATTGAATGAGTACTGTGTGGTGTGTGATGAGCAGCATGTCTTCCAGAATGGGTCCATGCTTAAGGTATAGGCCTCTGCTCTGACTCTTATTTGGCCAAGGCCTTTTGCTTCCTATCTCTCCTTTCTTCCTAGGCCTGTAGTAAAGGATAAGTCCTGTCAACTTCTATAAATAATTTTTTTCTCAGAAAACAGATTTCAGTAATCCTCTCCAGAGAGATAAGGGTATAAAAATAATTTTGAGAACACCATTCACACCTAACATTTATATACAGGGATCTGGTAATGACCAGGGTGTAATTGACTGTTCCCAAATCTAGGTAGGTTGCAAGAACACTTAGCTATAGATTATAATCTATTTGTATATATTTATGAGCAAGGAACAGTGCTCTGGAAACTCAGAAGAGAGAACATCTGCTGCCTTAATGACTAGAGAGAATTTTATAGGTAGAAAGGTCACTCAACCTTACCAGTAAGGTATTTAAATTTTGATTGATAGTCCCCTTCAATACACACACATTTCTTCTCAACACACAACTCACTTCTTATATCTTCTCCATACACAACCCATACCTATCCTGTCTGTTTAATATGTTCCTTTAGCCAGCTGTCTGTACTCGTGAACTATGTGTCTTCTCCTTCTACACACTGGGAGTCATGTCTGGAGCTGCAGAGGAGGTGGCTACTGGAGCAGAGGTATGAGGGACGGAAAGGACACTGGGGAATTGGGATCAAGAAAAATAAAAGAGGCCAGATATGATGTCAGTGCCTTTAATCTCGGCACTCGGGAGACAGGGGCAGAAGGATCTCTTGAGTTGGAGGCCAGCCAGAACTACATAGACTCCATAGTAAAGCCGTATCTCAAAGCAAAACAAACAAAAGAAAAGGAAGCCAGCAATTTCATTCCTTATAATTTAATCTCCAAATATGCTTTCATGTTTAATGATGCTCACTAAAGTATAAATTAGCTCATAATAAAACTAAAATGAATAAATGGACTCTGTAGGAGGTTCATCCAAATTATGGCATGTGCTTACATTGAAAGTACTGAGCCGGTCGTTGGTGGTGCATGCCTCTAATCCCAGCACTCAAGAGGCAAAGGCAGGTGGATCTCTGTGAGTTTGAGTCCAGTCTGGTCTACAGAGCTGGTTCCAGGACAGGCTCCAATGCAATACAGAGAAACCCTGTCTTCAAAAACAAAAACAAAAAACAACAACAAAAAAAAAAAGAAAGAAAGAAAGAAAAGAAAAGAAAAGAAAGAAAGAAAATACTGAACAGCTACTATTTATACACATAAAAATTAATATACAGTTATGTTCAAAATCAAATACCAAGTCAGGTTGTGGTGGCATGTTCCGTTCCTTTACCTTCCTAACCGCTAGGAGGGCTGAAAGCAGGAGGATTACTTAAGTTAAAAAGTTGCAAATGGTTAGCATAGATGAATTCCACAGTTCATCCTCCCCCCCATACCCCCTGCCCTTTGCCCAAGAATGAAAGAACAGATAACTATTTGTATATCAAAGTATCTGGAAGGATATCCATCAAATTTTGTAATTACTTGGGAGCAGATGAATTTGTTTGGATTGGAGATGGTATCTCTTTTCTTTAATTATTTTTCCAGTATTTAAACTTTAGGTAAAGATTTATTTTTATTTTTAAGTGTATAAGTGTTTTTCCTACATGTATATATGTGTACTATGTGGGTATCTGGTGTCCATAGAGGTCAGAAAGTATTTCAGGTCCTCTCCAATTGGAACTGCAGACTGTTTTGAACTGTCATGTGGACCCTAGGAACTGAACCCTGGTCTTCTGCAAGGGCATCAAGTATTCTTAGCCACCGAGTCATCTTTCTAGCCCTAGTATTTGAATTTTTATAATTTAGTATTTTCTAATTAGAAAGCCAGGAAAACATTTGCTTTAAAAGGAATGGGGGATAATCTGGAGACCACTTAACTCCCAGAATTGGGCAGTCATTTAGTTTTCCCCCTTTCTTTTCTCCTAAGGTGGTAGATCTACTGGTGGCCATGTGCAGAGCTGCTTTGGAGTCCCCTAGAAAGAGCATCATCTTCGAGCCTTATCCCTCTGTGGTGGACCCCACTGATCCCAAGACTCTAGCCTTTAATCCTAAGGTATAGTTGCTTTTGAGGAAAGGGCTAAAGAACAGAGTGGTAAACGGTGGGAAGTTGGGTTGTCATTCCAGTACACACAACAGATGAATTTAGGACAGAAGAAATGGAACACATTTTTCTTGCATATTCTTGAACTTTGGGGTTAATCTGATGAAATAGCTGGGCTTGTCTAAAAAAAAGGGAAGGAAAATTAGTACTTGTTAACATCCTGATGGATAAGAATATAGACTCATACTTGGAATCCCAGCACTTGGAAGACTGAGGTAGGAGAATTGCTTGGTGTTTAAGGCCAGCCTGGACTACATAGTAAATTTCAGGCTAGCTTACTCTAAAAATGAGATTAAGACTGGGAGGAAAGTAAAACAAAACAACAATGAAAAGAATAGGCTTAATGGGAGCCAGCCTGACCTGGATTCCACCAGAGGGTCTTTGGCTTCCTAGTTGAATGGTGCTAGGGAAGGTACTTAATCTTTCTCAGTTTTAACTTCCCTGTATGTAAAAGGGGGTAGTAGTTATTTTGTGGACTGTTACAAAAGTGAAAGATAATACATATAAAATACCCTATGGGGTTCTCTGGAGAAACAGCTAATAAGCTGCGGTAACTATAAATATATTCCTTTTATTTACATGTGAATTACAGAGGGAGGATTTTAGTATGAGGAATGGTCCCACCTAATTAGGGAGGCTGAGAAGTCTCCACCTCTGCAGCCAGCAAGCTGAAAACCTCCTCTTGAGAGCCTGTGAGGAATGATGTTCCAGTTCTAGTTCAGAGGCCTGAGCCATTCAGGTTTACGACCCACAGGGGTCAGTGTTGTAATTCATTCACATCTAAAGCCAGAGAATGGCTGATTCGTCAACTTGTGAAGAATGCCTTTTTATTCAAGGACCAGGACTGAGGAAGATTAGCGTTCTTATTCTATTTAGGTCTTTTTTTGGCTAGATGAGATCCTTATTAAGGAGAGCAATCAGCTTTGCCTGGTTTACTCATTAATCTGTTAATTTGAACCACCAAACATCTTCACAGACAAACCCAGAAACCATTTTAGACCAAATAAGTAGGTACCCTGTAACCTATTCAATTTGACTTCTTTAGGGCAACAGCAGGGGGATGGGGTTTCGAGACAGGATTTCTCTGTGTAGTCTTGGTTGTCCTGGAATTTACTCTGTAGACCAGACTGGCCTTGATTTGAGATCTGCCTGCCTCTGCTTCCTGAGTGCTGGGGTTGAAGGTGTACACCACCAATTTTCAAATTTACTTCTAAAATAATCCAATACTGTATATCACAGAGCCTCATTGTTATCTGTCAGCACTATATATTGGGCACAATATTAGATTTTTATGTTTATTTAATTCTGAGGATGGCCACAGAAATACTATTTTTAGTTCAAATAGGTACTGGAGTATATAGCTCAGTGGAGTATATACTCACTTAACAGCAAGTATGAGACCATAGGTTCATCCCCTAGCATCACCAAAATCCTGACATGTAAACCTCAAACAAGCAGAACACCTCTGTCATTTGCAAACTGGGCTTTGTAATACTTGAAGGTGTTCAGGTCCTTACCCATTAATTACAACTTGTAAAAGGACTAGTATGCAACTCTTAAAGTTTCCGGATGAAGTTTGTTTTTCAATGGCACACTTGAGTCTAGACTTAAACTCATCTCTCTCTCTCTCTCTTTTTTTTTTTTTTTTTTAATCATTGTATCTGCTATTTTTCTTCTTCTAATTCTTTTCTTCCCATTGATTATCAACAGAAGAAGAATTATGAACGGCTTCAGAAAGCTCTGGATAGTGTGATGTCCATCCGGGAGATGACCCAGGTATTTTGCCTTCTCTTTGCTTAGCTCAACTCCCTTTCCTGCTTGTAATTCATAGGACTAGGGTGAAGATTTAGAGAAGTTACTCAAATTCATGTTTTCTTTATGTTCCGTTTGTAACCTTCCCAGTTCTTGTTCTCTGTTTTATTAGCTTTCTTACCCTAATTTTCTTCACTCCTGGTGTGCCTCTCAACCTTTGTCTTTGCTGCAGATTCCTTCACAAGTTGTTCATGTTTTAACTTTTTTTCATAGTTCTTGGGTAATTAGAGAAGCTAGGGAAAGACCTCTGCCCAAGGTTGGGAGGATGAAGAGGGTGCTTGGAGATAAGGAGCTAGATCCAGGGACTGCATCTTCTGGTCTTCTAGGGGTGGGGCAGCCACATGGAGCAATGATCATCCTTTGACTCAAGGCTGTCCCTCATCAGATTTCCCCACTCCTTGTCTGCAGTCTCTGCATGAATAGACATTCATTTGTACTCATATTTACAGGTGGGCCTCTTCTCAGCAAATCCTATATATCACAGTGCAGATTAACACAGAAGGTACACCTAGAAGGGGTGATTTACTATTAAAAACACTGTTTTATGTGAAGATTTTCCATAGGATTTTTTAGCCTGATCTTTGGGGGACATTAATTTTATTTATTTTTTTACTTATAAGCAGCATTTTTAGAGCTGTAGGAGTTGCATAAAATGAGGGAGACCCACCTGCATGTTGTTTTGTAAGCATCTTCAGTCATTTTCATATTTATAAGTCTTGCCAACTTGGCTGGGCCTCCTTAAGGGTGGGAATCCCCTTGACTTTGTTCTTCCAATTATCTATCTTGCCTTGGGTCCCAGTAGTCTGTAGAGAGTGGGAGGGGTCCTTCCTCTCCTGGGAGATAATCTTATGGCCATTGTCTTACAGGGCTCATATTTGGAAATCAAGAAACAGATGGACAAGCTGGATCCCTTGGCCCATCCTCTTCTGCAGTGGTATGGATAGAATGACTCAGGCTTCATAGGGGGTTGGAAAGGAAAGAGTTACAGGGTATTGATTTATACCTTCTCCTAGAGGCATTTCAGCATTCTTTACAAGGTTCTAGATTATGACTACTTTTTCTTGTTTTGCTGACAAGCCTTGACTTGATAGTAACTACAAAGGTCACAAATTCTGACATGATTTCTCAGGTTCTCTTCAGGTATTCTGTATTTCCCCAAATGTTTGTTTTCTTACATCTTTCAATTATAAGATTTTTTTTTTTTAAGGTATGTGTATTTGTCATGGTCAACTGTATTATGTAATTTCTCACTTTATTTTTTGAGTGCTAGGATATTGCCCATGATGGCTCAGCAATTTTCAAAAATTGAATCTTATTAACTATAGTTGTCATTAGTAGGTTTTGAGGTTTTCTTACACTGTTTATTTCAGCTTAGTTTTCTGGGTGTTCAAAGAAATTCATCTCTACTTGGTATCTCCTTCCCTGATGAAGAGTGGCTAGAGCTAGATGCACTGTTGTTTCCTTCTGCTAGCAAAGAATTGGACTGTTCCATAACTCTCCCTCCCACCTGCTGATTTCTCTTTTGTTACATGACAACATATCTTTCTAGTTTGCCTCCTTCCTAGTCAACCCCTGACACTAAGCCAGTGCAGTAGATTATCCCCTCATACATAGCATGAGTAATTATCAGACATAGACTTTCTAAAGTACCATCATAAGTTAGGTTGAGAGCCTTGGAAGATTGCTTAGTTGGTGAAATACTTACCACATAAGCATGAGGACCTGAGTATTATCCCTGGCACTCACAAAAAGCCACGCATGATGGTATACACTTGTAATCACAGCACTGGGAAGCAAAGAGAGGCAGGTCTCAGGCTCACTAACCAGCCAGAGTAGTCTAATCAGTGAGCCCCAGGTCCCAGTTAAAGACTTGTTTCTAAAAACAAGGTGTATATTTCCTAAAGAATAACACCTGAGGTTGACACCATGGGCGCATGTGTATGTGCAACACCTGCTCAATGCACACTTGCATATACATACACAAAAATTTAAACAACCACAAAATAAGTACATAGATAAGATGTAGAAACACGTATCCACCGTAGGATATAGTGTTCTTGCTGAAACCTCACTGTTTTATGCCTTTGTTCTCCTACCCTTTATGTTCAGCCTATATACAGGCTAATCTGTCCTTGACTCCTGAGAAAGTTAATTCTAATTCTTTGGGTTTCTTCCCTCCAATCTATATAGTGTTTTTCCATCCCTAAGGTCCTTTAGGATTCCTTTGAGCTTAAGCAGGTTGGCTCCTGAGCCTCAGTTTTGAGACTTTAAAACCCAGACACACGTTTAACCATTTTTGATTCAGACCTCTGACTCCAATTGGTAACTTCTGATACTGTTTGTTTGTTTGTGATTCTTTTTGTTTTGTTTTGTTTTGTTTGTTTTTGTTTTGTTTTGTTTTCAAACCAGGGTTTCTTTGTGTAGCCCTGGCTGTCCTGGAACTCAACTTTTTATTCCATGCTTTTCTCTCCCTGGTTGTCAGCCTTCCCCCTGATTTTTTTTTTTTTTAACTTGTTATTCAATTTCTTGATAACTAACTGGTTTGGTCGGTAGCTTTCCTTTAAAATCTACATCATAACATACATAATTTCTATATAAGCATTATCACTTAAAAGAAATATCAGCTATGGCCTGGAAATAATCACACAATTCAGACATTGGCATCTTATGTGCTAGACCTAGATTAGAGGAAAGTTGCTTTTTCAGGATAACTTTACCACATACATATTTTTCCCCTTCCCTTTTTTCTGTTTCTTCCCCAGGATAATTTCTAGCAACAGGTCACACATTGTCAAACTACCTCTCAGCAGGGTAAGTAGTTATTGTCCCACTGTAAGTTTCAAACTTCTAGTGAGGGGGCAAAGAAGGGCCCTATGCCCACTAACTGTATTGGTCCCTTATTAGCTTGGCTGGTACTATTTGTTCATCAGCATAGTTTTTTTGTTTTTGTTTTTGTTTTTTTTTTGTTTTTCTAGATGGGGTTTCTCTGTATTGTTTTGGAACCTTTCCTGAAACTCACTCTGTAGACCAGGCTGGCCTTGAACTCATAGAGATCCACCTGCCTCTGCCTCCCAAGTGCTAGGGCATGTACCATCAACAGCCAGCTCATCAGCATAGTCTTTGGGCCTAAACGTATTTCCCTGTTTGGGGTTAGCGTAAATCTAATTTGTTTCTTGTTTCCAACCTTTCCCTCCCTGATCTCTATTTCTGTTCTGTTTTTTTTTTTATCCCACCCCCACCCTGGGCAGCAGCTGAAGTTCATGCACACCTCACACCAATTCCTCCTGCTGAGCAGCCCTCCTGCCAAGGAGGCTCGGTTCCGGACCGCCAAGAAGCTGTACGGAAGCACCTTTGCCTTCCAGTAAGGATGGTGGAAACTGGGCCACAGTTGGTGGGATAGGATAATAGGGCCTTGTTATATTAAATTGGCTACTGTGATAGGTGCTATAAAGGATAAAATGCTAAGTGTGACATGGTCTTTATTTTTAAACTACTTATGTAGTTTATGGAAAGAATATTTACATGTAAACGGATAAGAAGGAACAGATTGGAAGGTTAGATTTGAAAGTTTGGGAAAGAAATTCACAATTTATGCCTAACTGTGGGAGGGAAAAAAGAGAACAACTGTGTTAAGGGTATTTCAGAGGGAGTCTTAGTGCTTCTTTAAAAAATACAATGTGACTTCTGGACCAGAAGCCATATTTGAGATCAGTGATAAGTTTATTGAATTTGACATGAATTTATTGAATTTGAAGCATCAGGAACATATACAAATGAAAATACTGAGCCAGTAGTTGAGGGTTTAGGATGTGGTTAGTTGAAAACAGGAGATTTAAGGTTTAATCATACACGCATACACACACACACACACACACACACACACACACACACACACACTCTTGCTGCCTATGGCTATATCTGTGAACATGTCAGTCATTAAGTGTGTGTGCCCATCTGCATGTACTGGGGGTAATGGGGTGGTAATGAAAGGCTTGGAAGTAGTCCTAGGAATTTCATACTTCGAGGGGGACATAGAGTCTATCCTGCCTTACAGTGGGTCCCACATTGAGAACTGGCATTCAATCCTGCGCAACGGGCTGGTCAATGCATCCTATACCAAACTGCAGGTGAGGCTGTGTCCTTTTCTCCTTTCTTTCCACTCCCTACTTTGCTCAGCTTATGGTAGTCTGCTCTGAAGTGCTTTAATATCTGTGTGCTCATGCCTCAGCATCATCATGCCTAGCTTATCTTGAGAAAAATGGAGCCTGCCTACAGACAAAGTTGGCATTATAAATATAGAATGAATCTGGCTGTTGTATATTTTAAGTTGAACTGTGTATTTGGGTTGTTTAGGGAATGGGAATTAACCTGTTATGACAGAGACCTTTCATTTTGTGGCTATTCAAGTTGTCACAAAGACTTATTTCATTGCCCTGAGAAACTACTGGGAGTGGTTTTCCTCTTCCTGCTACCTCTTCCATAGTTCCTTTGTTTGAGAATCTGAAAATGTATGAAGGCTTGAGGTCGTAAATATAAATGCTGAGGCAGTGACTCAGTGGCTCTGCTACTCCCTGTTCTCCAAGGCATTAGTCTTTAGTATTTTATAAGCATGCAGTTTAACTTAATCCACTTTTCAGCCAATCAGCTTTTCAAAAGTAGATGCCTAGAATTATTTGAATGAGTGAGAAGGTAGATAAATGGAGGGACAAAGGACTGCATAGTGTTATGGATGCCTAATATACAGCCATGGGGGGCCCAGGCTCATATATTCATCGTGGTGTTTCCCTGCAAGCTGCATGGAGCAGCCTATGGCAAAGGCATCTACCTGAGCCCCATCTCCAGTATTTCCTTTGGATACTCAGGTAAGCAATTCTCTTTGGCTACCTTGACTCTTTATATTGTATCCATTTGTGAATTATGATCTGTGCTGTCTCCTCTCCCATCATGGATACTTGGTTTTTGTCAGCACCCTCTCCAATCATGGATACATATTCTGTCTTTTTATTTTGTCTCATTAGAAATTTAGATTATGAGGCTAGGGTAATTATTGTAAAAAGTGGTAGTTTTATACATTGTAGGAACTAGGCCCTGGGGATGGATTAATGAATAAATAGAAAGCAAAAAAGATTTGTCTTCTTTGTCAAGACTGATTTGTGTAGTTCATGCTGTCCTTGAACTCAGTGTGCATACAAAGATAACTTTGAACTCCTGATCCTCTTAACTACTGGAATTACAAACATGTGCCATCATGCCCATATAAGCTACATTATTGATACAAGCAATTACAAATTATGTGCATATATGTGAATTCATGTGTGAATATTCTTGAATGTTGGGGATCTTAGAATGTGCTTATATTTGTGGAGATATTCTCATCCTCAACTACCTTTTGAAGTTTAAATGGTCTGTAAACACGTTATTATAATAGTTACATGGAGTTCATGTTTCTCTTTGATCTGCTTTTGTTCCTGTTCAATGGAGTCATACCAAGCAGTTGCATGTCCACAATAGGAAAGCAGTTATACTAGTATTTTTTATAGATTATTTAGTATTTTCAGTAATTTCAGCCATTATAGAAAAAAAAAAAACCCTTATATCTAGAATCACAAAACTAAGACAGGCAGTAGTGGCACAAAACTTTAATCCCAGTACTTGGAAGGCAGAGGCAGGCAGGTCTCTGAGAGATAAAGGCCAGCCTATTCTACTTAATGCATGCATTTCAGGATGGCCAAGGATGCACTGAGAAACCCTGTCTTGAAAAGCCAAAAGGAAAAAAGAATCACAGAACTGCAAAACTAATAATCTAGTTATGATGTGTGCGTGTATGTGCATTTGCGCATGTGTGCGTGTACGTGTGTGTGTGTGTGTGTGTGTGTGTGTGTGTGTGTGTTATGTGTGTATGTGTGTGTGTTGTTCTCTCTCTCTCTCTCTTTAATTTTTCAAGACAGGGTTTCTCTGTGTAGGTTTGTGAAGCAGGCTGGCCTTGAATACAGAGATCTCTCTGACTCTGCCTCTGCCTCCGCTTCCCAAGTGCTGGGACTAAAGGCATGCGCCACCACCACCCAGCCAAGTGTTTCTTATCATACATGAAGCTTTAAGGTCAATCTCCAGTACTACAAAAAAAAAAAAAAAAAAAAGCAATGACAGAACAAAGGAATCAAAAAAGAAAAGCAGGCACTTATAGGGCAAGACTGAAAAAGTCAAATGTTCAGTTGGGTATGGTTACTCATTGCCTTTAATCCCAGCCCTCAAGAGGCAAACCTCAGAGTCCCTATGAGTTCAAGAGCAATATGAGTTACATTGTAATTTCCAGGCCTCTATTGATTACACAATGAAACACTGTTTCCAAAACCAAACAAATTAACAAAATGAGGGGCCAAGATGTAGCTTAGTGGTGTAGTCCTTGCCTAGCATATGCAGTGAGACAACAAAACAAAAACAACTGGTAGATGTTGTTCTTTTGTTATAGTTATAGGATAAAGCTGGAGAAGTGGGGTGGTGTCCCAAGTGGACATAGCAGGTGAGGGTGACCAAGGCAGAGGGCATAACATGCCAGGCAAACAAAGCTTAAGTGAGAAGTTTATTTAGAACAGGGAATGAGGGGGAAGGGGAAAGAGACAGAGGCACCGGCAACAGAGGAGAGGAGAGAGAGAGATGAAGAGAAGAGCAAGAGCAAAGAAAGCAAAGAGATCATAAGTGTATGGGGTCTGACTTTTAAAGGGTCCTTTACACCTGCCTGCAGACTAGTACTCATGGAACCCTGGGCTGACCAGAGTACTGCCTGAGTGCTTTCTGTCAGGTGACAGGGACAGGCCAGTGTAATGCCTGAATCCTTACAGTAGAAAGATCAGGTCAGTTTAAGAATGGGCACAAATGTGAACAAAAAGGCCAGCATAACTACAAATATACTATTTTTTTTTTAAGCTTAGGAGAAAAATCTGTAAATGTTCTATCAATAATTTGAAACCTTTTGACAAAATGCCTAGAAAAGTGTAATTGACTAAAAGAAAAAAAAAACAAAACAAACAAACAAAAAAAACACGGTAGATAACCAATCCCAAATAGTATTTGGGGGTTTTGTTTGTTTCTTTGTCTGGGGATGGAACCCTCTGAAATATCCCCCTCTCCCTATAGTCTTATGAGTCTTAAACTATCTAGGAGCAGATTGTTTTAATCTTAGACTAAAATGTAGAGAAAGGAAAAGGGAAACAATAAAAAATTTGTCAGATCTGATTGAAAGTAAATCATTCAATTCAAAAAAGTATATTGTAAAGGGAAAGTAATGACAGGGTAAAATTTTGGAGAAGATACTTGTAAAATGCATAAAGAAAATATGATTAATCATAAAATATATTTTAGAAAGTGTATCTTAAAATTTCTTATCCAGGTGTGGTGGTATACAGTTGTATCTTAGGGAGCTGAGACAAAAAGATCACAAGTTAACAGCCTTCCTGGGCTAAATAGCAAGTTCAAGGATGGCATGGATAATTTAAGACCTTATCTTAGTTTTTTTATTGTTGTTGTTGTATAGTTTGTTTTTTTGTTTGTTTGTTTTTGTTTTGTTTTGTTTTTTGAGACAGGGTTTCTTTATAGCTTTGGATCCTGTCCTAGAACTCATTTTGTAGACTAGGTTGGCCTCAGACTAAGAGATCCACCTGTCTCTGCCTCCTGAGTGCTGGGACTAAAGGCGTGGGTCACCACTGCCAGGCCTTATCACAGTTTTTTAAAGAAAGACCAGGCTTGGTGGTGGTGGCACACATCTTTAATCCCAGCAGGTGACAGAGGTAGAGGCAGGTGGATCTTTGTGAGTTCGAGGCCAGCCTGGTCCACAGAGCAAGGTTCAGAACACGTAGAGATGTTACACAAGATACCCTGACTTGGGGGTAAAAAAGGTCTAGTACACAGCTACATTGTAGAGTGTACACTGAGTCCAATCTCAAGTGCTATTAAAAAAAAAAAGCATAGGTCATTACACAACCTACTGATAAAGCAACAAAATTCTATAAATGATGATTCCATTGAAGAACTGCCTCCCCCACCCCCATGTGAAAGCTGTGTAACCACTAGAGGGAAATAAAATTAAAAAACAATGTGACTTGTTATTTAGTACCTATTTGATCAACAAAAAAGTAAGACATCTGTTAATACCTAATTATTCCAAAGGCTATAAAAATCCATAGGACCTTCTTTACTGTCTATAGGGATATGAATCGATATAGGAGACAGGTTTCTCCCTCTTTCTCTGTGTAGCATTGGAACCTGTCCTGGAACTCGCTCTGTAGACTAGGCTAGCCTTGAACTCATAGAGATCTGCCTGCCGCTGACTCCCAAGTGCTAGGATTAAAGGCAAGCATCACTACCGCCCATTTGGGAGATAGGTTTTTAAAATACTCATTTATTGTGCTGTGTGTGCACATGGGTATGTATGTGTACACATACATATTTGTACTTTTAGAGGTCAAAGGGACTACTTAAATCAGCCCTCTCCTACTATGAGGGTTCTAGAGGTACAACTCAGGTCATGAAGCTTGGTTACAAGTAATTGCCTGTATCCACTGAGCCATCTTGTTAGCCCAGGAAAAAAAAATTTTGATTTTTCTTTATAAAGCTGCATAGTTTATCTCTTTGACCCAACATTTTCATTTCTGTATATTCAAACTCATGTACATGAATGCTCACAGTAAAACTGTTTGCAGCAGCAAGTCTTGGAAATAGCTCAGATCTTCATCATTGTGATAAGAGACAAATGGATTTTTATATAATCACACTAGGTTATTATTGAGCAATGAAAATGAAGAACAGCAGTAGCATGCAACAACGTAGACAATCTTAGTAATATTGATTAAAATAGACAAGTCAGGCTGAGGAAGTGGCTCAGTAGGTAAAAGTGCTAGGCATACAAGTCTGATGACCCAAGTTCAGTACCTAGAACCCCAGCACTCCTGTGGAGACACAGGTGACAGAAATAGAATTGCCTGAGAACTTGACGGCCAGCCAGAGTAGAAACAATAAGAGAGACTCTATCTCAACAAGGTGGAACTGTCAAGAATTGACTAATGAAAATTGTACTCTGCCCTCTACACATGCTCTGTGGCATGTGTGCACTTACATTCAAATACATAATAAATAAGTAAATACTAAAATGGTAGGCAAGTAGCAGAAGACTATGTGTAAACAAAACTCGTTTTTGGAAGCTCTTCTGAGGTCAAGAACATATTGTTATTGCCCTACTGGTTTTACTTTTTTGATCTTGACTCTCATTAGCATGAGAATTTTAACCTGCATCATATAGAGAGGTCTAACTCCCCAGGCACTGGGAACAGTGTACCTGACATGTGAAAAAGGCAAAATGTTTTTTACATTGCTCAAAGATGGACAAAATCAAGCTTAACAGGGCTATGTGTGATAAAAACCAAATAAAAGTGAAAATATGAAAGTTCTAAGGCTGGGCTGGGTGAGTCATTCACGGTAGAACACTTGCCTAACATATGTTGGGCCCTAGATTCAGTTCCCAGTGCTGCAGAATAGATGTTACCTAAGTTTCAGGGCAACAGTTCCTCTTAGATATGCCACTTAGAGTCAGAATGTTTTGAAATAACATGTTTAATCTACACAAGGTAGGTGCCCAATGCATTCTGAATGTGATCTACAGGGCAAATTTCAAGACTGACAGGGCTATACCAAGAAACCCTGTCTCAAAAATAAACAAATAAATAAATAAAATCAACTCTGGACACAAAAGTGTCCAGAGATTATTCTAAGCATCAAATAGTGTAGTCCTAGGACAGGAATGGAATATCACTGGATCAGTATGAATGGGACAGTGCAATAGGTTTGAGACCGGACAAGAGTTCGGTTACTTAAAGTGCTACCTTTTTCTTCATCTGCCTGCTTTCTCTGAAGTAGAACCTGAATGGGAATTTCTCTTAGAATCTTGTCTTTGAAGTATCTGGGCTGATCTCATGATATTTGGATGCAGAATTGAGCCTTGTTCAGGATGATGGAGAAGGTATCCTACAGGAGTAAGGAATTGGCAGTTCAAGCTGATTTTTATTCAGGCCATGAATTTACCATGAGATTATAGTGTAAGCCTGTGTTGAGTTGACATCAGGCTTGCTCAGTGAAGTATTTCAGTTCAGTAGTTATCACCTCCCACTTGTACACAGTGGCCATTGTAAAACCAAGATAGGCTAGTGAGATAGTGCAGCCTTCTGAGCTGTTTGTGGTAGTACACATTGTCCTTAATCCCAACCCTTGCAGAGGCGGGTGCCCTTTATGAGTTCAAAGCCAGTTTGGTCTACATAGTGAATTCTATGTCAGCTATGACTGGAAAGTCAAAGCCCAAGCAAAATCAAACAAAACCAAATTCCAAAACAATAAAAGCCCAAAAACTTGCCTTCTGACCTCCATATGCACCTGCACTCACATTAAATACACATATTAATAAATGCAATTTAAGTGTAATCATATGAGCAAGGAGGGCCAGGTCAAGATCATGATTGGGAAGACCAGAGACAGCTGACCCAAGCTAGTGAAAGCTCACAGACTCTGGACTGACAGCTGGGGAACTTGTATGAGACTGAACTAGGCCCTCTGAATGTGGGAGACAGTTATGTGGATTGATCAGTTGTGAGGGTGTAGCTGGCAGTAGGAACAGGACTTATCCTGGGTGCATGAATTGGCTTTTGGAGCCTGTTCCTTATGGTGGGATACCTTGCTCAGCCTTGATATGGGGGGGGCAGGTTGGTCCTGCCTCAATTTGGGGGTGTTGACTCCCCAAGTGAGGCCTTACCCCCTCTGAGGATTGAAGGAGGTGGGAGGGCGGCTAAAGAAGAGTTGGGAAACTGGAGTTGGTATATAAATTTTTTTAAAAAATTAAATAAATAAAAATTTCTCCAATGGGGAAAAATTTTAATTTAAATTTTTGATACAAAGACAGTGGCAAACCCAAGCTTTAAAGCAGAGTGAAGTTGTAATGAAGTAGAATGGTGAGACTGGAACCCATAAGGCTTGTATTGATAACATCATTTTTGTGTTTTGTCCCATCTTCTTGGTTACACACCTCTAACTGATAAGGCTGTGATTATTATAAGCCTGGAGACAGACTGAAATCCTGTCCTTATGTCAAAAAGAGTTAGGAGTAGGAGGCATATGGGTACTGTTTGATACATCAGCAAAAATCCTATTTCATTCTTTACAAACAAGGCTTCTTTTATAATTGCTAAGAATAGTAGAGAAAAGAAGAAAAACATTTTGGATTAATAAAGCCAGGCATGTCCAGGCGTTGATGTTGTAGCTTGGTCTTGGTGGCACACTCCTTTAATCCCAGCACTCAGGAGGCAGAGGCAGGTGGATGTCTGTGTTCAAGGCCAGCCTGGTCTACAGAGTGAGTTCCAGGACAGGCTCCTAAGCAATATTGAGAAACCCTGTCTCAAAAAACCAAAAAAAAAATAGTACCAATAAAGTTAGGCATGGTGGCACATAACATTTAATCCCAGCACTTAGGACAAAGAGGCAGGCAGATCTCTGTGAGTTCAAAGCCAGCCTGGTCTACTAAATGAGTTCCAGGACAGCCAGGGTTGTTAACCCAGAGCAACCCTGTCTCAAGAAACAAAAACAAACAAAGAAACAAAACCAAAAAGGGTGTGGTGGTGGTGGAGAATTTATGCACTGAGATAGTAATAGAAATGAGAGTGAGTTGGCACTTTTTCTAAAGGTAGGATTCTTCCAATTAGGTTGCTATTGTGAATATCTGTGGAGAATCAATTTGGAAGGGCTCTGCTCTCTCTTTTTATCCTGAGAGATAAATCTTTTGTGTAACTTTAAAACTACAGCATATTGTACTTCCTCTGCTTGTTTTCTCCCAACTCATGTCTCTGGCTTATCATTTGATTCTGAGGTATTGGTATCCAATTCTGCTGGGCCCTTCTTTCCTGATTCATGTGTTACTTCCCTGAAATAGAACCCTTCAGTGGTTCCCTGGTGTTCTTAGAGGTTCAACTCCAGTTGTCTTTACAGCCCATAAAGCCTGCTTGATCTGGCCCTATTTACATGTTTTATATAATATTTTGTTGTTCATTATAATATGTGCAAATTCAGCACTGTGGCTCTATCTGTCTTTATGCTTCCCATACACTATTAAACTAACTCTCCCTAATTCTGAAATCCTGAGTCTTATTGCACCAGGATACCTTCAAACCCCTGGGCTAGGCTAGTTCCCCTTCCTGGTTCACATGGTGATCTATAAGCTCACCATCACAACCCTCACCATACTGTGTTGTAATTACTTATTCCTTGCCTGTAATCTCCAGCAGACTAAATTCTGTGTGGGAAAATAGCTTGTTTATTCACCACTGTATCACCAAGTGTCTCTATTTGGTATCTGGCATATAGTATTTCCATAAATTAAATATCTAAGAAATGGATCAATTAACTGAGTTCATTGTTCTGTGACAGGAATGGGCAAAGGACAGCACAGAATGCCTTCCAAGGATGAGCTGGTCCAGAGATATAACAGGATGAACACCATCCCCCAGGTATTGTTTGCTGGTTCTGTCTGAGTTAGAACCTTTCTCTGAATCCTGCTAAAAATAATGGATGGGAGAACAGTGGAGTTAGGGCCACTGTAGATCATTTAAAGGCACTCGCTATATTGTAAAATGGTCTTAACTTCAGTCATATGCTATCTGAAAGCAGTCATATGAAAGCAAAAGCAGGGTAAATAAAAAGATGAACATAGAAGCTGTGGACCCATCAGGGTAATTATATTTAAGCAAACATTTGGTGGGTTGCTGGGAGTTCAGGAGACCCAGTTTCTATCCTTGTCATCCTCATCATCAATAACTAACCAGCTTCTTGAGCGCAAGCTCTAACATTTTACCTTGCTTTCCTCTCCTCTTCCTTTTTCTCTTTCAGACCCGATCCATTCAGTCAAGGTTCCTGCAGAGTCGGAATCTAAACTGTATAGCACTTTGTGAAGGTATGCAATTCACCCAGTTCATGTCTTTTTGGAACTCCAACCTTTATTTCTGATGCCTCTTTGGCACATGATTCAGCCAAAAGTTATGTTGAAGCATCTTGTTCTCCTTCCTTTCCTGGAATGTCTTTAGCTTCATATCTGTGATTTCTGGCTCCTCTTTTCACAGTGATTACATCTAAGGACCTTCAGAAGCATGGAAACATTTGGGTGTGCCCTGTTTCTGACCATGTCTGCACAAGGTTCTTCTTTGTGTGAGTCTAAAAGGAGCCCGTGAGATTACTTGAAGAGTGAGGGTAGTAGATGGTGTGTGACTGCTGAGAATATCCATTTTTGTTGCCTAAGTCTGTCTCTTGCTAATATAGTTGGCACCAGGACTTTGCCTTTAGGGATAAGGACACATCATTGGGGTCTGTGCTGAGCTGATACTTTCATCCTGAAGAGCAGTGACAAAATCTGTCTTTGGGAATGAAATGGTCACATCCTAAAACACTTCTGCTGGTAGATATGGTTTGGTATTATGTTTCCCCTTGTGCTCACACTTCCCCTGTCTTTGGCAGATATGAGGATGGGCAGGTGGGCGATGCCAACATTAATACTCAGGACCCCAAGATACAGAAGGAAATCATGCGTGTGATCGGAACTCAGGTTTACACAAACTGAGGGGGCCCCAGCCCTCGTACCACCCTGTTCCCCCAGGATCCATCTGCCCTTGTAAAAGGGCTCAGGAGCAGCAGGTGAGGCTGCCCTGAGAAATTTCAAGGGCCAAGAAAAAGATAGAAGAGGCAGCCTTCATGGTGGAGATTGATCCAGGAACCACTCCACATTTGGAAGGCCCTGACTGACTCCCACCCCTGATTTGCCAGTTAACTTCACCCTGTTTGTAAATAAAACAATAAAATGGAAGGTGCTGTGGACTGGATATGATTACTGTGGTCTGCCTAGCCTCGGCCCAGCACCTAACTGAGGCCCAAATAAGGGGTTGTGTTGTGGGGGTGGAATATCTTGAAAGTTGGGACTATATGTTTCCTGAAGTAAAGGATATCCATTTAGTTTCAGTTTTGTGTTCTACAGGTATGTCAGTATTTTTAATCAAAAAATTAAGAGGGGAAGTTTATCAGTTTTGCAAATGGAACAATGGAACAAACAGAATACCCCAGAAGCTTGTTACTGAAGATTTAAAAGGGTCTTTGAGGCCAGAACAGCTTTTTGTTTTGTTTTTGTTTGTTTGTTTGTTTGTTTTTAAAACCTTCAGGACCAGCTGCTTTCTTACACAAAACCAACCCTGTCAGTCATCTTTGCTTTGTTTCTTAGAGACTGGGCCCTTATTCTTTATCCTGCCTGGCTTTTAGAATAAGTAGGGTGAAGAGTAAGTTGGCAAGTACAGGAAGCTGAGTCCTCTAACTTGGAAGTCCTTTAAGAGTGGCTAGTCTAGGACTGTGGATATAGCTCAGTGGTAAAGTGCTTGCTTAGTAAGTATGAGGTCCTAAGGGGGCCAGAGGCTGTCAGGGTTGGAGTGGAAACTCACTGGAATTTGAAACTCCCTGAATAGGAAGGTGTTCTGAAACCACTGCCTTTCTCTAACACTGGATAGCTTTGGAGGATTGGGTTTGTCTTATTAAGGAAGCCTCTGGCCTAACAGACTTGTTTCATATATACCCAGTACTCTTAGTTTTTAAGACAGGGTCTCACTATGTAGCCCTGGCTGGCCTGAAACCTACTATGTGTAACCAAGCTGGTCTTGAACTCAGAACCACCTGACTTTGTCTGTCCTGGGATTAAAGGCTTCGCCACCGTGTTTGATCCCTTAGTTAATTCTAACCATGGCTGAGACATGTTGAACATTTCCAAGTATTTTATGAAATATTAATGAAAAACAAATATAAACACAGAAAACACCACAAAGCTCTTTTAAAAGCCCAACTTTTCAATATGATTTCAAATTCTACTATAGTTCTTGTTTCCAAAGCCTGCTCTAGACTAGCTCTTGTCTTCTGTGACCTTCAATGCCACTATTAAAGACCCTTCCCCAAAGAAATTGATTTCGTCATTGTCTTACAAACCCTTGTGATTAGTACATTATAAATGAGTATGGTAGTATTCAACTATAGTCCTAGCTTATTCACTGGTGGCCAAGACAGGAGAATCAGTTGAGCCCTGGATGTCAAGACTAACTTGAGGAACTTAGCAAGACCCCCATCTCAAAAAGGAAATAACCAGTATATCTCAGCACCCCCCAAGTCTTCTAAGACTCAGGTGTGAGACAAATAACTGTTACCCAAATAAATGACACATGCAACTAAAAATTTTGTTTCCTGAAAAGACTTTATAACCCATAATATGGTGTCAGCGACAGTTAACATAATTTGGTTCTTACAAATGAGTTTCCAGGTAGTGTGCAAAGTACCTTAATAAATTGCTAACATTTTATATTATTGTATAAGTATATATAGTATATATTGTTACAAGCTCCCTACGTAAGAATGCTTTCTGAAAGCAGGGCCTGTGGCTCAGCCTTAGCACCTTTGCTTAACAAGTACATAGCTTTAGGTTAATTTCTCAGCATTGTAAGGAAGAAGGAAAGCTTCATCTGTCAGAAGAATGCCCTCATTGCTTGGTAGCATCCTGGGTTTCTGTAGAAGTATCCTTTCACAGCTTGGAGGGAGAATTGAGGGTGAGAGGGCTGGGGTCCATGAAGACATGCATGAGCTACAAGACGTCATTCTTCAGAAAGGTCAAAGCTCTTACAGCCCACTTTCCATTTATCTGAGTGTAAGCAATCTTGACTCACTCAGATCTAGACATGCTTATACAGGGATAGGAAAATGAACTGTTTTCCTCAATTAGTGCCACATGAAGAGTATATAGCTGTGATTTTGGCCTCAAAACTCAAATACTCCTTGGAACTTCATTCACCTTCCCTCCTTTCCTGGTAGTTTTCCATACAGGCTGTGTGGACATGACTCAGTTTGTGGTAAGGATGTGGCCATCAGCTGGGGATGGGAGGAGCTTGCTTCTGCCTTTAGTTCTACCTGGAAGGAGCAGAGTCTGGTGCTGAGTCATTACTGGTTCTTAAAAACTCACAGCATTATTCTGGGTAGACATCTAGGTAGATCTTGGCTTCTTATAGGTGGTGGAGAGGCAGTTCTATGGATCACACAATTCCACTGGAGCCCTCCAACCCCAGGAATGAGAAAAAAGTAAGCTTCAGTTTGTTAGAAGAGGCACTGATTCTGGACCATTGGACTTTCCACAAATGGAATGTAAGACCAGCTACCCCCTCACCACCATGGGGCCAGAAATAATACCCTTTAACACTTTGTCTACAAAAAATGGTTTTACACATGAGAGAGCCTACAGTCTCTTTAGTTCTAGTTTTCTTGTGAATGATTGAGATAGCTGGCAGTCTGTAAGGACAGACACATAGATAAACACATCTAAGGAAAAAGTAGGACTTTATGGGGGAAGGGTACATGCTCCAATGTTTCCTGGTTCCCCCCTCCCCAGAATATTTAATAAGTTTGTTAAATAAACACTTTCACTATTTTGAAAGTCCCTTATTGGAAATATAATTATTCTGATGACAAACAGCAGTCACAATGACCATTCTGGATTTCCACATTGGATAATGCCCATTTGTATTTCTGAGGTAATGTTTTATTATTTCTTCAGTGTCTGTTGGCTCCTAGCAGCTAACCTGGGATATACTTATTTTAGAATGATAAGAAATTACAGAAGAGAGAGGGAAGCTCAGTGGTTTCAGAGCTTCTGAGACACTGAGTTTGGAATTGTCTTCTGTAAGGGAACCTTACTGATAGGCCATGCAGCTTCACTACTTGGATGACTTTGCTGGTGGATGTCATCTTGCCCATTATGACCCCCTGGTCTTCCAAATCTTGATTGACACCCATCCCCAATTTCATCACACAGCTGTGTGTCAGGATCTTTCCCTTTGTATCCTTCTCCTTGGGATGGAAAGTGTCAGACTATATCCCCAGACTTCTCAAGGTAGGTTCTACTACAAATGTAGGGAGAAAGGCAAGCTCAGGAGTAGTGGTGGGTACATTACACCACTCTAAACTGCCTTTTTTTCAGTGAGTTCCTGGGATAGAAAAAAGTTGGAGGTTATATTGGATGACAAGGCCTCCTTGGCTGAGGTAGAGCTTTATAGTGAGTAAGCATGGAGTCCTTACTCTATGCTTATCTCTTCCTGCTTCTCATTGCTGATGCAGCATTTGCAAGATGCTGGGAAAGCCCAGACACATAGTTGCATTCAGAAAATTTGTATTTTCATTCATTTGCTGAACATCATGGAGAGGCCCTCCATACCTAAGCTGACTTTTTCCTTGTGAAGCTCTAATAGTTCTTGAAGCCTTTTACAGAGACAACTCTTCCTTTATCCCTAACTCCAAAATTCCATCATATTTTTCTTTTCAGGGTTTCTCTGGGGGAAGCTTTACTCTAACATTGTGATAGAATAATTTTTTTTAGACATCTGAAGAAGGCTTATCATAAAAAGGCCTACTGGGCTATGAATTCAAGATCACTGTGGGATATAGCGTGAGACCCTGTCTCAAAAACAAGTCAGATAGGGGCAGGTTGGGCTGAAGTATTAAGTTCTGCTTTAAGACTGATGTTTAAGGCTGTGGGAAGCTCTGTAGTCTGTCTTTGCCTCAGAGATAGCACTACCATTTCCAGATACCAAGAGGTCAATATGGGACACCTTACAACCACCATTTCAGCAGGCCAAAGTATATCTTGTAGCTCCTGGGCTAGAATATGGTTTTTGATTTACCCTTCCCTAAGAACTCCCATTTAGTTTTACGAACTTTTAGGCCATTAAACCAGATTCTGTGTTCTTTTGGCAAAAATCTGCAGTAAAGTGAGTGAATCTGGAAGCTCACTCCCCCATCCTAATCAAATCAGTGAACACAAAGGAAGGGCTTACTTTAGGCTGGGTGAGGGGTGGTGTCCTTCAACTCTGGTTTCCTGTAGTTTTGGGGTTGCTGTAGATCAAAGGGATGCGGATTCAGAGGAATGGCTCAGAGAAAGCAAGTCTGAATTCAGAAATGTCTTCTGCCCTGGTTATCAGAAAGCTCTTTAAGACTAGGAAGAAAGTACCTATTGAACACTGTTGAACTCATTCACATATAATAAACTGATCAAACTCCACCCTGTGAAATAGGGGTTGTCCTCAAGTTACTTTTAACGGACTGTATTTGTTTAATTACAGGTATAGTCATAAGGCTAGTGATTAAAACTAGAACAAAGATAAGATACAGCCTAAACTTACTCTTCTATATTCAGGCTGACTTCCCAGCAAAAGCAAGACAGTAACCTTTAGAAAGCCACTATGACTCGTTGTCATCTAATGTGAACAAGAAAGGCTATAGTCTGCCACTTCCATGAACCCCATTTGTGTAATTGTCAATCACTGAAATCTGCAGATGCTACCAATTCTCTAGTTTAATGATATTTATGTTAATCTTAGGACCATACACAGTTGGGCCTCCAGTCCTGCCTTGGTCTCCTAAACAACAAGATCACAGTCTTGGGCACACCTAGCTTTTTATCTACATTTGTGGTAATGGTAGTGAGTTTCTCTCTCTCTCTCTCTCTCTCTCTCTCTCTCTCTCTCTCTCTCTCTCTCTCTCTCTCTCTGTCTCTCTCTGTCTCTCTGTCTCTCTCCCTCTCTCACACACACACACAAATACACACGGGGCGGGGGGCGGGGGGGGAGGGAGGCAGAGGGAGGCAGAATGAAAGCCCTAGCCAGGGATGGCCTAGAGCTCACTCTGTAGCTCAAGCTGACCTTGGCAGTTTCTCCTGCCTGAGCCTCTTAAGTGCGGGGCTTATAGGTGTGATCCACTATGACTCCCAGTTATTTATAACTTTGGGTGGCAGTATGCACAGTAGAATCATTTAGAATGTGGCAACATTGTTTCTGCTTTTAAAACTTCGCTGAATGAAGGCCAGTGTTAACACATTGAGCTTGGGAAAGTACTCTGGTTAAGATTAGAATTGGCAAATTAGAAAGCACCTTGTAGGAAAAAAATTAAGGAAGATTCTTATACTACAGGTTGAAATGCATGACTGAATCGAAAACCAGAGCTGACTCCTGCATAAATATTAGCTGTGTGATGGTCAGTTCTGTACTAATTATCTTGGGATTGGTTTTCTGCTCTAAGGCACTTAACGGCAGGATTCGTGACCTTACTGAGAATATTAACATAGTCCCAAACTTATCTTTTCTTGTTATGAGGCCGCGCTCAGGCTCCAGGAACAGGCTCCTAAGTTCCCCCTACCCAGTCTCTAAGGCTACAAATTTCTGGGAGGCAGCCCAGACCTCCGAACACCCCACTTCACATCACCCCCGCTTCCTGTTCCGTTCAACCTCAGAGGGTGCGCTGGGGCGGGCACCGGGCGGGGCAGAAGGAATGTCCGGGGACCTATAAATCTGGGAACCGCCCTGATAGTCGAGGGCAGATGGGGCGACCTGGGCAGAAGGCCAAAAAGGGAGCCTTATAGAGCCCTCCAAGTCTTAAGGCAACAGGTGTCCATGGCGCCAGAGGATCTGGGGGTTGTGGTGTCCGTGGCTCCGAGGGCGGTCCCTGCTTTCTCTATACTTCCCCATTGGCCATCAGAATAACCCATGCGCAATTTTGGTCTACTGTGTCCTTCCGCCACGGAAGGTAGTCCTCAATAGGGCAACCTGACTGTCCCGCCTCCATCGTGCTTTTCCCAGAAGGTGCGGGCTCCTGGAAAGACGAGAGAGGCGGGGCGCCGCTGGCCGCCGCGGGGATTGGGCGAGGGGCGGGGCTGCGGAGGGATTGCTGCGCGCCGCAGCTGGGATAACCTTGAGGCCCAGGAGTCGCAGTCCCGCACACCGGTGACTCGTTCGGACCCTTCAGACGTTCGTCTTAGGATTCGCTGCAAGATTCGGAGTACGCCATAGGTGAGTGGGGAGAGCCTACGCCATCTGTGCCCAAGGCCGATGGCTGCTTCTGCGGAGCGCAGGCCCGCCTGCCCCCGCGGGACCAAGGCTCCTGGCATCGTGCATCCCAGTCCGAGTTGGGAGAGAAGCTACACTTGAGCACAGGTCCTGATCTTCCAAAGTCAGAGGGGCCAGCCAGCCGCGTCCCACGCGATAGTTCTGGTCCCTCTTAACTTCTAAATCTGGTTCCACCCTCTTATCTTATTCCTGCCGTCCTCTCCGCCCTGTTCTCTCTCACTCTTGTCCGATGCTCATCCTCCTCCTGCATTTACTAGTAGTTATTATTTCCTTCATTTTAGATCTGCTTCCCCCCTCCCCTTTCTGTGCCCTCCTTGTTATCTCTGGAAATAACTGCTGCTCCCCTTTGTGCCCCCACATTCATCCTCCATTCAGGTCAGTGTGCTCTTCGCTGCTCCGGGTCGCCCCTCCCCCTCTCCATTCTGGTCACGTCCGCGCCACTGCATCCTTTCAGCATCCGGATCCTCGCCCCTCCCCCTCCCGCTGCTTCCCCCGCCCACCGCATTCTGGTCACGTCCGCGGACTCCCCTGGGCCTCGTGGTCCGCAGCGTGTAGTTTGGATGCAGTGGTGGTCCGGAGAGATGTAGCCACCGGTTATGTAACATCAGCCCTCCCGGTGGTTGGGCAAGAAGGATTGGCCGCTATTCCTTCCTATTTTGTGCAGCCGCAGTTTCTCTGGTTGCCGGTGAAGCACTCATGCTCCGAGGTATACCGACCCTGCGGGACGCCTACAAGTGCTCACGCGCTCCATCCTGCGGTGGCGGGGCTGCACGTACCGCAGGGCGCCTAGACCAGCCGGCCACACTGCTTCAACGTGCTACCCCGGGGGTAGGGCAGGGTGGGCAATCAACCAAGGGACGTTTCCGAATGGAGCTTAAGTCCAATGCGACCGGAACGCTCAGCCCACAGAGTTCATTCTAATTAAGGAAGCAAAATTTGTTAAGTCAGTGCTGTGAGGAAGGATGGTGATGCACGAGGTGGTTCGCACACAATGAAGAAGCAGGAAAGCACCTGGTCTGAAGGTTACTTAACAATACAGTCATGGAGAGATGTGTCTCGATCACCTCTTCCAAACCCAGTAGATAGAATAAAATGAGTCTCATAGTGTAGGCAGCGGGGATATAAACGGGTTTTATGGAATCCGGTGTGATTTATTAATTTTCTGAGGTTCTGCCTCTGTTCTGGTGTCAGGAGCACAAAATTGTTCCAGGCTGACGTTCCTGTTCGTGTATGTACGGAGCATACTGGATGCAATGACTAATCTCGTGTGAAATGCCCAGAAGGGCGTGCACGTGTCGGTTTTTTTTTTTTTTTTTTGTTTTTTTGTTTTTTTGTCAATGGATACAATAGTTATGTTGAAGGCGGAGAAACCTGAGTCATTGTCGCCCATCTATTCCTCTACACATTAGGGCTAAGCTTGGGGAGGCAGGAAGGCTCTGAACACCCAGTATCCCTCTGGGAACAAATTCTCTCTGGAATCCGGTCAGTGTTTACAATGTAACTAATGTTACATTGCAACTCCTGAAAAAGGAGCCAGCCATCTAAAGGAAGAAATGCGACAGCTTTTTGTCTTGAGTGTAAGGATAGAAACAAAGAAACAGGTACCAAAATCGATGCCTTCCGATTCTCGTCCCTGATTGTTCTTGTAAGAACATTCTGTCTGCTGGTTTGTAGGAAGTTTTATTTGGTGGCTGTTGCAGTAAGTTCTGCTGCCACAATACTCAGGGTGTGGCTACTTTCTAGGGTACAGAAGAGAGGGCATTGGGTCAGTATTCAAGGTACCATTATTAGCAAACAATTTACCCTCTGGTGGCCTGAGGATGCTGTAGGTAAGGCAGTGAGGCTGTTCTGTGCCAAAGTGTAGTGTAATCCATCACTGGGTCTGGGCAAGATGACTCAGCCTTTCAACCTAGCGGCATTCGAGAGGATTCTCATCCTTGGGTGAGTGGGGAAACTTGTTACTCCCAGGTTTAGTAAGGCCCCTGTTTAGTCAAATATTGAGCGAGCATGCATTTCCCTAAGTTAAACACGTGTCACACAGGCTGAGTGTAGTAGTGCACGAGTATGAGACTAACCAGTCTGAAAACCTGAGGGGGAGGGGACAGCGAGATGTGGTTTGGGGGTGGGCTTTGTGTTACCCTAAGAGTGGGAATGTAAATGGTTGGTTGGTCCTAGTCTATGGGTCCACTCTTTATTCTTGAGTAATAGGCACAGACAGCAGCTTCTCATTGAAACAACCAGTATCCATGATGGCAATTTCTGTGAACCCATTTGAGTTGCTGCTTAAGCCAAACTACATGGATGCTAATTAACCACTTTCTAGTACACAGCTATTTTCATTTTAAACATATTTGAGGTAATTGTCTAATTCACAGGGAAATTTGTTTTTTACAAAGAGTTAATGTTAATTAACAGTTCTTAATGTTAACTGTCCCAGCCAGGTGTAATGGCCCAAGACTCCTTTAATTGCAGCACTCTGGGGACAAACACAGGCAGATGGCTATGAGTTCAGACCAGCCTGTGCTACACAGTGAAACTCATAGTGTCTCAAAAGAAAAAAAAAATTCCCAGTGAGTGATATGACACATTTTATAGCTGGCTCAAGGCAAATCAAATCTCATGGGGGTTGGATATGCCATCTGTTGTGACATGAAGGTGTTAGTCATAGGAAAGGACATCTTATTTCTTAATATTGAGTGGAAGAAATGAGGAAACAGCCATAGGCAGGAAGGCATTACTTGGGTTTTTAGTGTCTTTTGCATTAGCTTTTCTGCAGGAAGTCAAGATGAGTTGGCCAAGAACTAAGGTGGAGATTGAGGTAGAGGAAAATGACTCGCTTGACTTTTAGTTTCTGAATCATCCCAAATAGCCACAGCCAAGTTAACTGGTAAACTACAAGAATGAGTTGAGGCCTGTGTGGTTTTTTACTTTTCGGGTAAGAGTACTTACAAGAACTGAGTCATCCCTGTAAACTTCACTCTGGTATAAATAGGAATAAATGACAGACTTTTTGATGAACTTTCTTCCTGACATGGTACTTTTTTTGGCCTTGCAATTTGTCCCAAGAGCCAGACTTAGACTGGATATGGAGCATTCAGACAAGGTGAGCCCATGTGGGTGGTGACCTGCAAACCTGCTGGCCTCTAAAGGCTTAGTGTAACTGCTCTGCTCAGGTCTGGGGGTGGTCCTACAGAAGCCAAGCTGGGCTGTGAGGCCACACCCTTCTGTAGTGTGCCTGTCTGCACGTAGGAGGGAAGATGGGTGGCCTCTGAGCCTCTTTCCCAAAGCCAGCTAAGCTCTAAAGGAAGCTGCATCCCTTCCAAACATTTTTAATTAACCTGCAGGTCATATCTTGACTTTAAACTAGTGGTGTTTCCAGCAATAAGTGTAAAAGATTTTCATGTGTGCCCATTTTGGAGGAGTCCAAACTTGATTAAGGGGAGCACTGGATGTGGTACACACTTTTAATCTGAGCACCCAGGAGGCTGAGGCAGGCAAATCTTGAGTTTGAGGACAGCCCAGAAAAAGCTGGTAATGTAGTTCATGGGAAAAATATTAGCCTAGTGTGCAAAATCCTTGGTCTATCACTACATAAAATGGGCACAGTAGCAACATTCAAGGGGTGTGGCAGGAGGACCTGAAGTTTTTATTGAGCCTCAGCTGTTTAATGAGCTCAAGGCCAGTCCCAAATACATGAGCCTCCATATCACATAAGCAAAAAAAAAAAAAAAAAAAAAAGCGAACAATATAGGATTCCATTCAGATATAATAATGGTTGGGTATCCAAAATTCAGGGTAGGGGTGGGGACAACGTGGGGGGAGGGAATAGAAAAGTCAGGGTTGGGCAAAGAAATTATGGATTGAATAAAATCAGAATACTTTTATTTTTGGAAAGTCTAAAAATACAGGTCTTTGTTGATGCTGAGTTCTGGGTAATAGAAATGGCAAGGTTTGGGGTCTCACCATGGGAAGAAAGTCAGTAGTTTCAATCATATGAAGGACACTGGAGACAGGCATTCAGAGTAAGTAGGTCAGTGCTCTTGGACAGCTGGTGTTGCCTTCCCATTTTAATCCCTTCACCCCCCATTCAGAGTGCTCCTTTAGATGCTCAGGCTGTTTTGCATTCTGCTTACACCTGGTCCCTAAGCCAGGGTCCAGAGTGGGGGCATTATTCCCGCAAAACACTGGACGCTTAAACTTCAAGAGGAAACCATGTGCCAGCAGAACAAAAACTTTTTCTCCCAAATCACCTCCTTCTGGCTCAAACTAGTTCTGTGCTCTGTAAAGGTCACACAGAGGCCCCCCCCCTTTTTTTGGCCCCACAGAAGTTTTTAACTCCAGGTGGGCTCATGTTCTGAGCTGGTAATAGGCTATTCAGAACATGAGAGAGTTTGCTAAGGTTAAATAGACCTCTTCCTAGGCATGGGAGCAAATGCCTTTATTTACAGCATTCAGGAGGCAGGGACAGGTGGATCTCCTGAGTTTTAGGGTAGCTAGGGCTATGGGGTAAGAATATGTCTTAAAAAAAAATGGGTAAGTCAGGAGTCAGGCAGTGATGGTACATGACCTGACAGTGCCAGCTCTAAGAATCAGGTTGGCATTGGACATTTTTTGTTATTTGTTTTTATGCCCTTTGTGCCTGAGATAGGAGAGGGTAAAACAAGGTGATCAGAACTGAACTGGGCCTGTATATGGCTCAACCTGCTGCCCACACTGAAGCCTGGGCGGCTGTCTCCTTTCTCACAGAGGGGCAATGGCTCTGAAGAAGATACTGCTTCAGGGGCTCAGGCTCAAGAGTAAGGCTCCTGTCCCTGAACATGGTGTTTGCTGTTCTTACTGGATTTGCCAGGCGCCTGTTGCTGGCTGGAGGTTGGCTGTGCATGTGGGTGCCTCCTGAGAAGGAGGATGCTGGCATGGGTGGGGCCGCATGACCTGGCAGGCACTATTTACTATACAAGTAGCTAGCCAATAGGGCAAGCCCTTCACGGAGGCCCACTGTGCCCTAAGAAACCAAGGCTGGGGCTGCTTTCTGGGGTGAGAGAAGACTTCAGAAGGGGTTTGTGTATATGTATATATATTATACATAGATGGGTGGTTGGTTTGAGTTGTGGGGTTCCATAGTTAGTGGTCATGGAATAGTCAGAAGAACCCTGATGTGGGTGAGGGAAGCAGGGGTGCTCCAGGTCTCAGAGCCTAGGAAGAAAAGCAGGTTAGCAAGCTGGGATTTAGATGGGTAGAAGACTTGAAACACCTGAAGTTTTGTTGGAAGTCTATTTAATTGTTTGTATCCATCCAGTCACTGATTCATATTTCAACTTGTCACTTTGTATCTGGTGGTGAGATAGTCTAGTCTACAGACTACAGGTTAATCCTAGATGGGGGGGAATGGGTTGTATTTGAAGCCAATGAAATTTTTGAAATTTTACCTGCTAAATTGCATTTCTGGGCTCTGAAGGCATTAGCCCTCAGCTAACAAGGGTTGTACTGTCAAGCCTGAGAAAAGGGAAAGCAGGAAAAGAAAATTACTGGACTCTGGCATGGAACTGACAGGTTTGGGTCATGAAAGTTTTTCATGGGTTTTAGTGCACTCTTGTTTTTTTGTTTTTTATTTGTTTATTTGCCCTTCCCAGGACAGTAAAGCTTCCCTGAGAAGTGAACTTGTGCCTGAGGGCACAGAGAACATACATCTTTCCTTATTAACAGAGTAAATTCTGAAGGGCTCATGGGAGATATAAAACTTCACTAAACATAATGCCTCTCTCCCTAAGGTTGAGATTATGGGTAGAATGCATGGAAATAAATGCATCATTTTCAGAAACTGGACACTTCATTATTCTTAAAGCATTTGCATCAACTTTTTTTTTTTTTGAGACAGGGTTTCTTTGTGTAACAGTCCTCCCAAGTGCTGGGTTAAAGGTGTGCACCACTACCTGGCCATATCAACAATTTTATTGATAAGGATATGACACTGGGTATGATGACACATCGCAGCATTTAGAAAGACAGATTTCTGAATTGGAGATCAGTCTGATCTAATAGCACCTCCAGCAGGTCAGGAATATATAGTGAAACACTGTCTCAGAGAAGGAAGAGGGAGCATTACAATAAATACTGCCACTCAGGTAATGAACTGGTAATTTTGACGTTTATCCTCTTAAGCCTTTTTTCCTTTTATCTTACAGTGGAGGAGACCAGGTGTTTATAGAAACTTAAGAGAATGTGGTGGTGCATACTCATAATCTCAACCTTAGGGAGAAAAGCAACACTTAGTGAGACCCTCAAATAGGGATGGCAGTAAACTACAGGTTTAAAGGCACTTCAGAGGGAGTCAGTCCTAGTGACTCGTGCCTGTACACTTGGGAAGTTGAGATAGGAGGAGGATCTTTGTAAGTGAAGTCTGCCTGGGATAGTGCAATGAGGGTCATTCATGAGAGGATGAAGGAAATTGTTTCTAATAACCTAGTTCTATCCCCAGAACTCCTGCACAGTGCCCACCACACACCCCCTAAAACTAAATTGCAATTTTTGGGTATTAGGTGGATAGACTACCTCAGGGAGGCTAGGTTTTTATTAAGAGAGAGTGTGTGTGTGTGTTTAACATGGCTAAATCTATCTCTTAAGAGCAATTTCTACCTGGTTAAGGTAATTACCACAAAGCACTCAGCTTCTACCTTAATCCTTGTGCAGCTCTCCAGGGCAAACTGTACTCAGCTCTGAACGGTCTTTTCAAGTAGGGCCAAGGAGACACCCTGAGTCAAAACAGCAATATGTCACCGGAAGCCCAGGCCCAGAGAACCAAAGGTATGACCTGATCATCAGTGGCCTCAGACAGGAATTTGCAAGGAACCTCAAAATCTCAGATGGAGAGAAGAAGCCCCTGGTGGCTTTTCCAGAAGTGGGTTCAGTGTCTGTCCCACTCATGGTGACCTCATAGTTCATCATTCCATCATGGTCACAGCAAGGCTTTTGTGTCTTGTTGGTTTGCTGTACCATCTGTATTGTTCCTTTAGCAAACACCTAAGCATGACTGGGAGCCATAAGAGTTTGCCAGTCCAGTTTGTTTCAACCATGGGTAGACAAAAGACATGACTGCCTGGGACTTCCTTTGTGAGGACTTACATTTGGGGAGGGGAAACACGTAGAACTGATCTTATCAGAGGGGCCTTAATGAGACTGATCATTTAACAAATACTACAAGGTGCTGGTGATAAAGTTCAAGTAGACCCCATAGGAGATGTTGACTGTCTAGGGAGTTAGGTGAGTTAGGAAGGAACAGTGTTGGTCAGTGGCGATAGCTAGAGGTGTCATCCCTTCTTTAAAAGTTTTCGATTCTGCGGTGAATATCGTGGTGTGCCCCTGGAGTCCCAGTACCAGGAGGCTGGAACTCATGGACAGTCATGAGTTCCAGGCCAACCTCCATTTGCATTGCGTCACAAGTAGGTTACAGAGGTCCCTGGCTGTTGACAGGCCTCAAAAAGCAGAGATGAATTTTAGATACATATATTTCAGTGGTCCATAAAGCCCATGGTTGGTAGTAGAGTGAGGGTCCTTTACTGGGACTCAGCAGAGCAAGGATACAGAGGAACTTATTGTAGAACTCAGACTGGAGACTTTAGGGTCTGGCTCGAGAACTCAGATGAGAATGCCCATCTTCATTCAAGCCTCTCACCATTTGTTGATAAAGCAAAGCTTCTACATAGTTCTGTCCTCTAACCAGCTCAGTGAGCATTTAGTTGTAAGTCAGTAATAAAGTTTAAAGCAAAGGTTGGGCAGCTGTTGGGGTTGTGACCTGGGTGGTTAATTACCTGGAACGAATACTCTGGCTACTGAGAGTGCTCTATCAGACATAGAAAGGGAATTCAGATTGGGGAAGCCATGGATAATGTCAGCACTTGGGAAGATCAAAGAGTGAGTTCAAGGTCAAGCAAGGTTACAGAGTGGTTTCTAGGCCATCTGAGACTAGCTCTGTGCATGTGCAATTATGTTTCCTAAGTTACCGATGACTCCTTAGTGTAATGACTTTGGAGATATTCCAGTACTCTTGTGAGGAAAATTGCTTTGTGTGTCTTGTAATTGTTGCTGTTGTATTTTGCTAAAGAATTCTGGGATTTTGCTTCCTACCCTGAACTTTCTTTCCCCCAACCCCCCACCTTTGGTACCTATCATTTGGATCTTATGCTCTTATGTCTAATAGAAGCTAAAGAAAAGGCTTAGACAGTGAAGCCAGTGAAAACCTAGAACTCTGGAGATAAAAAGGGTTTGGGACAGTGTTTGTTTCCTTGGTCACTGAGACCATTTGGGCTTGGATGAACATGGTACAGAGGCCGTGTGGGTACCCTACTAAAGCACATACTTGTTGATTTGACACCTCATTGTGGTAGACTTCCCAAAGCACTAAACCATGAACCAGATGTTTGTATGCTGATAGATTAGTTGCAAACTTTGGGGGAGGGTAGTTCTCACAACTTTTGGAAGCTTCTTCATGTATGTGAAAGGTGGGATGTGAAAACTATCAAAATAGCAACTCGTAATACTCTTGTTTGCATTGGCTAGGAAGTTACTTTTGTTCATCAAGGTCTTTGCTCACAGTCACACTGAGCCCTTTGCCCAATTTGAGGAGCACCCACAGAACCAGCACGTGCCAGGTCTCTGTGTGACTTGTGCACAAAGCAATCATATTGGGTTAATGTGTAAGTGAGACACCTATGCCAAGTGGCTCATTAAGCACTGCCTGGTCTAATTGCACTCTTCAACTTCTCGGGACCCAGGACATCAGAAACCATGCCGAAGCCACATAGCGAAGCAGGGACTGCCTTCATTCAGACCCAGCAGCTCCACGCAGCCATGGCTGATACCTTCCTGGAACATATGTGCCGCCTGGACATTGACTCCGCACCCATCACGGCCCGCAACACTGGCATCATTTGTACCATTGGTGAGTGAGCATGGCTCTCCCCTAAGTGGAGGCTTCCTGTCTGATCTCCTAGAAAGCATAGCAATTACAAGGCTAACCTAGATTCTGAGTGAGGAACTATACACATTTCTAGGGGAATTGAAATAGTAGGAGATGGCCTTAAAGAATTAGTATGCTTTGCCAGGTGGTGTTAGTGGTATATGCCTTTAATCCCAGCACTCAGGAGTCAGAGGCAGGTGCATCTCTGAATTCAAAGAAGCCTGTATCAAAAAACAAAACACTTTGTGTGTTTTCTGTGGTAGGTGAAGTTCAAAGGTCTTCCTTAGAGGATCTTTCTTTGTAGGAGTACAAGGATGAAGAATTTGATGCTGAGAAAGTTGCACATTTTCATAAGTATCATAGTTTTCTACCTGTGGCTTTAAATTTTAATAGGTCCTGCTTCCCGGTCAGTGGAAATGCTGAAGGAGATGATCAAGTCTGGAATGAATGTGGCTCGTCTGAATTTTTCTCATGGAACTCATGAGGTAGGCCTCAGCTAGATTGCTACGGGGTTTATTGGAAACAGGAGGTGTGGTGTTCATTAATTATACTCCCTACACAGGTGTGGATCCCACTTTGTTGGTGAATAGGACATTGTCCTGGCCCATCCCTGATTACCTCTTTCCCTCCTGTCAACTGCATTGGCCTAGACATACAAGGCCTGCTTTGTCAAGGACCAGAGCTGTCTCTACCCTTAACCTTCACTAAAGAAGGCAGGGAAGATTTAGCTGGAAACCCCTCTAGGCCATTGTCTGTCTTAGCTCTGCACTTGGCAACAACACCTCCGGGCTTCTCCAGTGGCTTCTATGAGTCTGGTGACCAAAGGGTCATGCAGAAGGTTGATTCTGACTTCAGTTCTGAGATGGTTGGGTAGGTAGGTCCATATAGGGGTTTCCACTTGAGACTGAGTCTAGTGCACACAGTCTGTGTTGTGTCTTATTCTTACTCCATCGGCATTGTCTTCACAGCATCAGTTCCCTCCATAAGATGAGATAGGAATGCATTTGATCTGGGACTATTTATTAGATGTTCTGACTGGTGGAGAGGCCATATGCAGGAGGCAGGTGGAAGCTGTGAATTAATTAGAAAAGCCCATTTGTGCCAATGCTCTCAAGTTTAGAACAATCCATTCTAGCTGTTGGGCAGGTGAAGAAATCATAAGAGCTACAATTCAAATACTTTTGAACTGTATTTTCTACTGGCATCAATCACGGTGGGTACAGTCCTCTCCCACATCTTGGTTTCTTTGTGTCCTATAAAACTATTACCCTGTCCTCTATTTTGCCCTCTGACCTTTGGAAGTTGTTTAGACTAAAAATAGAGGAGGAAGAACAGTCCAAGAAAGTGAACCCCTCCTTCCTAGAACATGAGACTAATCATAGGTTCCAGAACACATCCCATAAACAGCCTGGAGGCTAGCCACAAATGTCATGGTGCCTAGGATAGTCTAGAAGATAAGCAGTATGTGACAAGATGTGGTGGTGCTGAACCGTCTTGATACATGTTTAGGTTTTTCCAATGAGATGAGGTTAACCCCAGAAGGTTTTGGGAAGCTGATCAGGTAAGGTCATGTAATTTAAACAGTTTGACCATGTGGTAGGGTAGTTCATGTGCTCCTTTGAGGAGCTGAGGTGTTTTTGCTGGTCTTGATGGTTTTAAGTCCTTCTGGAGACTCTGGGATTGCATCCCTCCCTTTGACAGGAACATTGACCAGCTGCATCTGATCCTTTCCCAGCCTTGGCAGTCTTGTAATTAAAACCTCTTGCTGGTCACATGGGCAAGATGAGCATTCTTGCTGAACAGGCAATGTTGTACTGTGTACTGACTTTTAAATAGCCTAAATTTAGAGCCTCTACCATTTGGTAATGTGCCAGCAAAAGCATTGCTGTAACAGTGGAAGACACTATCCACCTTCTCGAAGTGTTCCTAAGGTTGGCCATACAAAGAATTTTAATAGGCCACCCAGTGTTCTAACCATTGTTATTATAATACAGTTTTATATACACGAGGTCAAATGTGTGTTTGTTTAGAACAGTTGTTAATGGGCTGGGGTGTGTAGCTTAGCAAGAATAAATCCCTGGGTTTGAACTTCACTCATACCTACAAAGATATTAGGCCACGGGGAAAGATTTTTAAGTCCTATGAAGTAGAAATTATACAGCCATAATTCTTCAATGAAAATTAAGGGCAATTCCAACAAAACTATTGTGAGTGCCTCTTTAAAATGAACCACAGCAGTCGGTAGTTAACTGTAAGAAGATTCAGCTCTCAGGCAGATTATAGGTAAAGGACTGTTCCAGCTCTGCCCCTGTCTCCTGTAGATAACAAACAGGCTTGCAGGTGTGTTAACTGTGTACAGTGGTTAAAAGACAAATCCCCTAGAGTGATAAATTATATGGCCTGTTAATCAGTGGTGTCATATGCATCTGCACTATCCGCACATTATTCAGCTGTCTTGGCTCTGACTCCCAGAGATGAAAAGGAAAAGGCCTTTGCAAGTGAAGAATAGCAGAGTGTAGTTGTATCAGATGTGGCACTGATCACCGGTCCCTCTTCCCTTTCAATCAGACCTAAGAAAGTGATTGTGAAAGGAGGTATCTGCACATGACTGAGCAATGAGCTGTTTAGCTTGGATCGTTGTTAACTTAAGTCAACAACTTTGGGTTTGAATTGAAGTTGGAATCAATAGTGGACACAGACTGCCAGGGCAGACTTCAAACACAAATTCTGGGTCCTTTACCTGCCCCAGTTGTTAGCCTTCTTTGATGAGTCCTAGGGATACTAGGACAACTAAAGGGACACATAGCTGCTCTAATAGTAGACGGGTTCACATTCCTGCCCTGAATGTGTTTTAGTGGCAGTGTTCTGGATTGCTCTTGGAGTCAACTGTGTTTAAAGCTGTGGTGGTGACACTAACATGTGGAGGGAAGAATGGATGGTGGTGATATCAGGGGTAGGGGTGAGGATAGAATTTAGACATTTCTATTTCATAAACGATTGATCAACTTTGGCTCACAGGTAGGGAATTGGAACTGGAGTCAGGTGTGGAGGGTAACTTTCAATCAATCTCCCTTATTTCCCCAGTATCACGCAGAAACTATCAAGAATGTGCGTACGGCCACAGAAAGCTTCGCGTCTGACCCCATTCTCTACCGACCTGTTGCTGTGGCTCTGGACACAAAGGGACCTGAGATCAGGACTGGACTCATCAAAGGCGTGAGTATTCTAGGAAACCAGGAATGCTCTGAGAGCAGGCAGCCTTCCCTCTGGTGGCTTATCTAGTTTCTGACTGGGTAAATTTAGAAAACAGTGATAGTATTTTTATTAAGTGTAGGTGTTTTGTGTGGCTATGCACCACATGTGTACTGTGCTCCAGAGGCCAGAAGATGCTGTGTCCCCTGGAACTGGAGTTATAGATGTTTGTGAGCCACCATATGGGTGCTGGAAATCAATCCTAGATCTTTGTTCTAAATGGACAATAAGTGTTCTTAACCATTACACCATCTCCAATCCCTGCATGAGAATATTTCATTTATTATTGTTTTCATCTGCATAGCTGTGAAATATTATGGAGATAATTTTTAATTTTTTTTTTTATTAAAAAACTAAAGTTTCACTGGTGAGCAGGGCTTATTATCCCTATTTCATCAATAAACAAAGACAGTAAGAATTTATTCAAAGGAAGAAGATCTGTTAGTACTTTGAGCCAGGGTTTGAGCATCCCCATGAGTGGTGCTGGCTTCTGCAGTTCATGCAGCCACAGGCTGTCTATCTCCAATCTACAGAGCGGTACTGCAGAAGTGGAACTGAAGAAGGGAGCCACCCTGAAGATCACCCTGGACAATGCCTACATGGAGAAGTGTGACGAGAACATCCTGTGGCTGGACTATAAGAACATCTGTAAGGTGGTAGAGGTGGGCAGCAAGATCTACGTGGATGATGGGCTCATCTCACTGCAGGTGAAGGAGAAAGGTACGCATGGTGCACAGTCCATGACCAGTTCCCATCTCCAGGGCTCTCGATTTGGTTCTGTTATATGTAACTCCTTTGATGTGCACTCAACCTAGCATGCATAAGGGCCTGGGTTCCATCTCCAGAGGATCAGAAATAAAAAAACAAAAACTCCACCAGTGGCGAGGTGGGTGGGGTGTGCCTTTAGCATTATGTTCAAGGATGGTCTGACTGAGTATACACCTACATGACAGAAGAGGGCACTAAATCTCATTACAGGTGGTTGTGAGCAGCCAGTGCTTTTAAGAGAGGGTTTCCTAGCTTAGGCTGGGTTTTACTGTATAACTGAGGCCAGATTGAACTCCTGATTTACTAGCCTGGCTATTTATTTTGTGACAAGGTCTCACTTTGTAACCCTGGCTGCCTAGGAGATGACTGACCACCTTGGTCTTGAACTCGGTTTTTCTGCATCTGCCTCTTGAGTGCTGGGGTTAGCAAACTCTGCATGGGTATATACATGAGAAAACTGACTTACAACATCAAATTGACTTGCCTGAGGTCTCATTGCTCTGGTGTTCTCAATGTGACACAGCATATAATAAATACACTAACCTCAGGGAAGGGGCAGGGAACCCTACTGCTGGCCTCCAGCAACATGAGACAAACACATCACCTTTACCTCCCTGTTACACAGGTGCCGATTACCTGCTGACTGAGGTAGAGAATGGTGGCTCCTTGGGCAGCAAGAAGGGGGTGAACCTCCCTGGAGCTGCTGTGGATCTCCCCGCTGTGTCAGAGAAGGACATCCAGGACCTGAAGTTTGGAGTGGAGCAGGATGTCGACATGGTGTTTGCATCTTTCATCCGCAAGGCAGCCGATGTGCATGAGGTTAGGAAGATCCTGGGAGAGAAGGGCAAGAACATCAAGATCATCAGCAAAATTGAGAACCATGAAGGTGTCCGCAGGTGAGTCCTGTATCTCTGTCCAGCAAATACGTCCTGCCAGGCCTGGTCCAGACTCTGAATCAAAGCATCATAGGGGTCTTCATTTTGGGACCCACCCGGGAACTCAGAGCTTGGTGTCCATGCTGATGCTTGTAGCTTTCTTCACTTAGAAAGCAATGATTCTGCCACGAACAGTGGTCTGTTGGGCTTCCCATGGGAAAGAAAGCATATGGCTAAACTGGTGTTCATAAGGATGAGGCAAAGTAGGGTGACTGGTTTACTATCTGTTCTATCTTGATAAGCCGTAGGAGCTGTTGGACCTTGGTGTTCCTTCAGGCCTGTAGGGACTAGGAGAGTGGCACCTCAAAGGTCAGCACTCAGAATCCTTAGCTAAGTGAAGCCATGGGACTTGGAATTAGCACTTGGTGGCCTCACTCTTTGTTGGAAGGGCAAATTAGTGAAGTAATACAAGGGCTGTGAGAGCCAGACAGAAGAGAAGTCAGCCCACTTGACGAAATCTCATCCCCCTCACCTTTCTTCTGCTCAATGAAGTAGTCATGGTGGTATTGAACAAGCCCAGCAGGCAAGATTGTTAGCCTACTCAGGGTTACTTAGATGCGTTGTTTTGTTCTGTTTCCCGATGTACATCATCTTTGTCTTCTGCATCAGGTTTGATGAGATTTTAGAGGCCAGTGATGGGATCATGGTGGCTCGTGGTGACCTGGGCATTGAAATTCCTGCAGAGAAGGTCTTCTTAGCTCAGAAGATGATGATTGGACGATGCAACCGAGCTGGGAAGCCTGTCATCTGTGCCACTCAGGCATGTGCTTTTTCCTTTTGTGCTCTATGCTTATGCTTAAGAGACCCTTGGGTATTGTTCCACAGTCCCTGTTCTACAGATGCGTGTACCTATAGATGGCAGTCCTCTGCTCCTACACACTATCCAGGGAGTCATCCTGGCAACATGCCCCCTGGTCTCACTGAATGCTCATTTGTCCCCTCCTAGATGCTGGAGAGCATGATCAAGAAACCTCGTCCCACCCGTGCTGAGGGCAGTGATGTGGCCAATGCAGTCCTAGATGGAGCTGACTGCATCATGCTGTCAGGAGAAACAGCCAAAGGGGACTACCCTCTGGAAGCTGTCCGCATGCAGCACCTGGTAAGTTCTTCCAAGCCTAAGGTAGGAGCAAGCTCTGCCCCAGAGGCTTCTGCATCCTCTCATAGTCCCTTCCCTTTGTGTGGAAGACTGCTGTTTGATTCTTCTGTTGTGTTTTCACTGCCTCTACCCCACCCCTCTTTCCTCCTTCCCTGGAGGATGCCTCTTTCATTACATAGGCCACATATGGCAAAAGATTTAAACCATAGGATGCAGTCAAAGGAAGCTTTGGCGCTCCTTCTGCACAGTCCAGAAGGCCTGGTACCTCTGATCTATTCTAAAAGAGCCAAGAGTTCATTCCCAGCTTGTCTCTTGGTTTGGCTTCCAGTTTGATTCCATGGGCAGATGCTTGTCCACTGCAAGCTGTACACACACTAAGCTGTTTTGAGCTGGCCTTGCATGGCGCCTGTGTCCTGGGACTGCCTCCCTTGTGCCACACCCAAAGCCAGGGCTGCAAGTAGAGCTGGGTGTGGAGGGAAGGATGCTAAACTCAGCAGGTCCTGGACCAGGAATATGGAGGAACTGTGGAGATCTTTCTCTTGGAATATGTTCCAACTTTGTTCAGATATGGTGATGAGTCATGCCTGAATGTCCAATATTCAAAGGACAGGGCAGGTCAGGAGGACTGCTAAGTTTGAGGCTAGGAACAGCATCTGCTGCTGCTGACTGATAGAGAACCAGTTCCTGAGTCCTATGTTCTGCCCTGGGCTCTTACTTTTGCCTGATGAAAAAATATTATGAATTAACTTCTTGAACTATTCCTTTTTCATCTAGCAAAGGACCCTTGTCCTTTTGTGATACCAGTCCCCAAATTTAAGCCAGCTAAAAAAAGAAAAACAGCATCCCTCTGGATTAGCTATCTTGCCTTTCTTCCTTTCATCTATGTCTGATTATTGAGTTTGCACAAATTCAAGGTGAATTGTACTGTTGACTGTGTGACCTTTTCCATGGCTTTATTATCTGCCTATATTGAAACTGAAAGACAAGCCCTGTCCTATAAGGGTTGCATAGCTTGGTTCATTACTTCCTTGTGATGGCAGTTCCTGTTCTGATTAATATTGTGGGCCCATGTGGCTGATCATGCTAGATGTTTTTTTTTCTCCCAGAAAACCGTGTGCCTTCAGTCACTTTCACAGTCAGTGCCTTCCTGCTTTTACACCACATAACCCTTACCTAGTTACCTGTTTAGTTGTGTCTGTCATCTGGCCATAGCGTGGTCAGAGAAAGGATAAACACAACTTTGACCGGGTATTCTGAAGCATGTAACCACATAGATGTATAGCGGAGGGCAAGTTATACGACTTCAAGACCTTGCCCTAAGATGGGTTTGACGAGATCAATTATAGCCTTAGCATTAAACATTTACTGCCACCATTAAACTTTAGATAAGCCTCTGAACATGTTGATGTAATCTTAGTGGCCTAAGTCTATGAATGCGAATCATGTGATGTGATAATTGTGGATTTGAGCCCAGGTTTGCTTTCTGTAGGGCTCGCCACCTGTCCACTTGTTGTACCATGCTGTACCAGCAAGTGTACACAGGTCTCCATGCCCTGGTCCTGTGAACAGACACCTTAGAACCTCTGCTGGGGCGACTGCATGGCGCTGCTCAGAAGATGAGTCACAGATTCTGGGTCAAACTGGCTGCCCCTCCAGGGGGTACAAGCCTTTTCCTCTAACAGCTCAGATATCTTTTTCCCCTTACCTGTCTGCTGTCTCCTCCTGTGTCTAACTGATACAGTTTAAGACTTAGAATTCAGAGCTAGGCACCCTAGCTATGGTTGTTGGTCCTTTTTGCTGCATGCATTCCGTTATTAACCAAAGGAATACTTCTCTGCTTGTTAATCTGCTTAGACAATCAAATCAGTGAGATGATTTGCTGGTTCCTTCTCATCCCTCCCATACTAAGATGCTGGTGATTATTGCATATTAATTCTCTGAAACTTAATATTTCCTTTCTGATGCCTGGTCTTACCTGAACAGGTGTCTGTGATGTAACACACTTACTATCTTGTAATGGTTTAAATTACTGTTTTAGTCAGTGTTTTGGCATTCACAAATACTTTCACGGGCCTTGGTCTCTTCACATGGCTGTTCAATGCACTGCTCTTAAGGGAGTCAGAGTTTCCACCAGTTCTCTTTAGAACTGGTACACTGTACAAATTTGGCTCTTTTGACCCCTGGCCCCCAGCTTTCCAGAGCTGCCTCAATGTTTCCACTATAAACACTAGGCAAATGTGCTGGAAGCCATGTTGTAGTTAGACAGCCATGTGAAGAGGGAACGGGCCTATTCTCTTCCTTCCTGTAAGCTGTGTCATGAGGCAGTACGGTCAGGTGGAAGTGATAGGCCTTGGCATCTTTCCATGTCAAGGTCCTAGCACCTAACACTTTGTCCCTTTCTTAGCTTCAATCAAGAAAAAACAAAAATAAATTTATAGCCAGATGTTGATAATGCATGCCCATCATCTCAGTATTTGGAAGACTGAGGCAAAGAATGACTGAGGCCAGCAGGGGCCAGTTCATGGCCTTAGTAAGGGCCACGGTGTAAGAGCTTATCTCAAAAACTCAAATGGCCTGGTATGATTTAAAAAAAGAAATTGGAGGGTAAATCTCAAGTGAGTAAATAAAGTATTTTTCAGAAAGAAAAAACTTGTATGGTAACAAAAGTAAGAACACGTGCACTTTGACCACCCTGCCTCTGTACCTTCCCAGAGGATAGACTTAACTGTACCTTCCACTCTGATTAATGCCCCTCTGTCTTTCCATGTGTTGTCTCCTGTTTTTTTCCTTCATCCCTCTTATCCCTCCTACCCTAACCCTTACAGATAGCTCGGGAGGCTGAGGCAGCCATGTTCCACCGTCTGCTGTTTGAAGAACTTGTGCGAGCCTCCGCTCACTCCACAGACCTCATGGAGGCCATGGCCATGGGCAGCGTGGAGGCTTCTTTTAAGTGTTTAGCGGCAGCTTTGATAGTTCTGACGGAGTCTGGCAGGTAGGGCCCTGAGGGCAGGTGTCACTGTAGGATGATCTCTTCTCACTCCAGCCACTTGAGTAAAGGCACCTACACCAACTTTGAGCCTGAGCTCAGGCACAGCCACTATCCTTCATTCATAGATGTATAGCGGAGGGCAAGTTATACAACTTCAAGCCAAGAAGGTCACGATAGAGCAGGACAAAGTATTCCCTCATGGGCACAGTGGAAGTCACAGGCACCGGTGAGGATGGTTTCTGTGGAGTTTTTGATTTTGCTCAATTCAGAACAGTCCAGTGACGAGTCCTGGCCCTTTTTTGCCCAGGGACATCTTCCCAGTTGTCTGTGACTCATCCTTCCTCTCCATTGGTGACAAAGCTCTGACAAAGCCCTGTCCCCCTTCCCTTCGTCCCTCTGGACGGATGTTGCTCCCCTAGATTGCCCGTGAGGCAGAGGCCGCCATCTACCACTTGCAGTTATTCGAGGAACTCCGCCGTCTGGCGCCTATTACCAACGACCCCACAGAAGCTGCCGCCGTAGGTGCCGTGGAGGCCTCTTTCAAGTGTTGCAGTGGGGCCATTATCGTGCTCACCAAATCTGGCAGGTAGGAGGCGGCAGTGGCTCCCTGGGGGTGCCCTCTTCGATTGGCCACCCTCCTTAGGGGATCCCAAGAGTGGCTCTGGGCCAAGTTTGGCTGCCACCAAAGGACTGCGAGGATCAGTCACAGGTATTTCGTTTAGCTCCAATAAAGTTCAGCCTGCCTCAAAATGGGAAGGAAATACTGGGTTTTGCCTAATTTAGTTAGCATGTGGTCTTCAAAAATACATTGGAAGACTGATGAGATGGCTCAGCTGATAAAATTGTTTGCTCCGCAAGCCTCATCTATATTTGGTCTCTAAAACTCATGACGGACTACTGTTGGCAGATATGCTGATAGTGATAAGCACTTTAAAATTCTACTTGGGCCTGACAGCAATAACATATGCCTTTGGGAGGCAGATAGCCATGAGTTTGAGGCCAGCCTGGTACATAGAGAGAGTTCCAGGATAGGCTTCCAAAGCTACACAGAGAAACCCTGTCTCAAAAAACAAAATAAAAATAAAATTCCACTTGGAGGGGTTGGGGTTGGAGATACCGTCTCAGTGGGTGACGTATTTACTGCACAAATGTGAGGGTTTTAATTGGAATCCAGCACCTATGGTAAGAATATACGCAGTCAAAGCTCTGTCAGGGATCCTGTCTCAAAAATTAGATGAGGAGAGGTGACTTGGCCTCTGAGGACACCGGCTGCTCTTCCAGAGGACCAGCACCTACATGGCAGCTCACAGCTGTCTAACTCTAGTCCTAGATAGAGGACTATCTATGCCCTCGTCCAACCACCACAGGCGGTACATGTATGTTGTGAATAGATGCACATGTGGAGAAAATACCCTTCACATACAGTGAAAAAAGATAAGGTAGAGAGTTGATTCTGGGTACCCTCCTTAACTTGTGGCCTCTGAACATGGCACACAGGCATGCACCCGTGTGTGCCACAGACACTACACAGTAAGTAAAAATATCCAGGTGTGATATCCTGTGCCTATAATCCCAGTGTTCGGGCAGACAAGGAAGGTGGGTCACATGTTTTGATCCTGGGCTAAGGAGGTCTAAGATATAAGATCTATTTTAAGCTTGTGCCTCAGCTTCTGCACTTCAGCTCTAGACTTCTGTGGTTAACGCTACGGAGTTGCTGATTACAACCGCTACCAGCTTCAAAGATTTATGGATGCAGGCAAGCATGAAGGGCAGTCTGCTGTGGTTTTAATGGTTTCCCCAATATATCTTCTAGAAGTAGACACTATCACTTGTCACAGGTTGTTTAAAAAGTGGTCATTATGTTTCCAAAGAATCTAGATGGGCCAAGCATTATTATATAATGCCTGGTCATAATGCCCTGATTTCTAAAGGCTTGTAGTTTTTTAAAGCTCCAAGTGTAGTTAGGCTTCTGTGACTGCCAGAGAACCAGCATAGTGCTGCTGTCTTAATGTTGTTGGCTCTCTCCCAGTGTTGGTGGCACATGCCTTTAGACTCAGCACTTGGAGGCAGAGGCAGGCAGATCTCTGAGTTTGAGGCCAGCCAGTTCTATAGAAAAAGTTCCAGGACAGGCTCCAAAACAATACAAAGGAAACCCTGTCTCAAAAAAAAAGAGAAGAAAATTGTTGGCTCCCAGGTTCTGGTCACATTCCAGCTGCTGTTTGCAGGTACCAGGAGCTAGGTGTGTGCTACTTGGTTTGTAAATGTTGCTGGCAGCTGTGGGTGCTGGTGAGATTGGCCAAAGCTGCCTCCCTGCTACATGGAAGAGTTCACAGTATGGGAGGCATTCTAGCCATGGGTCCTGTGGGACTGCCCATAATGAAGTCAGTACTGTTTATAGAGGGCAGGATGTAGGGGCTGGCTGGTCCTTGGAGCAGAGTGACCTTTCAGTGGGTAAGGTCTGTGTCTTAGTTGCATTAGAGGGTGAGGTATTGCTGAACGTGCTTCCTGTCTCCTGGGTCTAGTGACAAGTCTGTTTCCCCTTTGCAGGAGTGCCCACCAGGTGGCCAGGTATCGTCCACGAGCTCCTATCATTGCTGTGACTCGCAATCCCCAGACAGCTCGCCAGGCCCATTTGTACCGTGGCATCTTCCCTGTGCTGTGTAAGGATGCGGTACAGGATGCCTGGGCTGAGGATGTAGACCTCCGTGTGAATTTGGCCATGAATGTTGGTATGTAATTGGAAGTAAGAATGTGGGGGGTGAGCAGTGGCTTCTCTTGAAACTATCATTCTCTGGTGTTAGGCTGAGCCTTTTTGTCCTCACCCTCCCAGTTTGGGGCACAAGGCAAAAGTAATTCCCTCTCTTAAGACTGGCTGGGGCTCCTATGCTGTGTGTGGGTCACACAGATTATGTACTGCTGCTGTGGCCATTATTCCTCTATAAGTTTGGAGGACATTTAGGGGTGAGAGGAGGCAGCTGGCTCTGAATCATCTCCAAAGTCCCTACAGTCTTGAGTTGGACCATTGTTTAGGCTAGGAGGCTTGCACCACCTTGTGGTAGAAAGAAGAATTGGTTAGGCAGCCTGGTACCCCTGTCATGACAATGGGATTGTAGGTAGCTCTTTGGGGCATTTGCATATGCTTTGCTTGCCTCTCTGGCTTAGGAGGGAAGTGTCACCTTGTGGGGGAAGACTGACGGTTGTTTGGCACTAATTGAGGCAGTCCCAAGTGTGTACCTCTCTTCACCAACCTTTCTGCTCTTTCAGGCAAGGCCCGAGGCTTCTTCAAGAAGGGAGATGTGGTCATTGTGCTGACTGGGTGGCGCCCTGGCTCCGGCTTCACCAACACCATGCGTGTCGTGCCAGTGCCTTGATGGCCCTCTGGAGCCCCTCTTCTAGCCCCTGTCCCATCCCTTCCCCCATCCTTATTATTAGGCCAGCAACGCTTGTAGTGCTCACTCTGGGCCATACCGTGGCGCTGTTGGGCTGGGATACCCAGGAAAGTTAATTCCTTTGAAGCACAGACTAGAGCCCAGCTGTCTAGCTGGGGATGAGGGAGGAATGCAGAATTGGAAGCCCTCTGCCTTTATCACCAAAGGGCAGCAACATGTCTGTGTGTTTTGCTCCTGAAGAAAGTTGCGAGAGAACTCCCAGTCCTGGCCTGGAGTCAAGAGACAGCAAGAGTAGGGGCTTAGGGCATTGGGCCCAGGTTCCTGTGTAGATAACCCTCGACCCTGGGCCTGATTTGCTTCCCCAACAGCTTTGGCCTCCCCCTCTCGTCCTTGTGCACTCCACTCAGCTGTGACTGCAGACACACACTCCGCTCTCTACCTTCTGTTCTGCTGCAGTGGCTCCAGGCCTGTTGCTATAGTGCCCACCTGAATGTCAATAAACAGCAGCTGAAGCACCTGTGTCCTGTTCTCTTCTGCTGGGGGTGGGGGGAGTGGTTGAGCCCTGCCCTCTGAGCAGGTGAAAATGACAACAACCTTGTGCCTGGCCTCGGGTGCTATACCTCTACCAGATGAACTGCAGGGCATAGAGTAACTGGGAAAGCTGCAGCTGAATACTAATGTTGAACATCCTTATAGAGTTCTTGCCTCACCTGGGCTGTGTTGGTAAGCACAATATTGTTTAAGACAAAGACGGGAATGGCCAGAGACAAGTCCAGCTTGGACCTATAATGAGTCCTAGACTCAAGGGGTTAGATGACTTTTGTGCTGGTGGGCTGCCCCTTGTGGTAGGTGCCCCTTGGTGGTTTTGTGGGATGAATCCCTATTTGACACCTGAGGCCCTCAGGTCCCACAACACTTTATTTCATGGCCCTCTCTGGAATAAGGTGCAGATGGAACAGTAGGACCTTACTTTGCTTCTTGTCACTCCTAAGAGCCAAAAAAACGATACAGTGGAGATATGAGGCCTGAGAAACTGAAGCACCTAGAGTTCAGCCTAGTCAACAAAAGGGTTAGGACAACTATAGAGTAAACCAAAGGCTCCTGAGTTAGCTGATTACCATCACCCAATGTGCGGACCTATGATGATAATTGCAGGCCTGGATTCTCGGACCTCATAATTTGCCAGATCCAACGAAGACCTGTCTGCTGCTGGGCCCCGCGAATGCGATTTGAGAGCGGGGAAGGTTCCACCAATGATCTGAGCTAATTCTGAGCCAGCGGCCAATGGGCGGGTGGGGGTGGGCTTTCCCTTGGGTAGGAGGGGCCCAGAGGGCACTGTGTCTGGCGCACGGTCCTGGGCTTCAGAAGAACGCGCTGCGATGACCGCCCTGAGCCATAGCGAGCCTGTCGAGGCGGGCAGGTAAGGGCGGCGTCCCTGGGCTCCGAATTCCGGAGGCTTGCGGCGAGGGCAGGGCGGCTCTGGGAGCATATCGCCTGGGCGTCTTCCGCCTGCAGATCACGCACTTTCCCGGCCACGGGAATTCCGGTTCGGGTCAAGCTTTCCTGGGACCCTGTGCCGCCTCCTTGCTGTGAGGTTTGCGCGTCGCATGCGATGTGTCCGGGGATCGGTCTTGGCGGCTTCGGGCGAGCGGAAGGCACGTTCCTGTGCTCACCTGTCGGCCACCTTCGCGGTCCATTCATTTGTGTTTTCATTCATTTCTCACCATAACGACCTCCCAACCCCGATTGCCTCCATCCACCAGCTGGCTCTTCCCTGCCGGCCCCTGCAAAATCAGTCCTCTCCTCTCCCTGCGGGATCTACTCTAGGAGTGCATGCGGCTGCCCCGGAGGCAGCGTGGAGCTGTCCCAGCACGACTCGGCCGCACCCCGTTCACCAGGCCCGGGCGGGCTGGGGCCGGTCTCCAAGCCCGGAGAGCTGGTCCAAAGTCGACCTGGGAGGAAAGGAAAGTTCTTCAGCTAGAGGAGAGTAAGGGGGAAGGGAAGACACGAGGTGGCATCTGGCATAAAGAATGGGAGCTGGGAGTGTAATACTTACCTAGCATGCACAAGACTCTGGGTTCGATCCTCAGCACCATATAGACCAGCGCGTCGGTGATGCACACCTACAATCCCTACACAGTCTAAGATGGTTTAATCTTGCTAGCCTCTGGGAAACTCTTACGTGAGGTGAGCCGAGATTCAGAGTGATCCTGGACCACATAATGAATTCTGGACCAGTCCTGGAGAGTGGGGAATTTAACTCTTGAAGTCTTGAGGTTCTGTGGATGAGATTATTTGGGCAGAGGTCCTATGGATGAGATTATTCGTGCAGCTCATGAGTGAAACTAAATTCCTACTCCCACCCAGTCCCAAGCCTACACAGCTGGACATCCCTGCTAGCCAGGATGGATTTAGGTAAGGCAAATGTGATCTCGTGTATACATTAACCCTGGAAACACAGGGGTGTGAGTTTAGCCTTTCAGCCCTCAGCTTGAGGAGGTGGGGTGTTCAGCTAACTGCCCCTGTCTCTGCTTGCCACCTCCCTCAACATACATGATTGTGCAAAGGTGCCTCTCCTTGTAGAGACCTGGCAAGCTAGATGTCCACCCCTCACTTGTTAGCTCTGAACTCCACTCCTGATGCAGTAAAGACAAAGGATTGCCGGAAAAGATGGGTAGAAGGTTCTCCCAGCCTGTAGACTGCTCTGCACTCTTCTCAGACTGCCTCTTGGAGTCCAGCACAGTGGGCACACTCTTAGAGATTATAGTTTGGCAGCCATTAAGGTGTCCTCAGTGGGTATCTTAGGGCAAATGAGCAGGTCCAGAGGGCAAAGCTGACTGGTGTCTGCCAAGCGTTCAGGAGGTCTCTGCTGGAGCCAAGAAGTTTTTCTTAACTTCTCTTGAGGGCAAAGATTTTCTAAGTAGCCTGGAGAGGTCAGCCTGGCCCCATCCGGATCTTCCTGTTGCTTTTAATTTTCTGAGCTCAGGTGGGTATCAAAGTTTTATTTGGAACTGGAAATCCCTGTATGCTAATTCATACACTGGGGGTGCTCTGGTGACCCACTGAGGGTGAGGATGACAGCATTCAAGATGGTTTATGCTTGCTAGCCTCCAGGAAGCTCCTCCATGATCTGCTAGTGCCTGTCAAGGTGACTCCACCCAGCCCTTAAGCTGGCTAAGCTGTGGCTTTGGCTGTTGAGAGACATGTTCCCTATTTATAAGACTGGCAGGAGGAGCTTCACTCTGAGAGTCAGAGATTCATTCAAATGCTCTTCCCATTTTGCTGTGACTTGGGACAAATCATTTCCTTCTCAGGAGAGATGTGACTTGGATTCCCTAAAAAAACCCCTCCACACAGTCAGTGTTCTGCTAACATGTTTCCTCTTCCATTTCTGAAGGTGTCTCATTTCTTCTCATATTTGGCCCTTTGCTGTGACATGCCTTGGAAACCCATCAAGCCAAGAAGAGTGTAGTGTTCCACTTCCATGTCTAGAATCTGAGTCTGGAGACTGGAAAATAATGTGTTTGTTTTTCTCTGAGAAGGGACGACAAGTTTCCTTTAAATTTGTTTTGTTTTGTTTTTTGAGACAGGGTTTTTCTGTAGCTTTGGAGACTGTCCTTGGCTAGGCTGGCCTCAAACTCATAGAGATCTGCCTATTACTGCCTTCTGAGTGCTGGGATTAAAGTGTGTGCCACCAATGCCTGGCCTTCCTTTAATTCTATTCTATGTTTGATGCAGTTATAAGCTTGACAGAGGTCAGGCTTGACCTCTTCACAGGGGCTATAGGGCATCAGTCTCATCACCATTCTTTCTAACCTGTAAGCTATGATTAATTCTCCTACCTGTTTACTAATGGAGGAGAGGAAGGGGATTAGGTAGATAGCCCTAAGAATGATTTTCCTGAAGTTGGGAGATGGCTCAGTAGATAGCCACACTGTTGTTTAAGCATGAGGGTCTACTCTCCAGATGGGTATGGCCACTTATACCTGTAACTCTAGCACTAAAGAAGGAAAAGAAAGCCAGGCAGTGGTGGTGCACGCCTTTAATCCCAGCACTTGGGAGGCAGAGGCAGGCAGATCTCTGAGTCTGAGGCCAGCCTGGTCTATAAAGTGTGTTCCAGGACAGGCTCCAAAGCTACATAGAAAAACCCTGTCTCAAAAAACCAAATAATAACAATAATAATAATAACCACCAAGGAGAAGATAGAGACTTATTGGGGCTTGCTGCCTGCCAGCCTAGCTCCAGGTACAGTGAGAGGCCCTGTCTCAAGGGACAGAAAGTGCTAGAGCAGGGCATCCTCCTCTAGCCTCTTTGAATGTGCACAGGCCTTCAACCACGACACTTCCTATGTGACTAAGAACTCGGTTTCCCTCAAGGTGTACCTGCCTGATGACAGCATGCATTACTCTTAACCATATAGGCTTCAAGGTGACAAACTTTTTCCCTTCCCCTTTTTCCTACATTTGCTTATTTTTGTTAGTTAAGAAATGCTTGGTTAGAATTTAGAGTTAGTTTGACTAACTGAATCAATCTTTAAGTCAGCTGTTTTCAACCCATGCATCACTAGCCAGTTTTTTTGCGGGATCACATGTTAGATATTTACATTGTAATTGATTAACAGTAGCAAAATTACAGTTATGAAGTAGCAGCAAAATAATTTTATGGTTGGGGTGACCAATAATTTCATGATTGGGTCTCACACAGCATTAGAAAGGTTGAGAACCACTACTTTAAATCCTTGTCCTAAATTAATATTTCCTCAATGATGTTTAAAATTACATCTACTTACTTACCTACCTTCCGACCTGCCTTCTGGCCTACCTATCTTGCAGTACCAGATACTGGCTCCAGGGCTAGGCAAGTGCTCTGGCAAGTAGGTATATTCCCTACTCTCTCAATTTTTTAAAAATGTATTATTTATTATTGATTTTTCTTTTCAGAAGGTTCTTGTGTTCACGCAGGCTAGTCACATACTTGGTCTGTAGCTTAAAATTACCTTGAGCTCTTTTTTATTTTTATTTATTAGTCTCTGGCTCATGAGTGTTATGGCACAGGTGTGAAAGTCAAAGGACAACGTTGTTTTTGTTTTTGGGTCAGGGTCTCATTGTGGAGCCCTAAGTGGCTCACAGAGTCCACCCACCTCTACCTGCTGCGTGCCCAGAGTGGTGCCTGCACCACCACACCTGGCAAAGGAGAACTTCTGGGGAATTTTTCTCTCCTTTCCACCATAAATGCTAAGGATTGAGCTCAGGTCACCAGGCTTGCCAGGCGAGCATCTCTGTCCTCTGTGCTACCTCACCAGCCTGATCTTGAACTCTTGATCCTTCACCTCAGAAGTGCTGGGACTACAGGCTTGGGCCCTACATCCATCTACCCAGCACTTTACAAAATTTTACTGGTTGCCCTAAACTTTCAATCCTCCTGCGTCTGCCTTCTGAGTAGCTGGGATTACAGGCTTACATCACTAAGACCAGCTCGGAACTTTTTTTTTTAGTGGGAATAAAAAGCACTTAAACATTTTGTTTAATTCTCACCTGAATTGCTTTCCTTCTTCCTGAGCTGACACAGCATAGCAAAGTTTTATTAAATCGTTTTCAGAATCCTTATGTTATTTCATCAGCTTACATTTTCTTCTCTGAGGGTCAATGGCAGCCTTGGTTTGTCTGGGCATCTGTCTCTGCTCATAAAACTGCTCTTTTCTCTTTTCAGCTTGTGTTCAAATTAACCAGATGACTCAAAGCTTGCCAATAATCACTCAGGCCACACAAGACATTATTTACATCATTATCACCACTGGAGCCTTTTTGTTTTTCCTTGGTGGTGCTGGAGAATCTAAGGAAGGGACTCACACACACTCAGCATTCATTCCACCACTAACTATGCCCCAGACTCCAAAAATAACTTTTGAACCTTGAAGGGCTACTCAGAAATTTAATTTTATGGTAAGTCAGTGGCAATCAGAATCATAAGACTTCTTTTGTTACCAAAATGAAAACTGTGTTAACTTCAAATTTTTTTTCATTTCAGTGTGTGTGTGTGTGTGTGTGTGTGTGTGTGTGTGTGTGTGTGTGTGTAAGAGAGAGAGAATCACTGTAGCACAGACTGCTCTGAATGGATTTTATGGGTTCCTCTTCTCTTGGCCTCTGAAATACTGAGATTGCTGGCATGAATCACAGTGCCTAACTCCCAGTTGGTGGTGGTTAAAATGTTGGAGTTGAGGAGAGGACTCAGCTGTTAAGAGCACTGACTGTTCTTCTAAAGGTCTGGGGGTTGTTCCTAGCACCCAGCTTGTTCACAACTATCTGTTAACTCCAGTTACTTAAGATTTTATGCCCTCCTCTGGCTTCTACAAGCATCAGACTTTCAAGGAGTGCAGACAAATATACATGCAAGCAAAATACCCATGCACATAAATTAAAATTTGAATATATATATATATTCCTCAGATTCCCTGATTTCATATAAATTGGGAGTTGGACCCAGATTCCTGGCCAAGTAGGGAGAGTGTTTTACTCTCTGAGAGACATCCGATGTCTGGTTCTGTCCCTTTGGGCCACATAAGTAGCCCCTGATGGTTATGTCATCTAGACCCATCTTATTAGAGACAAAAGGAATATGAATCTAATTCTGCATGGCTTTCTTCATTTAGCAGGTGGGTTCTTTCTGTAAAAGGTCCCCTCTTTGATTATGTGGCTACTCTGAGAATAGTTAGTACTAGGCAGGCAGAATAAATACTTGGCTCTTCCTTTTTTTTTTTTTTTTCAGGGCCTGGAGATAATAGCTTGGCAGTTAGTTAAGCACTCTGGCTGCTCTTGCAGAGACTTACCTGCTGAGCTATCTCCTCAGCTCAGAACATTTTTTTTTTTCTTGACCTGAAATTCTTTGATATGAATAACATTAAACAGGTTGTTTTGTGTTGCTTTTTTTCCTTTGGTCTTTTATGTCATTTCTAGGTAGGTAGTCAATGTGATACAATATCAATAGTCCACGTTTTCAGAAAGATCTGGGTCTGAGGTCCTACTCTACAAGTTTCACCTCTGAGCTCCCCATTCTGTCCATAAGACATTCATCTGCGGCCTCGTCAGAGATCCCCAGGCTAGACATTCTATGCAGCTTGTACAGAGTACGTGTTCACCCAGAGCTGTCTTCTTTGAAGTGCCTCCAGCTTGGAGAATTTGATGATTCAGCACCAGCTAGCTCTTAGTGCCTCCTCTGTGTTCCTTTTTAAGGTGTGAAGTTTGTTCTGCTTTAAGTTTTGCAGTGCTGAGGAAAAACCCAAGGCATTGCTCAAGCTGGACAAACACTCTGCCATTGAACTACATCCTCAGGTGTCATAGTCAGGGTTTCTGTTGCTGTGATGGAACACTGACCAAACCTAAATGCGGAGAGAAAAGGGTCTGCTCCAGCTCACAGCTCTCAGGTCACACTCCATCACTGAGGGAGGTCAAGGCAGGAACTCCAGGCAGCAACCTGGAGGCAGGAGCTGAAGCAGGAACTATGACAGGAACATTGCTTGCTGGCTTGCTCAGCCTGCTTATTTATAGACCCCAGGACCACCTGCCCAGGGGTAGCCCAACCTGTAAGGGCCTGGGCCCTCCTGCCACGATCACTAATTAAGAAAATGCCCCAAAGGCTTGCCCCATTGCTCAGTATTTCCCCCCCCCTCCCACCCCTAGACTGAGTTTCTCTGTGTGGCAGTTCTAGCTGTCCTGGAACTAGCTCTGTAGGATAGGCTGGCCTTGAACTCACAGAGATCTACCTTCCTCTGCCTCCCAAGTGCTGGGATGAAAGGCATGTGACTACCAGTTGGCTCCTTTGCTCAGTCCTAAGGAGGCATTTTCCCAATTGTAATTCCCTGTCTCAGATAATGCAGCTCTTTAGCTTGTATAAAGTAAAATAAACAAAAAATAAAAAAAAACAACAATAACAACCAGGATACCATATCAAATTTCATTTATGTATGTATATATGTATGCATGTGTATGTATATATGTATTTTGAAACAGTGTCTCTTTATATACTCCTGGCTGTCCTGGAACTCACTGTAGATCAGGCTGGCTTTGAACACAGAGATCCACCTGCCTCTGCAGGTGTATGTGACTGTGTAAAAGGTGTACCCTTTAATCCCAGCACTTGGGAGGCAGACAGAGGCAGGCAGATCTCAGTGAGGTCAAGGCCAGCTTGGTCTACAGAGCAAGTTCCAGGACAGGCTCCAAAACTACAGAGAAACCCTGTCTAGAAAAAAAACAAAACAAAACAAAACAAAACAAACAAAAAAAAACAAAACAAAAAAATTGTTTCTGTTTTTATCCTAGACCTTTATAGAGTTAGATTTGTAGGTGTTTAGCTGGGCATGCTGATGTGTGCCTATAATCCAGCACTCAGGGATACCTTGAGTTTAAGGCTGTGTCTCAAACAAAGTCAAGAATTAGAGATATTAGATGTTTACTGTGCCTGAACTATATTTTTGTGAGTGATGTGAGACAGGCTTTGTCCCATTTATTAGACAGCTTAGTTTTCTTATATCCAAAGATGACTGGCTGAACTCCTTATACCTCATTAATCTATCAACCTTTTGCAAGCCAATAAATACCTTTGTAATTTGTTCTGGCATTTGGTTGGGTGAAGCTCCACATTTTCTTTTCAAAAATTTTTCTGTTTTCATGCATACAGTCTTCCAGATCAAATATAATGGAGGGCCATTTAGAGTCAAGTTACCAAGTTTTCTCCCTCCCCTTATGTAACCTAGGCTGACCTCCAACTCATTGTCCTCCTGCCTCAGCCTCATGACTGCTGTGATTCCAGGCATGCCCACCACACCGAGCTCAACTGTAGATTTCTGTGTTGGTTTTGTAACAATTAGACTAACAGTGAACTCTTAGGGCTGAGGATGCAGTTGGGTGGGTTGGTAGAATCTCTGTCTCTTTCTCCTGAATCAGAGATTAAGTGTCTGCCTCAAATGCTCTCCATCTCCTCTCTAGGGATTAAATTCAAATCCTCATTCTTGCATGACAATTGTTCTACAGACAGGGCCATTTCAGCAACTCCTTAAGTTTTTTATACCATCAAATAGCAATGGTTTCTACCACCACTCCCCGTGTGTATGTCTCTCTCCCTTTCCCTCCCCCCTTTCTTTTTTTTTCTTTCTTTCTTTCTTCCCCCCCCAAGATAAGTGTTTTTCTGTGTAATCCTGGCCATGCTGGAACTTGCTCTATAGACTAGGCTGGCCCCGAACTCAAAGTGTTGGCCGCGCCCCCAACAAATGTTTTTTTTTAAATATTTAAATCTTTATTTTTCTCAACTTTTTATAATGGCTACAACCTCCATGTGTTAAATAACAGTAATGAGAGCCACTGTTTTTGTTTTTTTAATTAATTACAGAGTTTGGGGTGCTCCCTGGGGAAGTGGGCCCCAGGACCCAGCAAGCTGCCCAAGACTGGATCATTGGTCAGGAATCTGCCTGGGGAGCCACGTTGTCGAGAGCGTGCCACAGGGTGTGGACTCTAGCCCCGCCAGGGGCGTGCACAGTCTCGGCCAGATGCCAGCTCTGGTGCTGGGCACAGCTCCAGGAGCCAGGCACCGATGGGGTGCGGGCTCAGCATCCCAGGAAGCCGGTTGGTGGGAGCACTGCGCCTGCCCTCACGTCAGGTCTCCCCATCTGCGCTGTGCACTACCTTTGGGCCGACCCATCAGCTCCACTCATCAGCTGGCAGAGGGCTGGGCCGCGCCACGGTGACGCGATCAGTGTCGCTGCAGGCGCCGCCTTGGGAACCACTAAGTGTGGTACTGGAATTCTGGGTGTGGCTGCCACTAGGGATCCGAGGGACCTTGGTCTTCCTAGTTCCTTCCAGGGCTGGTTTAGAAATCAGACTTGTGGTTGGTGCGACCTTGGGGTGGAGGAGCAGCAGGTGAGAGTGGCTGGAGAGTGGGGAGATGTGACAAGGCAGTGGGGCAGCACCCAGTCTCCAACAAATATGCTCAACTGTCTTTAGGGATCAGGAGAGAAGTGTACCGCCCTGCCCAATCCCAGCGACCATCTCTTACTGGAAGTGAGGAGAGGTAGGCAAGCATCCCAAGCTATTGTGGTACTGAGCTGACTGGTGGCCTAGTTTCCTCACATGTGGTTAGAGACTCACTGCCCCTCCTAGTCACCAGGCTGGAAGGAAGGAAGGAGGAACCAGGCCCATCACAGCACTAAAATATCGTTACTACGGTTACCCAACTACGTGTCCAAATTCAAGGTCTGTCCTTCACTCCTCCTGTTACCTTCAGCAAACCTCAGCAGTTTGCCCTGCTGCTTGCCCAGTCCTCCTTGGGAAACTGCTTGTTTCCATGGCAACCTAGGCACCTGGAATATATTTTCTTTTCTATTTCTTTTGTTTTTCCTTTCTTGAGGGGAGGGGTTTGAAGACAAGATTTCTCCATGTAGTCCTGACTGCCCTGAAACTCATTCTATAGACCAGGATGGACTTGAACTCAGAGATCCACCTGCCTCTGCCTCCCCAGTGCTGGGATTAAAGTTGGGTGCCACCACCACCCAGCTTTTATTTATTTATTTATTTATTTATTTATTTATTTATTTTTCTATTTCTTGGACCATTCTTTATAACCTAATTTTGGGGGACTGCCCCTCTCTTTTTCTTCCACACATTCGCTAAGCCCTGGGTCTCTTCTAGCTCCCTCCTTCCTTCCCTCCCTTCTTTCCTGCCTCCCTCTCTCATTTGTATTGAGATACAATTCATACACCATAAAATTCATGTTTGTTTTTAATCAGTACTAAGGATGGAAACAGGACCGTATACATGCTAAGCACATGTACCACACAGTCTACCTGCTGCCAGTGATGTTTTCTTGTTTGTTTCTTTGAGAGAGGGTTTCTCTGTGTAGCAGTCCTGGCTGTCCTTGAACTTGTTCTGTAGACCAGGCCAGCCTTGATCTCACTGATCCGCCTGCCTCTGCCTCCCAAGTGCTGGGTTTAAGGTGTGCACCACCACTGCCTAGGCAGTGATGTTTATAGTTGAGTAACCATGACCACCGTCTAGTTCCAGAACATTTGCCCTCCAAAGAAACTAAATGTACCATTAGACACCATTCCCCATTTGTCTTTTCCTTGCCCCCATGGAACCACCAATCTACTTTCTGTCTTTATAGATTTGTTAATTTTGTATATTCCTTAGATATGTATACAAAGAGTAAATGGTCTTCTGTGACTGGCTTCTTTTAGTCAGGAGAGATGGCTCAATGGTTAAGAACAGCTAGGTTGGGTTCTTAGCCCTACTTCAGCTGGCTCACAGCTGCCTATAACTCCAATTCCAGGGGATCTGACATCCTCTTCTGGCCTCTGTGTGCAGTACACTCAATCACCACTCCCTATCCCACCCCCATAATTATTATTTTGTTCCTTTGTTTTGTTTTTTTGAGAGGGTTTTCTGGCTGTCCTAAAACTTGCTCTGTAGAGCAGGCTGGCCTTGAACTCATAGAGATCCACCTGCCTCTGCCTCACGAGTGCAGTATTAAGGATCTATACTGTCACTGCTCAGCTAATTTTAATGTTTAAAAAATATTTATTTATTATGTATACAGTGTTCTGCCTGCATGTATGCCTGCAGGCCAGAAGAGGGCACCAGATCTCATTACAGATGATTGTGAGCCACCTTGTGGTTGTTAAGAATTCAACTCAGGACCTGTGGAAGAGCAGCCAGTACTCTTAACCACTGAGCCATCTCTCCACCCTGTTTTTAAAATTTTTATGTTTGTATTTTGTGAGTATGAGTGCTCTTTATTGATAATTGTGAGCTACCATGTGGTTGCTGGGAACTGAACTTAGGAACTTAGGACCTCTGGAAGAGCAGCCAGTTTTTTTATTATTATTATTAATTTGTTTTTTACATTCCTATCCCAGTTCCCCCTTCCTCCTTCCCTCCTTCTCCCCTATTGATGTTTAATAAGAATCAGGAGAAACAAATAAGCCGAATAGATTTTTTTCAGGGAGAAATAACTTACAACATAGACAGATGAACACAGCAGGTTCCTGGTCCCAAGGATGCCTCTGGATGTTCTCCTGTCCCGGTGCTGCAAGCAAGAGAGCTCCTGGAACCCCTTCCTCAGACTTAGTTCCCCCAGGTAACATCCGCCCCTGTCTCCACTCCCAATGGTCGTGGTCTGTGCCACAGGTGCAGACAAAGCAAATATCTCACTACACTCCCCTACTTCCCCCGACCCCACCTCCTATCTGCTCCTCAGAGAGGGTAAGGCCTCCTCTAGGAAGTCTACTAAATCTGTCCCATCATCTCCTTGAGGCAGGACCAAGGCACCTGCCCATCCCGCACACCCTGGTGTCTAGGCTTAGCAAGGTATCTCTCCATACAGAAGGGGTTCCACTAAGTCAGTTTGTGCATTAGAGTTAGGTCTTGGACCCACTGCCAGTGGCCTCATATATTGTCCCAGCTGCACAATTGTCACCTATATTAAGGGAGTCTAGTTCAGTCTTATGCAGATTCCCCCATTTGTCCGACCTGAGTCAGTGATCTCTCACTAGCTAGGATCAGCTGATTCTGTGGGTTTCCCCATCATGGTCTTGACTCCTTTGTTCATATTATCGCTCATCCCTCACTTCTATTGTACTCCAGGAGCTCAGCCCAATGGTTAGTTGTGGATCTGCTTCCATCTGTTTCCGGAAGTGGGTTCTAGCTTCTCTGGGGTTATTGATTATAGGCTGGGTATCTTTTGCTTTATGTCTGGTATTCACTTATGACTGAGTATATACTATATTTGTCTTTCTGGTTCTGGGTGACTTTACTCAGAATTTTTTCTTTCCTAGTTCTGTCCATTGGCTGGCAAATTTTAGGATGTCATTGTTTCTTACTGCAGCCAGTAAGTCTTGACCACTGAGCCATCTCTCCAGTCCTTGGCTAATTCTTCAAAAAGATCCATTCACAATTGGTGTGTGTCAGTGCTTCTCTTTTTTTAGAGGCTGAAGAGAAATACTTCTTTGCTGGGTGCTTAGTCTGTTTGCACTCTGGCTTTTTTGAATAATGTTGCTGTGTTCACTCTTGGGTCGTATTTTGTGTTGATGTCCATTTCTATTTACTTGTTTTAGTCTTTTTAATTATGTGTATGTGTCTCTGTGTGGGTATGTTCATGCTAAGTGCCCATAGAGGCCCAGAGGTGTCAGGTTCCCCTAGAGCTGGACTTACAGATGCTGTGAGCTGTGTGATGTGGGCACTTGACATCCAAATCTGGCTCTGGAAGAGCACTTTGTGCTCTTAACCACTGAGCTATCCCTCCAGTCTCTGGACATGACTCCCACCCTTTGACCTCCCTAATGATCCCTCTGCGGCTGCCAGCTCCCTTCTCCCTCAGTGAATGTCCAGTGGATCTCAGCTACAGGGTCTTTGTTGCTTTGGAAGAGTCATCCTTGCCTTCCACAGGTGAGCCCCGCCTTTCTGATAGAATTTCTCCTGACACCCTTGCTTTTCCTCAGTGTATACGTTACAGGGTTGTAATTATGTACTGGTTTATGTAAATCTTTGCTTCATGTCTGCCTCCCTGGGCGGGCAGGCATGTGCAGGTAGTGAGTACCTGGCCTTCCTTTCCTGGAACACACAGCACTTACCCAGAGCTGAGGGAATAGCAAGCATTCATTTTTTAATTGGTATTTGTAGAAGGAAGGCAGTGGGGAGAGGAACTGGCATTCCTCTCAGCATACCATCAGCCCCTCCAGGGACAGGAGTCCTGACACAGGGCGGGTGGCCATCTGTAGGTCACCTAGCTCCCTGGCCTCTGTTTTTCACCTTCTGAGTGGAGACTTTCTTGTTTAGAAAGCAACAGTGACTTCTTCAAAGACCCCAACAGAAGTCAGAGGGGGCCTGCCTGCCTCCACCTTCACCCAGTCTCTCAGGGCCCCCAGGGCCTCACAGTTGCCTATGGTTCTGAGCAGAGTCTGATGTGTCCACAGGGCCAGAGGGATTCTGAGGTGAGCATCCTTAGATGCTAGAGTGGGCTCTGCTAGACAGTATCGATGTATAAACAGAGCTGACTTGTCCTCAGAGAGTAGCCACACCCCTGGCAGCCTGGGTTGGAGCATCTGTGTGGCCAAGGTTGTCTGTGTATCCCCTTCAGAAGAGTGGCCACTGGGAGTACAGGGCTGTTCTGTTTCTGACTGAATGCAAGTCTGTTTTTAGACCTGAATGACCTGCTTCTTGTGTAGAGATGGCCAGGTTCCAAGGGGCCTGCCAAGAAAAAGTGGTCTGTCATCAGGCCCAGGGGGGCCACCTCAACAGATGCTGCCCCAGCTGTGGGCACTGCTGGCAAGGCTGAGTGCCCACTGCCTGCCCTGATGTGGCCCCTGCTCTGTGGGAAAGCCTGGGTGTCCTGGGAGGGGAACGCCTGGGTCTCAGCTGTTTTCATTCTGCGGGCCTCTGAGCTGGGGCACAACAGGAGCAGCAATAGCTGTCCTCAGACTTCCAGTGGAGGGAGGAGCAGAGAGGATGGCTTCTGAGCTGTCTGGGTCTGGTGTAGGTGTGTGTTGCCTGGTCAGCAGGTGGGAGCCCTTCTCTGGTGTAGTCTAGGTACCAGAATGCCTTCTCCAGGCTTTCTTGTGTTGTGGGACAAAGAAAAGATTGAGCTTTGTAAGTGCCTATGAGGCCCAGCTATGCCTCACTTTGCTCATTCCTGTGGGGAGGAAGCTGTACCTCTAGGTACCTCTAGGTGTCCTTCAAGGAGTGTGGTGGGACATGGGGTTACAGGTCTCAGTGCTGGAAAGGGCAAGACTGTAAGAGTCCATCTCCCCCACTCACCCCACCTCTACCCCCACCCCTACCCCTACCCCCACCCCTACCCCCACCCCTATCCCCACTGCAGTTAGGCATCTTTCAGATCATCACACTGCACATAAACAAGAGAATTTTCCGTCCTATTTTGTAGAGGCATAGGCTCTGAAGGTGACAGGGTCACCAGAGGGTCAAGGTACAACCAAAGCTGCTGTCACTCCAGGGCTTGTGTCTGTGCCTTAAGAGACCTCCATTTCTGAACAAACTGCATGCACAGAGGAACCCTTTAGCTGGGAGTGTTTGTTTAGTCTGTGAATTATTACTGAGCACTTACTGTACACGTGAAACTGGGCAAGTCCCTGGAGTGTGAGAAACTGAGTGATAAGACTCAGCCTGGATGCTCATGCTTTATTCCCAGCACTCAGGAGACAGGGGCAGGTGGATCTCTGTGAGTTCGAGGCCAGCCTGGTCTACAGATCGAGTTCCAGGACAGGCACCAAAACTACAGAGAAACCCTGTCTTGAAATAGTCTATCAGTCAATTAGACAAACAGACAAAAACTACTCACGATGGAACTGGTTCAATGCAGTCTAGGGGAGGTTTCTGGTCAGGATGGAAGCCACTTCCATCCTCCAACAGGTGCAACTTTAGGGAGGCAAGAATGTTGGAGGACAAGGACAAGGGGATTCTGTCCTGGGTAGGAGCAGGCTGGCAGAGAATGGCCCAAGCACGGCTGGGAGGGCTGCTTATCAGCACCCTCCTTTCCAGAGCAAGGCCAGCTGAACACCTTGCTGTGACCTCTATCTCACAAGGAACAGGCTGGAAACAGGAGAAATAGGTTTAGGGCTCGTTAACTACAGGTGGTCTAGGCAGTGAAGGGCTTGAGGAACAGGGCGGATCTGGGCTGAGGCAAGAGACACAGGCAAATCAATGTCTTGGCTGTCACGGTGGGAAGATGTAGCCAGCCTTGCTCTCAAAATTCCCTGGGCAGAAAGACATATGTGTTTCTGAGTTCCCTGTAGAAAGAAGAAACTCCTGTTCATGTTAAAAATCATTTTTAAAGGGTTTATTTTTGTATGTGCATTGACATTTTTGCCTGCATGTATGTCTGCACAAGGGTACCAGATCACATACAGTTGTGAATTGCCATGTGGGTGCTAGGAATTGAACATGGGTCCTTTGGAAGAGCCGCTGGTGCCTCTTTACCATGAAGCCATCTCTCTGTTACCCATAGAACTCATTCTTGTGTAGCTACTGTCCACGTCCCAGATGGATGAGCCTGCCCACGCCTACTCCTGAGCTGCTAGCTCTCCCAGCTTGTTTGGTAATTTGAGTAAAGAAGAGAGGCCAGGCAGTGGTGGCCCAGAGGCAGGTGGATCTCAGTGAGTTCGAGGCCAGTCAAATTCCAGGACAGCCAGAGCTACACAGAGAAACCCTGCCTTGAAAAACCAAAAGACAGAGAGAGAGAGAGAGAGAGAGAGAGAGAGAGAGAGAGAGAGAGAGAGAGAGAGAGAGAGAGAGAGAGAGAGAGAGAGAGAGAGAGAGAGAGACTCAGGTATGGCTGTGGCTGGGTGGGTTAGTTGTTGAACACTTCCTTGGCAGTCTAGCCCTATATGGCTTTGAGAGAACACAGGAAGAATACAGTGTGGTTCGTGCTAGCTTGTACCACATGGGAAAGCCAAGCTGTCACTTCCTTGGCAGAGCATAGGAAATGGGCTGCATGGCCTTAGTAGGCAAGGGGAATCTCTAGTGACACAGAGGTCACCCTGTCTGGCTACAATGCACCTGAAACTTGGTATGGTTAGGACCCTAGGTAGGCTGGCCTTGGGAAGAAGGAGGCATGTTCTTCCCTGTGAGCCCCAGAGAAACGAGGTGGCAGGGTTCTCTCAGTGGCTTCTTAACTCTGCCTGCATGTTTCAGTTCACCTTGGAGTATTTAAAAGCCAGATCCTGAACATACAGCTGCCTCGTGTCCCAGTGATGCCGGTGCTGAGTGTTTACCCACACAGTGAATACTTGTGTTCACAAGGCTGCCACTAGAGCTTTTTCATTGCTTTCATAACAAGCCAGACCTGGAGCCTGAAATTGGTGAAAGAAAAGCAATAAATGACAGTATATCCATACAAAGGAATTGCTGGTGAAAATGCAGCTAATAAATATAACACAGCATGTGCTAGGGATATAACTCATTTGGAAGAGTGCCAGCCTAACATGCAAAGTCTTGAGTTCAGTCCCTAAGAGTGCATAAACTGAGCATGGTGGCATATACCCATAACCCCAGCATGTGAGAGATAGAGGCAAGAGGATCAAAAGTTCAAGGTCATCTTCAGCTACATAGCAAGTTCTAAGCCAGCCTGGGCTACATGAGACCCTGTCGCAAAAAACCAAGTCCTAAACAGATATGCATACAACACTGTGGAAATACCCTTGAATCTTCAAAAGCACCGAGATGGATGGTGTGACCCTACTCTTACAGAGAGGAAGCAGTCTGCTGCCAGATGTCAGGGTTAGGGTTCTTCTTGGGATGGTGGGGGTGAAACTAGCAGGAGAGAGAAGGGTTTCTGGGGGCTAGTTCCCAGGTGTGTGTTTTTGCAATGTGTTGAACTGCTTTGCATGGTGATATATGACTTTAATCCAGCACTCAGGAGGCAGAGGCAGGTGGATCTCTCTGAATTCAAGGCCAGCCTGATTTACATAGTAAGTTCCAGGACAGGACAGTGAGGGCTACATAGAGAGTGCCTGTCTTGAAAAAATAAAAGAAAGAAAGGAAGGAAGGAAGAAAGAAGTGTGTGGGAGTGTACAGCTCCTTGCATATGGTTTCTTTGCTAAGCCTTTGCTAAGTGTAAATTATACTTCAGTAGCAACCTAAAAATAGCCATTTAAGTACAGCTCTTGCATACTCTGGTGGAACTAACTGCTCTTAAACAGGGTGAGGCATTCTCTCTCTCTCTCTCTCTCTCTCTCTCTCTCTCTCTCTCTCTCTCTCTCTCTCTCTCTCGTGTCTGTGTTGTGTGTATGACGTGTGTACACACATACATGGAAGTCAGGTGACGGCATTATATCATCACTGTCCTTCCACCTTGTTTGAGGCAGGCTCTTCTGTTGTAGTTTGCTGCTGTTGTAAGCTGGGATATCTAGCTGGCCCTCAAGCTTCAGAGATTCTCCTGTCTCACTCTCTTGATGCACTGGAGTTACTGCAAGCTCTGCCTGGGTCCTGAGGACTCGAACTCAGATCCACATGCTTGCATGGCAAATGTTCTAGTCACTGGGCTATCTTCCCAGATGTTAAAAAAATTATTTTTATTTAAGAAAAAATTCTTTTGAGACAGGGTTTCTCTGTGTAGCCTCACTGTCCTGGAACTCAGCTCTGTAGATCAGGGTGGTGGCTTCGAATGCAGTGCTGGGGTTAAAGGCATTTGCTATTATTGCCTGGCCTCCCCAGACATTTGTAATTTTTTGAGAGAGATCTTAGGTTATCCTTAAACTCACTATATTTTGCAAGATGGTGTTGAACTCACCACCCTCCTGCCTTAACCTCCCAAGTGCAGAAATTACAGACCTGTACAACCACAGCATTGTGTTTTTTGTTTGTTTGTTTTGTTTTTTCTTGTTCTAAAGCCCTGCTGGTGATTCTAATGTGAATCCAATTAGTAGACCCACACAATGCTGACAGGAGGAGGTTAGGTGGGAGGTTAGCTGAGACATAAAGGTGGGGTGAGTAGCCCTAAGAGATTTGGAACTTCCATCAAGGCAGAGCCCCAAGCCCAGGTTGCTGCGCCTTGGCTTTTGAAGTTCTATCCAGGCTGGAAGTCTACCCAGATTCCTGTCCCTTGTGGTTACTTCCATGACTTTTGGATTTGTCATGTCAGAGGCCTGCATGGTGACGTGGCATTTGTCTGAGGAGAACAGTGTTGTTGGCAGATCTCTCCTTGGAGACCACAGAGGCTTAGTGTCCTGCTGGCTACAAGAGGGTGTATTGGCTCTGAGCCTGGCTTTGAGAAGAGTTGGCAGGACCCAGAGGGAGCTCTAGTATCTCAGAAGCCCACAAGAAGTCATCCTGGGAGAGTGTGGTCCCTTCTTCCACTGGGAGCTGTGGGGAAGGCCCCACCTGTGACCACTCTGGGCCCTGCTGGTTCAGGGGAGCAGGACCTGGCTAAACTTTCAGTTTCGGCATCAGCCACAGGCATTGCTACTGCCAGAGGCTCAGATGAGACCAAGAGGGAGCTCTGCTCTGAGGTTAGGAAGAACTAGGGCAGGGAAGGGGCTGCTAAACCAGGGGAGTCTTGTCTGGGCACGGACACAGGAGGAGCGCAGCTTAGGACGTTGGAGAGTTCGCCTGTGCTGTCAACCCAATAGATATCCCATGTTGTCTTGTCATGGTTCTCCTCCTCTTCCTCTTCTCCTCCTCCCCTCCTCTTCCTCCTTGTCTGTTCCTTTTTCTCTCTCTTTCTTAATTCCCTCTCTTCTCCTTTTCCCTCAGAGACAGTATCTCATGTCCTGGCTGGCCTGGGACTCATATGTAACCAAGGATGACCTTGAACCCCGATCTTGATGCCTCCACTTCTCAAGTGCTGGGATTACAGGCATGTGTACTGTGTCCAGCTGTCTAGTTCCCTTTATGCTTCTGTGTGCCTTCTGTGTGCCTCTTGATCAGTCAAGCAGGGTAGGTTGAGTGACTCCTGGTGCTAGGTCAAGACTGTCTGCCTCCCCCTCGGGCCAGGGCTCCTGGAAGGAAGAATCCAGCCGCCATGGATGACCTTGCCAGCTCCTGTCCATATCTTTTTTTCTTCCTTGCCTATGAGGCATCACTCATTTTCTGACTTACTCTTACTGTTTTCCCCCTCTTCTCTCTTCTTCTTTGGTGTCAAGAAGCATTCATATTCTGTCTCTCTCTCTCTGGGTTGGAGCTCAGAGTCAGCTGAGGAAGGAGGGGGTGAGGAATACAGAGAGAGGGAGCCAATGAGGGAAATGGGAACATTCTATGTGGGGTGGGGGGAGGCATCTGAACTGATGGCTCAAGGACTCAACCTCCCCAGGTAAATAAGCAGGGGAAGAGGTTCCACTGTGAAGGTCTGTCTGCTGTGCAGAAGGTGGTGAGCTACATGGGGTAGAGTAGCAAGTTGTGAAGGCAGAAAGAGGAGCAGGGCTGGGCATGGTGGCAAACTTTAATTCCAGCACTGGGGAGACAGAAGCAGGCCGGTCTCTAGGAGATCCAGCTTGGTCTCCTCAGTGCATGAGTTCCAGGACAGCTGGGGCTCCACAGTGAGGCCCTGCCAAAAAGAAACCACCGAACAGAAAAGAATCAGGAAGGTTAGGAGTGGCAGGCACAGGTGGGGGAGGGCAGGGCACTCCACAGAGAAAGGCAGGGGCAGAGCTGGGCTGCAGATGACTGTGAATGTTGGAGAAAGACAAATGTGTGGGGCCAAGGCTGGGGCAGGTGTGGTTAGGGAGAGGTTGCCAGAATCCAAGAAAAGAAAAGACAGTAGTGGGCTGGGCTTGTGTGCTATAGTGACGTGGATTAATCTGGTCAGGCTCTCAGGACTGTGTGGGGTGGAACGAGAATGAATGACTTTGGTGGGCACTGGGTACTTAGGGAGAAGCAGTCAGGACGGGGAACAGGTGGTTCTGAACACACTCTGATAGACCCCTCCAGACAACAGAGCTGAGGCTGGGGAGGCAATGAGTTGCCCAGGTTAGAGATCTGGGAGATTTGGGAGTTCCTGGAGACCGTATGGACTCTGTGGTGTCTGTGGGAGGCAGCTAGACTTGCATCCCTGGTTCCCACTCACTTGCCTCTCTCTTTTTGTTATATACCACCCTTTCTTGACATCTCCCTTTGCTGCTGCCCGGCTCACCCTGTTGCCCTATGACAGACCCCAGCCCAGAAACAGTGATAACTTCAGTAAGGTTCCAAGAAGGAAGGGAGGGAGGGAGGGAGGGAGGGAGGGAGGGAGGGAGGGAAGGAAGGAGGGAAGGAAGTAGGGAGGGAGGGAGGGGGAAAGGAGGGAGGGAGGAAGGGAGGAGGGAGGGAGGAAGGAAGGGAGGGAGGGAGGAGTAGGCACAAGTTCTGTACTGGCTAGTGGGGCTCCAGACTCCTGCTGCAGCCTCTCCTAGGCTTACCTACCTTTAGACCCAGCTCAGCTCAGGAGAGGACCTTGCTTGAGTTTTCATATCTTTGATCCTCCCTTTACTGTTGAAAGATGTTCCCATTTCCCTGTTCCATTCCTTTCATGGCCGTAGTTATTGTGGTTTATACAGATTTTGGGCCAGAGAGATGGCTCAGTGGTTAGGAGCATGTGCTGCTCTTGCAGAGGACCTGGGTTTTTGGTACCCAGCACCCACATCAGGCAGCTCACATCCACCTATAACTCCAGATCCAGGGGATCAATGTCTCTGGCTATTGAGGGCCCTGCACGAGTACACAGGACATAAAAGCATACACATATACTCATCAAAGTAAAAATAAGTTTTTAAATCTAAAAATTTTTTTTACAAATTTCAACATCCTAGACCCTGATATTGATTAACCCCACTGTTTCAACACAGGGATGGGGTGGGGCTAAGGATTGTAGATATGATTTATGACCCTTGGGTTATGAGAAACTGCTTTCAGGAAAAATTGGTGGCAAGGGGTTGGACATCAACTGCCTGCAGAGTTAGGTGGAGGGCCGAGCTCCCTGCTCTTAAAGTACCCTATGGTCCTCTGCATCAAAGTACAAGTAGTTGTCAGGTGCTCCATGGCCTGACAGGTTCTAATGTGAGTGCTAGACAACCACTCAGCCCAGCAGTCTTCATATGGCATTGTCGCTACTATTTCTTTCTTGTTTGTTTGTTTGTTTGTTTGTTTATTTGAGACAGCTCTGGCTGTCCTGGAACTCGCTCTGTAGACCAGGCTGGCCTGGAACTCACAGAGATCCACCTGCCTCTGCCTCTGCCTCTGCCTCTGCCTCTGCCTCTGCCTCTGCCTCTGCCTCTGCCTCTGCCTCTGCCTCTGCCTCTGCCTCTGCCTCTGCCTCCCGAGTGCCTACTATTCCTTCTTAATTTTTGTTACATTTATTGATTTGTGTGTGCTCACATGTGCATGTGTGTATGTGATGTGGGGATATACACGTGCTGCTGCATGAGTGTGGAGGTCAGAGGAAAATTTTGTGGGAATCAATTCTTTCTACCATGTGACTCACTCCCAGGGATTAGACTCTGGTCTTCAGGCTTAGAGGCAAGCACCTTAATCTGCTGAGCCATCTCACCAGCTCTGTTCTGTTTTTTGAGACAGAGTCTCAATAAGTAGTTCCAGCTGGCTTGTAACTTGCTATGGTAGACCAGGGAGGGTAGCCCCAAGCATGCTGGGATTCCTTGGTTCTGCTTTCCAAGTGCTAGGATCACAGGTATGTGTTACAATGCCCAGTTCATCGCCTTCCTTCTTTTCTCCCTCCCTCCTTCCCTTGCTCCTTCCCTCCCTTCCTCCCTCTCTTCCTTTTTCCTTCCTTCTGTATTCTTTAATTTTTATATATATATTTATGTGTGCATGTGCCTGTGTGGGGGCATATGTGTGCCTTGACACATGTGTCAAAGTTAGAGGACAACTTTGGAGAGTCTATTCTCTCCTTCCAGTATGTGGATCCAGGGATCGAACTCGGGTTGTTGGGTTTGGCCTTTATCCACTGAACCATTTTCCTGGGCCCACATTTCTTACTAGAACAGTCCCAGGCCTTGAATTTCCTATGTAATCAAGGATGACCTTGAACTTCTGCTCAAAAATATCCCCCTCAATTAAAAGGACACAATTTTTTAGCTATATAATTAACAAAGGTGAGAAAAGATTTCCAGAATAGGGCTTGGATGTGGGGAATGGATACCTTTTCTGGTGCTGGTCACTGGAGTTAATTGGCATAACATTTGGAAAACAGTTTGACTCTATCTCAGACTGGAGGTGGTGGTGCACACCTCCAATTCCAACACTCAGGAGGCAGAAGCAGGTGGATCTCTATGAGAGAGTTCCAGGACAGCCAGGGTAACACAATGAGATTCCAGAATAAACAAACAAAAAACTCTCAAAAACAAAACAAAAACAATCGCAGGAATAAATAGTAACATGGGAAAATTTGCCATGAAATCATGTGAAACAATAAAAGTCACATGACAGAATATATGGTATTCAATCCACATTTTTTGTTTGTTTTTGAGACAGAGTTTCTCTGGGTAGCCCTGGCTATCCTGAAATTGCTCTGCATGCCGTGCTGGCCTCGAACTCAGAGATCCTCCTGCCTTTGCCTCTCTGAGTGCTGGGATTAAAGGTATACATCACCACCACCCAGGAACTTTTAGAGAATTTTTTAATGGATTATTTCAATCATTTATAAATGCTTTATTCTTACCATATTCTCTACAGCAAACATAAAAAGTTAAAAAGAAAATCCCTCTAAGAAGTACGAAGTGATGAAACCAAACATATCCAGAAATTAACCTTAGGAGCCAGAAGGTCAAATCACTGGAATAGTCTGTCACTCTATTCAGTAAATACAGTCACGTGTCTTTTAGCAGCAAAGAAACATTCTGAGAAATGTGTCATGAGAAGATTTTGCTGTTGTGCGCAGACATGGTGGAGTGTGCTTATAGGAACCAAGACAGCTATGCCATCGCTGGGTGGTGTCATCTTAGGGAGTTATGTCAGAGATGAGTTACTCATCATTGGCTGGAATGGCATGCAGTGTATGGTGACATATGTGTCAAACCCTATGTGAGGTTAAAGAGAGGTTACCAATGAGGTTGCCTGGATCTTTACAATGTGATACTGGACAAGGCCTGTCCCTTGTCAAGGTTAACTTTCTCTGATCTGTATGACAGTGTGGTTGGAAGATGCCAGACTGAATAAACTCTGAGGGTCCTGGAAGACCTTGGGCCAAGTCTCTAATTCTATCTTAAAGAAGACAAAGTGTGTGTTTGTATGTTTGTATGAGGGCACACATGTGTGTTAGTTGTACACGCCCCTGTGTGCATATACGTGGGGGCCAAAGAGCAGCCTTGGGTGGTGTTCCTCTGGAGCTGACCTCCTTGGGGTTTTGTTGTTGTTGTTGTTGCTGTTGTTGTTTTGGTTTTTTTGGCCTGGAGCTTTCTTAGTAGGTTTGGCTGGCTGCCCACTGAGCCCACAGCCTGTCTCTGTTGGGATTACAGTGTGTGTGTGTGTGCTGCCGTGCCTGGTATTTTTACATGGGTTCTGAGGGTTTAATTTGGGTTTTTATGTCTGCAAGGGAGCACTTTGCAGACTGAGCCCTCTCTCCAGCCTGAGAAAGAGAGCTTGGCCTTGGCCCAGTCTCAGAACAGAGTTACTGAGCATTTGGGATTCTCACTTCCAATTCCAGCTCTTTATTCCAGTTGTTTACATATAGAGGGACCAGCACACAGGACCTCGTTCCGTATTCTAGACTTTGAACTGCCCTGTCTTGACCCTGCTTCTTGGCCACCCCTGTTCCTTTGAGAACCCCTGAGCTCACTCAGTTGGGGCTATGCTGACATCTCAGGCTTTACTGATGCCTAGAGAAAGAGGAAATGGGGGTCCTAGTCTGTGGAACTGGTGGGTGGAGGTGGGACCTCAGAGGCTACTGGGAAGGAAGCCCCACCTGTCCAGGGGAAGAACATCTCCTTCCTCCTGGGACATTTTTGAAATAGTTTGGCTGTCATTGCTGATGTACTTCAACTGTCTGAAGGTGACTGAGGCCTCTACTTCCTAGTCTGGGACAGTCCCACCCTCTCAGCTGCACTCACTTGTTGACCAACTGGAATCTACCTTCCACATCTCTAACAACATTTGATAAAGGATCCTGTACACTGCGGCCTTTCCCAGAACCTGATAGTTTACAGTAGCTCCTGGGGCACATTACAAACTTTTGCTTTCAGCATGAATATGCCTGTGTCCGTCCTCCAGGGCGGGGCTGGAGACTCAACACTTCCTGGACCAGCTAGCAGTTGCCTGGAAGTTACAACAAGGTGGACAAACTGATTTTTTTTTTGAGGGACAAGGCATTAACTGAACATTAGGTTTCCAGGAAAGACACTGTGAGAGACACCTACCAGTAGACAAAATGCAAATGAAGATGACACATTTTGGCCTAGCAAATTGGCAGAGGTGAGACAAGGCTAATATCCAGATTAGTGCTTGGATATGGGGAAATGAGTTCCCGCTCAGAAGGCTGGTTATTGGGTTAATGGGCATAGCATTTGAAAGTGGCTCCAAATTATGACATCTTAACTTTACCATGTGCATCAAGTAAGGATAGGGGACAGAACAGCTGCCCTGGATGAACACAGTGAGGCTAATAGAAAAGATACCCCCCAACCCTCCTTTCTAACATGAACACATTTTCCTCCAGCAACCAACAAATGCATGGAAAGACAGCGCCTCTGAAGAGCTCTGTGCCCTGCACAAAGAAACCAGAAAAGGCCCAGGAGCCCCCAGATGACAGGTAAGGTCCTGTCCAATCAGGGGTAAGTCCACACTTGTCAGGAGGTGACCTGCTAGTGAGGAGACCTTAAGGGACTGACTAGAAAGATGTCTCTGCCAGTACAGCACTTGTTTTTCCAAGCATGAAGACCTGAGTTCAATCCCCAGTGCCCACATGATTAGAAAAAGGCTGATTGTGGCAGTGTGTGTGTGTGTGTAATTCTGGTGCTGGGGAAGTAAAGACAGGAGAACCTGGGAGGACAGGCTAACTGGTGAAAGACCCTGCCTCAAAAGAGGTGGATGACTCTCTCTCTCTCTCTCTCTCTCTCTCTCTCTCTCTCTCTCTCTCTCTCTCTCTCTCTCTCACACACACACACACACACACACACACACACCACTAGCCCATGTACAAATATGAGTGGTGGAGGCACCTTAGGTCTGAGTTGGGCAGGACACCTTAGCACGCCTTGGGAGGGAACAGCCTGCTGAGGCCTCTTCCTCCCACCTTTCTAGCCTGTCCCAGTGCATTGGGACCTAGCAGGGGCCAGGCTTCTCAGGTTACCAGTCTCCTCCCTGCCCACCTGTCCTTGGGCCAACCTGGCCAGAGCAAAGCTTTTTATTTCAGCGCGTTCTTTCCTGATCAGTAGCCTCAGTCATTTTAGTGTGCCAAGTGCCTCAATGAGGAACAGCAGGCTGCCCCAGGAGGCTGCAAGGAGAGCAGATCTGTCTGTATCATGGCCCTAGAGCTGTGAGTCTCATGCTTCTGTCTTGTATACCCCTGCACTGTACTCTCTGGACCCACATTACTTGGGCCTCTGCCTACTTCTTGGCTAGAGAAATCAGAGTGTCTTTCTTGCTCAGGGCTGAGCAGCTGCTCAACATTGTGGGAGACTGAGGCTCAGGCTGAGCATACCTCTGTGGGTGTAACACTCAAATCTGCTTGGGAAGGAGGTCTCATGAGTGCCCTTCCCCAGAGATGAGTGGTACACTTGCAGTTCTTATCATATTACTGTGTTTCTTAGAGAAGGGCCTTAGTCTCCAATCTCTGCTCCAATCTTCTGGCACAAAGCCAGGGCAGAATTGGCACTGAGGACACATGGGCAGGACTCAAGGGTTCCTTGTCCCTGGAATGGAATGTCTCCTTTGCAGTCTACACTGGTCAGAAGGCTTGAAGAGTGAAGAGATAAAGAAGTACGGCCGGGAAGGGGTAAGTTTGTGGAGGCTACCTTGGTCTGCTCACTGAGGGAGGTGTCCTGGGATGCCCAAATTCACTGGCCTCTTGGCCACCAAGGCTGTGAGCAGGAACCCAGGAGACCTCAGTGAGTGCCCTTGTCTTGGTGGGAATGGAATGGTATGTCCCCTCTAGTCACTGGCTCCCTTTAAGAACTCAACATTTCCAGGAGATGAGCTAGGCTTGAACTCACCCTTCACACCTTTGCTCTTTACCAGGGGGGTCCCTATGGCATTATCTCCTGGTGGCTGGAGCAGGGCTCTGTGGTGGTCTGATTACTAGCCTCTCAGAGCTGGGTCTTATGTTTTCAGACACTGCTGAGCAAATACAACCAGCAGTACCACAAGCTGTTTAAAGACATCCCCTTGGAGGAGATGGTTCTCAAAGGTGAGCTGTTTCCAGGACAAGGCTGGCGGGCACCCAGGCCCTCTATATGTGGGAACAATTTAGATGCAGTTGGTCCTTTTTTCTTCAAAAGCATGAGGAGCCAGAGTGGTTTGGGATTGGGAGATAAGTTATGCAGGTTTGCTGGAGGAAAGGTAAGATAACCAGGTCGTTCTGTTCTGCTTTTACCAGTGAGGGGGCTATTTCCTGCCCAGGCCTCTCACCAAGCATGCAAGGACATTTGCACAAGCTAAACCCTCTTCTCAAGGCAGGGTAAAGCCTCTTCCTGAGGTAACCAAAATCCGGGCCTACAAACGTGGACAGGAAGTTACTCAGACCTTATCGGTAATAGAGAAAGAGGAAATATCTAGCAGTCTGGTGGGGTGGAGTAGGACACTCAGGATTCTCAGAAAAGCCCTTTGAGTGATTGGGGATGGGGACAGGAGAGTCTTGAGAATAGGTGAAAAGGATTGAGGCCCTGGGCTTCTCTGGGTTAACTTTACTCAAGGATGTCCTTTCTCCTGTGACTTCTCAGTGTGTTCCTGTGCCCTCCAGAGAGACCTCCTTCTACACGGTCGGCTCTATATCTCTCCCAACTGGCTCTGCTTCCATGCCAGCCTCTTTGGCAAGGACATCAAGGTAGTAATGAGTGGTGAGGGTTGCTATGACCCAGTAAGGCCCCTGCCTAGGAACCAGGGGAGGGACAGTCTCCTGTCCTGTGGGCATGCCTTTGCGTGCTCAGCATGTGGTGAAGCTTCTCACTGGTTGGATGAGCAGCAACAAGGTCTCTTACCCATGTTCAGGGAAGTAGCTCTCCTCCTTCTAAAACACAGGCTCCCATCTTGATCCTACATCTGGCCTAACAATTGACAGCTAAATTATACTGGCTTCAGATATCTCAGAAATGCTCTCAGGGCCAGAGAGAGGTGTCATTTTTAGGGGGAGTCACTAGTGTGATCAAGGGCCAGCTCAGGGGACTCTGAGTAGAGCAAAGGATTCAACAGAACAGCCGTCTTTGGAGTCTTGGACACCAGGGGTCATGTACAAAAGAGAATCTGAAGCTGCATGTCTAATCGAGGCTGGGCAAGGAGGCAGGACAGTTAGTTGGAAGGGGACCCTGGATGTGAATATGAAAGGCCTAGATGCCTCCTGCTACCACCCACAAACATGACTTCACCAGGGTGTGCGTTCTTGGCGGAGTGCCAGCTATGTCTATTCTTTGTTCCAGTGAAGAAAACGAAGGGCCTGTGTTCTTGGAGGGCTAAGAAGCATATCTCTCTCTCTCTCTCTCTCTCTCTCTCTCTCTCTCTCTCTCTCTCTCTCTCTCTCTCTCTCTCTCTCTCAGGTGGTCATTCCTGTGGTATCTGTGCAATTGATCAAAAAACACAAGATGGCGAGGCTCCTTCCCAATGGACTGGCCATCACCACAAACACCAGCCAGAAGGTCTGTGAGCCTCTGGGCCAACAACTTCTGTCCTTCTGCCCATCATAGTTCCAGAAACTCATGGCCTGATGCTGGCCTACTCCCAGACTTTTACTTCTCCCTACCCTGTAGCTTTCCCGAAGATGGTTCAGGCTAATGAGCTAGAAAAAACTTCCCCAGGTGAAGGTCTAGTTGGTTCTCATGGTCCATATACCTCTGTGCTGGTCCCCGATTCATGCATGGCTTGCTGGTACAGCAAGAAGCCCCATCTCACCTTAGTCCTTCTTTTCTTTTCATGTCCCAGTATGTCTTTGTGTCTTTGCTCTCCCGGGACAGTGTATATGACATGCTGAGGAGGGTCTGCACTCACCTGCAGGTATGGAACCCAGAGGCAAAGGTTGACCTGGGAGACTGCACCCAGGTCTTGGGACAAGGCAGTTAGGGGAGATTTGTATCTCTCTAGCACCTGGAATGGGAACAGTGAGAGGGGACTTACTGTCTGGGCTCCATGTACAGAGCTGTATTTGAACTGTGCATCACTGAGCTTATCTTTTGGCCAGTCTTTCTGTGTCCTCACATGTACATTCGCCCTCACCTATGCCTCCTTAGTGTACAAATAGACAGGGGCATACATTGCTTCTCAATATACACTCTGACCAAAGTGAGGAGGGGGAAGTAGAGAGGGGGCAGGGGCATAGAAAATGAGTTGCCTGGGATTTGATCCATTACAATAGTACAAAGCCCCCCCCCCCCCCACCATACACAAATTCTGTGACCTGGGCTTCACCTGACACAGGTAGCTCGCTGGTGAGGGCCTCTCCATGTTTGATCTTGCCTGTTGCTTTTCAGCCTTCCAGCAAGAAGAGTCTAAGTGTAAGGAAATTCCCCGGGGAAGCTGAGTGCGAGTCTCCGGTGAGAGCTGAGGCTGGGAGCAAGGGCCTGAGGGTGAGCAGGGCTCTAAAACTTTAGGACTACCATGTAGAATTAGGGCACAGGTTCTAGAGCCAGGGGTCACACTATGTTAAAGGTCTCCTAGACCACATGTCATTTGAAGCACATAGGCCCTCAGCAGGCTGGCTGAAATATATCCACCCCCCCCCACCACACTGGCTGGGTTGAGTCTCAGACCAAATAAATGCAAAGCCAGTTATCCATCCTCTTTCTTTTCTCAGAGGAAGGAGGACGTTCAAAGTCACAGACATATCCTTAGACAAGAACTCCAAAGCCAGGGGTTGGGGAAGTGGCTCTGTGGTTAAGAACACTCTGTGGTTAAGAATGGTTTCTGTTCTTACAGAGGACATACAAGCAGGGGAAACACACACACACACACACACACACACACACACACACACACACACACACATACACAAATAATTACATTAAAAAAAAAAACCCTCAAAGATGTCACTGACAACCCAGATTTTACTTTGCTCGAACTCCAGCAGTTTCCTCCAAGAGCTGAGGCCCTGTGTAGGGACAGCTGAGGGTTTTTGTTGTTGAGTTTTTTGTTTGTTTGTTTGTTTTCAAAATAGGGCTTTTCTGTGTAACAGCTCTGGCTGTCCTGGAACTCACTCTGTAGACCAGGCTGGCCTGGAATGCACAGAGATCCACCTGCCTCTGCCTCCCAAGTGCTGGGATTAAAGGTGAGCACCACCACTGCCCAGCTGGGATAGCTGAGTTTTGAGGGCAGAGATAAAGTGTCAGTGACTCCTCAGTAACTATGAAGCATTTAGCCAAGCATACAGTATATAGACTGCCATGCCAGGGACAGAAGCCAATGTCCCCTTTTGTATAGACAGAAATAGTAAGTCACCTCTGTCAAGGTCAATGGCTTGTTCAAGGTTAGAATCTGGACCAAAAGAAACCATAATTTGTACCATCTTAGGCTGTCTTGAACTCAGATCTGAGCGTGTACCCGGGTTGTCTGACCTAAGATAACCACTGTATTCTTCACTGTGGCCTTCAAAGTCATTGTTTGGGGGGAAAGGGGTTTCATTTTCTTCAGTGTTTTAGTGAGTGGTACATTGCTCACACTCATACAAGTGACTCAAATTAAACTCAGTGGGTCAAAAATAACAAAAATAACAACAAAGTGATAGGTGTGAAAGAAGGCGGGGACTGGATTCGAATACAAAAATGGATCAGCTGGGGTGGGAGAGAGAATGTTAAGAGAAGGCACCATATGGTTATGATGCATTGTATGAGTATTAAATTATTTAAAATGATGTACAATTCAACCAAATGTTTTTTCAGTAGTAATATTGAATGGTATAATTACAGTTGATAATACATAAAAGATGTTTTCTGACAGAGAAATGATACAACCAGGGAATATCCAGGAGAGTCGTGTTGTTATATTCTACTCCTGAGTAGACATCTGGATTGGTAATAGCTGGAGAAAATCTTGATAACCCTGGAGGGGGCTCCTTAGGACAAAGGATACTCACTTCCTGTCTTCTCCGCAGGAAGTCCTTATCCCTGAAATGAAGTGGAGAAAAGTGTGCCCAGCCTCCACGTCGCTGTCACTCGCAGACAACATCTCTTGTGTCTCTCGGATGCCCACAGACTCCCCAGATAGCTGCTTCCCTTCCAGGAAGCCTCCAGGGTCTGGTGAGTTCTGGATCTTGTCTGTGGCAACTGCTTGCAGAGTCTTAGCCTTTTCTCTTACTTCTATACAAAGAGCCCAGTGTGGCCAGCCAGGCTTCTGAGAGCTGTTTCTTTCTTTTTCCAAACCCATATGGAAAATCCAAGAGCCCAAGCAGCTTCAGCACATGAAGGGAGGGGGAGATGCCCCACTCTGGCTGGGGCCCGAAGTGCCCCAGGAAGATGCCTAGCTGCTCTCCCATTGCAGAGACCACCTGTGAGGAAGATACGTTGGAGGAAGAGCCCAGGATGGACCAAGAATTGCGGCTGTGGGATTCCCGGCTCCTCAAAGTCATCTTTGTGATGTAGGTGTCTACACTGAGGGAGGTCTTTAGCCCGGAGTGGTGGTGGTCATGGTGATTAGGTGTTTGAAACAGGTGTATTGAGTGATTATTGCCTAGACCTAAGGGGATGTTCCAAGTCAACTCCAAGTTCCTGAATGGATTCCGAAGGCCTCATGACTCATCCTCCCAGCTTTTTGTCTAAGTCTCTGCATTTAGACTTCAGGCAGTGCTATGGCAAGGGGCAGGGTAAACAATTGAGAAAAGGAAAAGTTGCTGCCCAGACATGGGGAGCCATCAGATAACTGAGAGAAATACTAGCCAAGGAAACACGTTCTCCCCACTGCCTATCATTAGGACAATTTTCAGGACCCCTGGTTTGTCTGTTTCCCTCTTAATTTTTTTTTCTTCTAGCATGTGTATATATGTATGCATGTTCAAATGTATGTGAGTGCATATGTATGTATGTATACACACACACACACACACATGCACGCGCATGCACATGAAGGCCAAAGGTTAAAGTTGCAAGTTTCTTTCCTGATAGCTTTCCAACTTATATATCAAAGCAGAGTCTCTCATTTGAACCAGCCTGGGGAGAGAGAGGCTATTGTCATTCCCCAGGTCATCACCTAGGGTCAGAACGTGGCTGAAGGGATGAGCCTCATTTGCAGAAGAGGGCATCCCCTGCTTGTAGAAATCAGGTGGCAAAAGTTGAGGAATCCCAGAGTTCTGGAGAGGGCCTGGGTCTGGGGCACCTCCAGACATTATCTAGGCCTTACCTTCCAGGGGCGCTATGATACATGCGGTCCAGTAGACAAAGGGCAAAGGGCCTCTTCTGTGGAGATTGGAAGATAGTAACAGGGATTGGGGGAGAAAGGAAGGCGGATGAGGGGAAAGATACCCTGATTTACTTGGCAGACTAAAAACCCAGAGTGGCTGGTGGTTCTTAAGCCCTAGAAAGCTCGGCAAGTGGCCATGTGTTCCATGGTATGGGTCTCTGGAAACAGACTGAGATGGGTAAGGGGAGATAGGAAAGGTCACACAGGGGGTGGGAACTGGGATATGGGACCCCAAAACACCCTCCTGGTTTTGGCATTGATGGGATTGATGGAGGCAGCATGAAAGTACAGGGCAGGGGATTGGCACCTCCAGAAACAGAATTGTTCGTTAATCACAACAGCTGAATGGCCACAGTTTCTCTGTGGAAGTAAGACTGTGTCTATGTGGCATAGGGTTTTGGTGTTTAATAGAACAGAAAAGGGGGGAACTTTGGGATGGAAGAGGCCATCCCTCTGAAGTCTGGAGGTGGTTGATATCAGTGGGTTTAGTATGTGGAGCTCAGAAGCCTCCACAGGTGTTACCAGGCAAGTCAACTTTCCTGTACAGAGGATCTCAACCCACCCAAGGCTTTTAGATTATTAACCCTTCATCTTCCACATCTTCTGTCTCTGCCATATAGTTTCATTTTGATTTCCAACCTCGGCCTCTCTAGGGAAATGGGGCTGCTGCCTTAGAGATTAATATAGCCTTAATGGCCATTGGAGAGGGTGTAGAAAAAACCAAGGTGGCTAGGAAGAGGAAGAGTTGGATAATAGCTTTGGTTGTCTGGCTTCCTTCAAGGCTTGACTGAAGGGCCTAGAATTCCTGCTAACTATAAGGACATTACTGTGATGACAAATCTCAGGCCATCCCTGTGACCTCTAAGAAAAATGATGCCAGGGTCTGTTTAATTAGCAGGAACCAAGGGCTCTTTAAACCTTCCAGGTTGGGGAATTAGGGTAGTTCTCATGCTATTTATTTCTAGTGAACCTCCACCAAATGCCCTTTCTTCTGGAGAAAGGCTCAACTCTTATCCTGGTACTTGATGCACATGCCTGTGATCCCATGCTGTAACTTGGAGGCTAAGGCAAGGAGGATCATGGATTTGAAGTCAGTTTGGACTACATAGTAAGTTCTAGGCCAGCCTGGGCTATGTATCCAGACTGTTTCAAAAACTAAACTAAAAAGCATATGGAGATGTAACTTAGTTGTAGAATGCTGGCCTAACATGCACAAAGCCCTGGGTTTGATCCCCAGCACTGTATAAATGAAGCATGATAGTATGTGCCTCTAAACCTAGCAGTTGGGAGGTGGAAAAAGAAGGCTCAAGATTCCAAGGCCATCCTTGACTACCTATCACTTTTGAGGTCAGTCTGTGCTGCATGTAATGTAACCCTGTCTCAACAAAACAAAACAGCGGCTATAAGATCTGATGCCCTCTTCTGGCCTCTGTGGCAGTTTGTGCATACACACACACACACACACACACACACACACCCCAAAACACCAAAACTAGAAAATCATGAACCAGAGTCAACCCCTCATTGCCCGTGTTTCTCCAGGATCTGCTTCTTAGTCATGTCCTCGTCCTATCTGGCATTCCGAATCTCCCGGCTGGAACAGCAATTATGTTCCTTGAACTGGGGTGGTCCACTCCCAGGGGACAGGTGAGGCCTTTTATCTTCCTAATGCCTTTGGGATTGAAAGTACAATGTCAGGCCAGGCTGCTACAACCCTGACTGAACCTGGCTCTGTTTTGAACTGGTTGGATGGCCCTAAGCAGGGTTGGGTGTGTGTGCAAGGTACCAGATCTCACTCTGGACCACTCTCAAGGGGAGCAGAGTCTCCAGGCCTTTCCTCTGATCTGAGCATCTTTCTTGTGTGCAGGTAACAGTCACTTGGCCTTCATTCCCACACCTTGTCCAAGGATGCTCTGGGTGCTGTGTCTACCAACGATTCCTGAGGTTTATACTGCAGTTATGCTGAGAATGAGAATGAAGGAAAATAATCTAGATCCTTCTTCCAGATCCCTCCCCCAACACTTCTTCCCTCAATAAGTGATCTGAAGTACCTGTTTACAGATTAACTGGCTCCTACAATTTCTGGACTCAAACAAAATGTTAGATCTTTTGATTTTTAATCAGGTGAGGTGTTCTGTACACTAAGCTTCAGCGACCACTTAAATGATAGAAAACATATTAACTTGGCTTTTTGTAAGCAGTGATTCTGGCACACTGACAGAGCCCTGGGGGCCTCTCCCAGGGACAAAGGGCATGCTTTGATACCTGGATTGCTGCTTGCTGTCATATGACACACTCCAGTGAGTATTGGGGGAGGTGGGGGTAGGACACATAACTGCCTCTGTGAGCTCTGCTGCCTCCCCACACTCTCAGAATCTTTGTTCTGGAGCCCTCAGGACTCCTCTGCAGGGAATCAGGCACCTCAGGGCTGGTGAGAAGGCTGGGATGTAGAGAACAGAGCTCATGGCAGGGGATTAGCAAGAGACCAAACTTAGTGGTCTGAGCTGAGCTGGGGCTCTGGGCTGGCCCTGAACTTGGAGAGGAAGCAGATGGGACTGAGATTGGAGGTCCCAGAATCCCTATTCTGCAGCAGCCTCCTCTTTGGTAGGACAGTTGGAACAGGGGCTTTGGTATGTGGTACTAGGCCTATTCCCAGTGGTCCACAGACATTTCCTGGACATAAGCAACAGGAAGATGAGGGATTTGACTTGAGGTCCAGCTGCTGGCGTACTTCCAGCATGGCCAACTGCACTGGTGAGGGTGGCTTGCTGGACAGTGGGATCTGTACACTAAGCTGCCAATTTTTGGCAGAGCTCACTCATGTCACCTGCAGTACATATGTTACAAGCCAGTCTGTAGGATCCAGTAATCTAAATAAGGTAGAGGTGTCTGGGTAGGACAGGGTCAGTGTAGTGACCAAGTAGTTATCTCTCTGACCCCTTGGGGAGAAGATTGGAGGTAATGAGATGGGTGCATACTGATGTTTTTTGCTGGGAAGCATCTTCACCAGTCCACTTTTCTTCTGAAAAGAACTCTAGTTCATCTTCTCAGGACTCTCGCCTGCTAAGACAGTGCCTTCGAAGGTTCTAGAAAGGCCTTGGGGAGGAAGCCAGAGGGTTCAAGGAAAGGCACAGGTGGTGGGTGGGGTGGCATTAGGAATAGCCACTGTTTCCTCCCTCTGATGCTGGGAGGTTCACTAGGAGAAGAAACCCAGGTGGGAATTATTGCAGATGTGATTGTCTCACTTAGGGCAAATTCAAGCAGGACTGGAGAAAGGACAGTAGTTGACAACTCCCTGAGCTCAGTCTAGAGGTTCCTTCATCATCTCCCTATTCCAGTTTCTAGGATTAAACATAGAGCCCAGTCTTGTGTGTTGTTTGTACCAAATCTTTACATCTCAGGTGAAACCCCATGTTCACTTTTCCTCCCAGGACCAACACCATCAAATGCCCATCCTTTAATGCCCATTCTTTTGTTTTAACCACTCCCCATCACACTTTTCCATTGAATTTTTAGGTAAACAATCCTCATCTCCCCAGGACTTTCATTCCCTGGACCCTACCAGAAGATGGGATAGCAAATCCATTCTCTGAACCTTGCTAGGTTGAGCCAGGGTTCATGAGAGGTGCCAAGTCACAAGTGGCTGTGCCATCATGCTATGGAAAGCATGGTCTCCAGCCAGCCCAAGACTCAGAAAGGGCAGCAGGCTGTAGGTAGCTGGCGATGGAGGTATACTTGGGGCCAGGGCCTTGAGTGATACATGTGTGTCCACTCCTCTGGAGGGTCCTCTCTCTGCTTCCCCCCTCTGTCCCCATCCAGCTCCTCTAGAGGAACTGCATGTCTGCTGTGATCATTCATAGTCTATGAGTATTTGTATATTCCCAATTGCATTGGCTAACGGTCCTCTGATTCCCCAAGGGTTTCCGTTCAACAAGAGTGGTTGTCCACCGTGGTGTTAGCCTTTGAAATAATAAAAAAAGGGGGTTTAATCCCAGGTATTAAAAAAATGTTTTTTTTTAAAAATAAAAACCTTGATTTTTCTAGTGTGGTGTGGAAATTCACTTTTATAGTGTGTATAGTGTGCATGTTCACACGTGTGTGTGTGTGTGTGTGTGTGTGTGTGTGTATTTAAGCCAGAGGACAACTTTAAATATTGTTCTTAGGCACCAACCACCTTGACACAGGGGCTTTCCATGGGCTGTAGTTAGAGGAGAGTAGACTGGCCTAGACAGCCCCACTGGCACTCCTGGTCCCACCTCCCCAGGCTACAGTTTCAAGCATGCTCCACCATATCTGGCTTTATATATGCATAAATATGTGTACACACACACACACACACAGAGTGGGATTGACCTCAGGACATCATGCATGACAAGCACTTCATTGAGTCATATCTCCAGTGCCTCCCCTCTTTTTTGGGGTGGGGTTGATTTTTCAAGACAGAGTTTCTTGTAGACCTAGCTGGCCTGGAATGTACAGAGATGCGCCTGCCTCTGTTTCCCCAGTGCTGGGACTAGAGTATATGCCATCACCACCTGGCTTTGTTTGTTTTTTGTTTGTTTGTTTGTTTGAAACAGTGTTTGAGATGTAGAGGCAGGTGGATCTCTGAGTTCAAGGCCAGCCTGGTCTACAGAGAGAGTTCCAGGACAGGCTCCAAAGCTACACAGAGAAACCCTGTCTCAAAAAACCAAAGAGAGAGAGAGAGAGAGAGAGAGAGAGAGAGAGAGAGAGAGAGAGAGAGAGAGAGAGAGAGAGAGAGAGAGTTCTTTGTTGTTTCCCTTGGGAGCACTGGGATTACAGATACTCATGGTAGCACATCTGCCTTTGTCAGGGGTTTTGGGGATCTGAACTCAGGTCTTCACACTTGCACAGCAAGCACTGTCATGTACTGAGTCATCTTCCCACCCCACTTAAATTTTTTTTTTTTTTTTTTTTTTGGATACAGGATCTGGCTTTATTGTCCAGGCCGCCCTTGATCTCCCAGTTTTCTTGCAATAGCCTCCTATTGTGTTGGGATTTCAAGATCATGCCACCATACCCTGTCTTGAAAAACAACAAACAAAAAAATGAGCCTGGGGGACTGGGTATATAGCTCAGTGGGTAAATCATTTCTCATACATGTATGGCTACCTGAGTTTGAGCCCCAGAACTGACTCCACAAACGTGTCCCCTGACCTGCACACACACACATACCAAGGTATTCATGTGCCCCCACACACATCACACACAACAGCTGTGACAAGAGGAATGTTACCCAAGCAACAATAATGCAATAATAAATTAAACTAAATTTAAAGATGTTAACTAGAGGCCATCAGCAAAAAGCAAATGATCCTATAGGAAAATAGGCAAAAGATTTGTATAAACATTTCTCTTAAATTTTTAGAAAATAATCATTAACCAATTGAAAAACTGGTCAGCATTTCTACTCGCATTAAAAACCATGGAGAGGCTATCACAGTGATTAGAATGGCTGCCATCAAACAGAAAATTACAAGTATTGGTGAGGCTATGGCACAATTGACTTCCATTGAACCAATGGAAAGAGGTTGTATGGCTTGTGGCTGGGGTGTAACACAGTAGGAGAACAAACACTTGGCTTGTTCAAGGCCCTGAATTCAATTCTAGTACTAAGGCAAGGAAGGACATAGTTGCTGTGACAAGATGAATGTTACCCAAACATTTTGTTTTTGCATATGTACTCAAAAGACCTGAGCACGTGGAGTGGTAGGCCGATTAGTGGTTGCTGGAGCCAGGTGCTTTGTGCAACCAGAAGAAATAAACATTTGAATATAATAGGAAAACATGGCTGACCAGTTGCAGACTTCTGAAGAACCTAGAGAAAGTCCAAGAAATTTCTTCAAACTACACTCCCATCTCTCATCTCCCTGACAGAGCACATAATCCCATCTTCCTCAATTTTGTGTTGAAATGAGCTAACCTCGTCAGTAGATACCCATGGTAGTACTTGAACAAAGGGGAAGGGTCCTGGAGGGACAGAGCATCTAGTGGAAAGGAGTGAAGGGTGCAGCTCAGTCTACATAAGATGTCCTCAGAATAAGAATCCTAGGTGCCCACACAACCCGCGTGATCCTCAAAATTGACCTCGGTGTCACTAGGAATCCTGCCACATGGATGAGCTCCCACAGCTGCTCTGCCTCAGAAGTTAGGAGATCTGGACAAGGGAAATTTCTTCCAGGAATTTCTCTTGTTTGTCTCAAGACTACTCAACATATCTTGACTCTAGCTGCCTCCCGTAAGAGGGAGAGAGCAAAAATATCCCACTAGGTGGCAGCAAAGGTCAGTAAAGGATTTCATCCCCAGCAAAAGTCTCTTCAGTTTATCTCCTCTCTGGGTGAAATCTGGCCCAGGCTTCTGGTTTGTAATGGAAGAACAGACTCTCCCGGCAGACAGAGGGGCCATCTCCCTCATCGCCTCTTCCCTCTCCCGGCCTGGCGAGAGGCGAGCAAACATTTCCAAGGACTCTCCAGATTTTCTGAAGGTTTGGCTGCCAGGAAGGCAGGCTGGTTTGGTGTGAAGAGCAGGTGTGTCTGGATTGCATGGGTGGAGGGAGAGTCACAGGTGGGGGGCTGAATTTCTAAGGGCATGGAACCCAGGCTCCCTGCCCCCATCCACTCTTGGCGTTAATAGCATCCTCTCTTTGGGCACAGAATGAGAGAAATTTGGCTCCAGTGGGGCGTGAACCAAGATGTCAACAACACTCCTTTTCCTCCTTTACTTAGGGAGGCTGGTTTGAAATGTAACTGCTACATATGCTGTGTGCGCTGAGGGTGTGTGAGAGAGGGAGGCATTTCAGCCTCTGAAACAATAGCTGGAGAAACTGGAGTCTTTCCCCCTGCACGACTGATCTCTGGATGAACAGCACCTGGTGCCCAGCGGGGCCCTGCTTACTGGGCCCCTTCATGTCGGCAGGGCTCCTTGCCTCCCTGGAATGTGTTCCTTCTTGTTTGGCACTCAGAACCTGGCTCCCAGCCAAACCTGGGGCTGCTTGGAATGTGATGCCCCCACTCACTACTCTCCCAGGGTCTCAGGGTTCTCTCTTCTGTCTTGGGGAAAGGGCGGGCCCATGTGCAGCCTCATCCCACTGCTGTGATGTCTCTGTAAGGACCTCAGACCGACTTCTGTGACTGAACACAGGAGCACTTGGGTGGAGGAAGAAGAGAGACACTACAGAGCCGGGTCTCCAGCAAAGCAGAGGCTGTGGCACATTGATATCTTATCCCCTTGGCAGTCTTCTAAATTGGGCTGGAGTGGGCCAAGAGTTACTCACAAGCTGTTCATTAACTTGCTAAATGCAGAAAGGTTGGCTTGGGCACCACTTTGGGAAAATGTGACACCCACTGCTTCTGGAGTCAGTGGAGCATGAAGGCGTATTAATTGGTGTAGGATTTCGGATGGAAGTTTTTCTTCGATGCTAGTTCCAAATAGCAGGCTAATCCTGAATGCCATATTCTCTCCAACACACAACTTCTCGAGAGCGGTTTATTAAGTGTCTGCAGTGAGCTCCTGAATGTATTCTTTTATAGATACTAAGATACTGACTACTATTTTTTTTTTAAACATTTAACAGCACACCAGGCCCTATATGATGTACTTTTTTTGTTTGTTTGTTTGTTTTATTTTTCGAGACAGGGTTTCTCTGTACTGCTTTGGAGTCAGTCCTGGAACTCTCTCTGTAGACCATACTGGCCTCCAACTCACAGAGATCAGCCTGCCTCTGCCTCCTCCTGAGTGCTGGGACTGAAGGCTTGTGCCACCAATGCCTGGCACGAGGTGCTTTTTGCTCAGAATCTCAGTTGAGATTCTCTCAATCCACCAACAAAACTTTCACACTTGACTGTCAATACTGAGACAGATAAGTCTGAGATAAGCATGGATCCCCTTCAGGGAGTTCAGTGAGGAGCAAGCTAGAGGCATTAGCTATGTAACAGTGTAGGGCTCATGGGAAAGACTGACTCAGAGAAAGAGTGCGCAGCATGTGTGGGCTTCAAAGACTTGAGATTTGGATGAGAGGAGAGCCGTGCTTGTGGGGTAGTGCCAGGAAAAGGGTAATGTGGAGGAAGGTGCAGGTGAACCCTTCAGGGAGGCAGGGTTCCTGCACCATATCTTAGGATCATAGGATCCAGTGCCAGGGTGAGAGGGGGAGACTTGATCCTTCAGGGAGAGTGGAAGCTACTGGAATGATTGCAGCCTAGGAGTGATGAATAAGCTGATGGTTTTTTAAAAGTCTCATAGAATAGTTGGATCAGTCACTTATTAGTCTTTGGTCTAAACCCAATCTAAGAGTCTAGATCATGCTCTCCAGTGTCTGTAGTACTGGCTTTTGGGCTGGATAACTTCATTATAGGGGGTTGCCTATGTCTGATACTTAGTCATAGCCTTGGATTCTGCCCACCTGATACCAAAGTACCCCTTTCTTCTGCTTGTGACAACCCAAACTACTCCCAGCATTGCAAAATAGCTCTTATAGAGAGGGCAAAACTCTCCAGCTGAGACTTACTGATCTGATGGCAGGGAATTAAGAGACTTACCTCACAATAGTCTCAGGCTTTTAAACTTATTATTGTTGCCATGACACCCCCCTCCCGTGTGGTGTGTGTGTGTGTGTGTGTGTGTGTGTGTGTGTGTGTGTACCCAGGGCTTTGTGTTATAGTGCTGAACTATACATCAGCCGCTGAGCTACAACTCCAGCTCAGCATGTATTTTATTAGCACTGTGCTCAAATCTATTGACTTTTAGAATAGCTGATAAAGTAAAAATTATTTCCTTGCCACAGGAAACGTTGATGCCAAAGAATTTCCTGGCCTAAGAGGCTTCAGAAGTAGATGGTTCTGCACACCAGAACCCTATGGAACAGAGACAGAGGCAATAGATAATGCCCTTGGTGGCTCACCAACAGGACAGTGGCTGATGTCAGGATTCACTTCCTACCCAACTCCACAAGGCCCACTTACCCAAGGGCCACTTTGTCGGAGGAGTCACCAGTCAGACTAGAAGTGAAGATGGATGGAAGGGGCTGATTTTGGACATATTCTGAGCTCAGAAGCCAGACCACCTGTCAGACTGGAGAGAGGGCACTACAGGACTCAAGGATGGCTTCATAATTTGAGGCTTGAAAGGACATAGATACCCACGAGTAGTAGAGCTCTGGAGGGGAAGGTCAGAAATGTAGTGTTGGAGGCAGGGGAGACAGCTCAGTGGGTAAAGGGTGCCAAGCCTGATGACCTGAGTTTAATCACAGGGACCCACATGGCAGAAGAAGAGAACTCACTCTCTTGAGTTGCCAGTCTGACCCCACACCCATTTAAATAAATAAAATAGAAAAGAAATATCAGTATCAGACATGCTAAGTCTGAGGTAAGTTTTGGATAGTCACGTGAGTGATGGGCTAAGAGACCTGAGTGTGGGAGAGACATTTGGGAGATAGCTTTTGTGATTGTTATTTGTTTTAAGACAGTCTTACTATGTAGCTCTGACCAGCCTGGAACTCACAGAGGTCTGTTTTCTTCTGCCTCTCAACTGTTTTGTTTTTTGAGACAAGGTTTCACTTTGTAGCTGGCTATCCTGAAACTTACTACTGAGTTGACTAGATTATCTTGGGGCTCATGACAATCCCTCTGCCTCAGCCTTCCAAGTGCTGGGATTACAGTTATGAGCCCCCATACCTGGCTACAGTAGCACTGGGTGAGATCACCATGGGAATGAACATGTTGATAGAGCAGTGGGGACTGAGGCACATGTCCCTGAGAGATCAGGAAGAGGAGGAGGAAGTGGCAAAGGAAACTGAGAGCACCCAGCAAGGCAGGGGGAAACCCAGAAGGGCTTGGAGTCCTGACAGCTAATTGCCAAACATTAGAGTGGAGGCGAGAACAAATGATAACAAGTTTAATTCATTTCACTCTGTGTCAACAGTGCCTTTTTTTTTTTTTTTAATAGGCTCTTATTCTGTAGCCCAAGCTGTCCTGGAACTCACTAACTATGTAGCCCAGGCTGGCCTCCAAGTTGTGATTACAAGAATTAAAGGCATGTGTACAATACCAAGATTCACTCATGATATTTTTGGACTTGGAATTGACCAAGAAGTTTCCAGTCTGGAACTCTCAAATATTTAAATATTTCCTCCCTTCCTCCCTCTTCCTCTTCCTTCTCTTTGATTTTTGAAACAAACTCTTGCTACACAGGCCAGACTTTCAGTTCTCTTGTCTCAGTGTCCTTGCATGCTGGGATCCCGGAAGTGCACCCACTGTGTCCAGCCTCACACGCCATCCCCAAGACCCATTTCCTTCATGGTGGGAAGTTGTCCTGAGATCTCCATCTTCTAAGGTTTTCCAAGACTGCTTCTGACTTGCTGGGTCAGACTATGCTGTCCACTGTCTCCTGTGCCTTTGGCAGTGGCCTTTCTGATTCATGGTGCATTTGTTACTCTTTGGCCTTCATCCTTCCAAATGCTCCGTGGAGTCCAATTGCAGGAAAGGTTGAGAAGTGTTCAAGTCGTGGTCCTTGGGCCACAGGCCACTACGTGTGACCAAGGAAAGTCTGAGTGCAGGTCAGTACAGAAACTGTAAATGTACTTAAAACAGTGTGAGCTTTGGTTTTGACAGTTAAAATTAGTCAATTGTGATTGTGTGTGTGTGTATGTGTGTGTGTGTGTGTGTGTGTGTGTGTGTGTGTGTGTGTGTGATGGCACATGTGCAGCAGTCAGGTGTTAGTAGCACACACATGGCAGCTGTGGAGGTCTCCACTAGGTCATCAGGCTTGCAGGGCAGGCACGCTTGCTTGCTGAGCCATTTCAAGCTCCCTCCTCACTCAACTTATTTTTAGTAACTCAATGTACTTTACAGATGATGTCATCACATTACAAAGTCCACAGGTTGGACATGGCTGGTAGACTTAATAGAATGCCACAGCACATAGAAGAAAGCTTCAAATTCAGTGTGTAGATGTCTGATTCGAGAAACTTGATAGCCATTTTCTACAATAGTAAGAAACTTCTTAGTGGCTTTGTCCTGTGCAGCCCCTAGTATCCTGCTCTGCTTCTAGGATATTTCTCTCTCACTGACCTCCACTATGGCTTTCTATTTCTCTAAGATATCCATTGAAAACTCCAATTTTTTCTTTTATTGTTTTTAATAATTGATCTCTCTTGTATCCTCCAGGTATACATGAACCTAAGTCCTTAAAAAGTTTTTTTCTTTACATCTTGTAAGATTTTGTTATTGTTATATGTGTGTTTTGCTTGCATACATACATGTATACATGTTCACCAGTTGTATGTGTGATGTCAATAAAAGTCAGAAGAGGCATCAGGTCCCCTGGAACTGGAGTTACAGATGGTTTGAGTTGCCATGTGTGTGCTGGGTACCAAACCCAAGTCCTCTGCAAGAACAGCAAGTGCTCTTAACTACTGAATCATCTTTCTAGTCCTTTCCTTCCTTCCTTCCTTCCTTCCTTCCTTCCTTCCTTCCTTCCTTCCTTCCTTCCTTCTGGTTTTTCAAGATATGGTTTTTCTGTGTAGCTTTGGCTGTCTCAAAACTCATTCTGCAGACGAGGCTGAGCCTCAAATTCAGAAACTCACTAGCCTCTGCTTCCTGAGTGCTGGGATTAAAGATGTGCACCACCATCTCTAGAAACTAGGGAGGCTACATTTACTTTTTGTTTCTAATAGTATTCTTTCTTCTCTACTGAATAAAACGGAAGAAGCACCACTTCTGCTAACAATCAAAATATAGCAGAGTATGTTGGTTAAGAGCATAAGTCTTGGTGTGGCTTAGGGCCACACACCTGTAAATTCCAGCACTGGAGGGGAGGGCAGGAGGGTCAGGGTCATTCTCGGCTGGACTACATTTAAAGCCAGCCTGGGCTGGGCTCCATGAGACAAACTAACTCTCCCTCCCGTCTGCCCACCCCCAAGAGAAAAGGCACACAGGATTTAGAATCAGTATTTCTACATTTAAACTTGTACTTACTTAACTTGGGAAACTCCAAATCTCAGTGTCCTCTTTTTCAAAAGAAGGATGAAATTGTGCAGGTTGGGTCTGGAGAGATGGCTCAGTACTTAAGAGCACTTGATGCTGTTCCAGAGAGTCCTAGTTCAGTTCCCAGCACTCACACCAGGCAGCCCACAACTGTCAATCACTACAGCTCCAAGGGATCTGATGCTTCTGGCATCTGTGGGCACCTGCTGCCATGTTTACACACACACATGCATACACCCTCACCTACACATAATAAGAGGTAATAAAACATTTTACAGGTCGAGACTCCCAAATCCAAAGTCTAAAAAGTTCCAAAATCTGACTTTTTGTACACAGTATGAGCTGACAAATGATTCTACAAGAGCTATCCAGCTCAACTTACCTTTCAGGTTAATAGTGATTATCATTTAGGAAAATTCATGCCAAGTCCTCAGAATTTCCTGATACAAAGAAAGAACTAAATAAACATTAGTTGTTATCTGCTAAACTTCAAGAAATAAATGTAAGCTGAGTATGATGGTACACACCTGTGGTTCCAACACACACAGGAAGATTGACACAGGTTTAAAGACTACCCTGGTCTATATAGCAAGTTGTAGTTTTGCCAGGGTTACATAGTATGTGTCAAAAAAAAAATCAATGAGTAAGTAAATACAAAATGTTGCCGGCAGAGCTACATGGAGCTATGTAATTTTATATTATACAATATGGTACTACGTATTGATTTTTAGGTGACCTTGGCTGTCTATATGAAAGAATGTAAATTGTACATATATTTTGGTGCCTTTTTTGAGGGGGTAGGGCAGAGACATTGAGACAGGATCTCATGTAGCTGAGACTGAGTCTTGAACTCCTGATCCTCCTGCTTCAGCTTCCCAAGTGCTGGGATTAGTCAATGTGTCACCATGCCTGGCTCTGCTATGGATTTTAATTGACACATAGTAAATATAACTATTTCTGTAGTGCTTCTTGGGTTGCCTAAACTGTGTTTTTTATTCCTCAAGGAGAAATTTTGATTTGTAAATGTTTATTTACATACTTCTTAAAACAGATTTTATTTCTTTCTTATGTGCACATGTAGGGATTGGAAGACAGCCTTGTAGGAGTTGGTTTTCTTCCTCCACCTTGACGTTTCCAAGATTTGAATTCAGGTGTTAGATTTGACAACAAACACCTTTACCCCCAGAGTCATCTCTCTGGCCCCTTAGGGAGAAAAACTGAAATAAAAGTTATTGAAAGGATCTCAATAGCACTGGAGTTCCTAAAGCCTGAAGTCGGAACTAACCAGAAGTCCAACAGTGGGACAGCATGGCTTGGAATACGAAACTCTATTAGCCTGATATAACTCCTTGTTACCTTTAAAATAGTGCTTGCAACACACATTGCAACTAGGTAAAATGTGAAAACCCCTGAGAAAGCAGCAGACCAGCTAAAAGGATGTCCCTAGCTAGAATGGCCAGTTTGGTGGGTTCCTCATTCTCTGTCAGGTTACTTAAGTTCCATGACTCCTTCCCCCATAACTTGATCTTATGTAAGCAAGAAAAGCTACATAGATTGGTGTAGCATTTTGATGTCTGTGGCTAAGACATGGAAGGATGATGGTTTTCTTTTTTTCCTTTGATAAATAGCTTCCATATTCTTGTTTATCCATTCAACAAATAATGAGTATTTTTATGCCAGGGAGTGTGTGAGTCAGTGACCTCTCTCTTACAGCTTGGTAGGGGAGATACAATACCAGAAATTATATATGATTTGGACTCACTGAGAGGATGCCTGAGTCTAGCTGGTCTGGGACATCCCCAGGAGGACCAGTAGAGTCTGGTGCTCACTCTCCTCCTGTCCTCCCTCTCCCTAACCTGGGGCCTTATATGTGCTAGGTAGGCAAGCCCTCTACCACTGAACCAAATTCCTTAGTACTGTGTGAATGCTTTAAGGGAAATAATGTGTGTGCTGGAGGAAATAAGGACGGGGGAGTCTAAGACTCAGGGGGCTGGTGAAGACACAATGTGAATAGGGAGGATCAGATAATCTAAATCTCTGTTGGAGACACTGGCAGACGACACAGGGGAGTTGAGTCCCAGGCTGGCCTGGGATTCACTGTGTAGACCAGGCTCAAGCTTGCAATAGTCTTTCTACCTCAGATTTCCAAGTGCTGGGATAACAGACATTCATACCTGGTACAAGAAAGATTGTTTGGAATGGAGAGAGACAGAGACAGAGAGACACACACAGACAAATACAAAGAGACAGGCACAGACAAAGAGAGACAGAAATACATGGATTAAAGCATAGTTAAATGTAGAATCAACAGGGCTAGAAGGCTGATGGATGTGGAGTATGTGGGAGAAAAAGTCAAGGACGACTCCAACATTTTTGGCTAGAACAGGGAGGAAGAGGTTGGACGGGGGAAAAAATTAGTTAAATTTTGGGATTTGGGGCTTGTGAGGATGCTATGGCATCCCTAAGTGAAGATGTGTACCAGGTATATGGATACAGGTTGAAACTTGGAAGGGGGTATAGTATTGGTCTTGGTAGTGGAGAGTGCAGGAAGTGTTCAGTGAGAAGAGGGCTGTGGGACTAAACCCTGAAAATACAGGGTGTGAAGAAGACACTGGCAATTAAGAAAGTGACCAGAGGAGGGAAAACTGGGTCTTGCATCAGTTAAAGGAAGAGAGGTTTGAAAAGGAGGTTTTGATGCTACTGACTCTGCTCATAAAATAAGTACCAATGATCCAGATTAAAGTGGGTTTAAAACTGCCAGGGAGGAAAGCAGTTACAAAGCCCAGTGTAGACACCTTGAATGCGGCTGCGAAGAGGAGGAAGTAAGCAGCTAGTACTTACAGGGAGACATGCTTTTATGAGAGACTTTATACATTTAAAGCTGTTGGCCAATAACCAGTGAAGGCCAATGATGTGTGTATGAAAGAATTGTCTGTACTGTCCCTGTCCACAGATGGAGGCAAGCCTTAGCTCTAAGAAGTGAAGGCTCTGAGATGGGTATGGACACAGGTAGGTTTGTAGATTTGGGTTAGGGAAGTTCACTTCTGTTGGCTCCCACTCTTTTTTGAAGTAGGAGAAGGGGCAGAGGTGAGGGGCGTGTAGGCTGAGGGTGAAGATGAGTGAAGTGTTGTGTGGAGCAGAGTGTGAGCTGGCTGGGAAAGCAGGTCCTGGGTTCAGAAATTTTGTCTGAGCTTGCACTGTGGGAGAGGCCTGTCCTCCACATGGACTGCTAGGTGCTAGTAGGTGAAGAAAACTGATCCAGTGAGCTGCTCTTCTCTTGTCTTTTAAAACAAACCACAGGATTTAAGAGTAATTTATTTCCAGAATAAAAGCTTACCCCTACCAAAGATAGCTGCCATGCCCTTTGGCACACTGGCATGTTAGTGTTTCTTATTCAAGAACATTTTCCCTTTATTTTGCCTGTATATATGCATGTGTACACATGTGTAGCTGGTTCTTCAGAATTCAGAACAGAGCATCAGATCCTTGGAACCGGAATTACCAATGGCTGTGAGCCATCACGTGGATGCTGGGAATCAAACTCAGGTCCTCTGCAAGAACAGTAAGCGCTTTTAATCACTGAACCATCTCTCCAGCCCTTAGAACATTTTACTAAAGTACATTTTCCTTAGTGGAAATTCAGCCTCATGTTGGAGCTTGGTGACTAATTTGCCCTATGTTGTGCAGAACCACTTTATCTTTGCTTAGTTCTGATTTTTTTTTTGACACATTGCTAAACTCCCCCTTCCCATTTTTAATAGATCTTCCAGATGTCTGCTCTTATTTTATTCCATATCTTTCATTTATATGAATATGAAAGGCCACTTAAAATAGGAAGTGCATTGTAGGATTTGTTCAGAACCTTAGATCAGTACATGGACATCAAAGATGACCTGATGTATAAAACAATCCAGTTACTATCCAGGTTTTGCTTCTTAATAGTTATAATGCAGTTACAACTGGTTTCTGCAGCACACCAGCAGAATATGTAAAATCCAAAAAGCAAAGCAAGGTATGTGTGTGCATGTGTATACATATATATTACTTCCAGCTAATGTTGGGTTTATATATGGTAACTTCTCAGTTCCATATTGAGATCCAGGTTGAACAAATATGGATATCTTTATGGGGCAGCACAATAGGATATTTGAAATAAAATAGTATTATATTAATAGTATTATTAATATATTCATATTATTATTAGTATAGTATTATTAGTATCATATTGTGTATGGTCAAGCAGGTACATAACTTAAGAGACTATCCTAGTATGTAGCATAGTACTCCATGTCAACTTCAAATCTGTAATTTACAATGCTAACATTTTCACATTTTCAAATGATATACTCAAGATTTTAGTTTTTGATTTTGTTGTTTTCTAGAGACATGGTTTCTCTGTGTAACAGTCTTGGCTATCCTGAAACTTGTTTTATAGACCAGACTGGCCTCAGACTCACTGAGATCTGCCTTCCTCTGCCTCCCAAGTGCTAGGATTAAAGGTGTGTGCCACCACCACCCAGCCTTATGTATTTATTTATATACATATGTGTGCCATAGTGTATGTGTGGGAGACAGAGAACAACTTACAAAGAGCCAGTTCTCTCTACCAAGTAGGTTCTGGGGATGGAACTCAGGTCATCAGGTCATCAGGCCCTCTGGGCCATCTCACCAAGTCTATTCAAAGCTTTTTAAAAAGATACTAACTTGAGTCTCATCAGTCATGCTATGTATTTGGAAAAAGAGACTATATTTTTGTATTAGTAAACAAAGAATAGTTTAGTTAAAAATAATTCATTTTTGGGACAAACCTTAGGCAATTAGTTAAGACTGCTCATATGCATTAGTAGTCTGATATTTAAGCAAACAAGCATACTTTGCATTATCAGAAAGACAACCTTCCTAAGAGAGGGAAAACTCTTTGATGGTCTGATCAGCTGCCTAAGTCAACAGTCACTGAAATGATACTGCTTTGCTACTGTTATCTCCACCAATGGCCTATTAGCAACCTGTGTCACTGCCCTACACTTGCTGTCCCCTCTGTATTTCACTGATGGCTCATTGCCAGTCCCTAACATTCTCCCTTCTATCTTTCATTAAGTCTTTTGGTTTGAAACATACTAACTTGAAATGGAGAGTTTTCTTTTTCTAACTTGTTTCAGATCCCATTCACTGCATCCAGTTTATGTGGCTTGTGCTTTTAGACTTTTACCATCTTCCCCTTCCTGGCTCCAGGGAACTGAGTTACTACTTCTGTGGTTGCTGACTGGCAAGGTTATTTTGGGCCATGAAGGCTGCTGGGTTCAGGGTTAGAGTGGAGAAGTAGCTGAAATCAGTTTCAGTGGGTGACTCAATTTTTTTAAAGATTTATTTGTGTGTCTTTTGTATATGAGTGCTCTGTCTTCATGCACATCAGGAAGAATCTGATCCCATTACAGATGGCTATGAGCCACCATCTGTGGGAATAGATGCAGTTGCTGGGAATAGAACTCAGGACATTTAAAAGAGCAGTCAAATGTTCTTAACTGCTGAGCCATCTTTCCAGACTCCACATTTTTGGTTGTTACATCCAAGGATTGCAACTTTTTGTGTAAATTATTTGAAATAACTGAAAAAATATCAATAGTGTTGTGGGAGACACTCTTTTCAGTCTTGGTTCCACTTTCTTTTTTTTTTTGAGACATAGTTTCTCTGTGTAGCTTTGGAGCCTGCCCCGGAACTAGCTCTTGTAAACCAGGTTGGGCTGGAACTCACAGAGACCTGCCTGCCTTTGCCTCCTGAGTGCTGGGATAAAAGGCGTGAGTCACTACCACCTGGCTCTTGGTTCCACATTTAAAAAATTATACTGTCTGCATTTTGAATTAAGTTTGAGAAAGGTGACTTTTCTTGCTTTATATTTAAAAAACAAACTGGCTCTATGTTTTAGATCATTAACAGTCTGAAGATCACCATACCATAACTGAAAACAATTTTGCCAGTTTAGTGTAAAAGCTATAGCTACCAAAAAGTAGGACTGTGTATGAAGTAACAGCAAATTTTGGTTAGTTATCAACTATGAGTTTAGAACCAAAGCTTGTTCAATAAAAGGAGGGGATAGGTACACACCTAACAGACAAGGCATAGAGGCGTCATTATCAATCTGGAGTAGCCAGTTTACCCACTGTGTGTGTGTGTGTGTGTGTGTGTGTGTGTGTGTGTGTGTGTGTTTACATTTGCAGCAGGATGGGAGTGAATCCAGGGCTTCCTGCACACAACAGCAGATGCTTCACTTCTGTTATGTCCACAGTCATTTATTTTAATGACGTTCACTTTGACACCCTTTTTGTTCTGTTTTGTTTTGTTTTGAGACAGGTTTTCTCTGTGTAAAAGTGCTGGCTGTCCAGGAACTCACTCTGTAGATCAGGCTGACCTCAAACTCACAGAGATTCAACTGCCTCTGCTTCCCGAGTGCTGGGATTAAAGGCGTGCGCCACCACTGCTTGACAAGTTCCCCTTTCTTAAAGCATTCCAGGAATCAGATGAAGATGGGCTAAATTCATCTTTATTAAATATTTGCAGACAGGAAAGTCTTGGCATCAGAGAATGCTTTATTTTTATAATATGGAGGCCCTAAGTGGAGTTAGGCCATGAACCACTCCCAGCCAGACACTTCTCATTATGGCTGTGCAGTAAGATTTTTGTTCTGCTGTTTTCTTCATGCATGTTTTTACATTCCATGTCACAGGTTTGCTTTAGAACACTGCTTTTCCTTTAGAATACGCCAATGGGGAGGAAGTTAATTTTATAGCAACAAGAAAAAAAAAAAAAAAAAAAAGAACCTTACTTGAAACTGTATAATGAGGTTTGTCTTTCTCAAGGTTTTTGGTACTTAAGTTCAAGACATTTTCACAGAATGTACTGCTCTCTCCTCAGGGTTAAAGTGAAACTTCCCATTCAGATAACGCAGAGGATAACATTTGTTTTTCAAGAAAACAAAGAAGTAGGACTAGTAAACTTTCATCTACTAGTGGTTTTCCCTTAGGCACTGAGGCTGTCACCAGAGGGAAGGGCAGAGAGGGGACTACAGACTTCATAAGCATTCTTCAGTAGCTACTTCTTTTTTTTAGCAAGTCTGGCAATTAGATCTTTCCATTCTCCCCTCTTCTTTGTGATGTATGTTGGGGTGAGTAGCTGCAGAAGGGATTCTGGCTGTCGTCTAAAGAAATTCTGACACAAGGCCTCAGTGTTACATATCACGTACATCCCACAGTCATAGCTGTTTTGTTGAGCTGGGGCTTTTTCTTCCACAAAGACCAGTTTGTCTCCTTTGCTCCCTAAGAAAGCCTTCAGTTTCTCTGCTACCTGCTTTGCATGGACTGAGTTGCTTCTGCTATGGGAATCATAATGAAAGAAGCTATTTTCATCCTGGAGATAAACCAACAAACTCCAGTGGGTACCCCCAGCTGCCTGGTTAGAATTATCATTGATGGCTAAAAATACAACTCTTTTGTGGGCAAGATCCAGGGGTTCAAGGAACATGGCAATCTCCGCAGGGCTGCTGGTACACTTAATGAACTGGGTGACTTCGGGGCTGATGAAGCAGACATGGTCCGAGCAATCATGAAACTGACTATTGGCAAAGTATTCGAAGGCAAACCCAATAATATGATCATTGAGCCAGCTTGGAGGGTCCAATAGTGAGACATCTGACTGTCGCAGTAGACTGTCCATGTAACTCAAGACTACAGGATCCATCTTGTATTGTGCAGGGCTTCTCAGAAATCCCAGAAGCTGAAGGAGAGTCAGAAGACAATATTTACTGTTGAATAGGATACTAGGTTATAAGACAGTAGCTACTCTTACAGGATTATTGTAAAGATGACATATATAATTATAAAGTCTTTATCAATAATTTCCAACAATGCTGACATCAAAAAACACTAAAGTTGGATGGTGGTAGCATGCCTTTCTTTAATCACAGCACTTGGGAGGCATAGGCAGGTGGATCTCTGAGTTTGAGGCCAGCCTGGTCTATATATTAAGTTCCAGAACAGCCTGGGATATACGGAAAAACCATGTCTTAAAAAACCTAACTAACTAACTAACTAACTAACTAACTAACTAACTAACTAATTAACTAACTAAATTAATTAAAAAACATTAAAGAAACTTTAGCTTATGTACTGGATATGGACAATTAGGATGAAAATGAAAACTCTCAGAGACAGTACAGAATTTTAGTTTTATATTTAAATGTAGAGATTGGTTAAAATTATAGCTGACATTTTGCCAAAAACCACAGCAGTAAACACATTCTCACTCTAACGAATATGTAGTCGTGGTGCATGCTTGTGACCCCTACATCTGGGAGGGAGAAGCAGGAGGATCAGGAGTTCATGGTCAATCTTAGCTACACAGTGAGTCTGAGGTCTGCTTGATGAGACTCTGTCTTAATATAATGCATAATAACAACAAATTATTTTTAAAGATGAATTCAAAGAGCCTGAAGGATACTAATTATCAAAAGAAATAGTTTCCATTACAACATTAATTTTATATTTTTGCTTGTGAGCCTAGCCTTTAACAGCTGAGCCATCTCTCCAGCCCTACAACATTAATTTTAAAGTGATAAGAAAATATCCCTTCCTCCTTCCATAATAGAAAGTGACAGCAGTGATAGGTGCAATTAAAAGGTATGGGAATTTCAAGAACAGAAAATCATGCAGATAAAGTAATGCAAATGAAATCCATTCCTAAATCTTCCCAGCTTTATGCATGAGTGATGTTTTTGCTAATCTCCCATCTTCTATCTTCAATACATAGGATAAAGACTGAGTAATACAATGCTTGTAATGTCTTTCAGAAATTCTTTTGACATTTTGATACATGCTGGCATAGGCATCAGGATTCCTGGCTTGAGCCTTAGTTTTAGCACTGATTTGCTAGTATTGCCTTTAATCCCAGCACTCAGGAGGCAGAGGCAGGTGGATCTCTGTGAGTTTCAGGCCAGCTTGGTCTACAGCACTAGTTTCAGGACAGGTAGGGCTGTTATACAGAGAAACTCTGTCTCAAACAAAAAACAAAACAAAACAACAACAACAGCAACAAAAAACAAACCAAAAAAAAAAAGAAAGAAAAAAGCATTTCATAACTCTGCAAAGTTGGCAGAGTTAATTATCCTTGAAGATAATTAAAGCATTTCTTTATTTGAAACAAGTTCTTACTATATAGACTTGGTTGGCCCGGAACTCACTATGTAGACCAGGTTTGCTTTGAACTCAAACAAATGCATCTGCCTATGCCTCCTGAGTGCTAGGATTAAAGGTGTGCATCTAATAAGCCCAAAATGTAAAGAGTTAAAAAAAAGTTGTATATGCCAGGCATTGGTGGCACACGGCTTTAGTTCTAGCACTCAGGAAACAGAGGCAGGCTGATCTCTGTGAGTTTGAGGCCAGCCTGGTCTACAGAGCAAGTTCCAGGATAGGCTGCAAAGCCACAGAGAAACCCTATCTTACATAATATTCACACTATCATCTAGATGATATTATAGATACAATCAGAAAATCTGGCTAGCACTATAAACCAATTATAGTAAATGAAGGCTGGAAACAAAATACCCATTCACATTTACTTGTTTAAATAACAGGTTGGTTAACTTGGAGGGAAACATAGACAAAGTGTCTTATGGGATTAATATGCTTGTGAACAATCAAGAGTGTGCTAACAGGCAAATCTGCAGGTATACAAGATGGCTTACTTGTACAGATTCAACTAAGGTAATGGTTAACTGCTGTGCACTAGCCTGACCCCAGCAGAACTTCTAAAACCACAGATCAGGAAAAGGATCACAGGCAACTGAAAGAACAAAACAAAACATAATATAAGAACACAGAATGATGACAAGGATTTAACCAATTCTAATCATTAGATCAAGTATTTTTTATCGTTTGGTTATACTGGTTATACTACTAAAGTCATACAAATTTAATATAACAAATTTCATGTAATTAAACCACAGAAAACTGTACACAAAGTTGGACATGGTGGTGCACATCTTTAGTCACAGCACTAAGGAGGCAGAGGCAAGCAGATCTCTTGAGTTTGAGGCTAGACTGGTATACAGAGCTAGTTCTAGGACAATCAGTACTATACAGAAAAACTTTGTCTCAATAAACCAAACCAAACCAAACCGAACCGAACCAAACCCAACCCATAAAAAGCTGTATACAAAAATACCTTTCAAGCAAAAAAAAAAAAAAAAAAAGTTAAAGTAAAATGAGGTGACTATGTGTACAAAGCAGTTTTATATACACCATGTAATAATCTGAACAACTTTAAAAACAATGTAAGGCTGCTTAGGAGAAACTACATATATTTTTGTATACACAGAATGCCATGAATTAAGAGATTAAAAATATACTGTGAGACAAAGTTTCTCTTCCTAAGTAGCCCTGGATAGAACTTGCTATATAGATCAGGCTGGCTTGAAACATCTGGCAATCCTTTTTTCATTGGCCTTCCAAGAATGAATTAAGTTTTTACTAAGAAAGAATAACATTGCTAGGAGAGCAGCAGGGTGGCAGTGCATTTGCCTGCCATGTGCAAGACCCTGGATTCTACACCCAACAAAAAAGCAAGAGAACCAGAAAAAGGAAGAAAAGAAAGGAATAACTAGAGTTCAGACAAATGAGTCAGGAGTGAAGTTAACGAGGCATAGAGCACATTGGTTATGCATGAGCCACAAACTTGGGCTCTAAACTTTTTGGCAGATAACCAGAGAGTTAAGTTAAATATTCACAATCCATAAGGTAAAAAGAAAATGCTTACTCAGGAGAGGTAACAGCATTCTTTGTGTTAACATCTAATAGTAGTTATTATTGTTGTCTTGTATTTTGAGTCAGGGCATAACACTGGAACCCAGTATGACCTGAAACTTGCTATGTAGCCCAGGCTGGCTTCCAACTCACAGCAATTCTGTTTTAGCTACCCAGGAGTGAGTTGGGATTATTAGCATAAGCTACCACTTCAGGATTTTGATAGTTCCCCCCCAAAAGAGATTTTCATAAAAGAAAACATGATAAACCATAATTTGTATGTTCCATGCCATCTTTATGCTCAAATAAGATTGTTTAAAAAAAATGATTCTGAGCCTTTAATCCCAGCACTTGGGAAGCAGAGACAGGCAGATCTCTGTGAGTTTGAGGCCAGCTTGGATAATATAAGCAACTTCCAGGACAGACAGGGCTACACAGAGAAACCCTGTCTCAAAAAACAAAACCAACCAACCAACCAACCAACCAAACAAACAAACAAAAAAATTAAGCCTGACAACAAATGACAGTGTAGTCAGTTTTTCAAGTGCTAAGTACTTGGATTTGATATAAGAATATCTTATTGGGCTGGAGAGATGGCTGAGCTGTTAAGAACACTGGCTGCTCTTTCAGTGGTCCTGCATGTAATTCCCAGCACCCACACAGTGGCTCATAACCATTTGTAATGAGAACTGATGCCTTTTCTGATGTGCATGAAGACAGAGCACATGTGTGAGCACGTACACACGCGTGCACACACACACACACACACACACACACACACACACAAATCTTAAAAATCAAAAAAGAGTATCTTACTATAAAGGGGAATACCTAGTCACATGTGCCAAGTCAGGCTTCTGGACACATGTCTCCCTTTATACCAGCCTGTGTGTTGCAACCACTTTGGCAGTCACATATCAGATATTGTGTATATCATATATTAACATTATAATTTATAACAGTAGCAAAATTATAGTGATGATGTAGCAATGAAATAATGTTGATTTCATGTTGGGGGGGTCACTACAACATGAGGACTGTATTAAAGGGTTGTAGCACTAGGAAGGCTGAGAACCACTGGTTTCTAACACGACTACAACATAGGGGTGAATGTCATGATATACAATGTTGTAAACATCTGAGCTGTCTAGCTGTTAGTTCTTCATGATCCCCAGTTAATAGCCAACTAGGGATAGAAGTTTGCAAGAAAAGCACCTGAATAAACAGTTTGCCTCACACTGAAGGAAGAGACTACAAGACTACACGCTGTTCAGTCTGTTACCACTTAACATCTAATCATCTTCTAACCTGTGTTTATACTCCATCTAGTCCCACTTCATTGCAGTCACACGTAAGAGTCTACATACTTAAAGACACTTTTCTTATTTATTTATTTATTTATTTATTTATTTATTTATTTATTTATTTATTTATTTTGTTGAGGCAAGGTTTCATGTAGCCTAAGATGGTCCTAAACTTAAGTTGATCCTCCTGCCTTAGCCTTCTAAGTGATGGTATTATAAGCATGAGTTACCATAGCTAGTAAAGCTCACATTTTACTCAAATCGTTTTTTTGTGGTCTGGGGATTGCTCAGGGTAGAATGTTTGCCTAATATGCACACAGTCTCAAATGTAATCCCCAACACCAAAAACTGGGGGGAAATTTTGTGTTTTGTCTGTGTTTTGAAATACCCAATATGGTGGTTGTAAAGATGGTTCAGCAGTTAAAAGCACTTACTGCTCTATCAGAGAACTGGAGTGCAGAACCCAGGGCACACACAGAGCTGCTCACAAATGTCTTCAACTCCAAGGGATCTGATGTTCACTTTTCTTTGCACCCTCGAACATACACACAGGCAGATAGAAACACAGACACAGATACACAGACAAATACACACACACACACACACACACACACACACACACACACACAAATCAAGTGTGTAGATCAAAGACTGATTTGATTTTATATAGTTTGACTTTGATAGTTTAACTCCCTGAAGTCTAATGAAAATAGAACTAAGCTAGGCTTAGGCCGAACAACCCTGGCTAAGAAAGAACTCTAAACACTCAACCTAAACACATTTGGTTCTGTTATTTATCAGCTATATAACCATACAGAAATTAATTTTATTAAGTCACAATTTCCTCTTTTGTAAAGTGAGGCTATTAATAGTCAACTTTTATCATAGGATATTTGTCACTATAAAATGAAATATCAGTAAAAAATTACAACAGAAGGTATTCCTAGATATCTAATATGCCATCAAAATTTTTACATCCAGAGACTAGACAGATAGTTCAAAAATAAGACTTGAAAATAAGTTGATGTTTACAAGTATTAGAAGATTAGGTCTAGCTAGGTGTGGTGGCTCACACTTTTAATCCTAGCGCTTGGGAGACAGAGGCAGGTGGATTTCTGAGTTTGAAGCCAGCCTAGTCTATGGAGTGAGTTCCAGGACAGCCAAGGCTACACAGAGAGACTCTCAAAACAAAAACAAAAACAAAACAACCAAACAAACTAAAACAAACACACACAAAACAAACCAAAATGATGGTAGATTAAGTCCACCATTTAATTTGAACTTTCCTAGAAAACAATCATTCATAACCAAATTTACTTGTCATAGTAGCATAAGCAGACATATTTTCAGACAGAAAGCTCAAGATTTTGTTGTTGTTTTCATTCTCCCATTATTTCTTCTTGTTGTTCTCCTCCTTCTCCTTCTTGTTTTTCAAGACGGGGTTTCCCCTCTCTGTCCTGGAATTCACTCTGTAGACAAGGCTGGCCTCCAACTCACTGAGATTTACCTGCCTCTGCCTTCTGAGTGCAGGAATTAAAGACGCCATCACCTGGTGTCATATATATACTTTTTAATGTTTCATAAACTGGAGAAATTTAGTAAGTGGATAATTTACTCCAGTGAAATAGAGAAATCTATTTTGAAAATTTCCTAGGAACACAAAACAGTCACAAAGAAATTTAAAAGAAAAATTGTTTTGTGTTTTGAGACAGGGTTTCTCTGTGTAGATCAGGCTAGCCTTGAACTCACAGAGATCTGCCTCCCTCTGCCTCCAGAGTGCTGGGATTAAAGGCATGTGCCATCACCACCTAGTTGTAAATGTTTTTAATTTTAAAATTATTTTACAATGGATTCAACTTTTAGAGCAAAAAAATATCTTGGTGTGATGATGCTCAATTAACTCCACCATCATATATTTGCTTATGCTTAAAAAAATCTTTAGTTAATTCTGTGTTTCTTTTCATTCCAACTCCTTTTTAAATTTTTTTTTTCTTTTTGAGACAAGGTCTTACTATGTAGTCCTGGCTGTTTTGGAACTATGTATATAGACCAGGCTGGCATTGAACTCACAGAGATCTACCTGCCTCTGCCCAAATGCTGGGATTAAAGGCATGAACCACTATGCTTAGCCTTCAATCCTAACTTCTTTAAAAACATTATTATTTAGTGTGTGTTCAGGGTTATGCATGTCATGGCATGCATGTGGAAGTCAGATGAGGACTTGGTTTCCTCATTCCACCAAGTGTGACTTGGGGATTAAACTCAGGTAGTTAGGCTTGAAGGCAAGTACCTTCACCTGCTGAGCCACTTTGCCTGCCCCTTGGTTATGCTTTGGACCTGGGATTAAGACCATATGATCCTTGGGAATTTATTCTAACACTTAGGCTTTTCATTTGCTGTTTCATAACTAGAAATAGCTATCAATGACTAACATAGCATGGGGCAGTCAGGCCTGGTGTTATTGGCATATAATCCTTGATGCTTGGAGGCTGGAACAAGAAGTAAGTTAAAGGCCTGCCTGAACTACAGAGAAAGTTCAAGTCAAACATAGACAGTTTAGCAATTTAATTAATTATATAGCCTTTTTTTTTTTAAACCAAGCTATAGGCCTCTTGGAATATGAAATATTAATGAAGAATATTTTACATTTAAGAGAGTTAAGTAGTAAGACAATTTTTGTATGTGGTATATATGAATGTATGTGTGCTGTTCATGTCTATGTATGTATGTATGTTCATATACATAGGTGGGGGGTAGAAGGCAGAGGTCAATGTTGGGTGTTTTCCTTAAGGGCTTGTCACCTATTATTGAGATAGGATCTCTCACTGAACCTAGAGTTCACTGACTTGCCTAGATTGGCTGGCTAGCAAGATCTAAAGATCCCCTTGCCTTTTTACCAAGTGCCAGATTACACTGTGCACCACCACACCTGCTGTTTTTCATTGGTTCTGGGGATTTGACCTCAGGTATTTGTGTTTCTGTGGCAGGTGCTTTACTGAGCCATCTCCCCAGTCCAAGATGGCATTCTTTTTTTTTTTTTTTTTTTTTTTTGGTTAACTTATCTTTTACATTCCAATCCTAGTCCCCACTCGATCCTCTCCTCCTGCTCCCTTCTCCCCCCCACCCCTATATGATCTTGGAGAGGGTAAGGCCTTCCCTAAGAAGTCTACTATGTTTGTCCCATCATTTCCTTGAGGCAGGACCAAGGCACTTCCTAACCACCCACACCCTGTGTCTAGGCTGAGCAAAGTATCTCTCCATATAGAATGGGCTCCACTAAATCAGATTGTGCATTAGAGTTAGAACTTGGGAAGATAGTTGTGAGTTGCCGTGTGGGTATTGGGAATTGAACCCAGGTGCTCTGGAAGAGCTGAGCACTGATTCAGCCCCAGATCAGGAATTCAAGATCAAGTTAAGCTGCATAGTGACCAGCCTAGGACCACTTACACAGTACTGGATCAAGGTTGAATCATAGATTAAGTAGGGCTAAATCTTTTGAGTTATGTAGATTAGTTGTTAACTCAAGACCTGTTACAAAAACAAAAAACAAAAAACAAAACAAAACAAAACAAAAAAACTGGTGAGAAAATGAGCTAAGGTTAGAAATTTCCAAGCCTCGGTTTTGGAAAAACTGAGTTTATCAGGCCACTCTGAAAGGGTTTTATTCATTGGCTATCAGAGAGGGTAGGCCTAAGATTTTCGAACCTATAATATAGAAAGATACCTAAGATGATAGCTATAATTGAGACAACTGAGGGTTTCTTGGTGTCCAGAGTAGACAGTACTTTTATAACAGATAATTATGGGAGAGATAGCCATTTAACTGGAAGTCACAGAAAGGACTTACAGAAAATGTCTCCAAGTAATAAAATTCTTAAAAAGCTTCACTAGTTTTTAGTGTTATTTCTGCTGTCAGATGATCTTATTCCTACCCCTTACCTCACAAAGGGACAGAGAGCTGAACCTCACACTCTATAGAGCTTGAGTTTTTGTTTTTTTTTGAGACAGGGTTTCTCTGTGTAACAGCCTTGGCTGTCCTTTTCTTATCACTCTTCCCTCTCTGCAAATGGATTCCAGGAGTTCGGCTCAGTGTTTAGCTGTGGGTGCCTTTGTCTCTTAAGTGCTGAGATTAAAGCCTTTATCACCACTTACAACTGCTTCTTCTCTTTTGGACAATTAACCTAGGCATTATTCTTCATTAATTTCTTCCAAATAGAACTGTAACCATATTCTTTTTTTTCTTCTGTAACTACATTCTTACAAATTTTAACATCTCATTATCTTCCAGATGAAGAAGACGTTATAGTTTAACACACATATTTTACAACAACAGCAACAATTTACCTTCTAGAATAATTTTGCAGAATTGCAAGTGCATATATATGTACCCACAAACTTACTGTCAGTGAAGGTTCTGGCTATTGGGAACAGTGGGTTATTATCAGATTAGTTGTTGCCCCAGGAGTAAAGAAGGAACAGAAAAGTAACCACTTCCCTATCCTCATCCCAATCTATTATTTTTCCCAAACATGGATCTGATGTGCAATAGTCTTGCTTAAAACTATTATACTTTGGTATTCTGAAACTGGGGATACATAGATCCCCAGTAGGATGTGATTAAAACATAAGAGTTCTAAGACCTTGGACTGGGGAAAAAAAAAGTCTTTTCATTTTCAATTAATTCTGCTCAAAGTTAGCATTTTCTTCAATAATTGTAGGCAATCATTGTATTATTAGCAGTCTGTCTTTGTCACTAAAAATCTGATATTTTTACATTGTTTTAAAGTTGTTGCAGGTATCTCAATATAATTTATACTCATTACTCCTTAGACATTATATAATTAGGCCTGTTGCTACCTGCTACTTAATGCATAAAAAAGTACACCTGTATCTACACTGCATATTTCAAGGTGTTTAAATACTTAGCATTGGCTTCCTGGTTCTATGTATTTTATTGTATATATTTAAATGAATTTTCTGAGATCAGGTTGACAGATCAAACTGCCAAAGGAATCTAGATTTTAAGAGGTTAATAGCTTTTGTCATTTATATTTATAAATTGCTTAAAGTAGATAACTTAAGTCCTGTATCATGAAATTCAAGGCTCTTCATGATATGTTCACACATTTTATCATTTTCATCTTTTCCCCACCCTTACTCTTCATACTATGCTGTAGCTGTATCAGATAACACTCCTATCTGGAGGCAGATAGACAGGTTTTTTTTGATTAACCCTAGTTAATATACAGCAGCCATGCTTTCTTGGGCTTTACCTCATAGAGCTCTTTTCTGACTGCCAAGTTTATAATTCTTTGTCTAAAAGTCTGTTTGTCCCAATCTTCTGTGATTCTAAGAGGGCTGTGTTTTAAACATCTTTATACCTTGTTAACGTAAATGTTTAGTAAATGAGCAAGACACTTAGAATTGTCAAGGCAGAGTGAGTATGCATGAATGTCTGGGGGAGTGGATAAAAACGTGGATGATTCTTTAGCTCTAAAACTGCACATAGCACTGGGCAGTGGTGGCGCATGCCTTTAAATTACAGCACTTGGAGGTGAAGGCAGAAGGATCTCTGTGAGTTCGAGGCTGGCCTGGTCTATAGAGTTAGTTCTAGGACAGCCAAGTCTACACAAAGAAATGCTGTCTCAAAAATCAAAACAAGTCGGGTGGTGGTGGTGGTGCATGCCTTTAATCCCAGCATTCAAGAAGCAGAGACAGGATCCAAGCTACAGAGAAAACCCTGTCTCGAAAAAACCAAAAAGGGTGCGTGTCATATCTGGTTTGTTTGTTTAAAAAACAACAAAACAGCAACAAAAGACTGGGAATAACTTATAAAACAAGAGGAAGGGGCAGTAACTGAGATGGATCTGATTAGGTTTGGGGATGGGAAACAGAACTGGTGGCCGATGCAGGGAGGATCTGAAAGTTTAGGCCTAGGCTACAGGACAAATTCATGGCATGCCTGTCCCTGTTACAAAAAGCAAAAGCAAAAAGCAGAAAGAGGGCTGGGGATACAGTTCAGTGTACTGAGCAGTCTAGCATGCACAAAACATTAGGTGCAAACCTCCTGCCTACACCTTCCCCTCCCACGCACAGAACAGTGTGGACTAGAAAGGCAGTAGTGGCTTCCCTTCTCTCAGTTCCCAGAGCAGTTACTTGATCCCGCTCAAGCTTCTCATCTTCAGCTCCTTGTTATCAAAGGATTCCAACTCTAAGGTTGAGAAATCAGTTCAGTCAACTTCTTATACGTTCCCAGCTCTCATCACTACTTTACCCTTATCATTTGTCACCTGTTTTATAGTTTAATGGGGGAAGGGAACAAATAGCATTAGTTTTAGTTAAAAAAAAAAAAAAAAGCATCCCAGGTGATTCTAATGGGTAAGCTCAGGTTCTACTGTTATTCTCTACCCTTCTTCACTTTCCAATCATTTACTTTCAGGTTCCACGTCAAACCTTCACCTGCCCTACCCTCAATTAAGGACTGACCCAGAGCCTAGCATTTGTTCTACTAACTGAGCTAAATTACTATATTTTTTGAGATAGGGTTTCACTATGTATCTCTGCTAGCCTGAATTCCCCCAGGCTGGGTTGCCTCTGCTCCCAAGTGTAGGGATTAAAAGTATGTTCTACCACATGTCTTTTTTTTTTTTTAATTGTCTTAGATTGGCTTCCTATTTGGCGATCCAACCGATATATTCTCCCAGGAGCTGGTTGGAGTACAGGTCAGCCAACTCAGGTAGCGGGTCATCTTTTTTTGGGGGAGGGGGACTGGAGACAAGGTATCTCTGTGGATTTGGAGCCTGTCCTGGAATTAGGCCTTGTACACCAGGCTGGCCTCGAACTCACAGAGATCTGCCTACTCTGCCTCCTGAGTGCTGGAATTAAAGGCGTGCACCACCACCACCACCGGGCTAACCTGTCATCTTTAAAGACAGCCTTTGCACCTACATCTGGTTCATCATTTCCCTCACGCGTTCTAGTTAAGTTCCCACCCCCCTTGTGATGAAGATTTTGTTATTTACTTCAGGCTGTCCTCACAGTCTGGTTGCTTTAATAGGAAGTCTACCTGCTCAGTTTATATTAGGTAGATGGCAATCCTGCTTTTACTCTTCTAGGTGGCTGTCACACGGCTTTTTTGTACTAGCCATTCTCACGGCCACGGTGCGTCTCTCATTTTTTTCTGGCTAGTTATGGGTTCTAATACAAATTCTCCACAGGCCAGAAAGTCATTTGGGACGCCCCCCCCCCCCCCCAGTTTGTGTTCATTTCATCCTGTGTTATTTTACTGTGTTACCATTGCGGATTCTTTGCTTCCTACATCACAGCGCTTCGAAAAACTGAGGTTATTTCACTTCCTTCTGGTATTCTGGGACTTACAGTATAGAAGCAGTGAAAAGTCTTTGGAATGAATGGAAAGAAATACTTGGACTCGGGGGCGGGGACAAGTGGGGGAGGGGTGTGCATGAGTGGAAAGGGGCGGTGCTGGGAATCGAGCCGCAGAATGAGGCAGGGGCTCCGATGCGCTAGAGTGTGCGCGGACCGCAAAGCGATCCACTGTTTCCACAAATTCAGACAAACCCAAGTAAGGAGGAGGCTTCTTACCTATTCCTCAGGCCTCACCAACCCAACCAGCCTTCAGGAACCTCTGTACTGGACGGAAAGTGAGACCTAAGGTCGCAAACTCAAGAGTTTGCCTCTCCAATCTTACGACATTTCTATCAACAAGCAGAGAGAGAGAGAGAGAGAGAGACAGACAGACAAGAGAGAGAGGGAGAGACATTGAAAAGAAGAGTTCACAGTACGGCCGTAAAGTGAGGAAGGAAAAGGGGGCGGGGCCACCCGGGAGTGGAGGAAACGGGGCGTGTCCGCGCAAGCGCATGCCCCACGCTCCAGTGGCGTCACGTGCGGAGGCGGGGCTGGGCGGGGCTGTCCCGGGCTTGGCAGCAGGGGGCGTGGGAGGTAAGTGCGCGCGCGCCGGCTCGTCTGCTGCTGGAGAGCCGCGCGGGGCGGGGCCGTGTGAGCGGGGTCCGGGGCGCGGGCGCGCAGGCCCAAACGGACTGGGGACGCGGAGGCAGTTGGCGGTGGCTGACGGAAAGTCCTGGCAGGACGGGGTGGGACTGCGGCGGAGATACCCTTCCCTTGGGCATAAGCGGAGAACGCGGTTGAGGCGGCCGTCCCAACGCGTGCTTTCTAGGCGGGGTGCGGCGGGGGATGCGCCTGCCCAGGCCGGGCGGAGTCTCTGTGACAGGGCGGGGGATGCGCGGACGCCTCTCACTCGGACCCTGAGGCGGCTGGGCCCACCCTCGTGGAGCCGTCCGACCCCCGGCGGCCTCGGCCTCTGCTGTTTTTCTCCGGCCTGACCCTGGAAACCGAGGGTGGGAAGCGGCTACCACAGAAGAGGAAGGGGCTGTGGTGGCCACCGCGGCACAGCCCGAGGTAAGACCCGCCCCAGCGCCCAGCGGCCCTGCCGCCCGGCCTGGCCCGGCCCACGTCTCCCGCTCGGCTCTTTGGCTCCCGCTGTGGCTGCCCCGCCCCGCCCCGGCGGAGACGCCCCGCTAGCGGCTCTGCCTCTAAAACCCAGCGAACGTCCGAATGCGGCCCGAATGCCCCTCTAGATTCTACTCTACCTCCTCATACCTTTCATTGAGCAGACACCGTTCTGTTACCTGCGGCCGCGGCGTTTCTTGTCACTGGCTCCCCTCCTCCTGCTAGAAGCCTGTTAGACTCTCTTAGGACTCTGACTGTAGCCTCTAGACTCCGTTACGTCTGAACGGATACCAGTCCCTGAGCCACGGCCACTAGTGCTTCCTAACCCATTGCAACGATGATTGGTTCTCCTACCAGTCATCGCTGCCCCAGCCTTCCTAGGGACCCTCCTGCAGCTTAACTTGCAGCCAGGTTGGCTAGCGTTTCCCCCTACCCGTTACAAGCTTTCAGATAGCTCCAGTGTCATGATGCTCTTAACCTTTCTGCTCAGCCTTTCTAGTCACCATCATAGTCCTGGATCTCTCCGATGCCCTGGTGGTGTACCTTCTCTAGAAGACCACTCCTTAAACAAACCTTGTTCCCCGTTTTTTACCCAATCGGGACCCTTTCCTTGGTTGAAAAGACTTTTCCAGGAAAACTTGAAGAGGTTATTTACTTAGGCCAGTGCATTCACTCCGTTGGATTTTAAGGGGTTACACTGAGACCCATGTTTGAAGCCTTTAGGCTGGCTGCTGAAAGGGAAAGTGTGGAAGCCCAGAGAGGGAGGGTATGAGTGCTATTACAAGGTCGAGTAGCTTGGTCATCTTGTTTCTTTAGTAGAACGATAGAACTAGTCTAAATATGACGCGTTGTAAGGATTAAGTTGCGTTACACCAATAAACATAAGTCTTCATCTGTCTCACCTCATTGTAGATTTATACAGATTTTAACTAGAGGAATTTTGGATGTACTGTTTTTGAACTTCTTAGGAAAACAGAATTTATAGCTGTTCATAATTTCTGAAGACTAATGTCGTTTTAGTAATTTTATTTTTACCAACCGGTGCTGCTGTCTTCTCCAAGGAGCAAGTATATATGTCATTCAGTGTTGAAGTCGTTACTAACAGCCTTCTCAGTAGTAGTAGAACCTTGAATAAAATGTTTGTTGAAGTTATATTCCTGAGATGTCAAGAAGGAAATGTAATGTTTAGTTTTAAGTATATAATTTTAATGTTGATGCAAGGGTGAGGGATAATAAGATCTTTGTAGTTAGTACTTAGTTTTATTTTTTTTCTTCATCGTGTGTGTGCCTTCACGTACTATAGAGAGAGAGAAAAAAAAATCAATCGACACTATAGGTACTAATCAGACGCAGTCTAAATAAAAGTCAAAAGTTGGCCAGGTGGTGGTGGTGCATGCCTTTTGTCCCAGCATTTGGGAGGCAGAGGCAGGCGGATCTCTGTGATTCTAAACCTACAGAGAACCCTGTCTTGAAAAACCAAAAAAAAAAAAAAAAAAAGAAAAGAAAAAAAAAGTCTAAAGTTTCAGAAGAATAATGTAGTTTCTCTTTCTGTAGTTTCTAGCCACTCATTTCCCATTTTTCAGCTGCTGTAACTGGTATGGGGTGATATTTCCAGCATTTACAAACATATCTACTAACATTCTTTTTTGTTTTAAAGATTTATTTTATACATGAGTACTTTTTTCTGCATGTATGCCTTTATGCCAGAAGAGGGCATCAGAACCTACTACATATAGATGGTTGTGAGCCACTATGTGGGTGCTGGGAATTGAGCACCCAGTGCTCTTAACTGCTGAGCCATCTCTCCAGCCCTGTACTTCCCTTTTTTTTTTTTTTTTTTTTGGTGACAGTTTTTCTGTGTAGCTTTGTAGACCAGTAGACGAGGTTGGCCTCTGCCTCCCGAGTGCTGGGATTAAAGGTGTGAACCACCACTGCCCAGCTAGAACACTATTTAAAGTACATAAATACTTAGATTAAGTTCTTTTCAAAAGTTGTAGTGAAAATCACAACTTAATGTGTTATATTTTACTATTACTATTAATGTTTTAAAGATTTATTTTTATTTCTTAGATTATGTCTGTGTGCACTTATGTGCATGTGAGTGTGCAGAGCCAGAGAGCATGTTAGAGCAGCTGAACATAGGTGCTGGGAACCTTACTAGGGTCCTCTGTAAGAACAAGATGAGCTCTTAACCTCTGAACAACCTCTCCAGCTCTACTATTACTACTTTTTGTAATAGGGTCTCATGTCCCTCAGACTGACCTCAAAACTCGTGTAGCCCAGGCTGGCCTTGAACACCTTTAACTCTACCTTTGGAATGTTAGTATTGCACAAATGTGCTACCATGTCTCTTTAATGCAGTGCTGGAGGCTGAACCACGGACTTTGTGTATGCTTGGCAGAGTTTTATCAATTGAGCCATGTCTCCAGTCCAGTTATTTTTGTGAGATTGTGTTTTCCCATTTAGCCTTGTTGGCCTAGAATTCTCTATATAGCCTAGGCTGATCTCAAACTCTTGAGCATACTAAAACTTCAGATTAGAGGTGCTACCACACAGGGCTAAGGTATAACTTCTACACATTTTTTTTTTCTTCATTTAATTTAGTGGTATGTGGTTATGAGGAAATGGTATAAATTCATTGCCCTCCACCCCATAAGAGCTGAGATAAAAGGCCACCAGAGCCTAGCCTTTGTTTGTTTGTTTTAATTTGATGGTAATCTTGCTTCATTGTATATGGCTGTTGACGTGTCTTGAACTCCTGGGCTCAGTTAATCTTCTTTCTTGCCTCAGCTACCTAATTAGGTAGCTGGAACTGCTAATGTGGACCATTATGCTCAGTTAAGCTACATGTTTTACAAGAAATGTAACTAAAGTAGAAATTAGTAATGTAAGCCCATCTTTTCTCATCACTTGAGATTTTTGTAGATAGTTATTCAGTCTTTATTATTTATTTTAATTTTAATTGTATATGTATGTGTCTGCCAGTGTCAGTGGGGGCCAGAAGAAGATATCACCTCCTGTGAAGCTGCCTTGTAGGCAGTTGTAAGCTGCCTAATGTGGGTGCTGGGATTTGAACCTGCATCCTCTGGGAAAGTAATAAGTGCTCTTAACCATTCAGCCATCTCTTCATCCCCTCAGTCTTCAATAATTTTCAAAGAGGTACAGGACATTTGAGAATAAGTTGGCCAAGAATATTAAGGTTTTTAAATTTGATTGGTTAAATATTTAAGATATGTTATTAACAGTTTGAAGTAAGCAGTCAGACTTTTCAGACATTTTAAAAATACTTCAACTTGAGTCAAGCATGGTTTATAGACCTATAGTTCCATTGCTTGGGAGGCTGAAGCAGGATGCCAGTAATTCAAGGCCTGCCAGGCTAAGTAGAAAGATTCTGTCTCAAAAAAGAACAAACCTCAAAACAACAACAAAACATACTCTTCAACCAGCAAAAGCACATCAGTTTAATGTATTGATTCCTACATCTACAAAGGCTGTCTAGAACTCTTGTTTTTGCTTTGCACCTTTGTAAATCACTTGGTAATAGACCTCCACATGGTGTCACATTTCATAAGTGCTCCAATCCAAAAGTAAAACAGAATCTTCTCTGCCTGTCTTCCCCACAAAAATCAGGAACAGAGCAGACAGAAACTGCTACTCAATTTATCTTGATTTCTTACGCTTTGGTCTCATGAAGTTTTCAGAAACCCATAAAAATCATCTTTTATTCTACCCTGTCATACTACCAATATCCAGTTTGTCATTATGTATGTCTTGCACCTTCTTTATCATAATGTTTTACATCTTTCTTGTTCCTTTTCTTCTATATTCTCTTTCTTTTAAATAAACTCACATGCCTTTTAGGCTTATGTGATGCTTTCCAAATGGTCTTCTTGCTTTCTGTTTTCTGCTGTAGTTTCTTGTACATTCTTTGCACTGCTGCAAAAATAAGTGTTCTAAAATACTCTTAGGCTCTTTAAGTTGCAAGGAAGAGACTCAGGTTACCTTCAGTAGTTATGGAGTGCTTTTGGAAAGCAAATATGTACATGTAGAAGGAGCCTAGGAAAAATGAAACACGGTGACTTCAAGAAGAAAAGAAACATAAGTTGGAAACAGAAGACAGATTTGTCTTTAATTTTTGGCAGTGCTGTGAATAGGACTCAGGTCCTTGGGCATGCTAAGGAATCACTCTACCACTGAGCCACACCCAAACATAAGTTTTACTTTAGCTTAGTTGCTGCTTTATTATTTTTGTTTGATCTCGTTCTCTATCTTTTCCTCTTCTGTCTTATAGCTTCCATTTATTCATCATTTCTGCCTTTTGTATCTACCATGCCAACACCTTGCTTTCTAGCTGTTGTCTTTTACTTCACGTTTATTTATTTATTGAGACAGAATTTCTCTGTGTATAGCCCTGGCTGTCCTGGATCTCTGTCTGTGCCCAGGCAGGTTTGAACTCACAGAGATCCACCTGACTCTGCCTCTCAAGTACTGGGATTAAGTAAGGTCTGTGCCACCACTGCCCAATGGCTGCTGTCTTTTAAACTTAGGATCTTTAGCTAACTGCTTTGTATTCTAGGACTTTCTGATTTGAATGCTCACAAAACAGTTTCTTTGGCCCAGTGGCTGCTAGCTAGCATTGCGTGACCATCCTTTGCTATCCATATAGGTTGTGTAATAGTGCACATAAGTGAGTGGCGCAGAATCATGGTTAAAAGTATGGAGTGGTATGTAGGCTAGTGTCTACAAAATGGGATTATAAGCTTGGAAGGCAACATCATTGACACGATACAAACACATTTAATTGTCCTTTCCAGTTGAAAGACCCTCAGTGCTTTCTTGTTGCTTTCAGGATAAAGTTAAACTGTAGCATGGTGTGTCATACATCATGTCTTCTCTAGCTTTGTTTGAGACAGGGCCTTCCTATGTAGCCCTGGTTGATCTTTAATTCGCTATGTATACCAGGGTGGCCTTGAAGCCATAGATATCTGCCTGCTTCTGCCTCTTGAGTGCTGGGATTGAGTGTTTTTGAGACAGTCCTACATTGTACCCCAAGCTAGCCTTGAACATGGACCTGTTCTCCTACCTCAGCTGCCTGAGCTTTTCTTCTTGCTGTCTCCCTTAAATTCTTTAATGTGTTTTTACTGAATTTAGTTTCCTTGTCTTCATGTTCTGTTTCCTTTCAACCCTTTCCTTGCTTGGCTAGTTCCTATCGACCTCCAGGATTTTGTTCAGGTTTATCTTTTCCAGGAAGCTTTCCTTTAACTCCTTCTGGATTAAAGTGTGTATGTCTGTGACAGCCCTCTATGGAAGTCACCTAATTATTTGTCTGTTTTCCTTTCTAGGTTTTACTTTCTTTGGTAAAGGGGATAGTATAAGTACTATATAGTAACACAGGCATTTAGATTGGAGATTGTTTATTGTGTATGGGCTTTGTGTAGATTAGAGGACAACTACCAGGTGTATTCTTGGGGGTTAGAACTCAGGTCATCAGGCTTGGCAGCAAAGGAGCTCATTTTACTATTTTCTTGTTTTTATTTATTTATTTGGAGACAGGGTTTTACTGTGAGTGCAAGCTGGCCTCAAAATCACAACAATCCTCCTATTTTTATCTTTCTAGTGTTAGAATTATAAGTCTGTATTTAAATACTGTAAGCTTCCTATGAAATTATAGCATTCTGATAAAACCAGTGTAAATTAAAGATATATTTAATACAACTAAGCCTGGTAATGCCATAGGTTAGTGACACAATACTGCTTTTGTACCATGAGAAAGTTCAACTGTTGTAAATTGGCTATCATCTGTTTACAAAAAAGTACATAGATAATAAAAGCCCAGTAAGTTTTCACCAAGTCTATATATTTATGTAGCCAGTATTCGATACTTCAAAATGAGATATTGCTAGAATCCGTCAAGCTACCTTATGCCTTCTTCTAATTCTAATCCATCTCTTAGAGGATTTTTTTTAAAGGAATGAATCTTTTTTAAAAATAGTTTATTTAACTTTATTTTATGTGTATAAAGGTATCAGATCCCCTGTAGTAGAATAGAGAGAGCTGTGAGCTGCCATGTGGGTGCTGAGAATTGACCCAGGGCCTCTGGAAGAAGAGCTAGTGCTCTTAAACACTGAGCCATCTCTCCAGCCCCAAGGATCTTATTTTAAATGGGATAACTCTTAACATATTGGTTTCTCTGTTTTGCTCATTTTTTTTTTTTTTTTTTTTTTCCCTTGAGACTAGGTTTCTTTGTGTAGTCCTAGCTTTCATGAAACTGGATTTGTAGACCAGGCTGGCCTTGGACTCAGAGATCCTCATGCCTCTGCCTGCCAAGTGCTGGAATTAGAGGTGTTTTCCGCCATACCCCGCTTTTGAGTATATCTTTAAATAACATATATAACTTATAAAAACACAGTTGTGGGCTGGAGAGATGGCTCAGAGGTTAAGAACAATGGCTGTTTTTCCTGAGTTCAGTTCCCAGCAACCATATGGTAGCTCACAATCCTCTATAATGAGGTCCAGTGTTCTCTTCTGGTGTGTAGGTGTATATGCAGGCACAACACTCTATATGTAATAGACAAATAAAAAAAAAAAAATCAAAGTTGCTCTTTTTGTGCAATAGACAAACTAAAATCACATTATACTAAAATTATAGTACAGAAGGTTTGTATTTGGAAAAATTTGTTGGTTAGAGTGTTATACAAGATTAGATAAATTGAAGTATATTTGGTGAAAGTGACTTATTAGTTTGGATGGTGAACATGCTTAGAATAGGTATGGTAAACATGCAAAGTACTTTCAGAATTGTTTAGCATTTGGATTTTAATGTGAATTATGTTGTTGTGTATTCTGGTAGTGGGGTCATCCAGGAGGCAACTGGAGTATAATTTTCTTCAGAGTGAGGAAAGAACTCATTGTCCTATGTCTTAGACAGCTAAATTTGGAAAAAAATTGCTTCTTTTTCGTTACCAGCAATAATTGTTACCCTTCCTTCCTTCCTTCCTTCCTTCCTTCCTTCCTTCCTTCCTTCCTTCCTTCCTTTCTCTTTCTTTCTTTCTTTCTTTCTTTCTTTCTTTCTTTCTTTCTTTCTCTTTCTTTCTTTCTCTTTCTTGAGACAGGGTTTCTCTGTGTAACAGCCCTAGCTGTCCTGGAACTAGCTATGTAGACCAGGCTGGCCTCGAACTCAGAGATCCGCCTGCCTCTGCCTCCTTAGTGCTGGGACTAAAGGTGTGTGCTAGCACCATAAGGCATATATAGTTCTTTGAACATGTAGGTATTCTTTTAAACACATTTTCCCCTTAGTTAGGCTTTTCTGTTAATCTTATATCCATGCTGTCTAATTAAGGAGAAAAAATAGGAACTTTTTTTTTTTTTTTTTTTTTTTTTTTGAGGGGCCACAGGATTTCTTTATATAGCCACCTGACTGTCCTGGAATTCAGAGGTGCCCCTGTCTCTGGGATTAAAGGCGTGTATCACCACTGCTGGAAGACTGGCCTTGAACTCTCAAGAGATTCACTTGTCTCTGCCTCCCGAGTGCTGGGCTGGAGTGCAGGCTGGAGGTGGGATCTGGGCCATAGCAGTTAAGATTACAGGTGAACGTCACAAAGCCTGGCTAGAGTTGAGGTTTCTTCAATGTAAAAACTTTCTTCAATATATCTTTCTTGTTAGGGTAAGTGGCTAATCACAGTGGCTTTTTTGTTACTGTTTTTTTTTTTTTTTGTTGTTGTTAACAGAAGTAAATGTTAGGGTAGTTTAAAACTATCTTTCAGCTATTGTATTTTAGTGTTCAAAATATTTGAAGGAAGTCTATTGTTGGGCATGGTGTTACACATCTCTAATCCTAGAACTTGGCAGAAGGATTGCTGCAAGTTTGAAGTCAACCTGGTCTACACAGTGAATTCAGGCCAGCTAGGAATATGAATTAAGATTCCTTCTAAAATGGGGTATAGGAAGAGGGAGAGCTTTTCTTGTTTCCTCAGTCTATAGGATTAATGGATATTAGAGTGTATTTTGGGTGAGGTTATCATCATAGGATGTGTTCTGTTTGGCAATGACAGACATTCCTTAAATCATTAACAGATTTTAGTACTATTACTGTTTGTAGTGTGTTAAGTATTTGTTTGAAATCTGCTTACTCTTATCGATCTTCTGATAGTGGCCTGAGTAATCTTCCCTCCTCCCCCCCTTTTTTAATGTAAGGGAGAATGTTCTTCAGGAGGCTGTAGACATCTTCATAAGTGATTTTTCAGTCATACTTTTTCCTGAATAATGTTTACAACTATTTTCTTTTACTTCTGCCCCTACCACTTCTTTTTAATTATAAAAATTACTCATATTGAAAAGTTAAAATGGAAAGGGGAAAATAAAAAGTTTGAACATATCTACAGTCTATATTCAAAATTAGAACTATTTGCCTTCCATAGTGCTGTGCTTTACTGGATTGTTCTTTATCTGTGTTCATATTTTGCTGAACTTCTTGAAGTTAAATGACAGATACCATGGCAAGTATGCTTCAAATTACTTTGGAAAATATTAAAAAGGCTTATTTGTGTGTGCATATGTGTGTTTACCATTACTAAAACCTAAGAACAGTAATAATTCTTCAGAAGTTAATTCACTGGTTGTGTTTGTGCTCCATGGTGTGCATGTGGAGATCAGATGATATCCACAGGGGTTGATTCTCTTCTACTATGGGTTCTGGGATTGAACTCAAGTTACCATTTCAGTGGCAAGTACCTTTACTCACTGAGCTATCTTGCTGACCTTACAGTAAAAATTTTTAATTCTCAGTCTATTTGAAAATTTCCAATTGTTTAAAGTAAAAATTTTAAATTAGAATTCAAATTTTTCTTTTACATTTCATTTATCTCTTTACTTGAGAACCATTTCTCATAAGATACTGAAATGTCCTCCCCAAGATACTGAAGTTGCCTTGGAAGAGCAGATTATTTTGAACAATGGCTTGTTTTCTAGAGTTACTAATCATTTCTTTGGCTGTTGTTTAACTTGTTCTTTTCTGGTCTCTATTTTTGAATTGGAGGCTATGTTTTTAAGACTTGATCAGTTTTTGGGCAAAAATTTTTCCTAGGAGTTGTATATATCATGTATCATATGTATGTGTCATCCAGATGTGGGCCACCTATATGAGGATAGCTATGACTTCAGTCCAACCAAAAATCCTTTTTCTTTTGACAACTCCATTGAGTGGTTCTCAAGCATGAACTTTGTAAATGACAAGCCTGAATGGAGACATATGATATTAGGTGATCCAAGTTTGACATTTAAGGTAGTATTTGCTATAACTTTGTACTTTAAAACTACCTTTTTTTTACTCTCAAGTAGACTTAACTTGAGAGAGTTATATTTTCACAACATATTAGTACTCTGTTCTTTAGTGCTTTTTAATAATTGTTGATTCTTTGTAGTTTCAAAATAAAGTACTTGGGGCTAAAGGGATGACTCAGAGGATAAGAGCACTGGCTGCTCTTCCAGAGGAGGTCCTGAGTTCAAATCCCAGCAACCATTTGGGGGCTCACAACCACCATAATGAGATCTGGTGCCCTCTTCTGGCATGCAGGTGTAACTACAGGCAGAACACTGTATACATAACAATTCAATAGATCTTTAAAAAGTACTTAACAAAATTGAAGTTCTTTTTCCTTTTGTCAGTGGAGTATATTAAAATAAGGATATATTGTTTGGAATACATAGTACTCTTTATTTTCTTGGTGTGATTGGTGCCAGTTGATATGTATTAATGTCTAGTTTTTATTTTAGGATTAATTTCTCTTTATTGATTTAATTCTATTGTTTTACTATGTAAAATAGTTGCATAGTACAAAGGAGAATCTTAATGGGTAAAGTAAACTTGGGAATCTCATTTCTGTAGTATTTTTTTCTTTCAAATTCTTTTTTTTTACACTCAAATTAGCATACTATATATGCTGTTTTGTACTTGATTTAAAAATTTGCATTTGGTCTGTTTCTAGAGACTGTTTCTTATTGACTCATAAAGATTATTCCTCCCTCTCTCCCTCTCCTTCTTTCCCTCTCTCTTTCCCAACCTTCTTCCTCTTTCTTTCCCTCCTTTTCTTTCTTTCTCCCTTTGGTACCCAGTAATAGTTTCTTGTTTCTAAATATTAGAGTGTGAATATGAGTTGTATAATGATAGTAGGGTTTGAAAGGGTAATAGATACTTTGCCTACTTTTCTCCTTATGCTGCCTGGCTAGTTGAAGCCTTGGAAATAACCCTTCATTCTTTTTTTTTTTTTTTTTTTTTTTAAATGATACGGTTTCTCTGTGACTTTGGAAGCTGTCTTGGATCTAGCTCTTGTAGACCAGGCTGGCTTTGAACTCACAGGATCCACCTGTCTCTGCCTCCTGAGTGCTGGGACTAAAGGCATACACCACCACCACCTGACCTGGCTGGCCTTTTTCATTCGTTTGTCCTTAATTTTAATTCCTCCCTTTTGTCTTAAACCTCTCAGAGTACAAAATTGAAACATTTGGTGCATGCCTACTCAGAGTATATTAAAACCTCTGAGATGTACATTGTACAAGGAGAGATCAGAAACATACAGTAAAGGGAGAGGGAAGGGAAATTTATGATTTAAGTAATTTAGACCTAACTGTTCTGAACTAGCCAATGGGAAGTAGGGAACCTTACTTGTCTTTTACTCTAGTGATCAACATTGTAGAGAATATCAAAAAATTGTAACTATGTTTTTAGAAAGTTATGTGCTAAACTGGGTGGTGGTGGCACACACCTTTAATCCCAGCACTCGGGAGGCTGAGGCAGGCAGATCTCTGAGTTCAAACAAAATTCAAAATTATGCACTGTCAGACTTAACTTATAAAACTTATTACCTTATTAAACTATAGTGAGGTGGAGGTGCTGTGTAGGTGGCTTTCAATAAAGTAGTTCCCAGGCAAACAAGCTAAGTTTGATTCCCAGAATTCTTAAAAAAAAAAAAAAAAAAAAAGCAATGGTAAGTGTACTTGTAATTCCAGCATTAGGGAGGTTAAAACAGGCAAATCCTTGTGGTGGGTCTGGCCAACCAGCTTGGCCTATTGGCAAACCTAAGGACAGTAAGAAATAACAGTTTAAAAGTTTCTTTGTAATCTTTTAAATTACAGTTTTCTCCATATGTTTTATTATCTCTCTCTCTCTGTCTCTCCATAACAAAGAAAAATGAAACAAAGAAAGGTTCACAGAAACATCATTGAGTTCATTTTATGCTGGCCAACTAACTACTCCTGGACATAGGATCAGCACTGGAATGTTGGTTGATATATACCCATATTCCATTGGAGAAAACTGATTTTCCTTTTGCCAGTGGGTGTCTATTCTTCACTAGGGTTTGGAGCTACTTTCTCTTATCAGTACTGGGACCCCCATCTGACTTAAACCAATTCAGATTTTATGTGTGCTGCTACAGTCTCTGTGATTTCATATGTGAATTTCTTTTTTAAAAGGATGGGTAGACCAAAGGGAGGATTCCCAAGGTTGACCTTTGATTTCTACATGCATGCACTGTACAAATCTGCATACACATGTATATGGCTACTCACAAATTATCCTAATAGTCATGTTCAATTACTTTTTCCCTTTCACATGTATGTGAATGTTTGAGATGTATAAAACATTGTTTAAATGTTTTTGATGTATTTATATGTCATTGTCTAGACCCACAAACCAGAGATACTCGTTTCCTATCTTACTTTGTCAGTACTTTGTAGAAGTAAACATTCTCCTGAATTTATTAATAAAATACTGATTTACTTCTTATTTTCTTTCCTCTTTTTCTTTCTTTTTCCTAGTGAGAAGGAATGAACTTAGAACCCCATGCTTGCTTGCTGGTCAAGTGCACTACTATTGCTGAGCTAAATCCTTGGCCCAATCCTTTAAGATTTTAAATGCTAGCATTATATTCTTAAATACTGTAGTTCTTCTTAGTTTTAAACATATGAGTTGAATAACTGTGTATATTTTATGTGATTAAGAAATTGAGTTTAGTATAATAACTGCAAAATTAATTCCAGATTGTTTTAGTTAGTCATAATTTATTAGATTTCATTGTGGTAAATTGATCCATTAGATTATATGCCAATTATCCATTCTAATTTTGATGAACATTTGAGTTGATTTCAATTTCTTGCTCTTATGAGACAAATGGTAGAATGGTGAGTATGCATATATCTAATAGTAGCACATTTGCAGATAATTTTTCAAAAATACACGTGAGTAGAATTGCTTGGTTACAAGAGTAGATAGGTCACAAAGAATGAACAAATTAAAATCTAGGTAATGACAGAAGGGTTTTAGTTTTTACTTTTACTTACAGTATAAGAATTTCTTTCAAGGTCAAAAAAGTTTATTGGATCCCCTGGAGCTGTAGTTTCAGGCAGTGTGAGGCACCTGACTTGAATTCTGGGAATAAATTAGGGTTCTTTGCAAAAGTAGCAAACACTCTTAACTGTTGAGCCATCTGTCCAGCCTGAAACCTTAATTTTTTTGAGAGTCCAATGTTCAAATGTAGTTTTACTCTTCCTTCCTTCCTTGCTTCCTCCCTTTTTTCTTTTTTTGAGGCAGGGTTTCTTTGTAGCTTTGGAGCCCTTCCTGGAATTATCTCTGTAAACCAGGCTGGCCTCGATCTCACAGAGGTCAGTCTGTCTCTATCTCCTTAGTGCTGGAATGAAAGATGTCTGCCACCACTGCCTGACACTAAAGGTACTTTTTATTTTTCTCTCTTTATGACTTCAGTTCTTTTTCTTTCTTCATGATACTCAACTCTACTACAACAGTGAAGAGAAGCAATGAGAGTAGATGTAGCTGGTTTTCAGTATTTCTAGGATATTCTTTTCTGCAGATTGAAAATTCTGTCTGACAGTTTTCTTTCTGTTATTAATGACTTAAAAAATTCTTTTTACATTTCATGAATTTTATGTCTATTGGTATTGGTTCTTTTGGCTTTTATCTGTCTAAAAATAAAATTTTTAACCTTCATGTATAAAGGATATTTTTCACAGTTTTATATTTCTGTGTTGACAGTTTGTTCTTTCAGAATTTTTTTCTTAAATGTTACCTACTGTTTCCTAGGTCCTACCACTTTTATAAAAAGGTAACTCTCAGTATTCTTACTCTCAATGTAACATGTCAGTTTTGTTTGGGTACATTTTTTTAAAATACTGTTTTATATGTATGTGTATTTTGCCTACATGTGTATTTGTCAGCCACATTTATTCCTGTTGGTTGCCAGAAGAGGGTATTGGATCCTCTGGAACTGGAGGTACAGGCAGGTGTGAGTCTTTATGTGGGTGCTGGGAATCAAACCCAGGTCCTCCAGAAGAGCAAACAGTATTTTTTACTTCTGAGTCATCATCTCTCAGTCCCCATTTCTTTGTATCCTTTGATTTTTCAGCAGAAAAGTACAGTTTACCTCTTTATTTTGTTTTTGTTTTTCTGAAGTTTGACCGGTGAGTTTATTATGCATTTTCGATAACTTCTGCAAGTTCTTCAGTCTTCCATACTGCTCCATTTCATTTTATTCCATTTATTTATTTATTTATTTATTTATTTATTTATTTATTTATTTATTCCCTTTCAGTTGGTTTGGAATTGTCTTACTTGTCTGACTGATCCTTACTTCTTTTTATGTTTTTTTCCTGTCTATGCTTTATTTGAATACTTTTTGAATTTATAATTTGTGTGTGTATATGTTGTTAAGCTTATTCAGTGACCTTTTCATTTTTATCTTAGATTTTTTTTTTTTTGAGACAGGGTCTTTCTATGTAGAAACTGGAACTCGATATAAGGAGCAGGCTCATTTAAAATATTATATATTTTTTTGTTGAATGTTAAATTTACACTTTTCTGCCAAAATACATTAAATCATTCCCCCTCATTTGTGGTATACACTGTATAAAATACATTGTAATGATATTTATTTTTATTTTAAAATCATTCCATTTAAGTCATCAATGGTTTTGCCTTTCCCTTTTGTTTCTCCACCACACTTTCATGATTAGGTACTATTATTCTTATTGTATAAGAATATTATAGGTGCTAAGAACACTGAGAATTGAAGTTGTAACTGCTGCTTCTTGGAAAAAGGCATGTTAATTAAACTAAAAAGATACATTAGCTTAATTTTTTTTTGATCTGGAATTGACTTCTGTTGGGTTATAACTGTAGTTGATTTTAATTTATGTTATGTAGATTCAATTTATACTTTGTAACAAAACTTGCTATTTAAATTGAGCCAGTTTCTATAGATCTCATTGCTTTATACCTCTATTCTTGGCTTTTCAGTCTAGGAGACTTACTTTGTCTTCCTCATCTACTTTTTGATTAGTACACAGTGATTGATGGCCAGGCCGGACCCTACTGAGTTCTTAAGGTCAGACAGGATGGAATAGGTTCAGGGTAGTGTGTCCATAGACTGATGTGTACTCTACAAAAGCTCCATTGGGAGAACTTTTTAGCTTGTGTTGGGTAGCTTTGCATCTAAAATTCCTGAATTTCAGTTTGTCATGTCAGTCTAAGGATTGCTTGTTTGCCCCTTTGCTCACCTTGAGCTTAGAGTTGAAAGTAGTAATTTTACTGTTTACCTAGAAAGGGTGTTTCCCTGTCTGGAATTGAGCTTGTTTAATTTTTTTTTTTTTTTTTTTAAGAATCTCAGCTTCCAGATGAGTTTTACAGTTTTGATTTTGTAGTTTATTCATCCTTTTATTTTTCTTATTATAGTGAGAGGTTTTCTATTATGACCTGTACTGACACTAGAATGAAAACTCAGTATTTCATTTTATTAGTTTCTTAATTTGTACAGGTTCAAAAGCTACTGTAATGGCTCTCAATAGCTAACAGATTTGCTGGGTGACTTAAAAATTTCACCCACCCCCAATTTCCACTGAAGGTGGTAGAAGCTATAGGAGTTTATGGTTAATTTTTTTCATTACTATTGAAGCACAGTAATAACGCCTTGTCAAGCCTCCCTTTCCATCAGTTATTTCTTCCCATGAGATTTCACCTTTTAAAAGCAAGTCATATAAAGGAAAAGTTTTTTTTTTTTTTTTTTTTTCTTTGCCTTTTTGGACATGTGTGTGTTCTAATTGAGATTTATTGTAATTGGCTCCATAATTATCAGGGCATCACTGCAACAGAAACTTGTATGCAAGTAAGTTTCTTTTGGGGGTAGTTTCAAGACAGGGTTTCTCTGTGTATCCTTGGCGGTTCTGAAACTCATTCTGTAGACCAGGTTGGCCTTGGACTCAGAGATCTGCTTTTCTCCACCTCCTGAGTCCTGGAATTAAAGTTATGTGCCACCATACCCGGCTGTAAGTGTTTGTTTATAGCTAGTTTCATGTAAAGGCAGACTGAGTAGTTGGGATAGAGACAATATGACCTGCAGAAGTATAACATATTCACTGTTTTAACTTCACAGAAAAAAACTCAATGACTTTGAAACTAGACCTCGGTCAAGTGCCAGTGAATAGCATTTCAAGTTAAGTAAGTGCTTCACATTATACAGTTACTGCTTCCCACTTATCATTGCAAAAATTTCATGGACTGTCTTCTATTTATTAAACTGTAATAATGAGTTCACATATTCCCTGTCAGTGTTATTTCCTATTAGTTTCTTTTGATTAGTACCTACCTCAGTTCTACTTGTAAAAGTTGTCCAAAATATGGAAAGATTTTTGTATATCAATGCATTTTTAAGTCCCTCAGGGCTTTGTAGTGAATTCATTGCCATGGTGAACATTGCTAAACAGCTAATCCTAGCTATACTTAGGTGTTTGTTTTAAAGTGTAGCTCTTCCTAATCTGTTTTTCTTTCTGTAGCCCCATCTGTGCTTATGATTCTTCTACAGCAGTCTCTTTGAGTCCTATGATTGTAGGCATGTCCCATTATTCCTCCTGGCTTTTGATCAGTCTTTTAGAGATTTTATCTACTTACTGTATTTCCCCCCCTCCCCTTCCCTTTTCCCTTCTTTTCCCTTCCCTTTCCTCTCCCCTTCCCTCCCCCCTCCCCTTCCCTTTTCCCTTCTTTTCCCTTCCCTTCCCTTTCCTCTCCCCTTCCCTCCCCTTCTTTCCCATCCCTCCCCTTTCCTTCCCTTCCCTCCCCTTTCCTTCCCTTCTTTCCCATCCCTCCCTTTTCCTTCCCTTCCCTTCCCCCTCCCCTTCCCTTTTCCTTCTCCTTCCCTCCCACCTCCCCTTCCCTTTTCCTTCTCCTTCCCTCCCACCTCCCCTTCCCTTTTCCTTCTCCTTCCCTCCCTCTGACCTTCCTTTCCTTCCCTTCTCTTCCTTCTCCTCCCCCTCCCTTTCTCCATCCTTCCTTTCTTCCTTCTTTCTTCCCTCCCTCCCCCTTTCTCTCTTTCTATCTATATATCTATCATTTATTTATTTATTTATTTATTCATATTCATTCATTCATTCATTCATTCATTCATTCTAATGGTTTTTCAAGACAAGGTTTCTCTGTGTAGCCTTGGCTGTTTTGGAATTTACTCTGTAGAACAGCCTGACCTCGAACTCACATATATCCACCTGCCTCTGCCTCTTGAGTGCTGGAATTAACCACAACCTGGCTACTTATGTATTTTTAGGTAGATTATATTGATACATGAGTGAAACGGTATTTAGGCTCAATGAAACAATTTACTACAGTGGAATCTATAAGATATAATGGTTACAGTGCCAAATGTGTTTTTTTTTTTAAATCAAAACATCATTCATAGATAATATTTTTAAAAAACATTTGTCTATGTGTGCTCATATGGGCACACAGGTAGAGTTCAGAGTATGACTTACAGGATTCATCAATCATCTGGGTCTCAGAATTGAACTCAGGTCAGGTTTGGTGGTAGACACTTTTACCTGCTTGAGTCCTCTTGCTGGTGCCCTCTTATACATTATAACGGAGCCCCAGGTAACAAAGAACTGTGTAATCTGATCTTTGTATCTCTGACTTCATCTTTTTAGTACTTTCCTTCTTGGCTTGAACCAGTGATTCCTTTTTATTCTCAAAGTTCCAAATTTGTTCTTGGTTGAGACATTTTGCTTTCTTCACTGCTCTTAGCGGTTCTCTTCTGTGTTAGCGTAATTTGCTCCTGTATGCCTTAAAGGCTTTACTACCTTGGAGAAGTTACTGCATACTACGATAACTAAAATAGCATGCTGGAGCTCTTTAGTATAATGATAGGCAAACTGCTGCCCACAAGCCAAATCCTGCTGGTGGCCTGATTTTGTCCTGTCCTGAGAGCTAAAAATGTTTTTCATATTTTTAATGGCTATAAAACAAAATACAAACAGAAAACTTAATGTGAAAGACTTTGTGTTCCCCAAAGTGTAAAATATTTACTATATATCCTGCCCTTTATAGAAAAGTACTTTCTGAAATTATTTTGTTCATTTCTTTCCTTGTTTTGACCATCTCTTGCCCAACCCCCATGCTTTCTTGTTGAGTCTTGGAATGTTGATTGTGTGGAAGAACTGAGCAAAAATAAAGAACATTATAAATGTAGTTGAAAGGTCAGTAGGTGTTAAAAATGGTAGTCAAGACTTTTTCCAAAATAGACAAAGGTGATTGTTGAACAATCAATTCACATGACTTTGAATGTCTCTCCTAATTATATGTACTGAAGATGCAAATGTGAGTCTATAGAGTATATTCTCTGAAATTGTTGGATATCTGAAAGCTCAACTAACCACTTGCAGACTATCCTATTATAGAAACATGTGTTCCACAGATAAACCACTTGAATTGAAAAATGTTCCTAGCTCATCATCCCAAATCAGTGCTATATTTCTGTGGATAGGTGTGAGAATATGGAAAGTGATGCTGAATATTAATATTTTGATGCTCATTTTGTAGTCATTGTTGGCAAGCAGACAGCTTAGAATAGATTCCAGTAGCCTGAATTTCACACTCTTAATATTCCACTAAAGTTGAATTCTTGGCTATGCCATAGAGAGGAGCAAAGTTAGTGAGTTTATTAAGTAGTGGTAAGGGAGAGTATATGCTTTAGATTTTAAAATGACAGGCATTTAGGGAGAGGGACATGTATGAAGTACATGTCCTGAGCTACAGGTGTAAGCTTCTAGAGAGAAGATACTTTCCGTATCAATTGCTGTGTGTATGTGTGATTACAAGTTTCTATGGACATAGTTTACAGTGTTTAAAGATAAAGCAAAGTTAAAAGTTTCTGAGTGCTGGGAGTAAAGGTGTGTGCCACCACTGCTTTGCTCCTTTTAAATTTGTTTTTTTTTAAACTCCAGTCCTCTGGAAGAGCATCCAGTAAGTACTCTTAACTGTTGAGCCATTTCTCTAGCCCCAAGGTAGATTGCTTTTGTAAAATTAAATTGTAAGTTTGCTCTGTGAGGTATATTGTTTGGGTTTAGGGCTAAGAGAGTAGTACTAATACAGTTAAACTCAAGGTTACAAATATTTTGTTCCTAAGTAAGCACAATTTGTTTTTTAAGATGTCTTTAGGAAAATGAGCATTTATCTCATTAGTTAAGAAGTTTTTTTTTTTTTTTTTTTTTGTTATTTTTTTCTTTTTTTTTTTTTAATTTGAGACAGGGTTTCTCTGTAGCTTTGGAGCCTGCCCTGGAACTTTCTCTGTTGACCAGGCTGGCCGTGAACACTCAGAGATCTGTCTGCTTCTGCCTCCTGAGTGCTGGGATTAATTGAGAAGGTTTTTGAGTCTTAGGCAACTGAAAAAACAAACTAGATTCTTCTTTATTTCTGCATCCCTGTTAATTTTTCTTCTTTTACTGCCCTGCCTCAATTAAGTATGTCTGTCTTTTCAGTAATACCTCCAAATGTGAGACTTTATGGAAGTCATAAGTATCTATCGATGTATTCACTGATTCTTAAAACATCAAAAGAAGTGCTTCAGTGAAAGGTAATCTGAAATGAATTTTAGTATAAAAATAAAATATGAACAAAGTCAGTTTTATTTTGTTTTACTTCTAAATTTGGTGTTGGGTATTTTAAGTAATATATATTATTTTGCTACTTATTATCATTTCCTGTTTTCTCCCCCAATCCTGTCTAGCCTTGTAAATGCTAAGTTCTGCCCAGACCTCCTTATCTGTTTCCTACTTTAGCAGTTAACAGTATGACATTCATTGTATAACACCCCCTCCCTTTTTAAAAAGCTTGAGGACAAATTTTTATTAGAGTCTAAAAGGAAAATCCAAGGGCAGGACAGCTGCCTGGTGGAAGGAGATGAAGAAAATCTGGAGAGAAAACCATGACATTCTGCGTTAGGCATGGAAGTTTGCTGAGAAGCCACATGGTAAAAGGAGTGGAGTAGGGCTTCAGAGAAAGAACAAGGAGTCCTAAATTGTCTTAAAGTACATACTCATTTGTGCATACATACATATGTAGACGTCATTACAAAAACTTTTAACAAGTTTTTAATATTTTTGTTAGAAGTAGTAAATATTTTTGAAGTTTATGAAATTCTCCCCCTTATATTTGGTGGTAGTTGTATTAAATATGTAGCTCACTTTTTGGTAACAAAGTCAAATTTTTATATGTATGTGTGTTTGGTATAAATATATATCACATGTGTGCAGATGCCCACAGAGGCAAGTATGAGTGTCAGATTTCCTGGAGTTGGAGTTGTGAACTGCCTGAAATGGGTGCTGAGAACCAAATTAAGTCTTTCAGAAGAGTAGCAAGTGATCTTTTCATTCCTAACAAAGACTATTTTACAATATTATTTTTTTCCATTTGTTTGCATGGTCTACATGCATGTATGTGTGAAAGTATATGTGGGTGTGGATGTAAATGTGTATAGGTTCTAGTGTCTCAGTTATATTCTTCATTTTATCTATTAAAGTAGATTCTCTTGCTGAAATTGGGGCTTGTTTTGGCTAGTCTGGCTTGTCAACTTGTTCTGGAGATTCTGTTTGTGCTTCCCATATGCTGGCATTACAAGTGGTTTGCCATGTTGTCTATCGTTTAATGTGGCTTCTGGAGACTGACCTCAACTCTGAGATGCTTGTGTCACAAGTGTATACTTACAAAGCCATCCCATGATACTAATTTAATCTATGCACATGAGCATCTTTTCATATTCTAGTGTCTTCAATATAATTTTTTAATTGTAGTTATTCACCTCCTTTTTAGGCTATTATGAATAGAATTATTTCCTGATTTGATTTTTCTTTCAGCATGTTTATTAATGGTGTATGAAAAGAGCTGTTTCTTTCATTGTATGTTGATTATTTTATTCTGTACTGCTGAGAGTGTTTATCAGAATTGAGAATTTTCTGGCTGCATCTCTAGGATCTTTTTTATGTATGTTTTCTCTCTGTCTCTTTTTGTATGGTGAGTGCATGAGTATGTATGGGTGTTCATACCTATATATGCTTGTGTGGAGGGTATCGGGCCTTTGAATGTTCTCTATTATTGTGTACCTTATTCCTGAACCTAGAGCTCATTTTTTACCCTTTTTTTCTTCACCCATTCCTCACTTCATTGGTTAGAGGTGTGTACAGGACCATACCTAGCTATTATATGGGTACTGGAATTAGAACTAAGATATTTGTGGTTGTTGAGGATGTGCTCTTAACCACTGAGCCATTTCCACAGCCCCATTAAAGGTCTTTTAAGTACAGGATCATATTACCTATATGTAGGGATAATTTGACCTCTATTCCTATTTATACCCTATTTATTTATTTTTCTTGCCTTCCTGCTTTAATTAATTTCAAGCACTGCATTAAAATAAGACTGAATGAAGAATATGAGCATCCTTGTCTCATTCCTGATTTTAGAGGAAATGGGTTTGGTTTTCTCCAATTTGTGTAATGCTGGTATATAAGACACTTTTCTGTTATTAGTGTTAAAACACTGTGACCAAGTCAACTTAAAGAAGTATCTTAGTTAGGGTTTCTTTTGCTGTGAAGAGACACATTGTAGATAGAAGTTTCAATCCTGCCTGGTCCTGCAGCCATTAAGTCTCAAACACACAGAGTCTATATTAATTATAAACCGTTTAGTCAATGGCTCAGGCTTCTTATTGGTTAACTCTCTTAATTATTTTTCTCTTCAAACTGTACATTTTGTATTTTTTTTTTTTTTGCTCGCCTGCTCTTTTCAGTTGTAGACCTGCATAAGAGGATTACTAATAACCATGCCACAGTCAATAATAGGATGTTTTAAAATCTTTCCCAACAACAATGAAATTAGTCTGCTATTTTTCAACTTAGCCTCATGTAAATTCTTAGGACTAGAGTAGGAAGCACCCACACACTTTGCCAAATCATTACAGGAATGGCTTCTAGCTCAGTTCCTGTTAAAGTCCTGATTTCCTCTGAAGTCTCTTGAGCTGGGCTTTTACAGTCCACAAAAGCTCTAAGCACTGTTGTCTTCTGAGCTTCACCTAGGATGACCCTTTAAGCTCTGCTTACAGCATGCAGTTGCTTTTCTGGTCCAAAGTCTTCTACATTCATCCAAAACACCACATAGTCAGGCCTGTCACAGCAATAGCTCACTTTAGTAGTTGCTGTGATAAAACACCTTGACCCAGGCAGATTGTAGAAGGAAGAGTTTATTCTCATTAAAGAAATTGGAGTAGGGCTAGTGAGGTAGCTCAGTGGATTAATCTATTTGCTGCTAAGCCTGATGGAAGGAGAGAGTTGACTTCTGCAAATTGCCTACCCCCAATTATACACATAAAATAATTTTTTTTAGTGTTGGAGATTTATTAGATTATATCCTATAAGATTACTCAGCTCAAATTGCATGAAATTTTAGGAATACAAACTACCATTGGTATTACTGTGCAGTCATTTTTGCCTAATGCCCAAAATATACATGATATAACAAAACTTTAGGAAGTCAAATCCAATGTCCATTTTCATTGAGTAGCATTTATTTCATAAAGTCCATGTCTTGGAAGAACAGCCAGGGCTTTTATTCACAAAGCACCTACATGCTCATTTAAAATGTTACAATGTCACCTGTTATTGTTGATAACAGCTCTGGTAGGAAGTCAGATAAAAGCAGTGGGCAGATGTTTGACATACAAATAGAGTTGGAAGTAATCATAGTATTCACTGAGAGGGCAGTGTGTTGATTGAATGGTTGTAAAACCATGCACAGGGATATGATTTGACATTTACTGAACTTGAATGCATCAGTACACAGTTAAGTATAATATGATACCATTTCTCTCTTTTTCTTGGTATTTATTTTTTACATTCCAATTCCAGTTCCTCCTTTCCCTTCCTCTCTTCCCACTTCCCTTCTTTCCCCTCTCCTGTTCCATCTGCTCCCCTGAGAAGGTAAGGTGATACTATTTCTTAAAGGTTTAAAACACGAAACAGAATTATATATAATTTTATGGAAACTTATTCAGGTAATAAACATGTATCAACATGATACCAACCTCAAGGTAAATAGTTATCTCTGTAGAGCAGAACAGCAAATGTATAGCTGTTTCGACTTGTTGAATTTGAGCTGTGGATATGTGGCTACCTTATATGATTTCTGTCATCTGTTTAAAGGCCATCTAGGATAAAAGTAAAGATAATTTCTTGATCAAAGGTCTTTGCAAAAAGTATGGCAGCATAAAATGAAGGTAACTGAATTTTTTATGTTTAAGATAAAGAGTATTTTAGAAACTAGAGAGACGGCTAGATGGTCAAGAGTGCTTGTTCTTCCAGATGAGCTTAGTTAATTTCCAGTACCCATGTTAGGTAGCATGCAACTGCTTATGAGTCAAGGTCTAAGGGATCTAATGCTGTCTTCTGGTCACTACCAGGACATACACAAATGTGGAACATTCACACAAACTGTACACATAAGTAAAAATTAAAACAAATTTGCATATTAACTAGGTATAGAACACATGCACCCAGCATTTTGAAGGTAGAAGCAAGAGAGTCAGGAGTTCAAAGTATCCTCATGTACATAGTGATTTCAAGGCCAATTTGGCTGTATGAGATCATGCTTCAAGCACAATTTTTAAAAAGGCCCCTATTTTTATGTTAAAAGGATGAAATAAAGTGGGAAACATAACAATATTTTTGTAGTGTTTGTATGTGTGTTTTTTGAACTTGATGGCTCTAAATTACAAATGAAAATGAAATAGTTTTTGTTAGTTTTAGGAAGAACATATCAGATATAAATATTATAAAGATTATATTTTTTTTGTAGCTAGTAGCAGGATAGAAAAGAGATAAAAATAAATTGTGAGGTAGAGAAACCATTTTTTTTTGAAACAAGCTTGTTTTACATGTAAACTCCAGTTTCCTCTCCCTCCTTTCTTCCCCTGCCCCCCAACTCCCTATCCCACCCCCTTTCTGCTTCCCAGGGAGGTTGAGGCCTTCCAAGGGTATCTTCAAAGTTTGTCATCATTTGGAGCCTTTCCCCATGTGTCTTGGCTGAGAGAGTATCCCTCTATGTGGAATGGGCTTCCAAAGTCCATTTGTATAGTAGGGATAAATACTGATCCACTACCATAGATTGCCCAGGCTTCCTAACTGACACCCATGTTCAGGGAGGGGTTCTGGGTCTGTCCTATGCCGATTTCCCAGCTATCAGACTGGAATCTATGAACTCCCCCTTGTTCAGGTCACCTGTTTCAGGTTTTCTCCACTGGTCTTTACCCCTTTGCTCCTCACTCCTCCCTCTCTGCAACTGAATTTTAGGAGTTCAGCTCAATGTTTAACTGTTGGTGTCTGCTTCTGCTTCCATCAGCTACTGGATGAAGGCTCTAGGATGGCATATAAGGTAGTCATCAATCTCATTATTGGGGAAGGGCATTTTAGGCAGCTTCTCCACTATAGCTTAGATTGTTAGTTGGGGTCATGCTTGTAAATCTCGGGACATTTCCCTAGTGCCAGCTTTCTTTTTAAACTTACAATGACTGAAAGACACTTAAGAAAATGCTCACCATCCTTTAGCCATCAGGGAAATGCAAATCAAAACAACTCTGAAACATATTACTCCTAGTAAGATGGCTAAAATCAGAAACACCAGTGACAGCTTATGCTGGAGAGGATGTGGAAAAAGGGAAACATTCCTCCACTGCTGGTGGGAGTGCAAACTTGTACAGCCATTTTGGAAATCAATATGGTGGTTCCTTAAGAAAATGGGAATCAGTCTACTGGCAATCCCAATCCTAGGCATACACCCAAATGATCCACATCCATGCATCAAAGATATCTGTTCAATTATGTTCATAGCAGCATTTGTAATAGCAAGAACCTGGAAGCAGCCTAGATGCTCCTCAACTGAAGAATGGATAAAGAAGATGTGGTACATTTATACAATGAAATATTGCTCAGCAACAAAAAACAATGGGATCTTGAAATTCACAGGCAAATGGATGGAACTTGAATAAACCATCTTGAGTGAGGTAACACAGTCACAAAAAGAGGAACATGGTATGTACTCACTCATACATATGGATTTTAGACATAGCACAAAGGATCACCAGCCTATAATTTGCACGGCCAGAGAAACTAGGATATAAGGAGGAACCTAAGAGATTCATACAAGGTCCCTCACAGAAGGGGAAAGGAACAAGATTTCCTGAGCATATTGGAAGTGGATGGGTGGGGCAGTGAGTGGACAGAGAGTTAGGAGAAAGAGAAGGGGAGGAGAGGAGAACATGTGGGACCAGGAAGATTGACTTGGGGGACCAATAGATGAGAGCAAAAAAAAAAAAAAAAAAAAGATACTATAATAGAGGGAGCCATTATAGTTTGAAGAGAAAACTGACTCTAGAGAAATGTTCAGAGACCTACAAGGATGACCCCAACTAACAATCTGAACAACAGTGGAGAGGCTATCTTAAATGAGATAATGAGATAATGAGATTAATAAATAACTTATATGCCACCATAGAGCTCTCATCTAGTAGCAGATGGAAGCAGAAGCAGACACCCACAGCTAAACACTGAGCCAAACTCGTGGAATCCAGTTGCAGAGAGGGGGGAGTGATAAGAAAAGGGATCAAGACTAGGCTACAGAAACCCACAGAGACAGCTAACCTGAACAAAGGGGTGCTCATGGACCCCCAGACTGATAGCTGGGAAACCAGCATTGGACCGACTTAGACCCCCTGAATGTGGGTCTCAAGTTAGAAGGCCTCTGACAGTGGAAACAGGATGTATCCCTGGAGCACATTCCCCATGAAGGGATACTCCCTTAGCCTAGAGGCAGGAGGGAGGGCCTAGATCCTGCTCCAAGTGACTTGACAGATTGTGATGATTCCCTCCTTGAAGGCATCTCCTCCCTGTGGAGTGGGGGGGAAGTTGGGATGGGAAGGGAGGGAAGGTCAGGGGGGCATGGGAAGGAGAGAGAGGGATCTGGGTGGGATAGATATGTAAAATAAGAAAAAATAATAAATAAAAAATACCTATAGTGGCTCCCTCTATTGTGGTAACTCTTTTCTTGCTCTTCTCTATTTTGCCTCCAACTCTTATCTTCCTGCTCCCTCATATCCTCTCCTCTTCCCTCCTCTCTTCCCCTTAGAGAAATTATTTGAAGGAAATAATTTTCTGGAGTAAACTGAAATAATATATGTGGAATTTTAGAATTGTAAGGATATGAAGAATGGAATCAAGTTGACTATGATAGAACAGTAGTATTGAAGGAAAAAATAGGGGGTTAGAATAAAGTTTGTAATGGTACATGCTTGTATAATTTTGTCTACTTAGCAAGTGTAGGGCATAATCTTTGAGTTGTTCTTATTAAATCCCTTCTTTTTCTTGACCATGAGGAAAGGAAAAGACACCCAGAATTCCGTGAAAATGTTTAAATAGTAGTTCCTTATTGCTTTATTGCTTAATACTTTAAAATCTGTTTTCCCCCTTATTCTTCTGTTCTAGTGAGTTGTTCTTTAATTGATGGCATTCTTCTTGTTTTTGTGTTATCATTAAGAGATTTTGTGTATAAAATTAGCTTTGTGTAATATTCTGTCTCCTTAATGCACTCTTTAGTGAGATTCTTCAAAGATATATCAGAAAAATAATTTGCCTTTTCTTTTTGTGTTATTAAATAACAGAACAGCAATATATATATATATGCTTATATATATACTTATATATATATATATATATATATATATGCATTGTTTTTAGAAAGTACCTGAATTGGACAATAAAACAGTGTTATATGATTTTAATGAGACTATTTTCAGTATGTGCCCCCCTCCCAAAATAAGACCTTAAGTAACTCAGGCTGAACACAAATTTATTAGATAGCCATGAATTTTTATTGTCTCTGCCTCTCAAGTGTTGGTATTGCAAGCATATGCCCCCATGCTTGGCTTAATACTTGTTCTTAGCCTGATGGTGGTGTTTTGACCTTTAATCCCAATACCCAGGAGGCAGAGACAAGTGGATCTCTGTGAGTTTGAGGCCAGCTTGCTATACAGAGCTAGTCCAGGACAGCTAGGGCTGTTACACAGAGGAACCCTGTCTTGATAACCATCCTGCCCCAAACCAAACAAAAAACAAAACAAACAACTTTTCCTTATACAGAGAGTTAGGATTTTGTTCAGAATGCTCTAGTCAATATGCTTGTTAAGTCTAACTTTTGGGCACAGAAAACTATTCAGTATGACTGTTCAGTGTTCTATCTTTTATGTTCCAGTTCTTTTGCCAAGAAGATGGTTTGCCCAGTCCTGAACACATACTGTCCGTTCTGATGGGACAAGATCCAATATGAATGTAAGTGATGGAGGAAGACGACGCTTTGAGGATAATGAACACACATTACGAATATATCCTGGAACAATTTCAGAAGGAACAATTTATTGTCCAATTCCTGCCAGAAAAAACTCCACAGCTGCTGAGGTGATCGACTCTCTTATAAACAAGCTTCACCTAGACAAAACAAAATGTTACGTTTTAGCAGAGGTAAAGGAATTTGGTGGAGAAGAATGGATACTCAATCCAACCGACTGTCCAGTTCAACGAATGATGTTGTGGCCCCGGATGGCTTTGGAAAATCGTTTGAGTGGAGAGGACTACCGCTTTCTTCTGAGAGAAAAAAACCTTGATGGATCAATCCATTATGGTAGCCTCCAGTCATGGCTACGGGTAACCGAAGAACGCCGAAGGATGATGGAACGGGGTTTTCTTCCACAGCCTCAACAGAAAGACTTTGATGATTTGTGTAGCTTACCTGATTTGAATGAGAAAACTCTCTTAGAAAACCTACGGAACCGCTTTAAACATGAAAAAATTTATACTTATGTCGGCAGTATTCTAATAGCTATTAATCCATTCAAATTTCTTCCTATTTATAATCCTAAATATGTCAAAATGTATGATAACCACCAGTTGGGAAAACTTGAACCCCACATATATGCGGTGGCTGATGTAGCTTATCATGCTATGCTTCAGCGCAAAAAGAATCAGTGTATTGTGATTTCAGGAGAAAGTGGTTCTGGGAAGACACAAAGCACAAACTTTCTTATTCATCACCTTACTGCTCTCAGTCAGAAAGGATTTGCTAGTGGAGTAGAACAGATTATTCTTGGAGCTGGACCAGTACTTGAGGTAAGGTATATAGAAACAATTCTCTCTTTCTCTCTCTCTCTCTCAGACAAAGTCTCTACATATCCTTGTCTGTCCTAGAACTCACTATGTAGATCAGGCTGGCCTTGAACTCTACTGGGAGTAAAGGCATATGTCACCACACCCAGCTAGAAATAATTTTCCTACATCTTCAAGAAAAAGTCAGTAGATGTGAGAAGATGAAATAAAAGTATAAGAATAGACATCATTTGTAGTGATCAAGGGAACTTCTAATATAGCAAAGAAACAAAGCAGGTGTGGTACTAATAATTTATTTTTAGAACTGATTCTTGTAGGGTTGTAGCACTTGAAAGCCATGGATTCTATTATTAGTACCATCAAAAGAAAAGTCAACCAAAAACTGTTTCTTTGAGTTACTGGAATTGTAGTCTATCTCTTTACAAGGGTAGAAGAAATAGGACAAATTTCTGTGTGTATTGGGCTTTACAAAGGAAGAAGATGAAACCTAGAACTTAATGTGATAACTTCTGGAAGTAAGATTATTAGTTTTGGTACTCCTTTTTTTTTTTGTTTCATGGTTTCTGAACTAATATTCTAAGTACTGCATTCTTTTTTTTGTATAGAATCATAATAAGTCTCCATTGCTTTCTGTGGTTCTGATTGGATAGGGAATTTTAAGGATGCCTACATACATATTAATGCTCTCAGACTTTTCTTTGAGGTTTTATATACTCGTCCTGGTAAGTACTTAATTTTGCCCTTTTGTTTTCTGCTATCATGCAGCCTCATATTTAAACAAGTCTCAACTCTTTCCTATGCATACATATTTCTTTGACATTTGTAACCCTCTTGTACAATGGCCTTCTACATGGATGCAATCTTTAATACTTTGTTTTGAGATTTTATTTTATGTGTATGAGTGTTTTGTCTGCATGCATGTTTGTGTGCACATGTATTCAGTGCTGGGAGAGGCCAGAAGAGGGTATTTGATCTCCTGGAGCTTGAGTACCAAATGGATATTTAGCTCTGAATTAAATCCTGGTCCTTTAAAGAGTAGACAGTGCTTTTAACTGCCAAGCCACCTCTCTAGTCTCAGCTATCATGTCTTTCCAAGCCCATTTTATAGTTGCAATTTTTGAGGGGTCCCCTCCCCACCATATTACCACCTTAGATATTTTCTGTGCTTAAATAATTGCCTCTGGCTGGGCAGTAGTGGCGCTCACCTTTAATCATAGCACTTGGGAGGCAGAGGCAGGTGGATCTCTGTGAGTTTGAGGCCAGCCTGGTCTACAAAGCTACACAGAAAAACCCTGTCTCAAAAAACAAACAGAATACCAACCAAATAAATAAACAATTGCCTGTGACTGTTTTGGAGAAACAAACATGATGATAATGTGTATGGAGAGGCTGTTTTCAGTGAGTGATCAGTTAAGATAAAGACAACCCTTACAGGGAGCTTTTTCCAGGGAATTCTGCTTTTTACAAAAATTTGTTGTGGGAAATTGGTGAACTCTTAGTGTGGAGGTAGGGAGGAATGAATAGTAATAAATCAAATGCTAAAGCGCCTGCTTAAAAATAAACAACAAAACCCCTAAAAGTTAGCTGGTGTTACAGGTGCCCATCAATTGAGGATTATTGCAAACCTTAGCTACTTAATAAAGTTCTTAAAAGGCCTTCTTTGGACAGTTCTTGTTTGCCTTCTTGTTTCTTTTCATGAAGGAACATTTTCACAAGATATTCTGACATATTTTACTGACCTCATTGTTCAACAAGTGAAGTGGGATTGTTGTATCATATTGTAAGTAGAGTGGTTTTATTATTTTGCTTAATTGCTAGCAAAAACTAATGTTCTAGTTGCTTCCTGTCCTCAGCATTTGTTATTGCCATTTTTCTTCTAGTCATTCTGATAGGTGTGTAATAACACTTTATTGGGTACATTAAGGTCTTAATTAAAATCCTATAGTAGTGTTGTTGAGCATGCTTTCTCACATGCATTTGCTGTCCATATAACCCTGTGATGAAATGTCTACAAGACTCTCTCAACATGGTCCCAAAGGATTCCACTTGATTGACATACTTGTATTTTAATAAAAATTTACATGACACGAAAAGTTTCCGCTTGGCATCTTCCATTATTATAGGTTTGGATAGGACTGAACATAGCCAGGCATGTTGTTTCAAATCTGTAATCACAGCACTTTGGAGGTTGAGGTAGAAGAATCTAGAGTTCAAGGTAAACCTGGACTATGTAGTAAATTTCAGCCCAGCCTGAGATTGAGTGAGATTGTTTTTAAAACAAAACAAAACAAAACAAAACAAAACAAAAGGTTGCACACATGAAAATAATAGTATATTGTGAAACATTTGTTTTTCCTCTAATCCTCCTTGTTTTCCTCTATCTTTTGCCAATATAGCACATGATATTTAAATGACAGAGACCTATTTACATGTTTTGATTTTGTGATACTTTTATAAATCCTTGGGAAAAATATCTTCTATAGTGGACAAAGGAAGAACAGAATTGACATTTGAGACATTTTGAGACCCTCAGATCTTACCACTGCTAGGCTGTGTGACACAGTGTATATATGTATCTATCAGGCTTTTCTTGATTGTGTTTGAACATCCAAACTTTTCCTATCACTTATTTAAAATGATATAATAGATTATAAGCATTCACTAGCAATATTTCTAAAGATTTTCAGGAATTAATATTTGCTATGTCATTGTGGCATAATTTTTAGTATTCATTAAAATTTCATAGAAATTGAAATCTATGCATACTAGATGTTTCTCAGACTTTACATTGTGTTTGAACTATTAAAACATAGATTGCTGAACCTTATCCCCAGAATTTCTGACAATACTATGCAGGTTCTAAAATTTGGTATTTCTAGCAAATTTGCAGGTCATACTTCTGGTCTCGACCACACTGATAACTATTGGAGTAAAAGTGTAGTATGAAGTGTCAGTTAAGTTTTCTCTGTTCAGGTGTGTGTGTGTGTGTGTGTGTGTGTGTGTGTGTGTGTGTGTGTGTGTGTGTGTGTGTATGTGTGTGTATATGCGTGTGTGCCCACGTGTCTGTGTGTGTGTGTGAACATGCATGTGTGTAATTAGAAGGATGTGATTCCTATTAATCTTTACAAGAAGAAAAAACCTTCAATGAATCATTTCAAAATCAAGATCTTTAAAGATACTGTGAATAGGCTACTTTAGGCAGTGCATAATTTATTTTTTGGTGGTATTGAGATATACCACCACTCTTGCTTTTATAAAAGTGTTAATTTTATTGAACTATAGCTTTTAACACGTACATTTAAAACATATAGCTTAATGAATACATAAATATGTAAAACTATTTACCCATCTGTCTTAGTTAGGGCTTGGTATGACAGGGTTTATTTGGCTTATAAGTTCACATTGCTTTTCATCATTGGAGGAAGTCAGAATAGGAACTCAAACAGGGCTAGAACTTGGAGGCAGGAGCTGATGCAGAGGCCTTGGAGGGGTGCTGCTTACTGGCTTGTTCCCCATGGCTTTCTCAGCCTGCTTTCTTATAGAATACAGGACCACCAGTCCTGGGATGGCACTACCCACCATGGTCTGGGCTCTCCCTCATTGATCACTAAATGAGAAAATGCATTATTGCTGGGTCTCCTGGAGGCATTTCCTCAACTGAGGCTCCTTCTCTGTGATGACTCTAGCTTGTGTCAAGTTGACACACAAAACCAGCCAGTATACTATCTAACTGTTATCATATAATGCTTCTGAATATTTTTTGTTTGCTTATATACATGTATGGAAGTGGTGAGTGCAACACCAATATGTGGAAATCAAAGATCAACTTTTGGCAGTCAGTTTTCTCCTTTCACCATGTGAGACCTGGTGATCAAAATCAGATTTTAGATTTTCTGCCAAGGGCTTTTACCTCCTGAGCCATCTTCCAGGCCCCAGAATATCAATGCAAGGTCCTATGTAGACATATCCCAATTCCACCTCCATTCCCAGACAACCTCTGGTTTACTTACTGTTAATATTTTACCTTTTTTTTTTTTTTTAAGAATTGGGTATATATGTATGTATGCATATGTATATGTATATTGTATAATTATATTCTATGTCTAGTTTCTTTTGCTTAAAATAATGTTGACTAGTCATCATTGATTTGTTTCATTCATCCTTTATTGATGGCTATATGTTTTGGGAGATGATACAAGTAGTTGGTAATTTTTTTGTCATCTGTATAAAGTAGCTTTGCTTTAAATAAATAAGTATAGTACTTTAATGAAATTTCACTATATACTTCTAGAATGATAAATTTTTATATAACATGTTTTAATCCTCTTTCAACTTTGCAAAGTGTTTTAGTATGAACTTGAGAAGTCAGTTTTCTCTAGAATGTGAAGAAGTCTTGACATGAATGAGATTAGCCATTTTTAAAAGAATTTGTTAGTATTAATGAACCTCCTTGTGTGGCTTCAAGGCACCAGCACACTTTACCTCCCCTCCCCCCCAAAACAAACCCACCACACATCCTTATTTTTCTCCTCAGCTCTTCTGCATAAGTATTTTTTCTTCTGTTGTCAGACTGCTTATGCAGCATCACATTTGTGATGGGGGAAGTCCCAGTCTTATTTTTACCTGTGTCTGCTCACTGACCAATGGCCACAGTTACCCAAGATTGGCAGTTAGGCAGAAGCTCTGGTTCCTCTCTAAGTGGTAATGCCACTAAAAGCTACCTGATGATATTTGTTGAATTTGGTGCTGTGATGATTTATGCCATCAGCATTATCCTGGCCTCCTGGGTACTTCTCGTGCTTACAGATGTGGATGTTGCTATGGCTCCTGTGACGGTGAAGTTGCCAGGATTTTCATTAAAGAAGCATGTTTTTATTTTAATAATCTGTATATGTATGAATGTGTGTGTTGTATGCAAATTGTGTGTTGGTACAGGAACCTGTTGACACAGAAGTGGAGATCAGTCGAGGACATTGTACTGTACTGTCACTCTCCATCTTATTCCATTGAGATAGTGTCTCTTACTAAATCTGGAACTAGTTGAGTAGCCAACAAACCTCAGCCTTTCCTCTTCTCTGTTTATTGAGTTGGTGTTACAGGTGCTGTGCATCACCACACTGCACTTTTTACTGGAGTGTTGTGATCGGAATTCAGATCATGCTTGTACAGCATGTGCTCTTAACAACTGAGTTATTCTTTTTGTCCTGTAGTCTAGGTTCTAAAAATTGAGATTCATTGTACAGAATTAGTATAAGGTGAAAATCTACTTGTTTTTTTGTTTAGCTTTTTCATTGCTTTCTTTTATTCTACCTCAAATATGAATGATTATAAACATTATAAACATATAAATTGCTTTACTGTTTTTCTTTAGTATTTAAGCAATTTAAAAAAGTTACTTCTAAATAAAAACAATTTATTTTGGCAGGCCTTTGGAAATGCAAAGACAGCTCATAATAACAATTCAAGTCGTTTTGGCAAGTTTATTCAAGTAAATTACCAAGAAACAGGCACTGTACTTGGGTAAGTACTGCTACTTTAAAGGAGTAGATTTTGATACATATAAACATACATGTATATATATATTAAGTAAATGCACACATGTTTGGTACACACATACAGACACACACACACACACACACACACACACACATAGACCAAGACCTTTTCTGTGTATGTGTATACTATATGCATGCAGTGTCCTTGGAGGATAGAAGAAAGGGCATTGGAATTTGGGTTACAGATGCTTGCAAGCTGCCATGCGAGAGCTAGGAATTGTAACCAGATCATTTGAAAGAGCAGCCAGTGCTCTTAATTGCTGAGTTTTATCTCCAGCCCTAGGAGCTTATTTTTATTTTAGTTTTATTTTGTTTTTGTTTTGTTTTGTCAAGGCAGGGTTTCTCTGTATTGCTTTGGAGCCTGTCCTGGAATTAGCTTTGTAGAGTAGGCTGGCTTCGAACTCACAAAGATCTGCCTGGCTTTGCCTCCCCAGTGCTGGGATTAAAGGCATGTGCTACCAATGTCTGGCCTTATTTTAGTTATTACTCATTTCAAAACTATGCATTATGACATTGGTGTCTGCATAAAAATTGCTTACTCACTTTTTGGTGGGTTCAAACTGAAAAAATTGGAACATTAATTATTAGCATCCTTAACTTACATTTGTTAACTGTTAACAATTACATGCATTTATATTTATATTATAAATTTTCAAAAATTTACTTTCAAGTCAGAAAATGGCCCTTTAATTATTGTACTTCCCAGTATAATTATACTTTTCTACATATCCACATTAGTATTCTTCCAATCAAAGTATTAATTTTGGTATAGTAAAGATTATTACATTTCCTATGATTAGTCATCTCATTGTGCCAGCAATATATTTTATAAATTAAAAAATTAAAGAGTATTCTTTAGACCAGTTTTAGATTTATAGCAGAAGGAAACAAAAGTTACAGAGAATTTCTATGTATCATTTACATCTCTTCTCGCATTGCTTCTCCTGCTACAAGCATCTGTGTTAGTGGGGTTTGTTTGTTAAAATTAATGTCAATATTGTTACTGCATTTTTATTGTGAGATCTATAACTTGTACTAAAGTTTGCTAATTGAGTTATATATATTGTTGGCTTGGAGAAATATAGAGATGCTATTAACAGTCTCCATTTTAGTACTTCAGCATAGTTTTCCTGTGCTAAAAATCTTTTGTGTTTGGCTTATTTAGCCCTACTACCTTCCAGGTCTTGGTAACTAGTGATCTTTTCCTATATCTCCTTATCACCTTTTCAAAAATGTACAGTTGGTACATTTAGAGATGCTATCTTTGTTCCTTTTTAGGAGTACTTAAATGTTTTTGTATATTTGAATTTATTATTGTTTACTATGAGTGATTCTTTTTACATTATATTTTATATTATATATTTTTATAGTTTTTCATATATTACCTGAATGATTTATACTTTACTGTTGTTTGATTGATTGTTCAAGGCATAAAATCCCAGCCCCGCTCTTGGCTTCTGGTTCTGCTGAGAATAGAGACAAACTGCTGTAAGCTCCCACTGCTGTGAACTAAGTCATGATGGACTGTGTCCTGAACCATGAGTTAAAACTAAATCATCCCTTATGTAGTAGTTTCCTCTTTTTTCCTCTTTTTTTCTGTAAGGGATTTTGCCTCAGCAATGGGAAATGTAACTAAGTCAGCTTTCCATTGCTGTGACAAAATACCAAAGATAAAAGAGGAAAGATAGTATTTTTGTTTTCCAATTACAGAAGTATAAACCCATGATTGATTGGCTCTGTTGTTTGTGGTCCTGTGGTATCATTGCTGGGATTGTGGGATAGACCACAATGGTGATAACCACATGGTGGCTAGAAAGCAAGCAAAGAAGAGAGAGGAGAGGAATGAGTCAGTCTCCTCTATAAGTATACACTTTAATTACCTAATTTTCTTCTACTGAGATTCAGTTTCCTTCCTACTAGCACTATAGACTAATGATTTAGTCTTTAGCCTATAAACCTTTGTGGGGGATCTGTAGAAGCCAAGCCATTACAAAAACCACTGTAATACTACTTTTGCCTTTTGTGTCAATACTCTTTTCATTAAGAAAAACTTTTGTTAAAGTGATTATCTTATTAGTTATTGTATTAACAAATTCAGCATGGATTTTAATTGTCTTGAGTTTATGTTAGTATTACTTATTAAATCTTACTATCTTATTAAAGATGTTTTTGGGATCTATGTGGATAAACATGTCTTCCTTCTGAGATATATTGATACTGAAATTTTTTTCTCTCTTGATTTTTCTAGAAAAATAATTCCACTTGGTCATTATAAACACACTTGCATATATGCACATACATATAAATTATTTCTCTATTTGATTATTTTATTATGATTTTTTGCATGTCTATTAATAAGTAGATTGGTATCTACTTTTTATGCTATTTAAATTATACCTCAGTCTTATTTATTTCTGCATTAAAAAAAAAAGGCCAGAGCTACTGTGTATACAAACTATTGGCCTGTGCCTGTCTGTGAAGAACTTAAAAAACCAATGTCATCAACCACAAAAGTCCATAAGAGATGGTCAGTGGAAGTTTTATAGGTCATTTCTTTTTTTTAAATTTTACATACCAGTCTCAGCTTCCCCTTCTTTCCCTCTTCAGGGGGTCTAGTTCAGTCCTATGTAGGTTCCCTAGCTTCAGTCAGCTGTTCCTGTGGGTTTTCCATCGTGGTCTTGATCACTTTGCTCGTATTATCTCTCCTCCCTCTCTGGACTCTGGGCGCTTGTCCTAGTGGCTAGTTGTGGATCTCTGCATCTGCTTCAATCAGTTATTGGGTGAAGGTTCTATGCTGACAATTAAGGTAGTCCTCAATTTTTGATAATTTTATTTAAAACATCAGATATACACAAAAATAGAAAAAATAGAGTAAGGACATCCTAGATAGTATCAGCAATATTTAATTCACCTGTTCCTTCTTTTTCTCTGCCTGTTTTAAATAGAATATCAGACCCATGTAATGTGTTCAGCACTGTGGTGAACAGGTAAATGTAATGACTAGCTCATTCTCTGGACTGATAACTTTAGTATCAATAGAACTCATGGATTAGGATGGAAAAAAAAGAGATGTCTAGAAAGTAGTCTTTGTAGTCAGCCTTTGCAGTGAAATCAGACCTGGGTTCATATTCATAAGGTGGTTGTGTTGCTGATTACTAGTGTATGATTTTGTTTTTATTTTTTTTAAAAAGGGTTCTATTGTATATTTACTTGAATAGTTCACCTGCTTATCTTATTCTCTAGCCATTTGGTGACATAAGTAGATTTTTTTTTTTTAAGAATTTTACATGTATAATTAAAATGGTAAATGCTGTCATTTGGAGAATGCTCCTTTATACTTTTGAACATGTCTAAATAATCTGCCATACATTAAATATTATTTATCTAAATCAGTTATTATTTGAATCAACCAATTTTATTTTCTTCCAGGGCCTATGTTGAAAAATATCTACTGGAGAAATCTAGACTTGTTTATCAAGAGCATAATGAACGGTATATATTTTTATTTGTATAATTAGATCAAATTCACTGCATCATATAATTCTCTTTAGATTCTTTGTATACTGCAATCCTTAATTCACTGTATATCATGTATAATTTTTTATATGTAACTACTATTTCTTTTTTGGGCAGAATGCTATTTTTCTTTTAAAGGCAGTTGAGAGATTTTGATTAGGTATGCAGAACTGTTACTCTTTCTCAGTTCTAGATAAATTGAGAACAGGATTTTGGTCTAATCTATAGTTTCTTAGAATGAGACAAATGCTATTCCTTGCTGTAGTTTCTTGCAAAAGCTTCTGAAAGATTGAGTCACCTTAACTGTCTGGTAGAATTTACCAGCATAGTCATCTGGTTCTGGGTTTTTATTCAGAAAAAGTTTTGTTTGCTATAGAGTCGTTTGGAGTTTGTTTTTAGTTGAATTAGGTAGCTTGTATTTTTATAGAAATTGTTCATTTTATGTGGGTTATCTTAACTTGATAATAAATAATACTGTATTATTATCTTTTTCATTTTTGTAAGTTTGCCTGTTCTGTTTCTCCTTCCTTATTCGTGACTTTGAACTGATCTGTTTTCATCTGTTGAAATAAAGATTTGTTAATTTTGTACATGTTTTCAGAGAATCAGTTTTTAAAATTTCATTGATGTACTCTACATTACTCACTATTCTGTTTCTTCTCTAGTGCTTGTTACTGCTGTTCTTGTGCTTGTTGGGTTTAGTTTATTCATTTACCCTTTCTTTCTTTGTTATTCTTGGTGATTTGTTTTAGTTTTTTTGAAACAGAGTGTTGGTCTAGCACAGGCTGACTTGGAACTAACTGTGTAGCCCTGGCCTGACTTGAGTTCATAGCAGTTCTCAGCTTCCCAAGTGCTGGGATTATAGCATGAGCCTCAAGTGCTGGGATTATAGCATGAGCCTCCACATCTGGCCACATAGTTTTGAATTTGGGGAATTTTCAACATTCATTTTAATTTCATTGCACAGTGGTTAAATTTCATTTGACTATGTTCAGGCTTGTTTATATATATATATATATTCTTGTATTCTGTAGATAGTGTTAGGTGCAGTTGGTAAATACCTCACTGGGTTTAATTAGTTGCAAGCCCTTGATTAATTTTGGAGCTCTGAAAGAGTAATTTTGGTAATTTTTTTTTCATTGGTGTTAGAGAAGACAATTTTTCCAAGGCCCTATTTTCTCATTTTACTGCTCTCACCTTAGTATTCTGCATTCTATTTATAGCATACTAAATGTTGAATTTCTTACATTGCCATTAAAAATGGAGTAAATCAAGCATTTTACTAATGCCTTCTTTAAAAACAAAACTAAACAAACTAACCAGTTTAGTCATGTTCATTATATGCTTTGTTCTCAACAGGAACTATCATGTATTCTATTACCTCCTGGCAGGAGCAAGTGAAGAAGAGAGGTTAGCATTCCACCTTAAAAAGCCTGAAGAGTATCATTATCTCAATCAGGTGAGAGTTCATAAAAAGCATTTTGAAATGTAGGTAATAATTAGATTTTAGTTACTGAAAAAGTTTTTTAGTACTTTTTTTCCTCAAGTCAGACAATGGACATTTTTCAGTGCTTTTATGTAGATAGCTTAAAGTTTAAATGATGTAACTTCCAAATTTAAAAATGATTTTTTTGTATAAGTGGCAAAGCATTAAATATGTTTTCTGTATACTTTGTGAGATTCTTTTAAGAATATTAAACTGTTTCATGGTATTTTTCTATCAGAAAAATGTTACATGCTTTTTGTTGTGACTTACTTTTATATACCCCAGGCTGTTAAATGTAATAACAGTAATTAATGCTTACCTATTGCAAAGAAATTGCTTCAAACTTGATTTGCATGTTTTGCAGTCTATTGCACATACGTATATCTGCATGCTATGATACTGACATAGAGTATTACTGTATAATTTAATGAACAGCCCTCTTAAACATTGTATTGGAAGCCCAAGCATAGTGGCTCATTCCTGTAATCCCAGAATTTGGGAAGCTGAGGTAGGAGGAGAATACCATGATTTTGAGGCCAGTTGGTCTATATAGTGAATTCCAGGGCAACTTGTGCTACCCAGTGAGTTTCTATGTTAAAACAAAATAGAACAAAGTATCAATATGAAATTCCTCAAAGGCAAATGATTTAGAGAATGTATCTTTTCTTTAAAATTCAGAATTCAAGTTGGGTGAAGGTGGCACACACCTTAATCCCAGCACTTGGGAGGCAGAGGCAGGAGGATCTCTGTGAGTTCCAGGCCAGCCTGGTCTTCTGATTGAGTTCCAGACCAGCCTCCAAAGCTACAGAGAAACCCTACCTGTAAAAAACAAACAAATAAACAAACAAACAAATTCAGAATTCAACCTTAAGCTTCCATAATGAGGAGTGATCTTCACAAATATTCTTGATATTCATTTCTCTATTTTTATTCCTCATTAAAATATACTGTTACTATATTAGATTAAAGAATAAAGCAACCTCTCATTTTTTTCTTTGAGGCAAAACATAGTATTTATGGAGAAAAGACCTTTATGGCAAAACCTTAGGAGCATTTTTTCATTTAATTTATGCTTGAATGCATCAAAATTATATATTAAAGATGATGATAGTGATACCATGAACTTTTCCTCAAATATACAGTATACTCTACCTGGTATTTTTTAACTTTAAATCTTCATATTAATATAAACTACCTTAACTTTGTGTTAGTAGACCAAGAACTTGGAAGTTATATCACTTTCTGTTTGAATGCTAGAAACTTTTACTGTACAAAATTAAGTATATTTTTAAAAATTACAGATTCATCTCATGAGTGATTATTTTCTTTAAATAGGTGTAATCACAAATGAGAGGATAATTTTTACTGACTTAGGGTCTTATAGTCCTGAGTCTTTATGTAATGAGTGGCTACAGCATACAAACATAATGTCAGTATTTACAGGATAAGGAACTTAGTGGTTAATACAAATATCAGACCCACTGGGCAATGACATGTGTAAGTTGAATAGAATAATATGTAATCTCCCAGAATTTGAATATTTATTTAGCTTTTATTAGTGTATGCAAATGAAATGTTCTTTGGATAGTAAGTAGCCTTTTTTCTGAATACACATCTCAGATCATTACAGAAGTATAATTCCTAATAACTTCTGCCTAACTAATGTGCCTTACTTTCAGATAACAAAGAAACCCCTCAGACAGAGCTGGGATGATTATTGCTATGATTCTGAGCCGGTCAGTACAAGTACCTAAATATTTTTGGTTCCTGTTAAAGGGACTTGACATTGCTTATTCATATCCATTTTGATCAGTCAGCATGAAGATGAGCTGATGTACCAGCAGGGTTAGAAAGAGGATCACTAGTTTTTAGTTACTTTTTTTTTAAACTTTTTTTTGTTTTACATACCAATCCCAGTTCCCCTCCCCTACTTCTCCCATCTTACTACCACCCTATTCCCCATCCACTCCTCAGAGAGAGTAAGGCCTCCCATGGGAAGTCAACAAAGTCTGTCACATCAAGTTGAGGCAGGACCAAAGGCCCTCCCCCTTGTATCTAGGCTGAAAGTTATCCCTCCATAGGAAATGGGCTCCAGAAAGCCATTTCATGCATTAGGGATAGATCTTGGTCTCACTGCCAGTAGCCTCATAAACTGTCCAAGCTACAACACAACTGTCACCCACATTCAGAGGGGGCCTAGTTCAGTCCTGTGTAAGTTCCCTAGTTGTCAGTCCTGAGTCAGTGAGGTCCAACTTGCTCAGGCCAGCTCTTTCTGTGGGTTTCCCTATCATGGTCTTGATCCCTTTGCTTATATTATTGCTCCTCCCTTTTTTCAACTGGACTCCGGGAGCTTGGCTCAATGGTTAGTTGTGGATCTCACCATTTGCTTCCATCAGTTACTAGATGAAGGTTCTATGATAACAAGACAGTTATCAATCTGATTATAGAGGAAGTCCAGTTCAGGCACACTCTCCATTATTGCTTAGACTCTTAGCTGGGGTCATCCATGTGTATTCCTGGGAATTTCCCTAGTGCAGGTCACTGACCCTATAATGGCTCCCTCTATCAAGATATTTCTTTCTTTGCTCTCCTTCTGTGTCCTTCCCCCCAACTGGACCATCGTGTTCCCTCATGTTCTCTTCCCCTCCCTCCCTTTTCCATCCTTCCCCCTCCCCACCACACTCCAGATTTACTCAGGAGATCTTCTCTATTTCCCGTTCCCAGGGAGATCCATACATGTCTCTCTTAGGGTCATCCTTGTTACCTATCTTCTTTGGGATTATAGACTGTATAGGCTGGTAATCCTTTGTTAATTTATGTCTAATATCCACTTACGAGTTTACTCTTCATTTAACATTAACTTTCACAAACAGTAAATTGATTGGTATACCTGATTGCCTAGGACTGAAGTGGCTCTCTTTCAACTCTAGTATTTTGTTTTCCTTTGTGGCTTTTATTGTTTTGTTTTGGTTCATTGTGAATGCTATCCATACTCTGTACCATTAAGCTTCATCCCTAGCTTGATACTTAATTCTTAAAATTACTTTTTAAGGAGCTAGAGAGATAGCTTAATGATCTAGAATACTTGCTGCTTCTCTGGAGGATGGGAATTTGGTTCCCAGAGCTCAGTGTTAAGTGGCTTACAACTTGTCTGTAACTCCAACTCCAGGAGTGCAACTTCTGGCCTCTGAGTACACACACCCATATCCACACATATATGCACATATGAGTAAAATAAAAATTACTTTTTAGGAGCTGTGGACATAGCTCATTGGTTTAAATGCTTGCACAAGCCTGAGCGCTTGAGTTCCCATTCTTAGTACCTATAAAAGCTGGGTGTGGTGCAGGTCAGGTGTATAAAGACAGATCTCAGGTTCTCTCTGGCTAGACAGTCTAGCTGAAACAGTAAATTCCAAGTTTAATGAGAGACCGTGTCACAAATAAATGAGGTGGAGTGTGATAGAGAATGACACCTGATGTCATCCTCGGCCTCTACGTATAAATATATGCTCCCTGGATTAGGCATTAATTTTTCATGTAATGAATATCTGGGTTTTTATTTACTCTGATTTTTTTTTAACCAGTAAGAGAAACCATAAAACTTTTGCCTTAAAAATTGCTGCTGCTAAATTATTGAAATTCTTATAACTAAGAGAGACAGATAGATGGATCAGAGGTCAGGGGCACTTCTGCTGCTACAGGAGACCATCACTTAGTTCCTAGCACCCATGTCTGGCACTTGTTACTCTAATTTCAGAGGATCCGATGTCCTCTTCTGACCTCTGAAGGCCCCTACATTCATGTGCAGGACATATGGACATAACAGAAATGAAACCCTTAAAAAAAGACTATTGGAGGCTTTAAATTGACATACATAGAAGAAAATGACTATGTTTAACAGTGTTTTATATAAGTATGAACTTATAACTGTAAAATAACAAAAAGCTTTTCTTTCAATCTATATTATATCACTTATAGCAGAATGAAAGCATAGATACATCTAGCTATGTTTATTAACTAATAGTTAAGTTCTTAAGTTTTTTTCCTATAAATATAACATGTCTTAATCGTTTCTTTAAGTAATTATGGTATTGAATGTTATTATAAATAGTACTGATTGTAAAATTTGTATTGCTAGAGTTTGAAGCATCAGCATGTGGGGGTGCTAGTTATTTTCCTCCAGACAAAGTTTAGTTATATTTCCATTTCATAATCAAGAAGTAATTGGTTTCAGATTTAGTATTTTGGGAAGTAGCCATTTTAGTTCATAGGTTCTTGATAAATTGTAATAGAAAAAGTATAATTTATTCTATTCTAAAGAAGTTATTCTGGTCTATCTGATCATGCCTCTTTCAAAAGCAGGTAGGCCACTGCAAACTCACTGCAAGTATGATTGATTACTTGTTCAGACTTGACTGTGGAACTGTGGATTGGGCTCTGTTTGTCCAGTTAGAGTAATGCCTAAGAATTTGAGGTTGGTTGGCTTGACCCAATACTAATTTATTCACTTACTAATTTTGAGACCTTCAGAAGGTTACTTAATTTTTTTTATTTTCCTTTGATTTTTTTTTTTATTAATTTAATCCTTTTGTTCCTGCCATCTACTTTAGTGAACAGTGGTCTTTGATCACTTCAGTGTGCTTATACTCTTGCACTTTGTGTCATATAGCAAGACTGTCTCAAAAAGAACAAAAGAGCCCCAGGCCTGTAATCTGGCTGAGGCAGGAGTATCTCAAGTTTAGACTAGCTGTGTTCCTTAGCAAATTTGAGGCCAGCTTAGCTACATAGTGAAATTAAAAAAAAAAAAAGTTTTCCCAACCTTCCCCTCCAAAAGACCAAGCAATCAAACAAACAAACAATAAAATAGCCTTCAAAAAATGGTTTTTAAGTTTTTTTAAAGTTTTGTACTAAACTTGACAATATGTATGAAATATTTGATAGAGAACAGAACACTTAAGTGCTGGTGGGTGGGGGTAATGTCATTTCTACAGTTGCTGCCATTTGAATCAGAGTATATTTTTAAAAAAGGATTTTGTAGCTATAATTTTCTACTCTTATGTGTGTGCCTGTTTTTGTGTATTTGTTTGTGTGCAGTGCACATGTGTTGAGGCCAGAGAGCAATTCTCAGTGCTGTCCACATTTATTTGTGTTTAAGACTGCTTTTCACTGGCCCTGCAACTTGTAAGTGGGCTAGACTGGCTGGCCAGTGAAGGAGTCACCTATGACTGCCTTTCCAGTGACACATACCACTATGCCCAGCTTTTTAAAATGTGGGCCCTAGAGATTAAACTCAAGTCCTCATGCTTGCATATTACACACTGAAATACCCCCCCCAATCATTTCCTACCCTTAATACTAATTTCAGTACTATTAGTCTTGGTTATTATACTTCAAATAATTATAGCCTGAACTTTGCTTAGCTCACAATTTATTTATTTAGAAGTAGGATCTCTCTGTTTATTCCTGGCTGTCTTAGAGCTTGCTATATAGACCAGGCTGGCTTCAAACTCATAGAGATCCTTCTCTGGGATTAAGTGTATTCATCACCATACCCAGCTCATGATTATTTTTCTTTCAAGTGAATATAAAAATCAAGTAGTTATTCTGTAGATCTTGTAGTTTATCCTTTTCTATTAGATTTTCCTCATGGTACATTTGAAAAATAAACCTCATCTTCCTATGAGTTATTTGACTTATATGACTAGTATAAAAACAAAATTGTTATAGGATTATTATACCATTTGTTCTATATTACGCACACATATGCACGTGCATACGCGCACACGTGTGTGTACACACACACACACACACACACACACACACACACACACCACCCACTCACCCACCCACCCACCCACACACATACAGCATGCATAAATGATTTCAAGGGGACCTATAGTGAGATAATTATTTTTAACAAGTAACCTTTGTCCAATATATGGTGATATAAGTTACTAGAGTTTTGTACTAAATTCAAGGATTATTGTTGCATGGGAGAAAACAATATTTGGAACAGATACATTTTAGTTTGACTAGCTAATTATATAGGTGTGTGTGTGTGTGTGTGTGTATGGGGTCTGAATGTTATATAAATAAATCTTAAAAAAAAGAAAAAAAATTATGTCTTCAGCTTTTGAAATTGTAGTGAGTTTATCTGTATCATGAGATGACTGGTGAATGGATATGTAGTAAATGCCTATTTTCCATCTTCAGTGGCTGATGATATATGCAAATGTAAGGCTTTTCATTATCTTTAGGCTCTTTTGGTGTTTGTTTTATCAATTATAAAACATGGATGATGAATTAAATACTTAGAATATGTGGTGTTTTGTGTGTTAGCTCTTTTTTGTCCAGTTTCAAACGTATTGTGGCGCTCAGAATGATCTCCCAACTCTTGGCATTCTTGTAAGCCTCAGCTGATTGTGTGCTTAGATTATAGGCTACCATGCCCAGCTTGATAATATGTCAATATCTATTACCATTGTAACTTAATTCTGCTCTGTGTTTTCAGTTTATGTAATTGTTTATAGTTTTTGTTTACTTTCCTAGGACTCCAGTTTATTCATTAAATGGTTTAGAAAAAAAATCTATTAAAAAGTAGATAAATATATGTTTACCAGTGCTTGCAACTCTCTCAGCTGTAGTTTCACATTGTTTTCCAGAGATAACTCTGGGATCAAGCTTTAGTTACTCACTGGGATGGTTATTTTTACAATTTGTCACAGCTTGAACTCACCTGAGAAGGAGTCTCAATTGAAGAGTTATTTAGGTTAGCTAGCCTGTGGGCATTGATTGTGAGAGATTGTCTTGATTATAAATTGATGTAGGAAGACCTAGCCACGTGAGAGGTACCATTTCATGTCTTTGGGCCCTTTTTTTGTATATAGAAGAGAGAGTGTTAGCTGAGCACCAGTAAATAACCAAGCAATTGAGGATTCATTTTTTTCCCCTCCCTCCCTCTCTTCATCCCTCCCTCCCTCCCTCCCTGCATTCTTCCCTCCCTCCCTCCCTCCCTTCCTTTCTTCTGCTCTTGACTGTGGATGTGATGCTTTAAGTTCCTTGCTTGACTTCCCTGCAATGATAGGTTGTATCCTGCAACTGTAAGCTGAATAAATAATCTCCTTTAAGTTGTTTTTTTCTCACAGTACCAGAAATGAAACTAAAGTACTCACTGGGGTGCCTACTTTTTTAATGTTCTTTTCCCCATTTAGTTTTCTTCCTCTAGTTGTTTTTGAATTTTCTAGAAGAGCCTCATGTAACGTAAGGACAGTTTTAGTAAATTAAATCTATCCTTGTTTTTCCTCTGCAGCTGTCATTACAGAAACAGTTAAGAAAATCAAAGTAGTTTTTAAAAATTAATTATGATTTTGGTGTTTTCTGAGACAACATCATACTTGTGAGGAATAGATATTTACTTATGAATGACTGAAAATATAAAAGTATTTCTATTGTAGCTTATCTTCTACTTTATTTTCCAGTATTTTAGGTGCCTTGTTTCACTCACTTTTGAAGCAAATACCAGCATATAAGTTGTAAGAACCACTGTTGTATACATTGAGTTTTACTGTTTAAATATGTCATTAGGTGTGATGGCTCCTAACTGTAATCCTAGTACTTTGGGGCTGAAGCATGAATATTCTCTCTCTCTCTCTCTCTCTCTCTCTCTCTCTCTCTCTCTCTCTCTCTCTCTCTCTCTCTCTCTCTCTCTCTCACCTCACCCCTCTCACTCTCTCTTAAAAAAAAATAAACACAACAAAAACCTAGTAAGGCTAAATAAAACAAAGTCACAAAAAAAGTACACAAAAAATATGGAGTCCTGTTTGTGTTGGCTCACTGCTCCTGGGCATGGGACCTGTTTTGGATTGTGTTGGTATACCTAATGTCACTTCTCTGGAGAAAACTGGTTTTCCCTTTCCCAGCAGTTACCATTTCCAATTAGTTTCTTGGTAAGTAGTGGTGCTTTGTGGTTACTTCTTCATGCTGGGATTTTGTTTGGTTTGAGCTTTTTCAGGTTTTGTGCTGTCACAGTTTCTGTGAGTTCATATGTTTATCATCCCAGCTGTGTCTGTAAAACAGTTTCTTTGGAGCCATCCTCCACCTCTGGTTCTTACTATATTTGTGCATCCTCTTTAACACAGATCCTTGAGCCTTGAGAAGGAGGGCTTTGATAAAAAACATTCCATTTAAGGTTGCATACTCCAAAGCCTCTCACTCTCTGTATATTGTAGGTCTCTGTAGTTTCTATCTGTTGAAGGAAGAAGCATCTCTGATGAGGACTGATCTATGTATGATATAGCAATGTGTCTTTGGAAGTCATTTTATTGGTATGTTCCTTTAGCACAGTGGTTCTCAGCCTTTAATGTAGTTCCTTATATCGCAGTGACCCCCAACCATGAAATTATTTTTGTTACTACTTCATAACTGTAATTTTGCTACTGTTACGAATTGTAATGTAAATATCTGATCTACAGGATGGTCTTAGGCAACCCCTGTGAAAGGATTGTTTGACCCCCAAAGGGGTCTTGATCCACAGGTTGGGAACTGCTGCTTTAGCAGAGTTCTAGGTTTTCCCCTGTGCTATCTAGTCCCAGTTTCTTGGGCATGTTAACAGTGTCAGGTATAGATCCTAACTCACGAAATTGGTCTTAAATTCGATCAAGAAGTGATTGGTTACTCTCATAACATTTATGCCACTACTGCACTAGTCTATCTTGCAGGCAGTTCACTGTTGTAGGTTGCAGGGTTTGTAGCTGGGTAATGTTGATGATTACTTTTCTCTTTCTGTAGTGTGCAAAGTGCCATCTAGTGCCATGAATTCTAGTATGGATGACGCTTCTAATGGGGCAACAGCTTGATTTTTCTATGTTTGGCGATATAAATAAGTGGTATCTTCAGCATGGCTTTGCCAAGAGGTTGTAAGGGGTAACCAATAGCCTTGGCAAATTAGCCTGTGATGTTTGGGAGGAGTTTCTATGGGACCCCCGTTGGCCAGGTCGACAGATGTAACTCATTTACTCGGTGCTTAAGATGTCTAGTTGGGCCTGGCAGTGATGGTGCACACCTTTAATGCAAGCACTCAGGAGACAGAGGTAGGTGGGTCTCTGTATCAGGCTAGCCTGGGCTACAGAACGAGTTCCAGGACACACTTCAAAGCTACATAGAGAAACCCTGTCTTGAAAAACCCACCAAAACCAAAACCAAACCAAACCAAACAACAACAAAAATTCTCTAAAAAAAAGGTGTCTCGTTGGGGACATCATCTCCCCCATTATTTGGTGACTTTTCCATTTAAATTCCTTTCACATATGTTTATTTTTAAGAAGTTTATACAGGTAGTAGGTTTCCATATGGCATTTTAAAGGACTTTTTGTGTTATTTGTTTATTCCCATATTCTCTCCTTTTCTCTGCCCTTCTGTTTATCTCACCATTTAATCCTCCTATTCTAGTTTCTCTGTTACTTCTTCATAACATTATGTTCTGGTTTTCCTTCCTTGGAAGAACCCTCCTCCCATTTCCTAGTCCTTAGAGGTACCCAACCTCTGAGGTTATTATAAATGAAACATATGTATTTAAAGTTTAAAAAGTGGAATCCTCATAATAGAAAACATGCATTGTTTGTTTAAAAACAACAAAGCACAAACAAATGACTTTATTGTAGGCCAAAAAAATTACTTAAAACAATTATCTTGGGAAGACATTTTTATAGAATGAATCTAAAAGTTATTTACAAAAATTTGTACTCAGAAAATCTGATGGATGTGTTTCTTTGTAGCAAATTTAAACTTTCAGAGTGTGCATATGTACCTTTCCACATGGAGAATTAAAAAAATGTTAGCATTCTAAAGTCAAATTCTGAGTTTTAGACTTTAAGATGTAATCATGAAAATGTAATATCTAGCATTTACTTCTCTGTAAATACTTTAAAAATGAAGAAACACTTTATTTTTTAAGGTTATTAGTAATTCAGCAATTGTGCATTAAGTTCTGGGAGTGAAAATATTTATAGATCAGAACAGACACAGAAAAGATTTATTTAGGAAATTGACATTGCTGTAAGAAACAGCCTCTGAAAGATAACAGATAAACAGCCTCTGTACTCTGAGAATGTAGGTTCCATGTGTTAGTAAATAGACACCTATTATGCATATGTTGTTTTCAGATTAGCTATTTGTGGTAAGGTGGCATAGATCATTAGGAGTTAGACATCCTGGGGCTAAGTAGTCAGTGTCTGACTGGTAGTTTCTATATTTTCAACCTTTTTTTCTCCACATTTACTTCATTAATTTGATCTTGGCATTGACTTGATGCTTGCAGTTTGTTGTGAATAAAACAGATCAGCTCTTTTGTTCATTGAATAATTCCCTAGGAAGATAGGCATTAAAAAGTAAGTTTAAGTTTGAGATGTTTTTGACAGTCTCACTATAAAGTGGTGTGGGTCAATGTAAGTGGATTGTATGTATGGTGTTATTGTTGACTGCTTTGTGTACTGAAGTGCAGAGGTTACACTAAAAAACACTCATTGGTTAGTTGTTTTGTTTGATGTTTTTTTAGATGGCATAGAGTTTGTCATTCTCCAGCCTCTGAGTCTGGAGTAGTGGGATTATAGAAATAAGCTACCATGTCTAGATGAAAAATAAATATATTATTTTTTAATTTTTATGAGATTTATTTTTATGTGTATCTATGTATATGTGTGTCTTCCTGTTTGTGCATGTGAATACTTGCTTAAGTTGGAAGATTTCTCAGAGTTGGAGTTATAGTCAGCTGTGAGCCGTCCAATCTGAGTGCTGGAAACTGAACTCCAGTCATCTGCAAGAGTAACAGGCACTCCATGAAAGTGTCAGGTGTATATGTGGGGGTCAGAGTTCTCATTTTCTCCTTTCACATAGTTTCTGGGAATTGAACTCAGCTTCGTCAGGCTTGAACATTAGGTACTTTTTGTTGTGACCGCCTCGACCAGTGAGGAAGACGCAACACTTGGACTCTTCTTTAAGCAGCTTTACTCAGGAACCTTGAAACATTCTTCTGACCCAGGGGAAAGCCAGCCCACAGCTTATAAGGCCTTGGGGTAGCCAGTCCTGGTACGCTACGTGGCGAATGCTGATAGCTCCGCATATGCGGAAGCAAGCCTAGATCTCAGCCTTAGCCAAATAAGGACTTGTTTATCCCTGAGAGTGCTCACCATCAGGAAGGTGGAAGGCGGAAGCCACTGCCATCTTTAAGGTGCTGCACTTCGCAGCTCTCTACAGCTTTTCTCACTGAATTAACTTGCTATCTCTCAACAACTAAATTTTATTATGTTTATTTGTATATGTGTGTGTACATTTATGTGGATGTATGCCACATGTGTGTCTCTGCCCATGAAGGCCAGAAGGGAACATCAGATACCTTGGCACTGGAGTTATTGGTGATCGTTTGATACCTGATGTCAGTGGTAGGAACTAACTTGGGTCTTCTTGAAGGGCAGCAAGTATTCTTTAGGGTGGAGTGATCTTTCTAGTCTTCATTAACTAATTTTATTGACTTACGTGACATGTATTTTTTGAGGGGTCTTTTGTTTTGACATAATCCTTTTTTTTTCTGGTTGAAGACTATGATGTGTGCATTTATTTGGTTTTGCTACTCTTTATTCTTTATATAGCTACTATAACATCAGCTGGTTTATATTTATAAATCTAGGTTTCCCTTTTCAACTGCATACTGTTTGTTATCATTTTTTGTATGTGTGCTTGTATGTCTTTAATTCAAGGCCTTACATATGATAGATACTTTTTAAAATTTATTTGAATAAATTAACATCTGTGTATGGACTTGAGCTCTTTTATGTTTTAAATCTCTAAAATTTTTTAGTAACAGTAAAAATCAAACTTGGTATCCACATATTTTATAAATGCTGCTAGTTCCTTACTTTATCCATTTTGAGATTCTGTGCTGGAGATCGTTAAGGGGAGAAAAAAGGTACTGTTAATATTTGATCATATGTTTACATGGCTTATCTGTACTCAGATAAGAGGCTTAATGAGTTTATGTGTAAATATTCTTTTAGTTCTAATCATTTACACAGGGGCCTACCTAAATGAATCAATGGCTTACATTGTTCTTTAATAGGTAATTTTGATGTATTACCTTTTTGTCTTCAACAGGATTGCTTCACAGTGGAAGGAGAAGATTTGAAGCATGATTTTGAACGCTTACAATTGGCCATGGAAATGGTAGGATTTCTTCCCAAGACACGAAGACAGTGAGTTTTTATTTAAAATTTTATTCATTTATTGTAGTTTTGTATTTCCAATAGAAAATAAAATGTGTCAGACATTTCTCTTACTTATTTTAAAAACATTTTTATTCTTTGACAATTCTTTCATACAATGTATCATGTCTATCTTCAGCTTCCTCCTAAAACCCACTGAATAGAATTAGTGTTGCTTGCGTTCTTATGGAGCCTACCTGCAGCCATATCCATGAAGAAAAATGGACTTTGTCTTCTCCAGTTGCCAGTAGCTCCACTGCCAGGGATGGATCCTAATGAATCCTCCCTTAGCCATGCTGTAATTATTCACTGGCTTGATTTTGTGCAGTCTTTTGCAGGTTACTATAGACTCTGAGTTGAAAAACTTAGTGACCATGCAAGTCCAGAAGGCAGTATTTGTAGCATTCCTCTCCATTCTTTGACTCTGCCTGCTTTGGTGTTTCCTGAATGTTGTAGGATTTATACAGAAGTCTCATTTAAGACAGATCACTCAGTAGTTGGACCAGTTATAAGTCTCTGTATTGACTACCCACTGCAAAATAATTTTTTTTGACTATAGTTAGGAGCAGTCCTAATATATGGGTATAAACATAAATATTTAGAAGGCAGTTTGACAGAATGTCTTTAGCAAAATAATAGTATTAATCCTTTTACTAGGGTCCATGACCTCCTTAGTCTCCTTAGCTTTTGACCACAGTTGCAATATTCCTTCTTGTGGAGCAGGTCTTAGATCCCATCAGAAAATAGTTGTTTATCTCCATAATAGTCATGTCACTTTCCTTGATTCTTTTAAACTTCTTTAATGGTATCACTATTGCTTTAGTTATATTAAAATATGAGTGTTTCCTCTCCCCCTTTTTTACTATATAGTCTTTGAGAAGCTGATAAAAGCTAAAATACTTTGCTAAAATGTATATCCATAGGCATTTACATTTGATTTAGGGACTTCATGAAGCTTTCTGAAACCTACCCATGGACATAACTTAAAAAGTGTTACTTTTTTTTTTTAAACAGTCTTTTATTTTCCACATCAGTTAAGTTATGCATGCTATATGTTAAGTCATGCATGTCTATATGTAAAATAAAACATTATATGCATATATATGTGTGCTATTGTATTAATCTTGATCTGTGGATGTAGCTCCATAATAGAGTACTTGCCTTGCATACAGAAAACCGTAGACTCAGTCCCTAACAGCAGTATTGTCAACAAACAAAAACCAAACCCAACCAACCAACCAACCAACCAACCAAACAAACAAAAAAACCCCCCAAAAGCCCACAATGCCTTATTATACATGTTAATATAAACAAAATGGAAATGTAAACGTTTTAAAAGGGGTAGAGAAGATGGCTTATTGAATGAAATGTTTGCTGTGCATAAATGAGGGCTGGAGTTCAGATCCTCAGAATCCACATCAGAAATGCTTGGTAGCTCCATAATAGAGTACTTGCCTTGCATACAGAAAACCGTAGACTCAGTCCCTAACAGCAGTATTGTCAACAAACAAAAACCAAACCCAACCAACCAACCAACCAAACAAACAAACAAACAACAAAACCCCCCAAAAGCCCACAATGCCTTATTATACATGTTAATATAAACAAAATGGAAATGTAAACGTTTTAAAAGGGGTAGAGAAGATGGCTTATTGAATGAAATGTTTGCTGTGCATAAATGAGGGCTGGAGTTCAGATCCTCAGAATCCACATCAGAAATGCTTGGTGGGCATGATGGCCTCCCTTTGATCCTAGTGGATAGGAAGCAAAGATGGGAATCTCAACAGCCAAAATGGAAAAACTGACAAGCTCTGGTTCAGCAAGAGACCTTACCTCAATATATGCTTAAGGTGGAGAGAAGTATGAAAGGACCTGTGAATTGGAGTGATGGCTCAGAGGTTAATAACAGTGTCTGATCTTCTAGATGAGGCTGTTCAATTCCCAATATGCAAATGGCCCCTCACAACCATTTGTTCCAGGGGATCTGCTGCCCTCTTTTGGCCTTTACAGGTGCTACATGAATGTGTTGCATACACAAATTTGTAGGCAAAATACCTATGCACATGAAGAAATAAATATTCATACCAACATTAATGTGCCAATTTTTGAAACAAAAATATGAAAAGTGGGTCATACATTTTTGTTATTTTTTGACTTCTAGTTTTTATGATGTTTTAGTTTTGGTTTTTTGAGACAGGGTTTTTTTTGTAGCTTTGGAGCCTGTCCTTGAACTCACAGAGATCTGCCTGTGTCTCCCTCCTGAGTGCTGGGAGTAAAGGAGTGTGCCACCACTATCCTGCCTAGTTTTTCTTTTTTTTCTTAGAATACTTTGATGAATTATTTCTTTGGAATTGACTTATATTTTCTATTTTAAATTAAGAGGAAAAGAGCATACTCATGAATAGATGTTGATTAAATATCTCTTGAAGTATATTTGGTTCTGAAACAATATGTTTGTTTTAATTAGAATATTTCCTAATTTTGTAAAGTCAAATTTCAACTATTATAAATTCTTAATTATAGGAAAATGTAAGAAGACACATGGTTAAATTTTTCACAATAGGTTAGATTTATCCTAAGGATGTAATAAGTCAATAAGACATACAGATATGTGCATTTAGGGTGTTTAAAATATTTTATTTTTAATTTTAATCATGTGTATATATCTGTGTGTGGATTTGTACTCACGAGTACAGTGTCCATGGAGGCTAGAAGGGGGTGACTGATTTCCCTGGAGTTGGAGTTGTAGGCTTTTGTGAGCCATCTGATGTGAGTGCTGAAAACTGAATTTGTGTTCTCTTAAAGAGTAGTTAGAGTGGTCTTAACTGGTGAGCTAGCCATCTCTCCAGTATCTCTTGAAAGACTTAAAAAAAATTGTGTATGTGTGTGTAAGAAGTTCTTGGTTGTTTCTAAGACATACAAGATTGCAGCAGATGTTAAAATGGTAGTGAACAGGAATAGCAAAAGTGAAGACAGGAAGTTTGAGTTCGTAATTCAGTAAATTTTTGTAAAGAGAAGGGCAACACGTTGAGTCTAGGCTGATTTATTTAAAATAAGACTTAACAGTATTTTGGTAAGAGTTGTTCAAGTAGAAGTATGGCTCTTGAGTTAGCTGGGGCTAATGGGATGTAATGTGCATGTGGAAGGTTTACTTTTAAAGTTGTTTTTAAATTTTATTTTTATGTGTATTGGTGGTTTGCCTGCATGCATGTCTTCACCATGTGCATGTCTGGTGCCAGTGGAGGCCAGAAAAGGACATAAGAACCTCTGGAACTGGAGTAACAGATGGTTGCAAGCCATCATGTGGATGTTGGGAATTGAACTTAGGTCTTCCTGATTGCTGAGCCATCTCTCCAGCCTGAGCAATTTGTTTTGAATGATAGGTATATATATCCAGGAGGGAAGTAGACAAAAGAGGATTCATTTGAAAGTATTTCACAGTAAGTGACATGCTATTTACGAGTAAATTCCTCATCTTCATAATAAAAAATTATACACACACACACACACTCACAATTAAAAATTACATACACACACACTCATAATTAAAAATTACACACACACACACACACACACACACACACACACACACACACACACACACAGTATTTTTCAATGGTACCATAATAAGATATAAGAAAACATTTAAAAAAATAAAATTAAATGTGAAAATTTTCCTAGGATACTGGATAAAAAGTGGATTCCAAAGCCTTCCTTTTGGAGATTCCTTTTCAGTGTTTCTGAAATAACATGCAGAAGAATAGCATTTAGAAAGGAATGGCTTGCCAGGCCTTGGTTGCCCACGTCTTTAATCCCTGCACTTGGGAGGCAGAGACAGGCAGATCTCTTGTGAGTTCAAGGCCAGCCTGGTTACAGAATGAATTCTAGGACAGGCTCCAAAGCTACAAAGAAACCCTGTCTTGAAAAACAAACAAACAAACAAACAAACAACAACAACAAAAAAAGGAATGGTACTTGTGAAACATTATAGAAAATCCATGCATTAGCAAGAAGCCCTCTTGGAAGAATTATGTAACAAATGCCATATATTGTATGTAATATTATATATGTAATGTTACATGTAAATAATTTAATACTTGACCTATAATAGTAAAGTTTAGTTAAAATTACCATTGTTTTGTGAAGATTAAATACTTCATAACTTGCACTGGTAAATTTGTTTTGGATTTTGGAGTGAAATGAGCTTTGAGAATGTACATTGTAAATTTTAATCTGTGCTTTTATTTTCATAGGATTTTCTCTCTGCTCTCAGCAATACTCCATTTGGGTAATATCTCCTATAAAAAGAAGACCTATCGAGATGACTCTATTGATATCTGTAATCCTGAAGTACTGCCTATTGTCTCAGAATTACTAGAAGTGAGTCATTCATTCTTTAGTCTTTATTTCAGATACTGGATAATGTCTTATTTTTATTTTATTTATCCTTTATACTTGTAAGTGGGCTTATTTAGTTAAAAATGATTTTATTTGATACTGTTTTAATATTAGCTTGAGGTGCTTTTTTAAAATTTCAAATTTCAAATAATACCTTTTAGATAATGGCTCATATGCCCCTTCATGTAGTTAACTTTATTAAGAAGTATAAAGTAATTTGTTGTGCATAAAACCAGTTACTTCTCCTTGGTATAATTTATGTTAGTTTCAGAGGAAAAAAATATTTATTAGTATGTGTCCATTATAAAGCTACAGTGCCACTTGAGAGCATTTACCTCTTTTTTCATTTCTCTAGCTTCAGTGTTAATTTTTTATTTATATATGACTGATCATTGCTTATTAACTTCAATGAGATAATATTGTACAAAAGATTCAGGAAAAAGGAATGCCTTTAATTTGGCTAGATCCATTCATTAGAATAAATTTCTATCAAGATGTAGACTGTCTGGAGATTGTAATTTTGAAGGTCATAGACTAAATTTTAATCAGGCATTTCAAGTAACATTTTAGTCAACCATTTAGTATTATGATAAATTAGGACATTGTGCCTGAAGGTCTTATTTTAAACCCAGACAGAAATAGCAAGGATTCTAGTTTTAATTTAGTATTCTTTTGTCAGGCTAGTTAAGAGAGGTTGAGGGAAATTAAAAGAGAAATTTAGGGTTTAGGAAATGGCTCATCTGGTAATGTTCCTGTTATACAAGCATGAATACCTGAGTTTGGATCCATGAATCTAAGTAAATGCTGGGCTTGTGCTTCCATAATCTAAACACTGGGAGGGGGACAGAGATAGATGGCAGGAAAGGCAATACCCTGAGCGTACTGCCAGTCAGTATAGCTAGTCTCAGTGATCTCTGAGAGACCCTGCCTGAAACACTAAGGTGGAATCATGCATGGTAGCCATGCCTTAAATCCCAGCATTCAGGAGTAAGAGGCAGGCAGATAGATCTTTGTGAGTTCAAGGTCAGCCTAGTCTACATAGTCAGTTCTAGGATAGCCAGGGCTACAAAGAGAGATCCTGTCTCAGAAAACAAAACAAAGTAAGACTGTCAGAAATAAACAAATATTTGACATTGAATCCTACCTTCCACAGTGCCTGTATGTGTGTGTGTATGTATATATATATACATACACACACACACACACACTGAACACACACAGATGCACATAACAGTTTTTGTTCTGAAAAGCCTTTTATGTGTATAATTGTTTTGCTTGCATGTATGTATGTGTGTTATGTGTGTACCTGGTAATCAAGAGGTCACAAGAAGATATCATATTCTCTGAAACTGGAATTACAGTGGTTTTGAGCCACCACATGGATGTTGAGAACTGAAACAAGGTCCTCTGCAAAAGCAAGTTTTTTTTTTAATTAACTTTTTTATTTAAATTAAAAACATTCTTATTTATGTATCAATTCCCATTCCCTCTCCCTCCTAACTCCCATTTCCCCCATCATCTTCCCATCCCACTCCCATCCACTCCTCAGAGAGGATGAGGTCTCCTATGGGGGATCATCAAAGTCTGTCACATCATTTGGGGCAGGACCAAGGCCCTCCTCCCTATATCTAGGCTGAGAGAATATCTATCCCTTCATAGGGAATGGGCTCCAAAAAGCCCATTGATACACTAGGAATAAATAAAAGAGACATACATGAACATGTTTCCCCACCCCAGTTCCCAGAATGGGAAAGGGATAAGATCTCCTGAGTAAATTGGGAGGATCCTGGGAGAGGGAAGGAGGTAGGAGAAAGAGGCGGGGAGAAGTGGAGGAGGAGAACATGAGGGATCAGGAAGTTGGGGGAAGAACAGAGGAGAGCAAGGAAAGAGATGCCTTGATAGAGGGAGCCATTATGGGCTTAATGAGAAACCTGGCACAAGGGAAATTCACAGGAATTTACAAGAATGACCCCAACTAAGAATCAAAAAATAATGGAGAGGCTACCTTAAATGCGCTTCCCCTTTAATGAGATTGATGACTACTTTAAATGCTATCGTAGATTCTTTATCCAGAAGCAGAAGCAGAAGCAGAGATTCACAGCTAAGCACTGAGCAGAACTCCTGGAATCCAGTTGTAGAGAGGGAGGAGTAGTGAGCAAAGGGGTCAAGCCCATGCTGGGGAAACTCACAAAAACAGCTGTCCTGAGCAAGTGGGAGCTCATGGACTCTAGACTGTCAGCTGGGGATCTTGCATAAGATCGAACAAGACCTCTGATGTGGGTGTCAGATGGTGGGCTTGGGCTGGCAGTGGAACCAATATTTATACCTAGTGCATGAATGGGCTTTTTGGAGCTCATTCCCCATGGAAAAAACAAGTGTTTTTAACCACTGAGCCATTTATCCAGTTCTCATTTTTTCCCCTAAATTTAATAATTCAGTCAGGTGTTGATGGTGTATGCCTGGAACCAAAGCACTCAGAAGGTTGAGGCAGAAGGTTCACGAGTGAAGCCAGCTTGGGCTACAGAGTGAGACTGTTACAAACAAACATGGTATTGTTTACTTCTTGGGTAGGGATAAAAGCAAAGTAGCACCTTTATCTGAAAGTTCAGTACTCAAATATAAAAATAAACATAAGTATTCATTAGTATTCCTAAAATTCAAGGAGTGCTTTTATCTTCAGTCCATGCCCTTATCTTAAGATTGTGAAATCTAGACAACCACACACATGTATCTGTTTTGTTGATGACCTTGAACAAAATCCTTCTGCCTCAGACTTTTGAGTACCAGAATTTTGGATTGGTGCCTCTGTTCTCAGGTAGGGGTGTGTGTGTGTGTGTGTGTGTGTGTGTGTGTGTGTTAGAGAGAGAGACAGAGAGACACACAGAGAGAAACAGAGAGATGCTGGTGAGAACCCATGACTTCACAGCTAGGCAAGTTCTACTGTAGAGTTAAACATTCATTTGGAAGCATACTTTGAAAAGAAACCATTTGCTACTTTATTTTCTATTTTAGGTAGAGGAATTATTGTTAGTTGTATGCTTAAATTCTGTTTTAGATGTTATTAAGATTGTCTATGTGTTTTCTTTGCATTTCTTTATATTCATTGTATATTTCTTTCACTAATGTTTTTTCTCTGGTTAGCTTTTCAGTGTAGCAGTTCAGTCTCTGTTATAAATCTTACATATTGATATGCCTTTCTACTTTATAGGTTAAAGAAGAGATGCTCTTTGAAGCATTAGTTACAAGGAAGACTGTGACAGTGGGAGAAAAACTTATTTTACCATATAAGCTGGCAGAGGTATGATTTCTTGGGTATCAGTATTTTTATTATTGTAGAATATAGGGTTTGTAGGGTTTTTCTTTTTAAAAAAAATGAACATAATATTAGGAAAAATATATTAATTGGAATATTTCCTAGGGAAAAAAATCATACATTTTTTAAAGATTTGGAAGCTTAAAATTTAGTGTGCTTTTAAATTTATTTATTTAAATATTAGACTATATAAGACATAAGATAGAACCAAAGTTGTCAAATTTAGTTGGATCCAACAAGCCAGCAGAAAGAAAAGAGCCCAAGAAAAGGCATAAAAGTCAGAGACTTTTTTTTTTTTTTTTTTTATTTGAACACTCAAGAATCCCATAAAAACACTAAACTGAAAGACATAAACAGCCTGGTTGGTGTAGACTCATGCAGTCCCTGATATATTCAGCTTCAGTTTCTGTGAGTTCATATGAGTTTTAGAGGGCTTTGTTTCCTTGGTGTTCTCCATCCCCTATGGCTCTTACACTCTTTCTGGCTGCTCTTCCATGGGATTCCCTGAGCTCCAAGGGGAGGATTTGATGGAGACATCCCATTTAGGTCTGGATGTTCCAAGGTCTCTGACTCTGCTTAATGTCTGGCTGTGAGTTTTTGTATTTGTTTCCATCTGTTTCAGGAGGAAACTCCAACGATGGCTGAAGAAGGAACTATCTATGAATATAGCAGAATATCATTAGGAGTTTGTTTTGTTGTTTTACAAAAACAGGATTTCTCTGTGTAACAGCCCTGGCTGTTGTGGAATTTGCTTTGTAGACTAGACTGGCCTTGAACTCAGGGATATGCCTGCCTTTGCTTTTTGAGTGTTGGGATTAAAGGTGTACTTCATTACTGGCCACCCTTCTTTTTTTTCTTTTTCTTTTCTTCCTTCCTTCTTTCCTTCCTTCCTTTTTTTTTTCAAGGCAGGGTTTCTTTGTATAGCTGTGGCTTTCTGGAAACTCACTCTGTATACCAGACTGGCCTTGAATTCACAGAGATCCACCTGCTTCTGCTTCCCAAGTGCTGGGATTAAAGGTGTGTGCCACCACCGCCCAGCCTTCTTTTCTTTTCTTAAGACCAGTGTATTTGGTTTTACTAGGTCCCTGGGTGCTCTAGCTTCTGGTTCTTGGTCACCCAAATAGGGTTTCATCTTGTGGAGTGGGCCTTATGTCAAATCAGATATTTTCTTTGCACCCTATTGAACTCTGGATGTTGTATGTGTTAGATAAATATTCTACCACGGAACTTATATACCCAGCCCCTCTTCATTATTCTGTTTCATTTTATTATTGTAGGCCCAGTAGATGAGAGATAGGATTATAAATGAAATCAATATTTCACTCCAGTGGTTATTTCTTCAGTCATTTGCTGCTCACCATACTTTGTCTTCTCTTCCTCCTTTTCTTCTTCTTAATTGTTGGGTAGTTTTCATTTTTGTTCTTCTTGATTTTTTGGGAGGGGCTGGGTAGGGGGTTTCAAGACAATTTTTTTTTGGGTGGGGGGTCGTGGAGTTCACTCTGTAGGCCAGGGTGAACTTGAACTCAGACATCTGCCTGCTTCTACCTCTTGAGTTCTTGAATTAATGGTGTAAGCCACCTTTCTTGGCTTTCCTTGAATTCTTAAAATGTGGGACGCAGTATTCTGGTTTTTTTTCTTCCCTATTACCTTAAATATCTGAATATTTAGGCTGCCAGGTGTGGTTGTTTTTATTGTATTACTCAGGTTCATAAGGGTATAAAAGCTACAATTTTAAGAAAATGATGAGTATCCAAAACATAAGTTAGGAATGTGAGGTTAGTGTAAAAGATTCAGAACCAAGGACATTGATGTTGAACTTCAGGGAATTTATTGTGAATGGCATTGATCTATTCATTGCACAGTCTGTGTCCTATTACACTAGCTCCCTTTTGAACAGCACAAAGCAGGATTATAACAGTTTTGCCTTTCTTTTATATTTAACTTCAGTGATTAATTCTTTCAAAGTATTTTATATCATGTGATACAATTTTAATTACATTTTGCTATTAAATTAACTTTTAACCCTTGTTTTATTTTTTCACAACATTTTTGATATATTTCTTTGTTTAGTAAGTATTTGAAAATTCTAAATAGGGCTTGAAATGTGAGCCAGTTCTTAAGTGTTGGCATTTTATACAAAGAACAATGGAAAGTTCATTTTGAACTAAACTGTTTCCTTGGGCTTTTTTCAAATTAATATTCTGACAGTAGTGTAATTTGATGTAGCATAGGTTTACCATTGTGGCAATTTACATTGGTCATTAGTCTGTACTTGGTTTAATTTTTTGGAATATTGGTATACAGACTGATGATAAAGTGTTCATACAGCCTGTGATGTTATTTGACACTAGATTCTTTTTTATGTTCATAGGTTATTGATAGGACTCCTTTTCTTATGATTATAGGTAGGACTGAAGTAATATTGCCCCCGTATCCCTTGATCTCCCCACTGTCTTGGCCTGTCAGTGGGGACCCAGTCTTAGGAACTAGAGGTGGCATACTGTAGGCAGAATTTTCTTTCCTGCCCACAAGTTCCCAGAAAACTGACACAGAGACTTCCTATTAAGTATAAGTATCTTCCTATTAAGATAAATCAGCTCAGCTGATTATCTCACGCTTATTACTAACTGGCTCTTACAACTTACATTAATCTGTTTCTATTGGCCCTGTACCTCCTGTTTTCTCTCTGTCTTTCATTGGCAGCTCCTCTCACTCGTAATTTGTCTTCCCAGTGTTTTTAGTCTGGTTCTAACCTTATCCTGTCTTACAATTGTCCAGTCAGCTTCTTTATTAAACTAATCACAGCATAATTTGCATAGTGTACAGAAGGATTATTTCATAGCATCTCCCCCTTTTTGTCTAAATATAAAAGGGAGGTTTTAACTTTAACATAGTAAAATTGCACACAACAAAACAGTTATCAAGTAAGAATTAGTTACAATATTCAGTCCATTTGTATTTGGCAAATTTAGAGAAAATACTATTTATCTTATAAATATAAAAAGTTTTATATCTAATTTACCTTTTTAAAGTAACTAAGGAGAACTTTAAGTCTTTATTATTATTATTTAGTCTTTAACTCCATCAAAGACCTCAAATGGGTGAAATGTTACCTAATGACAGGGACATCTGTCTGTCTGGACAATTACCCTAGGTTCTTCTGTAATGTGGGAGCATTGTACTTTGGCCTACTGGCCTGGCATATCTGACAGACATTTTGCGAAGTGGGGAATTTTGAAGGACTGTCCTATCTTGTCTTGGCAAAGTTTGGCAGTTACTTTCTTTGAATCCGGCTGGTCTAGTTTGGACAGTGTACTGTCAACAATTGAGGCAAGGGCAGTTTTTTTGCCCAATGGCTAGTTTTTGCCATAAAGAAAGCAAAGTCCATACTGAGATTCTTTGGTGTCTATCATCTTCTTTTGAAGTAAATTGGTGCTGGCAGGAGCAGAGCTGTCTCACTGTCGTGAAAGGCCTTTTATTATTAAAACATTTCAAATGCCATATTGTGTAGGTCTTTGAAGTGTTTCTATCTACTTAAATATAGCTGTTTAACCTTGAAAACACACCTAATAACTATAAGTTTGACTATTATAGATGATGATTATTGATATCCTGGCTTCTCCCTCTCCCCAGGTCCTGGTAAACCTGGCTGTGTTCCTGCTCCTAACTCCTCTCCTTCTCCCACCCCATTGTTTACCCTCAACACCCACCTGTCACTCTGAGCCAGCCTTCGCCTGTGCCTGTGCCTTCTCCTTAAGGAATCTTTTCTGGTCATGGGGCCTCTCTAATCCCCAAGTTCTCTCCCTGCCCCAGGATCACTGTTCTCTGGGCGAGCCCTGGATCTGTATTTGACAGGTGATTGCTCATCACTGACGGCTCAAAGGCTGTCAAAGGTTGTTCGGCTACATTGTGCAGAGGCCACGCAGAGTTGGGCCAGTGGCAGCTCCATGACTCCATTTTCAAGACTCCAACTGCTAAGTGTCCTTCTAAACTGCTCCCTTTCCTTTTATAAGCAAGCACCTCCTGCCTGTTCTCTTTCTCTATCCATTTAACACTTAGCCCTCCCTTCGCTCCCTTTCCCAATAAACTCATGTGGGTTTGTTGAGTTTGTTGAATTGTGTTTCATTGCCCGAAGCTGCAGCAAAGAACAACAGTGATTAATCTGTATTTTTTAATTATGTATTATATTTTTAAGTAAGTTGTATAAGCACAATACCCCAAAGAGTAGAAACATATGTATAGTATAGTAAAAATAACTTTAAATTTGTATTGATAAACCAAAATCCATACCAGTGTAAAATACTTTGAGATAAATAGGAGTTTTTTGGGGGGATTAAAGTAGATTGAATAATCTCCCCATTAATCATTTCTATATCACCTCCCCCCCCTCTTTTTCCACAATGAGACACCTGAATCTAAATCTTTGTTCAGCTTTTTTCCTGATCATTACCAATAACAACTTGTAACCTACCTTCCTTAAATGATAAGCATCCATAACCAATATTTTGGGAATGTAGGCATCATTCTCTAGACTACTTCCTGTTGTCTGGAGGTGCTGGTATCTTTGGGGGAAACCTTGAGAAAATTGGGATAACAATGAAGTCCCTGCTGGAGTTGTCTGTGAGGTGTTTTAATTTGAGGAGACTGAACCAGGCAGTTCCTGGTTTCCTTGTTCTGAAAATGCATAAACTTTTGAAGGTAACAGGTTTTTCAAGACAGGTTTTCTCTGTGGCTTTGGAAGCTGTCCTGGAACTAGCTCTGTAGACCGTCTGGCCTTGAACTCACAGAGATCCTCCTGCCTCTGCCTCCCAAGTGCTGGGATAAAAAGGCGTGCGCTACCACTGCACAGTGAAGGTAACATGTATTACAAGAATGGAATATGTGGTGTGTATAAGTTAGTTAAAGATGATTTTTGTTTGTTCTTTTTTGTTGTTGTTTTATATTTGAGTAGGTAAAATATACATGCCTTGTAGTTTTCTAGGTTTATTAATCTATGCTTGTAGTCAGGATTTTCAGGGGGTTTCCCCAATCATACTTGATCCATATCAACCTAGAATCAAATCCATAGCCTCTCATATCCTGTGGAAACAAAGGCATACTTCCTCTTCAAAGTAACATGTCTTTTTACTCAAGACATTTTAATAATATATAGGTTGGTTTAATCTAGCAGTTTTTATAATCTTATGTATTAGCAGCTGCTGTTCCTTCATTAGCAATCAGACTTTTCTTTCCTGTCTGCCAGTTTCCAATAACCAACACAGAGACTTAGTGTTAATTATAAATGTTTGGTCATTAGTGCAGGCTTATTACTAACTAGCTATTACTACTTAACCCAATTCTGTTAACCTACATTCTGTCACGTGTTACCTCTCATCTTGCAGCATGGTCTTTCTTTCTTTCTTTTTTTAAAATTTATTTTATGTGCATTGGTGTGAAGGTGTTAGATCCCCTGGAACTGGAATTATAGACAGTTGTGAGTTGCCATGTGGGTGCTGGAAACCCAGGTTCTCTGGAAGATGAGCCAGTGCTTTTAACTGCTGAGCCTTCTCTCCAGCTCTGCAGCGTGTTATTTCTTGTCATGTGCAATTTGTTTCCAAAGTGTGATTAAGAGAGTATTAGATGGAAGGTCTCCAATTCCTTTAAATAAGCATTCTGTAACTAAGCCAAAACCACTTAGTATCTTCTTCTTCTGCCTCTTTTTTTTTTTTTTTTTTTTTTTTGAGGGAGGGCTTCTCTGTGTAGTTTTGTAGATCCGGCTGGACTCGAACTCAGAGAGATTTGCCTGCCTCTGCCTCCCAAGTCCTGGGATTAAAGACATGTGCCACTACCACCTGGCCAGTATCTTCTTTTAAAACAGCTAGAAAATCAACTGCACTCAAATCAACTAAGGAGTGTTAAGATAGCTCAATAGGTGCAGGTACTTGTAGCCAGGCAGTGATAAGTTCCCAGATAAATAAATATTTAAAAATCAACTGATTTAGATTTTTAATTTTGTTTTTAAAAATCTTTCACCATTTGAATGAATCAAATGGTGAATACAAGATTAAAATTTATTATGTTTAGAGTTCCAAGTCTGTTAGTTTGACTTTACATTGCTCTGACAAAATTCATCAGAAAATCAGAAAATGCCTGCTGGATGAGAGGATTTACTTTTGCACTGTGTTGTAGGTTTCATAGTCCATTGTAGGACAGTCTGTGTCTGGATGCATAGCAAGGCAGAAGAGGGTGGTGGAACAGAGCCTGTTCATGGCAGCCAGGAAGCAGTGTAAATCACATGGAAGGACTAGGGCAAGATATAAACCCCAAGGTACACTTCAGTGACCTATTTTCTTCCACTCAGGTGCTTCCTTTTATAGTTCCTCCAACTTCCTATTAATCTGTCATATTTTTAATCCATCAGTGGAATTAACTATTGATTCAGTTAGAATTCTTATAATATTATTATCTCTGCAAATACCCTTGCAGATACACACAGAAGTATAAATTTCTAGCCTCTTAGACATCTTAAGTCCATTCTAGTTAACAGTAAAAATTAGCTGTCATAGAGACGGAACACATCAGTATGGAGTAAAGTATTTGAGGGCCATTTTAGGCACTGAAGGCAAGATGAGTTCAGAAGCTGCAATAGGAAGGAGAAAGATGTTTACTTTGTGTAGAATAGTGACATGCTAAGAAAAGGAGAGAAATATTATTTGGTATGATCAGTAGGACTTAGTAGTGACTAGAATAATGGGATATAGGATTGAAATGGAAATAAGTTAGACTGCATTACAGAGGAAATGACTAGAGAGTATAGAATTAGGTAGAGGATAGAGGGTAAATAAAGCCTAATTTGGTGTATGTGGATTCTTTATGACTTGTTTTTAAAAATAAAAATTTTGATTCCTATAACCAAATACATTTGATTAATCTGAAGTTTGTTTTTAACTCAGGAATATAACTCAGAAATGTAATGTTATAAAATGCTCATATCTTATATCCTATGCTTCTTTTGCTTCATTTATTTTACATTGCTTAATTTGCTGAAATTCTCTTTTCCCTTCTGAAGGAAATAGAATATTATTGTAGTTTACTGCTTAGTGAATGTGTTCTTAAAAAAAAAAAAAAAAAACAAATAGTGTTAGGATACATTGTATGCCCAGGTGGTGGTGACTCACACCTTTAATCCCAGCAGTTGGGAGGCAGAGGCAGGTGGATCTCTATGAGTTCAAGGCCAGCCTTGTCTACAAAGCAACTTCCAGGATTGCCAAGGCTACACAAAGATACCCAGCTTGCCTTGTGCTATGTTGTTCATCCCTGTTTCCTCCTTCCCATGTGGATGTACATGAAGGTTGTCATGCCCCTCTTCCCCCATGTATGTGGATTCTGGGGATCTGAACTCCTGTCCTCATGCTTTTCTAACAAGCAACTTAATTGTTGAGCCATCTCCTTAGCTCTGGTCCCCCACCCTCACCCCCCAAAAATAAAACCAAACAAATTTAGATTACTTGGATAGTACCAAGAAAATACTGAAGTGATAGAAAAATATACATTTCATAATTCCCTAATCTAGAGATAGTTACTATTTCTTGGAATGGAACAGTTTTATAGTACTGTGAAAGACAAACTCAAGATAGCTAGGAGGATCATGTGGCAGTCTGTTTTATGAGTGTAGGATTCTGCAAATGGTAATGTCCTTTTTTGCTGTCAGATTTATTTCTTAACCTAGAATATTCTCTCCCATTGTAGTTGATATGGTTATTTGTGTTCTGACTTCCCATTTTACCACCTTTATTTGGGAGAAAATTGCCTCCATAGTCAGTAAAAAAAGGCTTTGAACTCAGTGATTCATGTGTTGTTTTTGTTTCATGGCTGTTTTTTTCTAGACTCCTGAGTTGGACTAAATTAGAGTACATGTAGAAAACTTCAATAATATGTTAAATTGACAGAAAATTCAGTTTCTAATTCAAAATAGGATTTCCTTCTGAAGTAAAAGCAAAAAAGTCTTTGTTATTATATCTTAGTGAAATTATTACCATCCACTTTACACTCATAATTCTCTTTGTATTTTGTAGGCTGTGACTGTGAGAAACTCCATGGCTAAGTCTTTATACAGTGCTCTGTTTGACTGGATAGTGTTTCGTATTAATCATGCACTTCTGAATAGTAAAGATTTGGAACACAATACCAAGGTAAAGATCTGTTGTATTATATTTTACCTGAAAATTGTTCAATTAACTGGTGAGTACTTGAAATTTTAAGGAATACAATTATTAGAGTCAAATTAACTTTACTTCTCTTACTTTCTTAAACAGGTTCTGTGTGTCTTTCCACACCATTTCCCTATGTATTTACATGCTATGGACATTTATACACAAAGTTGATCTTAAAATAGAAATAGAGCTGGACATAGTGGCACATGACTTTAATCCCAGCATACTGGAGGCAGAGCAGGCCTGGTCTACAAAGTTTCAGGATGGCCAGGGCTACACAGAGAAACTCTGTCTGGAAAAAAACCAAACCAAAACAAAACAAAACAAAAAGAAATAGAAATAGAAGAATCAAGCTTTGTATTGTTTCAGTGTTTGCTTTTTGTATAAAAATCTCTTAATTTTTTTTATAAAAATTATCTTAATGTAAGAGTTTTTAAACTGTGTAATTATTGGCAGCAAACTCCCTCTAAAACAAAATAATTGTGTAATTAAAGTTGTGGTGGCACATGCCTTTAAACCCAGTACTTGGGAGGTAGAGGCAGGTGGATCTCTTGAGTTTGAGGCCAGTCTGGTCAATGGACAAAGTTCCAACACAGCCAAGTCTACATGGAAAAACCCTGTCTTGGGAATGGGGGGAAATGAAAATAAAACAAAAAGCAAAAAAAAAAAACCAACAAAAAAAAACTCTCAAATTATAATACTTACTGTGATTTGTGCCTTAGATGATCTCACTGCAAATAAATATTTACGTTTCATTCTAAACAATACTAAAATAAGAGTGCTACTATATAGCCAGGCTTTTCTTGAATTTGAGATCCTTCTGTGCCTGACTGATAGTGCTTGGGGTTACAGGTGTACTCTATTGTGTTTTAATATGGATATTCTTTTACTGACCTTTGTGTGCTTCTCAGTAGATAAATTTCGTTTATTATTGCTGGATTGAAGGATGTGCATATTTTAAAAATTTATCTATTGCTTTCTCAAAAGAACTGTATACTTCTACCAGTGGTGTATAATTCCTTTTATCTCTGAACTTTTATCCATATTGTATATTATCAATAGTTATATTTTCTAATATAATAAGAAAAACTATCCTCCTCCCATATTTGCCATTCTTTATAGGAATGAAAGCCAAGTATATTGTCATGTTTTTCTTAATCTTGTTTCTCTTCTGTATTATTTACATCTTGGTTCTGTTTTATTTTTTTTTTTTTCAATTTTTAAGAGCTGTTGTGGACATTTTAGAGCTTTAGTTTGATGCATATTGGAAATACTTTCAGTTACTTTTTAAATATTCATGCTATAAGTTTTTATGCATCTATTTTTGCCATTCTTTTATAATCTTTTCACTTATGTATTTACTTATGTAGAAAGACTTCTAGTCCAAGTTTATAAAATATTTAATATTCTACTTTTACTGTTAATTCTTGTTTTCAAATTGGAACTTTGTTTGCTTGGGTTTTGTTTTTTGTTTTGAGACAGGGTCTCCCTACATTGGCTTGGATGTCCTGGAACTCACTATATAGACTAGATCAGCCTCAGACTCACAGATCTACCTGCTTTTGCTTACTCTGAGTGCTAGGATTAAAGGCATGTGCCATCATGCGCTTCCTTTTCTTGATTGTATTTTTAGGGTATTGCAGGATATTGCAGTTTAGGCATGACCTGCCATTCTCCTGCTTCCTCTTGAGTGTTGTAATCATAGGGTATGGTACCATGCCCACCTCTCAACCTTATTTTAATGTGACAGATTATGTATATAAAGCTTTAATAATTTTAGATTCATTAAAATTTTTAAATAGCCATTATGGTCCAGTTTACTTACTCTGATTAAAAGGGTTATTTTTTGTTTTGTTTTGTTTAATCCTATTGATGTACTGATGACAAAATTGTTTACTTGTGGTTGAGATCAAATAAAGAAGAATTACATAGTTGCTGTCCGATGATGGTGCACGCCTTTAATCCCAGCATGGTCAAGTTCCAGGGCAGTCAAGGCAAACAGAGAAACCCTGTCTTGAAAAGCAAAACAAAACAAAACAAAAAAGAATTACATAGTTTTCTGGTCATAATCAGTAGTAACTTTATTCTGCTGATCTTGCACTTAGGTAGTAAACTTTTGATTTTCTTACACCTGTTGCTTCTTCTGTTTCCTCATAGGACTTAGGAATGTTTGAATTTAGGGATTTCTTGTCTTATGTTAATAGTTCACTCACCCTATACTTTGTGTATTTTGATATTGTAATGCAGAAATTTCATATGTTCGAATTTGTATTATTGAAAAAATACTTACAATGAAAAAAGCTTACTTTAGTTAATTTGCCTATTTGCCTTAAGACCCAAAAACATGAGTTCTCAGATAGTTGCAAATGCATACACACACTGCTGTTGGTGAGTTATGGTGATGCCTGCTTCTTCTTGCTTACCCTGAAATCTACATTTTCAAGTTGGTGGGGGGGGCACTGATGTAAACTATCATATGCTAACCACTCTAACAGGAAAATATAGTTTGCTCTGATTGCTATTTTATGTTTTGACATCTCTCACAAGTTTGTTTTAATAAAAGTCCACTTCATGTCATGTTCAATGTTTAATAAATGTCCATGTATTTTAAAATATTTCTAAAAAATATGGGTATTATTACTGATACATTTCTAAATGAGTGCCTGCATTTGTGAATGTATGTGGGTGTGAATGTGTATGCATCTGCATATTTGTTGATGACCACAAATTTCCTGAAGCTGGAGTCACTGATGTTTGTCAGTCACCTGATGTGAGGGCAGGGAACTGAACTCTGGTTCTTTGCAGAGGAATTATGTGCTCTCAATTGCTGAGCCATCTCTCTAGCCCCAAATTACTTTCCAAAATTAGAATCAAGTATATTTTCCTGAAACAATGCTTTTAGGTGATAATTTACATCAGTGATTAACTAATTACTGTATATTTTATTTAAATACTGGACAGCACCAGAACTGGTACAGAAAGAAGTATTTTATTGTTTGTAATATGAATAAGTTGGGGACTTGTTTTTAAATAAATTTTCTCTTGTTTTACAGACTTTGTCCATTGGTGTTCTTGATATTTTTGGGTTTGAAGATTATGAAAATAATAGTTTTGAGCAGTTCTGTATTAATTTTGCTAATGAACGTTTACAGCACTACTTTAATCAGCATATCTTTAAGTTGGAGCAAGTGAGTATCTAACTATGTGTATTTGCCCTCCTGTCCAAACTTTTGAATCTTTGTTATAACTTTTACATTTGCATTTTTATTCACATAGCGGTGATGGACATATCACTCCCTATAAGGAAATGACAAATCAGAGCAGAGATTTTCAGCCATGTCATATAGAAGGTGTGTGTGTGTGTGTGTGTGTGTGTGTGTGTGTATGTGTGTGTGTGTATTTGAATGTAAAGATACATGAATGTGTTTTTGCACTTTTTAGGGGTGCTGTATTTTTATAACTCCTGGGTGTAGTTATTTAACTTTAATTCTTCTTTTTTAATTCTTTTAGTTTTTCGAGACAGGCTGTCTCTGTGTAGCTTTGGAGGCTGTCCTGGAACTTACTCTGTAGACCAAGCTGGCCTCAAACTCACAGAGATCACCAGCCTTTATCTCCCAAGTGCTGGGATTAAAGGCATGCACCATTGCCTGGCTCTTTAATTCTTATTTAACTCCTTTTCAAAGAATCTTGAGTGAGCAGAGTGTGGATACCAAAGTGTTTTCTGGGGCTGGAGAGATAGTTCAGCAATCTAGAACACTTTTTCCTCTTCCTGACAACCTGGGTTCAGTTCCTAGCACTGACATGGTGCCTTACAACCCTCTGTAACTGCAGGTCCTGGAGATCTAACACCCTCTTCTAACTTCTGTGGGTACCAGGCATTCACATAAATGTATATCCTGGCAAAACATTCATATACCTAAAATAAAGAAAATCTAAAAGGCATTTCTTATGAGAATCTCAAGATTGTTGACTTCTTAGTTTTTTATTACAATTATTAGGGGAAGAGGACCCAAAACATACTTGGTTTTCCTCCAGATTTAGTTTGAAATCAGTTATAGAACCAGTTTATAACCCAGAATTTCAGCTAATATAGTGATGTCTTAGGCAACTGTAATAAAATTTATCATAAATTAAGGGAAATACTAATGGAAAATAAATGCAAAAATTCATAATAGTACAACTACTGAAAAATTTTAAAGAAATTTCTACCTTATACTTCCACAAAGTATAATGGTATGTATAAAAAAAATGCCACAATAAAGTTCATTGCTTTGTATGCCAACTTAAAAATTCTTTATTATTACCTATGTATTCATGTATTGTGTGTATGCATGTATGTTATGGCAGGCACATAAGTGGAGGTCAGAGGACAACCTTTTGGATTCAATTCTCTTCCTTTCTGTGGGCTATAGGGATTGAACTCAGACCATCAAGATTGTGTGGCAAGTGCTTTTTTCTACTGAGCTGTCTTACTGGATGATTGATTGCTGTTAAAATAACAACAAACCAAAAGCCAAGCTTCAACCATTGGTGCTTGTTGATTTTTTTCCTAGCTTTAAGCATATTTTTTTGTTTATTTGGTTTTTGTTTAAAAGATGGTTGCATAAGAGCTTTTAGGTCTGGCTGCTTCAATGAATGCTTAAATTATTTAACATAATTGAAGTTTTAGAAATAATACATATTCATTTATTGGTGTGTGTGTGTGTGTGTGTGTGTGTGTGTTAAATGTATGCATACTGGGATGTGTGTATTGAGGTCAGAGGACATGGAGGCTCTCTCTTTGGGTCAAATTTAGGCTAGTTTAACTAGTCTCAGTGAATGATATAGAACCCCGAGTCAAGTTAGTATCAGAAATCATGTGGAATAAAAGACAAACTGAAAGGTGTTTGATATTTGAAAATACTCATGTTAGCATTTATAATGTTCCCTTTTTCTTTTATATGCCCTGAATTATCCTTACAATAGTTGATTCATTTCTATAGTTTTTAGCTGCCATTTGGGTCCTTTGGAAGAGCAGTCAGTGCTCTTATCTTAACCACTGAGCTGTCTCTCTAGCCCAAGCCTTACAATCTTACTTAGAAGTTTGTATCCAGCAGATAATTGTGTGTGTTATATACTGGTGATGTCAGACTAACCTTGTCCTTAGGATAGTTTTCCACATCCCACCCCACCTCACACCCCAATAAAAGCCCAAACAAAAAAGCTAAAAAGAATGAACTTTAATGTTTTCCTTCAGATAAGTGAAAACAGGTTTGTAAGGAAACAAACCAGGAGAGTCTAGTATTTGAAGGTTGGTTTCTTTATGAAAATGTTTCCTTGTTTTGGTAAAAGGTTGCTGAATTAGTTGTTAGGATTCAAAGAGCAAAGTAGAATTTTCTGCAAAGTTGAAACTCATGATAACTGTTAACTTTAGGTTTAATGCACCTAGTGGTGTTACATGTTAGGAATAAAACAAGCTAGAGCTGTGCACCCTAGAAAGTGAGGCTAAGTATAAGATCTTTCCACCCTAAAGCATGTCAAAACAGTAGGACGTCTAGTATTCTTAGCCATCTGCTAATTCAGTCTTTTTAGATGAAGAGACCATTTTAGTGACACAATTACTTCTATTTATTTATTTAAAAACAAAATAAAAAAAATGGAAAAAAGAGGGAAGGAAGGAAAACATGGAAGTAAGCTAGTGTGGATTAATGCTAAGTGAAGTGTCACTACATAGTACCATAGGTGGAGGAGGACTGTCTTGTCTAGATAGTGATCTTAACAGACATGAACTTTTAAAAGTATGGTGTTGCTGGGTGTGGTGCAAACACCCATCCCAGCACTGGGGAGGCAGAGGACGGCAGGAGGATCTCAAGTTTGAGGCCAGCCTGATCTACAGTGCAAGGTCTAGGACAACCAGGACTATATAGAGAAACCCGGCTTAAACAAAAACAAAAAACTCCAAAATAAGTAAATAAAATAAAGTAACTATGGCTTCCAGGAAAATTGTATTTTAGTAAGCTTTAAATTTATTTTTATTATATGTGTTTGTTTGTGTACTTGCTTGATGTATACCATGTGCATGCAGGTGCTTGAGAAGGCTAGAAGAGTCAGATCCTAGAACTGGAGTTACTGCAGGCAGTTTCCAGCTGCCCATTGTAGGTGTTAAGCATTTAACCCAGTCCTCTGCAAAAGCAGCAAGTACAATTAAACTCTGAGTTATCTCTCCAGGCCCATAAAGGAAAATTATATGTAGATCAATGCATTTATTCTAAACTTCCTTTTAAGAAGTCTTAAAATTTTCTTAAACTAAGGGGAATTCTGGGCAGTGGTGGCACATGCCTTTAATCCCAATACTCAGGAGACAGAGGCCAGTGCATCTCTGTGAGTTCAAGGTCTACAGAGTTAGTTCCAGGACAGCCAAGGATGTTACACAGAAAAACCCTGCCTCACAAAACCAACAAAGCATAACAAACAAGCAAACAAAGACTTACAAGATGATGAGGCTGGGGAGATGGTGAAAAGAGCTATAGCTCTTCCAGAGGACTCAGGTTTAATTCTCAGCATTCACATGGCACCTTATAGCCACATGTACTCTGGTTCCTGATGATTCAACAACTTCTGTTTTCTTCTGGCCTCCATGGCCTCTAGGCACACACATGGTGCACAGACAAACATGATATTCAGGCAGAACACCCATGTTCATAAAACTAAAAAATTTAGAAAAATACAAGATGCCTTTTTAGTGCAGATCCTTTAATGAACCAATTGTAGAAAGCCAGCATTAGTAGACACTTAAAGCTAGTAGATTGACCTGTGACTACATGGTTTAATGAGTTTGCCACCTCCTATGAGCTTTGTATATACTTAATACAAGAGTGACACTACTCAGAATCTCTTCTCACAGATACCCAGTAGAGGTGAAGCCCGGAAACTAAATCTGAATAATCTAGAGTCTACTCTTTCAGAGTTTTGTTTATGTCTCATCTTTCTCAGTAATGGAGAGGTAGTCTAGGTGATTGTTTTGAACTATTCCTAGATGCCCAATCAGCTTGCAGGCTGTTGATAAAAGTATTGCTACTAATCCTTCTGCTACTAGGCACTCCTGGGTAATACCTCCCCAGCACTCTTTTCATCTAGAGCATCTAGGTGTGTGGACCTCAAGGCATCTGTTTTATCCCCACTGATGTGTATCTTGGCAGTCTGGCAGGCAAAGTTCTCTATGTAATCATCTCTATTGATGTCAACAGGACCAATGAGAAGCTAGTCTCACATATTCCTCACCCACCCCCCCACTCAGTGGAAGCACTCATTCAGTATCATATCCCTGACTGTTTACAGGTTTAGCAGGGATTTCTCAGTAGATGAGATTTTGAAGTTGTTTCCTGGTGTATTCAGGACCTTGAAGCAATTCACTCATGATCCCAATCTGAGCGTATGTCTTGTCTACTGTAAGTGTGGTCTCAGACAGCTTGTTATGGTCTTCACCTCTTGAGTTGCATTTTTCACCCTCTTCTCAGGGCAAGGAACTTGTTGCAGCTTTAAGGTTAGGTTCAGTCTTCACCTTCCCCCAGTAAATTGCAATCCTTGTGCTTGTTGGGTTGCGCAAAGGGTGCAGTGGCAGTGACTGAGGACCCAAAAATGTCACTGCCATACCATCCAGTGGCTTCAGATATTGTTGAGCCTCTACAGGAGTTGATTCATTATAGATACCAGCCACAATACCACCCCATATCCCTTATTTGTGTGTGTGTGTGTGTGTGTGTGTATGTGTGTGTAACAGCAGTGTTTTTTTCCAGAGGAAACAGTGGGAGACAGAAGACAATAGGATATTTCCCTTAAAACTAAAGTTTATTTTTAGGCCTGCTTATTAGTTGTATTCCTATTAAAACAAAATGTTTAAAATGGAATGAAAAAAGTGAATACTATTACTAAATACAGTTATTGTTATTATTATTACTACTATTTTGGGTTTTTTTGAGATAGGGTTTACCTGTGAAGCTCTTGCTGTCTTGAAACTTACTATGTAGTTCATGCTGGCCTTGAACTTAGAGATTTGCTTCCCTCTGCCTCCTAAATGCTGGGATTAAAGGTATGTGCCACCACCACCACCTGGTTGTGAGATTTTTTTTTTAAAATGGGTGAATATAAGTCAGTATATTACTAAATTTTACAAAGATAAGGACTTTTCTAGTTTAAATTTAAATCGATCGTGACATCTTTGTATTAACTGGTAAGTTATGGAAAATTTTATTTGTGTTAAACATTTAAAGTTAAATATGCATGTTTTAATTTCTAGGCTATGCACAAAATAGTAAATGAATGTAAAATCTTTACCAAATTAATGTAGATTATAAGTAAAGCAAAAATACCCAGGCAATCCAAACAAAAACCAAAGGAAGTATAAAAGTGCCTAAGACTGGGGCTTGTGGCACATATTTGTAGTTCCAGCTATTTAGAAAGACCTGGGCAACAAAATGAGAAGCAATGCTAAGAAAACAAGGTAAACAAGTAATGAGGGAATAGTAAGGTACCAGTTTGAGTACATTAAGTATAAATGAATTGATTGCTTTAGTACCTGAAAAACACCAGACTAATAGCAAACAGTTTATCAGAGGCAGTTTAAATATTACACACAAAGCTAAAAGTAAAATGATATAAAAGGTTTATCAAATATTAACAAAGTATTTGTGGTTCTATTACTGAGTATAAAAGGGAGTATCTCATACTGCTAAGAAGATCAGTTCTTTTTGTGTGTGTGTTTTTAAGACAGGATTTCCCTCCCTAGATCTGGCTGTCCTGGAATTTGGTCTGTAGACCAGGCTGGCATCGAATTCAGAGATCCACCTGCCTCTCCTTCCAAGTGCTGGGATTAGCAGGTGTATAGTCCCAAATTTATAGGTATCGGATAAGATAGTTTCAAAATACACGAAGCAAAAATTAATAAAACTAAAACCAGGAAGATACACTTGCAAATGCAAGTGGTTTATTTTAACTTTCTACTTGAATAACTTAATAGAACCAACATTCAAAACACACCAGTAAGGCTTTAAAAGACTTAAAGCATCAATAAAATTCAGTGGGTATGGGGTCTGGAGAGATGGATCAATGGTTAAGAGTACTAGCTGGTCCTCCAGAGGTCCTGAGTTCAATACCCAGCCACCACATGATGGTTCACAACTGTCTGTAATGAGATCTTGTGTACTCTTCTGGCCTGCAAGGATACATGCAGACAGAACACTGTATTCATAATAAATAAATAAATTTTAAAACTGGGCATTGGTGGTGCACACCTTTAGTCTCAGCACTCCGGAGGCAGAGGCAGGAGTATCTCTGTGAGTTCAAGGCTAGCCCGGTCTACAGAGCTAGTTCTAGGACAGGCTCCAAAGCAATACAGAGAAACCCTGTCTTGAAAAACACCAAAAAAGAAAAGAAAAAAAATTGATGGGTACTTTTGTGAGTGTCCGTTGCTCTCTGCCTTGCATATCAATATGCTAGTTTCCCTGAACATACTGATTATCGAGACCCAGTTAATGAAATGATATGTGGAATACTGAACCCCATCTGAATAATACATGTTTTTCTAAGATCCTGTGGAATATTTACAAAATTAGTGACTATGTTGTTTTGGACCATAAAGTAAGGGTCAACTTTCCAAGAGTTAACATATATTTTAGCACTATAATAAAATTACAAAGATGCACAGTGCACCTCCAGTACTTGGGAGGTAGAGGCAGAAGGATCTCTGAGTTTGAGGCTAGCCTGGTCTATAGAGAAGAGTTCCAGGACAGCCAAGGCTACTCAGAGAAACTCTGTCTCGAACCAAAAAGGGAAAAAAAAAATTTCCCCTTTAAGGCTAGGGATATAGCATTATGGGAAAACACTTGTTAGCATGTGTGAGATTCCCATAGGTCATCACCCACTGCTGCCAAACAACTCAACCCAAAAAACCAAAGCTAAGTAAATATGCATCTTTAGAAGATGAATACACTAGAAAGTATTTAATCAGCATGCTGTGGGATAGCTAATTTTATACCTAATAGAACATTTTCATGTTAAGAATCAGTGATTACTCCCCAAACCTTGGAAAATGATCAGCAAATGGAAGTCCAGGAAGTAATTCCATCCTTTTCTTTTTTGGGGCACTGGGGTGGTGTTTTAGAAACAGGGTTTCTCTTTGTAGCTTTGTAGACCAGGCTAGTCTGGAAATCACAGAGATCCGCCTGTCTACAGAGATCCTCCTGCCTTGGCCTCTTGAGTGCTGGGATTAAAGGCATGCACCACCATTGTCCATCTGTAATTCCATTCTTAATTACCTCAGATAAAAGAAAAATACCTTGGAGTAAACCTAACCAAAGAAGTGAAAGACTTGTATAGTGAAGACTTGAAAATGCTGGAGAAAGGAGCTAGAGGAACTTAAATGATCTTTAATGACCACAAATTGGAAATATTACTATTGTAAAAATAGCTATATTGTCAAAAGTATGATATAAATTCCCCATCATTGTCACTATTCATAGAAATAATTCTAAAATTTACACAGAAGTGCAAAAGACCCCAAGTAGCTGAAATAGTATCGACTACGAAGAATGATGCAGAAGATATCACTATATCTGTTTTCAAGTTATAGTAAAGAGTCATTATAAAAAACAGGGTATTAGTACAGAAACATTTACATTGGTATAATAGGCTAAGTGACCCAGATAAAACCACATGTAACTGCAGCCTAGTTAAACAAACAAACAAACAAACAACCCCCCCAAAAACCTTTGTTGTCATATGCATGTTATTTTCTGCAAGATAAATAAATTGATATTTTGTTACTTGTTTCTTCCAGGAGGAATATAGAACTGAAGGTATCAGTTGGCACAATATAGATTATATTGATAATACTTGTTGCATAAATCTTATAAGCAGAAAACCAACAGGACTGCTCCATCTTTTGGATGAAGAAAGCAAGTGAGTATAGTGCTTATCAGTTTCATAATTGACCATTGTGCTTTTTGAGTGGCTTCCTCTTCATTTGAGACAGAACCTCATTCACTGTGTAACTGTGGCCTGGTTGGGACTAGGACTATTGCAGCCCCAGGGTAGTTCAGACTCAGCAGCAGTCCTTGTTCCTGGGCTCCTTAGCTTTACAAGCATGTGACACCAACAAGCTTATGTCTAAGTAAGGATAAATGGTCTAATATTGTTTCAAATAAAAACTTAAGGGTTCTTCTGTATATGTCTGAAAAAAATAAACACTTCTGTGTAGACTATACTCGCGAGTAATTCCTTTCTTCAGAATCCTCTTACAAAGGTTGATGTTGGTGTTAAAATTTTGAATCATGTTTCTTTCTTTCTTAATTTTATTTTTTTTGGGGGGGGGTTTGAGATGGGTTTTGGAGCCTGCCCTGGAACTCGAACTGTAGACCAGGCTGGCCTCGAACTCACAGAGATCCTCCTGCCTCTGCCCCCAGAGTGCTGGGACTAAAGGTGTGTGCCACCAAAACCTGACGATACATATTTATTTACTCTTGAGAATTTCATACATTTATGCAATGAAATGTGGTCATATTATTCATTCAGTCTTCCTCTTGTCTTCCATATCATCTCCAGCACTCCAAATTTCATGTCCCATTCCCTTTCCAACTTTTTTGTTGGCATGAGAGATCCACGTGCCTCTGCCTCTTAAGTGCTGGGATTAAAGGAGTGTATGACATATAACTATGGTTTTGTTTTGGTTATACACTGAGTCTAATTAGGTCTACCCAAATATGCATGGATGTAGTAGATCCATCCACTGGAGCATGGGGAAAATCTACCACTAGCCATATCCTGAAATACATGTTTTTAAAAGATTTTTTTCCTGCCTCTTTTTTCTACCCATTAGACAGTCTTGCTACTGGTCTGTTCTTGAAGTTGAGATCTTCCTGCTTCTGCCTCCTGAGTGCTGGTATTGCAGGAATTCAGTAACTCACTCCGTTCTTAAATTTAGTTTATTTATTTACATTTGGGTGGAGTGTGTGTGCTTTTGTGCTTATGTGGAGTTCAAAGGACAACATGAAAGAAGCCTGTCCTGGAACTCGATCTATAGATCAGGCTGGCCTTGAATTTACAGAGATTCCTCCTACCTCTGCCTCCCAAGTGCAGGGATTGCCACTGCTGCCGCCGCCACCGCCACCACCACCCTTTTCAAAGAAAGAAAAACTGATCATAGACTTTAAAATTTCCCCTGAGGGTTAGGAATTAAATAAATTATTACCTACAGATAGTAGGTGAGTATCTTACTAGAAGAGGGGAACATTCTGTGTGAGTTGTAGTTTATAGATGCTAGGCTTTCCTAGGTTGGGATTTGGGATTGCTCACTCTTCACCTTCGTTATCCATACCTGTTCTGAGTAAGAACATCATACAGTTAAAGCACTGTTAAAGGAACTTTTATTTTGACAATAGACTTAGTGGCTTGAAACAAGGTAGGATTAGAATTGGTAATAGTAGTGTAGAGCTATAGCTTCTTCAAATTGTAAGTTATAATCCTTGGTAGAATGACTTTTAGAGTTGTGGAATGAGTGTAGAAAGTTTTTAGGACAGGGTAGTATTTGAATGCAAAAGCCGACCAGTTACTAGAATAATGTCAGTGTTGAAAATTTACAAAAAGTTGGGTGGTGGTGGTGCCCACCTTAAATCTCAGCACTCAGGAGGCAGAGGTAGGCAGATCTCTGAATTCTAGACCAACCTGGTCTACAGAGTGAGTTCAACTAGGGCTACAGAGAGAAACCCTGTCTTTGAAAAATCAAGGCGGTGGGGAGAGGGAGGGAAGGAGGGGAGAGAGAACATTCAAAGCCTGTTAACATTTGTTTAATTACTGTAGGGTGGTAGGTTGTATCTAATGCAATTCTTTGTAGCATTTGATTCTATTAACACTGCTATACTTAACATTATGCTTATTTTATGAACTAGAAAAGAAAACCAGTTATGAAAGGTTACTGGTCATATAAGCTGGGATGATCAGAAGCCAATAGCCATTCTCTTTCCTTAATCTTTTATTTTTGTTATGTTTTTAAATAATTTTACACATTAAGATGGATGTTTAGCATCTTCATAACCATATCACAATATTACTCATTACCCATCCTTAAACTATTTTCTGAAAGTGTCTCCTTTTTTGTCAGTCATAGATCTTCTATTTGAAGATTCTAGTAATTAGTCACTTCCATCACTGAGATGAAAATACTTGAGGAAAGAAATAGAAAAGAAGGAAAGATTGCTGGGTGGTGTTAGTACATGCTTTTAATCCTAGCACTTGGGAGACAGAGGCAGGCAGATCTCTGTGAGTTTGAGGCCAATGTGATTACAGAGGAGTGAGTTCCAGGAGAGGCTACAAAGCTATAGAGAAATCCTGTCTCAAATAATCAAAAGAAAAGAGGGTGGGGGTGGGCTTAAAGAGGCTGCTCACTCCAGGACATCCTAGAAAAAAAGATAAGGGGATGAAGGTGGGTCCTAGTGACTTCTTTTAGTTAGATCACACCTAATAGTTTGTTCAGTTGTCAATTATTATGACTGTCATTTCTTAACATGTGAAAATTGGTACATTGAGGACTAAGCTTTAAATATACAAGTTTTCAGGAAACATTTCATATACAAATCATACATCTTACACCTGGATCCCAAAGACTTATGTCTAGCTCATAATGCAAATCATTTAGTTCACCTCCAAGAGTTTCTATATAGTTTGAGCTTTATTCCAAAGTTCAAGTCCAGAAGGAAACTTCTAGTTGTGATCTCTTATAAAATTAAAGATGCCACTTTGTGTACATTTAACATAGACGCGTAAGGATAGGCACAGGATTAACATTCCTGTTCAGGAGGGAGGAATGGGAGCATAGAAAGGAGGGTCTTGCCCAAGGTAAAACCAAAGCCCAGTGGGGCAACATTAAATCTTGAACATCCATATATATCATCCAAGTTTTATGATGGTATAATATTAGCTCTGATGGAATTTGGCAGCCCCACCTTTATGATTTTGAAATCTCCAGCTTTCCTGGCAACTCTCTGAGGCTGGTTGCCTGTATCATCCTTTGGAGTCTCCATTGCAACTTGGGTTCAATCATAGTCATCTTCTGTGTTTCTGACTCTGCCTGGCCACCCTATCCTTCCTCTGAAATCTGGTAGAATCCCTCACAATTCCACATCTCTTATATTTTACATATTTGCAAAACCAACATCTCCTGAATGGCACTAAAAACTGATTTTGCTGCAAACTTTACTGTTGGGGCCCACTTATCCTTGGCTGTAGTAATGTCTTGAGTACTTGGACAGTGGTCATCTGCAAATGAATCTTGGGGAGACAGTTTTCTAGGAGGCCTTGTTTGAATAAAGCATGAGGAACTCATTAATTGTACAGTGTATATTAGACAGCACTGTAATTATAATGTACTTTAGTATTGTAGCATATAAATAACTACATCTTAATTATAATTTATTACCTCCCCCCAATTCAGCTTTCCACAGGCTACAAATCAAACATTACTAGACAAGTTTAAACATCAACATGAAGAGAATTCTTATATTGAATTTCCAGCTGTGATGGAGCCTGCTTTTATCATAAAACATTATGCTGGAAAAGTAAAATATGGAGTAAAGGTCAGTAAATTTCATACTAAATATGGTTTTAGAGCAGAGGTATGTTTTTTTTTTAACCATAGAACATTTTTTTATTCCTTGAATATTTTATGCATGTAAATATTATTTCTTTTCTTTTTTTCACACAGGGATCCTCCTGCCTCTCCCTCCCAAGTACTGGGATTACTGGGATCGCTGCCACCACTACCACCACCACCGTAAACATTATTTGTTGATCATAGCCACCCCCTACTCTTCCCCCAGGTGTATGGTTACTATGTCTGGCAACCTACCTTCTCATGTAGTTTTAGGAGGTTCTGGATCAGTAGTAGCCTTTGGAGACATTTTGTAAGGTTAGAACTAGAATTAAGATCTACTTTTCTTTCTTTTTAAAAAAGATTTATTTATTTATTCATATATTTTATATATGTGAGTTACTCTGTCTTTATGCACACCAGAAGAAGGAATATGATCCCATTACATGTTGTTGCTGAGAATTGAGCTAAGAACCTTTAGAAGAGAGTCAAGGGCTCTTATCTGTTGAGTCATCTCTCCAGCCCCAAGATTACTACCACCTGGTTTCTTCCTGGTGGTAGTGGTTCTTGCCTTTAATCCCAGCACATGGGATGAAGAAGCAGGCAGATCTCTGTGAGTTGGAAATAAGCCTAGCCTACAAATCGAATTCCAGTACAGGCGCCAAAGCTACACAGAGAAACCCTGTCTCGAAAAAAGAAAAAACAAAACAAAACAAAAAAACCCCAAATCCCAAAAGGCAAACTGATGTTTTTGCTGATTTCCTTCTGCAGATAAATCTATTAGGTCATTCTTGTGTACTTTTTAATTTTACAAGTACAGATCATGTCTCTGTGTCTCAGACTCATTGTTCATTCTCACAGTTGATTTGTTTTGTTTATTTTTTATTTTTTATTTTTTTTGATGTGATACTCATAATAATCTTTTAGAAGCTTCTGTTCCTGGCATACCATTAGGTAGTTTTGAGCTGCAAGTATCTTATGTACCTGATGACATGATTAGTTCTTAAATCTTGGGAAGCTTAAACTTGCCACCTAAGACACCTAAGTTTCTATATAATACATAATAAAATGAAGTCTTGAAATGAGTGTCTCATTGTTTTTTTGTTTTGTTTTCTGTTTCTGAGATTTTGTCTCATGTATCTCAGACTAATCTCAGATTTTCTGTGTAGCAGAGGATGTCCTTGAACTACTACTTCTCCTTCCTCTACATCCTAAGTGCTAGGATTATAGAGATCTGTCACCATGTCTTGCTGTGGTAGACATCCTAATTAAAGTCATTTATTTGTTTTCTGATTCATTTATTTAAGAATCATGCCTTTAATCCCAGCACTCAGGAGGCAGAGACAGGCAGACTTCTGTGAATTTGAGGCCAGCCTGGTCTACAAATCGAGTTCTAGGACAATCAGGACTATAGAGAAACCCTGTCTTTAATAATAATAATATAAAGGTTACTGCTGGATTTGGTGGCACATGACTTTTATCCCAGTACTCTGGAAGCAAAAGGCAAGCAGATCTCTGTAAATTCAAGGCCATCTTGGTCTGTACATTAAACTTCAGGACAGCCAGGGCTGTTAACACAGACAAACCTTGTCTTTTTTTTTTTTTTCTCATTATATTTTAAAACTTATTATGTATACAGAGTTCTGTCTGCATGTATTCCTATGGGTTCGAAGAGGGCACCAGATCTCATTACAGATGGTGTGAGCCATCATGTGGTTGCTGGGAATTGAACTAAGGACCTCTGGAAAAGTAGCAAACCTTGTCTTGAAACAAACAAAAACAAAACACAAAAACATTATTTATTAAACACCACGTGTCAAATTATTAGTTCAGTGTTTACAATGATACAGTGATAAGCTATACAGACACTTGTAAGTCTGTCATATTTATATTTATTTCTAGCTATGTGCTATAAATAAATGTTTTCTATGAGTTAAGTAATAAAGTAATTGTCTTTTAATTTGTAGAGTCACAAGTCTAAAGTAAATGTTATGCTGATGAGTTGAGGTAGTGAATTACACTCTATAAAGTAAGAATGGAGTTTAGTTTGTTGGAATAGTAGATAAAAGGTCGGTGATATGAAACTTTTAAGGATGAGTGAGATAATGTGAATTCCAAAAGCAGACATCAGGTTACATCCTTAAGAGCTTCTAGGCCACATTAAAGGAGCTTAGGTTCTTTGTTTTTAATGGAGTTCAGGAGGTTCTTACTGTGAAGCCCATGCTGTTAGTGAAGTGATAGTCCAGTGTCAGCCTTCTGAGTACTTTAATTACAGATGTGTAGCACCAACTTCATTATTGGAGGTTAGTTTTTTTGGTTGAAATTATTAAAATCAAAGCCTATCCCCAGTGGCATACTTCACCAAGTCAACACTTTTTGAACCTACCCAAATAGCACCACCCACTGGGAACCAAGTATTCCAATGCCCCAGACTAAGGGAACATTAATCATATATTATACACTCCTGTTTCTGTGATGTTTGTTTGTTATCAAGTTGATTGTAACTAAAAGACAATTTAAGATGTGTAATTATATACTCATTGAAGATGTTAAAAGCTAGAGATACTTCTGGAGATAAAAAGGTATTTTACAATGACAAAAATGTTCATTTGATAAAATGTTAATCAAAAGTTGTTTATACACAGTGATTTTGATTCAAACTATAGGAAGTAGAAAGAGACCAAAAGTAGCTGTAGAGTTGAAAATGTAGCTGTGGTAGAGTGCTTTTCTAGTATGTGTGATGTTCTGAGTTTAATTCCTAGTACCACAGAAGCCATACCAAAATAAAAGTAGTTGTAGACAGATCCATTGTTGTTCCACAGGACACACCCACAAAATGTTAAGCAGAAATATTGGGCAGTATTTTTAAAACAACTGTTCCAAATGCATGTCATAAGTTACTGGATATTTAAAGCAAAACTCTTCTAATTAGTTGATGAGTCAATATAGAAAATTACAACTAAAATTACTTGCCATTTTAAGATCTTTTTTTCAACTGAATAGTTAGAAATATGCAGTATGTTAAAGTTTGTAAGATCCAGTTAAATCATTTAAGACAAAATGCTTGACAAGAAATTAGGATGAAAAGTTGGAAAGTAATTATATTAGATTCCATCTCAAGAAACTTGGAAAACAACACATTGAACCCAGTAGTATGAGGACACGATAAAGATCAGAAATCAACACAATAAAAAGAACCATAAAGAAATCAGTAAAGCTTCTAAGAGTGGTGGCATATACCTGTAACCCCAGCATTTCAGAGACAGAGGTGGTAGGATCTCTGAGTTCAACCAGTCTGCTTTACATACTAAGTTCTAGGATTACCCAAGGCTATGTAGTGATAATCTGTTTTAAAACAAAACAAACCCCACCAAAATTGAAACAAAAGAAATCAACAAAGTCTAATGTTAGTTCCATTCCACATAATAATATAAACAAAGTGTATTATAAAAACAGTTGATAATGGGGGCTGGAGAGATGGCACTGGTTGCTCTCCCAGAGGTCCTGAATTCAATTCCCAGTAACCACATGTTGGCTCACAACTATCTATAATGGGACCTGGTGCCCTCTTCTGGCCTGCAGGCAGACATGCAGTCAGAACACTATATAAATAAATACATTTTAAAAATAGTTGATAATAGAAACATAAACTAAGGTATCGAAAACAACAAAGTTACTTCATTCTTATGAATATAAGAATGAATATATTATCTATGTGCTGCCACAGATGTTTATAAAACACTAACTGGATGCTATCATTACATTTCTAATCCTTGTATCATTGAATGAAACAAAATAAAACTAAGCTATAACTTTAATAGGTTGTTTGCCTATTTTCCCACCACCTCACTTTTTCCCATCTTTTCTGCCCCTGGCTTTACTGCCTGCCTCCCTCCCTCCCTCCCTCCCTCCCTTCCTTCCTTCCTTCCTTCCTTCCTTTTTTTGTTGTTGTTTTTTTTTTTCTGAGATAGGATTTCTCTGTGTAGCTCTGGCTGGCTGACCTGGAACTCACTCTGTGGACCAGGCTGGCTTTGAACTCACAGAGATCCTCATGCCTCTACCTCTTGAGTACTGGGATTAAAGGCGTTGCTACCACAACCTGTCCCCTATCACCACAGAGCACAATTGGGGTGCTCTTTTGCCTAGTTTTCTCAAGGCATTCTCTTTTTAGTTTTCTGACTTACTAAAACCCCTTCAAATTGGCTAATAATCTACAATAAAATTATTGTGCTTACTCTGTATTTATTACATAATTCAGTAGCTGGCACTTTTTAGAAGGTATCTGGTCCAGGTAGCTACCTAGAATAGAATTCAATTCTATAATTTCTATTTGCCTACCTTTCAAATCACCTGCTATCTTCCTGATTTTTTAATAGTCTTTTCCACAAATATCATTGGTACTTTTTTTTTCATAGGATTTTCGGGAAAAAAATACAGATCATATGCGTCCAGATATTGTGGCTCTTCTGAGAAGTAGCAGGAATGCCTTTGTCTCTGGGATGACGGGAATTGATCCTGTTGCTGTATTCCGATGGTCAGTTCTCCGGGCTTTTTTTAGAGCTGTGGTTGCTTTCAGGGAAGCTGGAAAAAGACACATTCATAGAAAAAGTGGTAAGCCACCCTTGCTAGTATTCTGCCATGATAATACCTTTTATTTTGTTCTGTTTTCTGTGGAATCGTGTCTCATAGCTGATAAATCACAAACACCTTTGAGTGTTTAAATGTACATTTCTGTATATGCGTAGACATGTATTGCTATATATTCATTAATAGATATTGATAGGAGTAATGAGTATCTTAATTAGGGTTCATGTTGTGTGATAAAACACCATGACCAAGGCTAGTTATAAACACAGATCATTTTTTGTTTTTGTTTTTCAAGACAGGGGTTCTCGATGGCTTTGGAGGCTGTCCTGGAACTAGCTTTTATGCCACCAACACCCAGCAGAGCACTTTTTCTTTAATTCTATTAAAGAATACTTTGTTCTTTTTTCTTCTGTTAATCTTGTTTCCATTTATGGAGTTTTTAGTTTGAAATTTAGATTTTTGTTTCTGGGTGCTTCCTCTTTAAGCCACAAAACATTAAATTATATATTTTGTTTGAGGCCACTTTCATAGGCACTTGTGGCCCTTTGGAATGTGCCATAGTATTTGCTATAGCAGTAGTCTTAGACCATTGCTGCATGGTTAGAATTTTCTAAACTCTGTGTAGTTGAGGCATGCTTTTCAGTGGAATTGTGAGAGTGCTCCTTTGTTCTTCTGTGGTTTCCAAACTGAATTGTATGTACTTGTAATAAATCTTCAAAGTCAGCTTTTAAACTTCATTTCTTACTTTTAGATTATAAGCATAATCTACTTGTTGTAAGTATGAATACAGCGTTTCTCTGTAACTTTGGAGTCCTTCCTGGAACTCAATCTGTAGACCAGGCTGACCTTGAACTCACAGAGATCTGCCTGTCTCTGTTTCCTGTGTGCTGGGATTAAAAATGTACACCACCACCACCCTGCTTCCTCTAAGTGATTTTAAGAGGCGATTTAAAAAAAAAAAAATTTACGAATTTTTTTTCCTTTGAATATTTAGTTGAAAAACAGAAAGAAAACAGGATGAAATAAAAATCAACAAAGCTAAATAGACCTATTGGGTAACATGAAGCATATCAACATCTGGCTGTCTAGAAAAGAGAGTCATAAACAGTGTTTGAAGAAATCATGGCTATATATTTTTTATATTTGCTAAATTAACTCACTCATGCTAGGTTATCAGTAATGACAAGATGGATTCAAAGAGATCCAAACATAGGTACGTCATAATTAAACTATCTAGAGATAGGCAGGCCAGATGGCTTAACAGACTTAACAGATTGCTGCCACGCCTGATGACTGAGTTCCTTTTCTGAGACCCACAGGAAGGAAAGGTCCAACTTTTGCTAGTTCTCTTCTGAGCTCCACAGGCCTTGGCAAGTGTGCATCCCCAACCCCATGAATAAATGTAATTAAAAAATGTAAAATAATAGAAACAATATGAAAAGCAAGTGGTAGGAAAGTGATTTGTCATGTATAAAGGACCTAGACTAAGATTAACAGATGACTTCTCATCAGAGCTCATTGGAGTAGAAGGTAGTAGAATATTATGTATTTAAAATGTTGAAGGAAAAAAGATATAATAAATAACTCTGCCTCCCACAAAATGTCCTTCAGAATGATAGTGGTTAAGATATTCTGAGAGATAGCCTGGCATGGTGCTGCATGCCTTTTATCCCTGCACTCAGGAGGTGGAGGCAGGTGGATCTCTTCAAGTTCTAGGCCAACAATATTTGGGAATTTGAGCGTCGTTCTTTCCAAACTGCTTCCTGCTGTTAGGGGGCACTGTCTTGGGGATCCTAAGAAGACCCAGAAATCCTGTCTTATACCAGCTGTTTTAGATATTGGATCAATTGGGCCACTGCTTTAGGAGGTCTTGCTTGATCAAACCATATTAGTCTGGAAGGAATCTATAGCTTTTTATTTTCTGTGTAAACAAAAGCAGAATTTTTTTTTTCCAAAATAACCTATCCTTAGACTTAAATTTTGAAGTCAGAGCATTTTCAAAATATGTAAGTTGAATTAACCCAGGGTCATTTCTTTAAGCAGTTATTGCTATTTCCTCAGCAGTCAAACAATTCAAAGACAACACAATAGCAAACAGTATCTACACTCTCTGTGTACTTTCCATCTTTATGTGGCTCATTTATTTATTTATTTATTTATTTATTTATTTATTTATTTATTTATTTATTTAAACTCTATTTGTTTTGCTTTTATTTTTTCCTTTTATGAGTTATGAGACAGGGTTTCCCTATGTACTTTTGTGTGCCCTGGAATTCATTCTATTCCAGGCTGGCCTTGAAATCACAGAGATCTGCTTGTCTCTGCCTCCCAAGTGCTGGGATTAAAGGCATGTGCCACCACTCCCAGTTATAAATAATAAATAAGCCTGGGTAGCTCAGTCAGTAGAGCATGGGACTCTTAATCTCATGATTGTGGGTTTGAACCCCATGTTGGTCACCATTTTGTTACATGTACTTTACTCCAGCCTGGTCTCCAGCCACGTCATCCCCAAATAACTCACAGAGACGCTGTATTAATTATAATGCTGTTGGCTGATGCATAGAGCTTCTTATTTGCTACCTCTATGTTTAATTATTAACCCATAATTGCTAATATTTGTATTTTTACATGGTCTTAATCTTATGGAGAATGCCAGACTCATCAGTTCTCTTCCTCCCAAGATCACATCGAAACTCTGCCCTACATTTCATTTCCCAGAATCCTCCACCTCGCCTAGTCCCACCTATCTTGTTTCCCTATTGGCCTATAGTGCTTTATTCATTAAACGATAAGAGAAATGTATTTACAGAGTGACATCTTTCATCACTCTGGTTTCTGCTATACCCTTGATATTGGGCCCTCACTGGGACTCATCTTGGATATCCTGTTGTTACCTTGTGTCATGGAGGTCCTGCATCTTTGGATCTGTAGGTCCAACCACTTCACATGCCCTAGTAGTTCATAGCTGAGGTGGGTGTTGGGGTGGGCTAACTCACAGCCCTGGTTCTGGGCTTGGGTTGACCAGCCTTTCAGTTTTCCTTTATCAACACCACTAGAGTGAGCTCTCCAGGCTAGTTTACCTTCTGTAGCAGGTAGCTACAGAGGCAAGGTCTCCTTTCACTCCCTCAGAGCCAGAGCTGGTTCACCTGCACAGCTCTACTGTTTTGCCCAGCTGAGGTGCAGGGTCCACTCTCCCGAGTGAACATCACTTCTTATAAAGGAAAACATTTATTTGGTGTTGGGTTACAGTTTCAGAGATTTAGTCCCTTATTGTCATGGCCAGAAGTATAGCTGTAAGCAGACAGACATGGTACTGGGGACATAGATAAGAGTTCTACATCTGGATGGGCAGGCAGCAGAACGAGAGAAACACTGGGCCTGGCTTGCGCATTGAAACCACAAGATGTGCCCCTCCTGCCAGTTTGTCTAACAAGGCCACACTCCCTGTGGGGGCCATTCCAATTAAAACCATCATACTCCCATAGGAAATATGAAAGGGAATTTTTGTGTGGAATGGTTAAGATAATAGTAATGGCCTAGAGAGGTGGATTAGCAGTTAAGAGCACTTGCTGCTTTCCCAGAGGACCTGAGTTCAGTTCCCAGCATTCTTGTTATGTGGCTTACAACCATTGGCAGTTTTAGCTCCAGGGGGAATCAAACACCCTCTCCTGGCCTCTGAGAGAATTACATTCACATGTATACATTTACACAGGAATACACAAACACACACACACACACACACACACACACACACACACACACACACACTTTTAAAAGGATAATAGAATTAGTGAAGAAATGAAGAGCACCATTACTATAAAAGATGGACTAAACATAATTTCTCCACTTTCTAGCACTCTGATTTGAGAGATAGCTGCTTTAGGTAATATAATTCTATGTTGAAGGTCATACTGTTTAGAAGATATAAATTGTTTGATAGTAACAGTATAAAGAAAGATGGGGGACACTTTTTTATGCAATTGAAATTGTTTTTTAATTTATACTAGAGCACTATAAATTACTATGTTACTTATAATTTTCATGTCAACTGATAACTAAATAATTAAAAACAATGTGTTTGATACAATGGAGGACAGTAATGAATTAAAAGAGGAATAAAAATATCTTGTTGGATAGAAAGCAATAACATCCTTTACATAACAAGTAGCTTATGAAAGCAATGATAAGAACAGGTAGAAGATACTTTTTGCTGGAGATAAGAAAAAACAAACAGAGTCAATAGTAGTCCCTCCTTAGTTAGTTTTTGTCCTGTCACTCTTTGTTTATGGACCAGAGGACTATAGAAGCGTCATATAAAAATTATTGCATATTGGTTACATAGGGTCTTGATACAGGTGTTTTACTCCTAGGAGAAAAGCAAACAGAATATCACAATTTATAGAAGTGCTTGTAGAACGGTTTATGCTAGTTAGTGGTGGCACATGGCTCTAATCTCAGCACTAGGAGGCAGAGGTAGTCAGATCTCTGTGAGTTTTAGGCCAGCCTGATCTATAGGGTGAGTTCCAGGACAGCTAGAGTTGTTACACAGAAAAATCCTGTCTCAAGGTCTGTTGAGCTTATAAAAGTGCAAATAAGATTATTTCTATGACTAAAAGCAACAGATTAGAAACTAATTGTAATGGAATGTTGGTAGAAAAGCACAAACAAGAAATATTGACTCCTAAAGGAATAAAAATTGAGTTGTAGCTTATAACTTAGAAATTACATTAGTAATTTTTAATTTGTCATATTCATATAGTGGAAAGTTACTTATAAAATGAATGAAGTAATGGTAAATGTGCCACATACTTAAAAAAACAAACCCAACCCAACAACAAAAACAAAAGTAGCTGGGCATGGTGGTGTGTGCTTTTAATCTCAGCACTCAGGAGGCTGAGGCAGGCTGATCTCTGTGAGTTCAAAGCTAGTCTGATCTATATAGTAAGTTCCAGGACAGCCAGGCTGTTACACAGAGAAGTCCTGTCTCAACCCCTTCCTCTACAAAAGCAGTATCCTCTCTGAAAAGAGGTACAAAAGGATATATGGTATATGATTCTCTTTGTAAGAATTGTCAGTAGTCAAATTCATAGAGGTAGAGTTTTGATTGGTTGTCTGGGAATGGTGTGTGGCTAAGAGAGAGTTGAGGTTATAAGAGTATAACAACCTGGTGTAGTGAATATCTGCAATCTTGATACTTTGAAGGGGGAGTGAGGTGGAAGTTATTACAATCAGCCTCAGCTCATAGTTTGGAGTAAACCTAGACTACATAGTTCTGTTTATAGGCTATCTTTTTGGTATGATCAACATACTTTAAAATTGATTATGGTGATAGTATATGGCTTTGTCAGTTATGCTGAAAACTATTGGCTTGTAGTTTGAATAGTGAATTGTGTGATGTAAATTATTTCAGTGAAGCTGTTATATGTAAACACACAAAATGAATATTTGTTGTTCACTTCCTTGTAACTCCCTCATATTCATCAGTGGAAGAATATAATCAACTCATGACATGTTCCTGCTTTGTGACATTATTTAGCAATACGAGGGAATAAACTGGTGATTGTCATAGTTGATAAGTTACAAAAAGTGTTGAGCAAAAAGTTAGAAATATTATTTCATTTGGTTTAGGAACAGAGAGAGTAATACACAGGGAAAGATCAGACTGGTTGTTTCTGGTAGTGTTGGAGGCAAGGGTAGTATTGATAGGAAAGGAGATAAAACAACTTTGGGAGGAATAAAATGTTCTATATGGTTCAGGATTACATGAATGTATACCTAAGCTGAATACTTAATAAACCTGGACCTAAGAGTCAGATGTGGTAGGATACAACTATACTCCTCAATACTTAAAAAGATGAGGCAGGATGATCATTTGAGCTCTAAGAGTTTGGAGATCTGCCAAGCAACATAAGGCAGGAGGGGTGCTAAGGCCTGGGATCTGCCATAATAAAATCTTAAGTCACAAGATCTGGCTTCATGTATGAACAGTACAGTGGAGCTTGCTTGGATCATGAGCTTAAATTTTTTGTCACTAAAATGGTTTTTGAAAAAACTCCCCCCTGGTCTTACATGGAGAAGCAAAAAGAACTTTAATCTGGCCAATCTTAGATGGATACTTTTAGATTCTCTTTAAAATGATCAGTGCTTTCTATCTGTACTTCTATCTGTAAACATGGCGTCTCATTTGGTAGTACATACTAGTACATATTGTCACGTAGTTCCAAGAGGCAAAAGATAGTGGGATTGCTGTGACTTTGAGGTCAGCCTAACCTACTTGGATGAAAAACAAAACCAAAAACAAACAAAAAATCCCCCACAAAAAACAAAAAGACAGAAAACTTGCTTCAATAATCTGTATCTGGTGTTCAACACATACAAAAAAATCAAAACAATAAATTAATTGTAACCCTGTACCCCCCAAAACTACCCAGCTTATGTGATAGTTTAGAAAATACCCTCCTCTGAAAATGTATTTACAAATTATCCTAGGACAATCAAATCATTTTAAAAAGGAGCTGCTACACACAGAAAGCAAATCAATATAATTTTAAGTTGTAGAAATGTTGTTATAATCTGGAAAATAATGTTTAAAGCTGTGAAAATGCTTGTAAAAGGTGTAAAAATAGAATGAAAGGAACAGAACACAGATTATTTAAAATGAAGACATGGCATTAAACATAACTATAAAGATACAAAAATACTCCAGCAACACTGGAAAATAGAGAACAGTGGGTATAGTAATATTTAATAACTTCTTAAAATTCTACCAGTAAGAGTATTTTAATAACTATGTTTTCACATAGAACGTAATTTTTACATATTCTTGAATTATTTCTAATATATTATCAAATTATGTATTGTTGAGTGTTTTATGAGTATAATTCATAGTCTATCTCTTCTCCCCAAACTTTTCCATTTTTTTTTCTATCATTTCACAGGCTAGTCTGATGCTTGGCCATTAAGGGTAATTATTTGTAATAATGAAAACTGAGTATTTTTGTATTAATGTATTTTGTGACAAAAGAATGATGATAAGCTGTCTCTCTCTTTTAAAGATTTACTTTTCATGTATAAGTGTTCTTGTATGTAAACATGCCAGAAGAGGACACCAAATCTCATTATAGATGGTTGTGAGCCTTGATGTGGTTGCTGGGAATTGAACTCAGAACCTCTGGAAGAGCAGCCAATGCTCTTAACCTCTGAGCCATCTCTAGTCCCCAAGTTATCTTTTTATAAGAAATTAAATATTTGCATTTATCAATGATCCATTTTAAAAATATAGTTACTGTTATAATGCTTGAAATGGATTTTAATTATTAAGTCTGGTATTTTATGTATTATCTGAATAACATTACATTTTCTCTGCTAATAGATAGGGTTTCTCTGTGTAACAGTCCTGGCTGTCCTGCTTTGTAAACCAGGCTGGCCTCAAACTCACTGAGATCTGCCTGCCTCTACCTCCCAAGTGCTAGGTTTAAAGGTGTGCACCACCACTACCCTGACTTACGTCATGTGTCTTGATCCCATTCATTCCCCATCCCTTCGAATCCACCCTCTGCCCCTGTACACCCCTATCTCCCCACCCCCGGAAATTCAAGAGGAAAAAAAAGAAGAAAATAAAATGAGAAAAATAAAACAAGGTGGGAGGAATCAAAAATTCCATCATAGAAACTGCAGTGTGAGCCAATAAATCACACAGTGTACCCCTTTGTCTATACATCTCTACTTGCAAGTGTTCACTGCAAAGAGTCATATTCGTCTGGTTCAAGGACCCTGGTCTCTGGTTGTGAGACTAGTCTTTATGACTAAGCCACCTTTCCAGCCTCAGTGCTATAAAATTCTTGAAGCAAATTTCATCTTTTTTTATGTTCTGATGATAAGATTGTGTTTTCTCTGCTAAGTATAGCTAATAGTCTCTGAATTTAGAAATCTGGCTTAGGAAATTTCATTAAGATGAAAGAAATTCTCTGCAAGGGGTTTTGAATTAGTCTGTCTCTGAGCTTTAAAATGACTATCTTGAGAACTATTTGTAATTTTTAACATAAGAGTCCCATTCCTAGTTGTATAGTAAAGTGTACCAATGGCTCTTCAGTTCATTATGTGTTACTTAAATGTATGCCTAAATTATACAGTTTTCATATAAAGAGGCAAAAATGTTAATTGAAATCATTATTCCCTAACTCTTAATATCTGAGTGAAAAGTGGAAACTCTGTATTCTACCGTAAATCAATTTCTTGCTTATATTTATGGTGTTCAAGCTGCCCCTGCTCCCATTGCCTTATTGCTAGAATGATTCATTGGTTACCACTTATCTGGGGCTTTGGTCTTCACTTAAACCCTGTCTTTTCTCTTTCCTGCTAGTAAATGATTCACTTTTATGTCCTCCTGTGGTGAGGTCTAGATTCTCCAGCTATTTCTTCAGATTTATAAAAAACAAAAGTGCTACTTGGGTTTCTGCTCTTTCGTGTTTTGCTACTTACACTTAACACATACTTGACAGAATACTCACAAGTTTGATTGATTGCAAGGTTTGTAAGGGAAGTGTTAAATTTTTCGGTAAATTGTTTGGGTATAACTTCTCTTGGATTCTATTAATGTTGCCAACTATATACTATATGTACTATATATTTCAGAAAGGAATAATTTTTGAAGAACAACCAAATAATACAAATTGTTTGAAATGTTCCTAATACTTTAATCTAGATTTAAATATGGCATTAGCTCAGAATATGTTGATTAATAAAGTAGACATTTTGGATATTTGAAAAAATATTTGTTTTTTCCTATTATTTATTAATTCAAGAAATCATTCACCTTATTTGAAATTTTATAATATATTAAGATAGTTGGCAGCATTGTCTTTGATTCTCTTATTGTTTTGGGCTTACATGTTGTTTTTTCTTTTCTCCATTTTTTTGTTTTGTTTTGCTTCTTAAGGACATGATGATTCAACGCCATGTGCAATTTTGAAAAGTATGGATAGTTTTAGCTTTCTGCAACACCCAGTCCACCAGAGGAGCTTAGAGATTCTACAGAGGTGCAAGGAAGAGAAGTACAGTAAGGCTGCAAATTCTCATAAACCCTCTGTTTTCACATCCATTTGGAAGTGGAAATCAAGAGCATTCATGAGGGCAGCATGGAGATTGCATAGGCAACATGACTTTCACAGTCCTTGCCTCAGACTATAGTGCTTTTTCTTCAAATTGGTGATATACCTGTTCTTTAAAGTGGTTGATCGTCCTGTTTGCTATGGTGACCATATTGGTAACTATCTAGGTTGCCATCACTGAATTGCTTTCTATTTTTGTCTTTGAAGTATCTGATTCATATCATAAAAATGAACAGTACTTTTTTTCCTATTTGCTTTTTGAAAATCTTACTGAAATGTAATTGAAGTTAAATAGAACGATTTTGTAAATCTTATGTATATAGAAACTCATGAAATCATCACAATAATTATGATATTCAACACTCCCCAAAGTTTCCTCATATCTGTCTAAATTTTGTACTTGCTTATGCTTGAGTCCTGCATCAGGACTCAAGCGAATCTCTGAAGGATCCATTTAAGTTGATTACAACCCTTGAATGATACTTTCTATGTTTGATATAAGAGAAGTCACCACATCAGTGTTTAGCATAAAGAGTAACAGAATAAGAATACATTTCTGTTTATTGTTTAAAATCAATATAAAATATGCACTTGATTTCCATTTCTTCCTTTGCTCTTGGTTAGTCTACATGAAAATAGGTTCTTCTGTCTACTATGTGATTACAATAATTGGCCTTGCTCCTATTATGATAATAAGTGAATTCTTCAGAAAACTAAGTTATTTGTGTAGAGTGGACCAAATTTACTCAAAATCTGCTTTGTTCATTTAATAATTTGTCACAGGTTTAGGTTACTACTTTTATTAGTTTTCTAGTTGGAATTCCTTAACATTTTACTTAATAAAAGAATAATGTAGAAGTACTGAAAATAAATATGGTGAGTTCTTTTTTCATTGTAGTGGCATACAAAAATGTATAATGTATTTTGAAAGATTTTGTAATTTTTTTCTTATAGGAAGAATAAAGGTAAGTCATTTTAAAAAGTGTTTATTACTTACTGCTATTTCTAAAAATACACAGTCCTCATTCTAATTGTTCATTTTGGTATTCTCAATCTTTGAAAACAGTTTAAAAGAAAAAAAAAGCTTTAAATTCTTTTAAAATTTATTCCTTTTTATTTAGGTGTGTGTATGTGCATGCGTATGTTTGTGTGCTTGTGTATATCACATGTTTATACAGGTGCTTATGGAAGCCAGAAGGGTGTCAGATCCCTAGGAGTTGGAGTTACAGGCATTTGTAAACTGCCTGTAGTGGGTGCTGGGAATTGAACACAGAGCCTCTGAAAGAGTAGTTAATTAACCACTGAGCCATCTCTCTAGCTCTTAAATTGTTACATTATGAAAAAAATGCAGTAAAATAATGATTGAAGTTTCACCTTAGAGATCTTGGAAAAGAACACATTAGACCTTTAAAAAGGGAAAGTAAGCAAATGATAGCTAGAGCTAAAAATCAGTGATACAGAAAACAAATAATAGTGTATAATATGTTTATATGTTGCTTTAGATAGGCAGCATATTGTGCAGATGAGCAGGCAGTAGAACAAAGCTTATTTCAAGCCTAGGAAGCATGTAGAAGGTGGCAGCTGGAGGCCCAGAATCACTATTGTACATGCACTATGAATGACCCAGATAACTACCTCCAGGCCCAGCTACTTTAAAAAGTTCCACCACCTCATACTAAACTGAGAGCCAGACTTGTAATGTGTTGTCTTCAGGGGGATAGTCAAGATTCAAAACATGCTAACAGTCAACTTAATGTGTTAACCTTATATAAAAGGAAAAAGTATGTGATTATCTCAGTAGATGAAGAGAAAGTTTGCTATAATTCTGCACTCATCTCTTTTTTTCAAATTTGGCAGCGAAGGAGTGGAAAGCAGTACCCCAAACTTATAAAAAATCTTTAAGAGCAGACTTTCTCCAAATAATAAGATCTAAGGTAAAAGACATTTTTATATAGCCACTTGGATTCAGGGTCACAGGCACAGTAGTACAAGATTAGAGATAATAAAAGGAATTTGAAAGAGAGGAATTAGTTAATGTGACTAATGTGGAGAAAGGTAAAAATCTAAAAAATTGTCTTAGAACTAAAACTTGAACCTAACAATCTCATAGAATACCTAATAAATACAGAAAATTATATTTCTAATGCCAAATACTTGGAAAAGTTTATAAATGCCAGTATAGTATTTGAAGCAGCCATTCTATGCCAACATTTTACAAAAGTAGGTTTGTGTTACAAAAGTACATGGCAGGTGTGTCACTTCTGGTATTATTAGATTACTATTCTCTTCTCTAGTATGCCTTTATTTGTTAGTTTTCACATCACTGTCAGAGAAGCCACTGTCTGTGAGCAGCCCCATTCAGAGTCCCAACAGAGCCTTCAGTTAACAAGTACTAAGGAACTGGACTTCCTCCACAACTTGACTGTATATCCTGAGAGTAGATCTTCCTTCATTCTAGTCCCAGGATGACTGCAGTCTTGCTTGGCAGCTCAAGTATACTTAATTAGACACCCTGACTTAGAACTTCCTAGATAAGAAACTCCTAACTCTCTACCCTTTGGAAACTGAGATGGATGGGCCTTGTAGCAGACTTACATTATCATCTTCCTATGGAGACTGTCACAAGAGGATTGTATAAAGCCAGTCTGAGCAGCTTAAATTTTGGGGGAAAAAAGCACATGTGTTTAGGAGGACTGGGGGTTGAGGTAGTGACTCAGTGGTTGGGTACTTGTGTGGCATACTCAAAGCCCTTGTTTTGATACACTGTATTGCAGAAATGAAGGGAATAGAGGAGGGAAGAAAGGAAATCTATGAACCAAATAAGAGGTATAGAAATGGATCCATGTGTATGGTCTCTCTCTCTCTCTCTCTCTCTCTCTCTCTCTCTCTCTCTCTCTCTCTCTCTCTCTCTCTCTCTCCCTCTCTCCCTTTCTCTCCCTCTCTCTCCCTGTGTGTGTGTGTATGTATGTATGTATGTATTATGGTTGATTTTTTACCAAGGTGCTGAGATAGTTTAATGGAGTGAAGGATTCTCAACAAACTAAGGGGATTGAACAATTTGGTATCCATTTGTTATAAGAGAACTTTTTAAAAAAATTTTATTTTTGCTTTTTTTAAATTAATTTATTGTTTACATTCCAATCCTAGTTTCTCCTTCCTCCTCTCTTCCCACTCCCCCCACTTCACCCCCCTACCTCCCATCTGCTTCTTGGAGCGGATAAGGCCTCCCCTAGAAAGTCTACTAAGTCTTTCCCCGTTGAGGCAGAACCAAGGCACCTCTCCATCCCTCACACCCCTGTGTCTAGGCTGAACATTGTTTCTCTCCATATAAATATGAGAACTCTTAAGTCATTTAAATTATATTCAAGTGAGTCATGCTGATGTAAGAATCAAATCCATTAATTTTTTAGGAATACTCGAGGAGTAAAAAAGTAAAACAAGTAAAGATTTCTTAGGATATATAAATATATAGATTAATTTGAAGAACATTAGTATCTTGAAAGTACATTTTCTAATCACAAGCATGGATATCATTCCATTGATTTGGCTCTTGATTTCTTTTAGTGATGTTTTATAATTTTCAATGTGGCCATTGACTCTGTTAAGTTTATATTTTGATTTTATGAATGAAATTACTAGTTTTTGGTCATTTATTGCATTTGTACAGAAATAGAATTGGTTTCTGCTTATCAGTTTCCTGTATTTTAGCTGAATTGAATTAGCTTAACATTTTTATAGCTTCTTTAGGATTTTCACTGTATGATTATCATATTTCATAAAGGTCTTCTGTAATGATGCATGATTTCTTCCTTTCCAATGTATTTTATATATATATGTATGTATGCATGTATATATATATGTATATATATATATATAGCACATTTTAAAATTGATGACCTTGTATCTGTGTAGCCTATAAGAAAATTGTTTTAAAATATTCATAATTCATAAGGAAACATTCTTTGATCTTCAATGTCTTTATTTGTAAGATCAATAGATCTCTAAAGTATATGTTACACATGAACAGTGTATTTGTTGCCAAAAAATGATACAAAGGGGTCATGTTAGAAGTATTTTGAGTATATGTGAATTTTGTATATAGTTAGTTCTCAGCCTGATCACTTTTATATTTCCAAATGTTAATGCTTAAATGAGAAATAAAAATTTGCTATTGAATTTCCTCTTCATTTATTTCATGATTTCATTTATTTTATGGTTTCATTTATTCATGTTGTGATAGTTTTAAAACTTTTCTTAGTAACTGACATTTATCAAATGTTTAAAAACTAAGTTTATTACTTTTTATTTGTCTTTAGAAATTTTTTCCTTTAGTATTTTGAAGGTGCACTGATTTGAAATTTTGTACTTTTTTTTTATTGGTTAGGTATAACTCGAAAAAACCCAAGAACACCTCTTTCTGATCTTCAGGGCATGAACACTCTAAATGAAAAAAATCAACAGTAAGTTTGGTATATGTTTATAAGGAAATATGAGATGAATAACAATCTTATGATAATTTTGGATATTGCTGTGCAGCCTGCCAGCCCTTCATCTTGCGATTTTCCTGCCCCAGCTTGAGTGTTGGAATTATAGTGTGGTACCACACTCACTCAGATTTATGTTTTTGTATATTTGTGAAAAATGTGTTGGGGCATGTTTGTATGTGTAAGGGTATATGAACATGTATTGTGGCACATGTGTGATATCAGTCCTTGCATTTTACCTTGTTTTAGGTGGCTAGGTCTCTTTATTGTTCAGTGTTGTATTCATCTGGCCAGGTGGCTCACAAGCTTCAGGAGATTCCCTGCCTTGTGTCTTAATGTAGGAGTACTGGGATTATAGACCTGTGTCATGACATCGAGTTTTTACATTAGTTGTGGGCTTTGTGCTCCTGTCCTCAGGTTTGTGCAGCAAGTGCTTTACCTACTAATCCCTGTTAATCAGACTGCTTTGTTCTTAAATTAATTAATTAATTAATTTTGTGTTGGTTGGAGTAAGGGAATGTGCATAGTATTTTCTGAAAGTCATAGAACAACTAGGGGACCAGGTTCTCTCCTTCACCCATGTGGGACCCAGATATTAAACTGATATAATCAGGCTTGATTGTAAGTGCCTTAACCTATTGATCTATCTTGCTAGTCCTACCCTGGGATTTCTATTAAACCCTTTGCTTGTTGGTTTGTTTGTGATGTGTCTTACATAGTATATACTGGCCTAGAGCTTATGAATAATCTTGAATGTCTTATCATCTAAGTCCGATGTGTTGGGAATACAGACCTGAATCACCCCATATCAGTTAAAATCTTTTACTAGTTTATCAGACAAGATATCTTTTTCAGATATAGTTTCTTTTGACTTGTTTTTTTTTTCCCCGTCTTAGTAAGTCATGTGTTTTTAGTATGTTTTTTTGTGTGTGATTTCTCTCTCTGTCTTTTTTATTTTTGGATTGGTAAGTAGTAGGCATTTGGATATAATAATGTAGTAAATAGAAATCAGATCATTCTTCCTGTTGCTCATGTCATCTATTCTTTGTTTGACTTGGATTGTTTTCCTCATGCTTTTTCTGTTTGCTTGTTTTCTCAACTGTAAACTGTGCCCAAGATCAGCTTAAGGTATGTTAAGATTCTTTTCTGTGGACACATACATTTATTTTCTAATTTTATGCACATATATGAGTTATTGTTAATAATCTGGTTCTCCAAATAAGATAAGGAGGAATTAGAAGGCTGGGGGTAGAAAATGGAGATTACCTTTTAAGTCCACTGTAGTTATTCAAATGGAAGGGAGAGGATTTGCAACAGTATAGAAAATACAACAGTGATCACCACCTATTTGGGATTTTTTTTCTGGTCTGCACGATTACAGCATTTATCAGTACATGAATCTCTAACATATTGAGGTGAAAATTCTTTAGGCCCATGTTGGCTACGAACTGTATGGAACTGTATTTACTTTTGGTGTGAAGAGTAAATAGCTGCTGCTGTTCTAAGAGATGAAATGACTAGACTTAGTTGAGATTTATCAGAGAAACCTTTCCCTGGAAGTTACAAGCTATCAGTACACCTCAGATTTCCAACATAAAGTTGTTTTCATTTAGCTTTGCTTTTTGCGTTTTCATTTATTCACTGTTTACTGTGGCCTTAAAAATACTAAATAGGAAATTCTAAAAAATAAACATTCCCAAATTTTAAAATACATGCCATTCCTTATATTATGATGACATCACTTTAATGAATGTTGATTATTATTATTATTGTTCTATTTTATTATTATTTGATATTGTTAGTTCCTTATTATGGTTAATTTAAAAGTGAAAGTTAGCATAGGGGTTTGTCTTAGAGTTCTGTTGCTTTGAAGAAACACTATGACCACAGCAAGTCTTTTAAAAGAAAGCAATTCATTGGAGCTTACTTAAAATTTAAGAGGTTTAGTTCATTTTCATCATGGCAGGAAGCATGGTGGCAGTTAGGCAGACCTGTTAGAGAAGTAGCTTTGAATTGTATATCTGAATTTGCAGGGAACAGGATCTGGCTTGGGCTTTTGAAATCCCAAAGCCTACCCCTAATAATACACTTCTGCAAGGCTACACCTCCTAGTCCTTCTCAAGTAGTACCACTCTGGATGTGTGGATGACCACACATCCAGATATATGTGTCTATGGGGGCCATTCTTATTCAAACGACCACAGTATGTACATGTATGAAGTAAGTACAACTGTGGTGGACTTGGCACTGTGCTTTTCAGATGTGGAGATCTGAGAATATATATATATGTGTGTGTGTGTGTGTGTGTGTGTGTGTGTGTGTGTGTGTGTGTGTGTGTATGTGTATATGTGTATATATGTATATATATATTTTTTTGTAGAAAAAGGGAGAGAGTACTATAGTTTTATTAGAGTACGTTTGACTGGTTCAGTTGCTGTTTTATATGGGTAAACACATATCTGTTATTCCGTGTTTTCCATTAGATGGATAATATTATTCCTTCACATAACTTCCCCCCCCTCCCCCCAATATCAGAGGTTAAATTTAGAATCTTGTTCATTCCAGGCCAGCATTCTACACTGAGCACTATTTCTAGTTCCAGTCCTCTTTTTACTTTGTTTTAGGTCCCAGTTGATCTTCACCTCACATTGCAGCCTAGAAAGGCCTTGAACTTGTGATCCTCCTGCCTTAGTTTCTCATGTAAATGAAATATAGGCCTTTGTCATAAGGCCTATCACTGTGATACGTAATGAGCTAGTAGACTTGAATGAAATGCTTCTAACTTTTTAAATTGTTGTTTATCTAGGCTACTTCACTTTATGCCATTTATTATATTTTCTTCTTGTCTTTCTCTTCTATTTTGTTTGAGGCTGGATTTTGCTATGTTATTCTGGCTAGTCTGGTACTTGCTTTGTACTGGCCTTGGGATTTATAGAAGTGTACAACTGTATCTGGCTTTTGACTATAAAAGTTTTATGGTTAAATTTGTACACACATAATTTAAGAAATTACCAGAAAGAACAAGATATTGTTCCACAAGCTGGTATGTGCTTTGTTGTTTGCTCTTTGTTAGGGTGCACTTTTCTGGTTCCTGAACCTGTTCTGTGATAATTCTATTCTCCCACTGTTGGTGCTTTAGATGGTCTTTACTAAAGCATTTGGCCTCCTTTGATCTTCTGTTTTCCTTGATTTCAGTATCTTTTTGGCTTTGTTCATCTCTTTAATTTCTTCACCTCTAAGTCTGTTATTACTGACTTAAATATAATCTTAGAGGGGTCTATAATTCTCCCTCACACAGTGTACATTTGTTATGTCATCAAGCCTTGTCAGTTTTGCCCTCAAATGATATTTAGGAATTATTATCACAGTTTACTACTTCTATCATCATATCAGTTCAAGATGCGTGGATTATTCTAAATTAACCAGGTTTTGTCCTCAGCCTCAAAAGTTATACAGTAGCCAGATGATTTTTTTTTATAAATAAAATGAATCATGTTAATGCTTACTTAAAATCCTCATCATTTTTTTCTCACCCATTCCAGTAAAAGCCAAAATTCTTAGGCTACCTATAAAAGGCACATTATATCATGTGTGCCTCTTTCTCACTGTATCTCAGACTCAACAGCTACGTGCCCATTTCAGGGATTTTGTGTTTGTTCTCTTTAACCAGATAATGGATTGATTTTCTTTATTTTTTCTAATGACTATTTAATTAATTTAAAATATTTTTCAAATGACAGTCTTCCAATATAATGTCTTTGAGCTCCTCAATGTAACTGTGCCTGACGTGTAATTCTTGAACCTCCTGCTTAAACTTTTCCAGTTCTGGAATTACAGGCCTATAGCACTACTTCTTGACATCTTTTTTGTTGTTGTTTTCGAGACAGAGTTTCTCTGTATTGCTTTGGAGCCTGTCCTGGAACTTGCTCTGTAGACCAGCTGGCCTTGAAGCAGAGCAGACAGTGACTAGTTCTTACCTCTACTGAATCCTCAGACCAAAGGGGCAATCCTGTGCCTATGAATCCTTAGATTGAATGCAATAAGCTCTTGCATTATATTCTCCTGCTTTATATTCTTCTCTCAGCCCAGCCATATCACTCCTGTATCCTCTTTCCTAGTGCTAGGATTAAAGGGGTGTGATCCCTAGTGCTGAGATTAAAGGTCTGAGCCACCACCACCTGGCTTTTTTCCTCTTTTAGACTGGATCAATATCATGTAACTCAGGAAGGCCTTGCACTCACAGAGATCCTCTTGCCTCTTTCTGCTGAGTGCTGGGATTAAAGGTGTGTGCCACCACTGCCTGGTGTCTATGGCTAACTAGTATGGCTAGCTCCATGCTGATCTTCAGGAAACCTTTGTTAAAACACAATCAAAATATCACCACATGGTGTGTATGCAGTGACAGAATAATTGACATGTAGTTGGTACCAAGTAGTTAAACTAATGGATGAATATATTCTGCATATTCATGTATGTTACTAATGTCCTTAATTTCAAAACTTCAAGTCTGCTTTCTCAGTGTTTATAAGATTCTTTCTTTTCTTTTAAGAATATTACTAGTAGCCTAGTAGCCCCCCTCATGCCTAGGCAGTTTTCTTCCAAGTTTTTTTTGTGTTTTGGTGTATGTGTGTGTTTTAATTTTTTTTTGGAGACAGTGTGTCTATGTAGCTCTGCCTGTCCTGGAATGCACTACTTAGACCAAGCTATCCTTGAACTCATGGAGATCCAACTGCCCCTGCCTTCTGAATTCTGGGAGTACCATACCTGACTTCCTTCAAGTTTTTTGTGTTTTGATTCTTTTTCCGAGGGGCTTTCCTTGGATGTCTAGTGGAGTATTGGTCAACTATTCATGTTTAAGATTGAACAACAGTATCTGTTTGGGTGTGTGAAGTCATTTTCTGGAACATCATTGTGTCCCAAAATTTATGCCAAGTGACTACTTAGATTATATAATCTCAGCTGTTTCCATTCTTGGAGAAGCTAGATAAAAAGACTTCTATTTTCAGTTTCCGTGTATAGTTTTCTTCAAATTACAGACTTTCTCTTTCACCTCTTATCCACATAAAGAAAAAACAGTCGAAGCCTGAGAATGCGCCACCTATTTTGCAAAGATACATTACTATTGTTCTTACTCTCTTTGTTCTTAAGTATTAATTCCATTGAAATATTATTTGTATTTTTATGGGCTTCTGAAGAGGTTTATATCTGCTATCTTTACCTGGGAAGACCTTCATTAGATATTATGCTATAATCACTAATAATTGTATGTTCATTCCTCTGACTCTAGTGCTGATAATAGTGCTCAATCTGTAGCATGGGCTAAATATTTTTGGTTGATGTGTCAGTAGCATGTGTGTTTATGAATAAGATGTCTGAGGAAGACATAGAACCATGTGACCTATTAGTGTTATAAATTCAAGTGGGAGCTTTTGGAAGTTCTAAAAAGGAAGAAAAGCATCATGGATTCTATTATGTATTAAAATATATAACTTATGTATAACAATATGTTATATGATGTATCACATCTACCTGCCATTTGTATAGAGTCCACTAAAATTTTTTCTGAGTGACAGAGAGGTCCCACTTGATTGGTAGTCATTGTAATAAAACCATTTTATGCTGCTTATCATTAAAATCTTTTAATGTTCCATATCTAAAATGTTATGTCTTATATTAATATAATAAAAAACAATTAAGCACATCATTCCATACTAATTTTTTTTTCACAGTGATACATTTGATATTGCCTGGAATGTCAGAACTGGCATTCGTCAAAGCAGACTACCAACTAGCAACACTTCTTTGCTTGATAAAGATGGGATATTTGCTAATCCAGCAAGCAGCAAACTCCTGGAAAGAGCTCATGGAATTCTCACGTCAGTATTGATTAGTAATAGACTTCTAAAAGGAGTATTGTATTGAAGTTTTCTTACTGAGCAAATAATGAAAGATGAAGTATTATTTTCATGAATATAATTTTGATAGAAAAAGGTTGAAATGTTCTTAGTTTAAAAACTGAGTCCAATGCATCACAGATAAGATTGCTTTATTTTCTGTTTCATTTTTCCCTATTCACTAGCAAAAAAAAAAAAAAAAAAACACACACACACAAAAAAGGTTAAATGTATTAATTACAGGGAATGATTATTGTTATTTTTCTAGAGAAAAAGAAATTTAACTCTTTTTAGAATTTCCTGTCATTGTTTTAATTATTGTTCTTTAGACCTAGCACTTTGACAGGGAAATTTCATGCATATGGTAAATGGTAGCATGTGTAGTGTCATACACCTTTCATTACCCGATTGAAGGAACTAGTTTGGATGTGGAAATGATAATTAAGTATGATGTTCCATTATACTAAAGCTTTAATGTATTTCAGGTATTTCCCAAGCATTTGTTTTTTCATGTATCATAAATTAGATGTATGCATGTACTGGAGTCCCGAATCTCTATTGAAGTAATTTCTTAATAGTATCAATAGGATTATTTTATACAAGTCTTGCTCTAGACTGGAAGTATTAACTTCACTTAATTCTCTCAAAAATGCTAATAAGCAGGTATTCTTTACTATCCTCACTTTATAGTCAATCATAATAAAACTAAAGTTTAGAGAAGTTATACATTGGAAGGAGCAAAACTGTAGATTCAAAATAGGCCTTTTAACTTCTCAGCCAATGTTCTAAGCATTGAGCTATATTTGCTCATAATTAAAGTTAACTTTTATTGATGAGTAGGATAAATGAATAGAAAAAATTTAATTTCTAAACAGAAACATTGTTTTATGAAATGTATATTTTAATCATTTATGAAATTTAGGCATATCTTAAAAATCTTGTAATGGTAGAAGTAAATCTTAGTAGGTATTCGAAAGTAGAATCCCGTCTACATACAAGGAAGCAAAACTAAGAGCTTAGAAAGTACAGCAGCACATCATTAATCTTCAGGCCCAACTCTGCTTAGTACCAGATTACAAAGCTGGTATTTCCTTCTTGTCTTGTCCTTGCTTACTCTTTTTTTTTTTTTTTCCTCAATGATATATGCTTGATTCAGATAGCATTTTTGTTATAGAGGGGGCCCATATTCCTCAAATGAAGTATTTAGTTGCTCTGAGAGAGTTTGTTTTTTTATTTTTTAAAGGTTTTTCAAGACAGGGTTTCTCTGTGTAGCTTTGGAGCCTATCCTGGAACTTGCTTTATAGATCAGGCTGGCCTCAAACTCAGAGATAGGACTGCCTCTGCCTCCTGAGTGCAGGGATTAAAGGCATGTACCACCACCACCTGGCCTGAGAGAGCTCTTAAAATCATTTGTACCCTAATTTCTTTTTCTTTTAATGAATATTTTATCTTTATAGAAGAAACAAAAACTTCAAATCAAAACCCATCCTTCCAAAGGTGAGTACTGTGAAAAAATCTTTAATTGTTCCTTATTGAGTAGTTTTATTTTATTATTTATGCCTTATTCATGTTCAAAATAGATTATATGTTCTTAGTTGAATCCATTTTAGAATTTACAAAGTCTGTTAGGAAATAGACAATGCTAATCGTTCAGGCAAATAATTAGTTGTGATAAATACCATTCTCTAGTACCTTTAAAAGCTGATAGTAAGTTCTGTTTAGTAATTGCCACTTTTACATAAGGTCTTTTCATTTTTCTTTGAGCCAGGTTAAAGTGAAACTGTGAATTTTGAAAACATTTCTGGTTAGTGATTATATAATTCTCATTACTGATGTTATACAGTCTTTCTATAAAGAGTTGAATAATTTTGTGGGTCAGTGGTCTGTTGTAAGTACTTACTTAGGTCTGCTGTTTCAGCATAAATACAACTTTAATAATAAGAAACTGAACAAATATGCCCACATGCTGATAAAACTTCATTTATAAACACCGAGATTCACATTTCATGTAATCTTTTATATTAAAACAATATATATTTGTTTTTGGAGACAGAGTTTCTCTGTATTGCTTTGGAGTCTGCCTGGAACTTACTGTGTAGACCAGGCTGGCCTTGAACTCACAGAGATCTGCCTGCCTCTGCCTTTGCCCCCTGAGTGCTGGGATTATATGAGTGCCCCAACTATGCTGCTAAAATATTTTTTTGAAGGACATATGTGAGGGTGCTGGATTGGTCTCAGATCTAGTCTGTTTGTAGAACCCAGAGTTTGCACTTCTGGGTCTCTTCGCCTTCCTTGTTTTTGAGACAAAGTCTGGTCCCGAGTGTCCCTGGAACGAGTTCATTTGTACATTGGATCTCACATTGAAGGCCCAAGGAAGGCCTTCTCAGTTACCTGCCTCTGGGAGTTAATGACTTCCAAATTCTTGAGATCCTCTAGACCAGTGGTTCTAAACCTGTAGGGTCACATATCAGATATTTGCACACAGAAAATTATAAAATATTGATGGGACAAGTTGAATACAACACAATAAATGAAAAGTGAGCTTTCCAGTTCATGGCTTAGAAAAATTATTATTAAGATAATTTTTAGCACCTAATGTGACTGATAGATTTATATATGGGTGTAGTCTCTATTGTCACTTTATGTAGATGTCAAAGAAATAATTGTAATATACACAAAATTTCCCAAAAGGTTAAAGCAGTCTTGAACAAAAAGAATGAAGTTTAATATATTGTGGTGTGTTATTAGAGTTGTAGTTATCAAAATAGCATTAAATGCCATTTTAAAGAGAGAGAGAGAGAGAGAGAGAGAGAGAGAGAGAGAGATAGTTGAAAGGTACCTCAAAGAGGAAAAGTCCTTGTTACATAAGCCTGAGTCCCTGAGTTTCAATCTTAAGAACCCACATAAGACTGAATACAGTAAGTAGCATGCATCTAATGTTTGTACAGCAAGATGAGAAGTGGAGACAGAAAAAGCCCAGAACCAGAATTTTCTGGCATATGTATTAGTGGAACAAGGAACTGTTTCAAATAATGTGAAAGTTGATGGCCAACATCCATGGCTGTTCTCGACCATCACATGTGTACACTTGAACACAATCATTTACATACACACCCACTATAAAATACTAGAAATAAAAAAAGAAAAAAGAAGATATTTAAAAAAGGGCATAGCTAGCCAATAATGGAACATTATAATGAACTCAGGGGGAAAACCTGCATATTTATGGTCAATTGATTTTTGATAAAGGTGCCAAGAACACACTGGATAAAGAACATTCTCTTAATTAAAAATATTGGTAAAAAAGAATATAAAAGAATGAAACTGGACCATAATTTCACATCAGATACAAAATACCAAGTGTATATTAATGAATAAAATACATCCCTTGCAACTGTATAAAAGAGCTGTATGACACTTGTGTGGGCAGCAGTTTCTTAGATATTTCAAATACACAACAGACAAGCAAAAATAGACAAATATTATTATATAAAACTAAAAGCTTTTATACATCACAATCATATGTCTAATTTAGGGTCAATAGCCAAAATATGTACAGATAAGTAATAGGAATGTTATCCAATTAAAAAGGACCCAGATAGATGTTTCTTCACAGGAGACATGCAAATTCCCTACAGATACATATTTTCCAAATGCTTAACATCACTGATCATTGGAGGAGGACAGATAAAGCCATAATCTTTATCTGATTATCAGATACCAGTTCATCCCTCTAGTTAGAAAGCCATAATGAGATACCAGTTCATCCCTCTAGTTAGAACAATTATTAAAAAACATGGAAGTTGTACTGGGTAATATAGGTCAGTGGTAGAGTACTTGCCCAGTATGAAGGATACTCTTGGTTCAACCCTTAGCATTTGTGGGAGTGGGGTTGGAGGGCACTGCAAAGTGGAGATTATAAGTACAGATATTTTTGAGAATAGTGTGGATGTTCCTTTTTAAAAAGTAAAAACATAGCTGGACAGTGGTGGTGTTCACTTTTAATCCCAGCACTTGGGAAGCAGAGGCAGGTGGATCTCTGTGAGTTCAAGGCCAGCCTGGCCTATAGAGTGAGTTCCAGGACAGCTAGAGCTGTTACACAGAGAAACTCTGCCTTGAACCCTTTCCCCCTCAAAAAAGTAAAAGCACATATACCATGTGTCATTCTTCTGGGTACATGTCCACAAGAGCTGGGATCAGTGTTACAGTATCAGTGTTTAAAATAGGCAAGGTACCAAAATAGAGAAATAACCTAAGTGCCTACTCCGAGAATTGAGGGCTGGGATAAAGGATAAGTAGTTTATAGTCATAGTGGAATTCTACTCAATCTTTAAAAAGGAATTTTGTGATTTGCAACCATATTAATGAACTTGAAGATGCTTGTGTTTACTGGAAAAAAAAAACCCAGATGAAATCATGTTGCACATCTCACATGTGGAATCTTAAAGTTGGGCTCACAAAAGTAGAGTGTAGTATTCAGATGTCAATGCTGAATGGGTTAAGAAGGGAAGATACCTAAATTAGGTTTTGGAGCACAAATGAGAATTCTCTGAGATCTTTGTCATTTTAAGAGCCCTTTTCTCAGAATCTTTGGATTGTGCCACACTCATAGCATTTAGTTTGTACACATCCAGGTCTGAGATGATGTGTGTTTCTTTTAGGTAACAGGTTAATTTGATGCAGAGAAGTGTCCACCTGATATGGGACTACTTGTATGTGTTACACTTTAACCCATCTGCAAGATAATAACTATAATAATAGTGCTTTTGGGGTTCTCCTCTTAGGTTTTATTTTACCACATAATTTCCATTTTAATATCCTTTTAAAATATTTTTATTTAATATTTTTCTTATTTTACATATGGATCCCAGTTTCCTCTCTCTCCCATGTCTCCCCACAAATCACCCCCATCCTATCCCCCATCAACTCCCCAGGGAGGTGAAGCCTTCTATGAGGGATCATCAAAATCTGTCAAGTCATTTTTGGTAGGGCCTAGGCCCTCCCCTGTGTCTTGAACTGTTCTGTTTTTTGAGACAGGGTTTCTTCTTTATGTAACAGTCCTAGCTGTCCTGTAACTGGCTTTGTAGACCAGGTTGGCCTGGAAGTCAGAGATCAGCCTGCCACTGCCTCTTGAGTGCTGGGGTTAAAGGCCAGCACTACTACTTTCTTTTGCACTATATTCTTGTAGTGATTTTGCATTGCCCTGTCTTACTTTTCTGTTACTGTGATAAGGTACCATTACCAGGGTAATATATATGAAAAAGAGCTTATTTGGCACCACCACTACCCAGCTGAAAACTCATTTTTCATAACACCTTTTTTGTGTCCTAAGTGTTACCCACCAGCTGATGGGTCCTTTTGTTTTAGCAAAATACAAATTGTGGTAGGCAAGGAGTCTCTTCAAGTGCTGGATTGATTCCACTGCTTATGTATCTTTTAGTATTTGATAGCAGTGAGTGGTGGTAGGCAGATTGGAGCAGCAGCCGGTGGCACCATTTAGTGTTACAGCTTCGTTATTGGGGTCTGCAAATGTTATAGCCGGTGCATGGGTCTAACAAATCAGAAGAGATAGATGCTGTTACTATGTTTCTCTCTGATGCTGCTGCTGCTTATAACAGCTCAGCCCACAGAACTAAGAGTACAAAAGGAAAGACCACTTGAGATGGCTTTTATTGGGCTCAGCATTTCAGCATTAGTTGAGGCAACATTAGATTGAGTCTCACAGTACCTAGGTAGCTTTCTGTATAATAAGAGAAGCAATGTTGGGCCAACCAAGATGCACTTTGTGTACCAATCACAGCATACCACCCATACAAAGAAAGGTTTATAAATGTACTAGTCAACACTTCTTGCACCAGCCAAAACAATTTCACAGCTGTGCCTCTAGGACAAGTGCTCCTTCTCTGGATTAGTTTTAAATGTTGCAGGGTCATCTATAATTCATTGTAATTTACTATAGCAAACAGTCTCTGGTAGTTGTTTGAAACAGTCTTCACTAGTTTATGCCTTGAGTTGCTGGAGTATTCATCTCAATTACTATCCGACTTTGCCAGAATGTCCTTGCAGTACTCAAACCAGGGCGGTAGTGGCACTGACTGTTCTTTTGCTTAAGGCTACCAGGGCATCAAAGGAAAATCCAACAGAGAGCCAAATTGCCCAATCTCCCAATGCCAGTACTTGTTTATATGAAGAACAGTAGGAGTGTGTACAATAAGAACTTTAAAACCTTATTACTAAAGTGATTTTAACAGTGCTAAATATATGCCTAGTGCTCCAGGGAAAATGTATCTCTCATTTTTTCTGTAATGCTGAGGTTTCATTGAATTGAGTCACATTATATGTCAGGTTTCAACTAGAGAGAATTGAGTAATTATTTGTAAAACTTGTAAACTCAGTATTAAAAAAGTAATTACTGGAGATGTTTTTAAAGTTAAAAAAAAACATGTAACTAGTTGAACACATGACTATTTAAAGCCTTAAAAATCTAGAGTAGTAAAACTTCACTATAGAGTGAGCCCCACTTATAACCAGTCAAAAGGAAGCTGCCAGTACACTCAACTGCTTTTGGGTACTGTTGCCTCTTGTATAATGAGGGGATCACAGAGATAAACTGCATTTACTCTATAGTAATTGTGAGAACACAGATGTCCTGATTCTACCTTTGAACAATTAGAAAACGCCAGTGCTTAGTGATTGGGAGTAGAGAAACCTGAAAGTGCCTTTATGTGCGTTTTGCCAAAAGAGTAAAACTAGTAGCCAAAGCCTCTGCCCCAGTTATACCTTTACAGTTTCATATAGTATTTGACTGGTAAATTTAAGCCACTTCCAGAATTCTAGATACAGTAGTTTGTGTAATATGGTTTAATTTTTTAGTTTTGTAGCTTTTGAAGGAAAGATAGAGTAGAATGATTATTAATTCACATTTTTCATTTAACCTTATTCATACATGAAATGTTTGTATGCATAGTATTAGAAATGAATATTTACAGTGTTGCACAAATGAACACATGAACAAAGTTAAATTATACGAAGCCTTTTCTTTTGGGCCACCATCCAGCTCTCAAGTCATGGTACGGAGACTTACTGCTTATTTTGAATGCTTGGTCTTAGCTTAGTTCTTTTCTGGCTAGCTCTTTTAACTTAAATTAATGCATTTCTCTTCATTACCTTTTGGCTCAGGGCCTTCTACTTTTCTTTCTGTATAACTTACTTTTACTGCTGCTTGTGGCTGGCTGGCAATGGCTGCCTTGCTTCTTGCCCTAGACATTCCCCTCATTTCTCCTTTTCTTTTTCTTCCTCCCTGAGTCTAGATTCTTTCTCTTATTTATTGTCCCTCCCTGCCTGCCCACCTATTTTTTTTTTTCTTTGACTAGCTATTTACTATTCAGCTCTTTATTAGTGCAATCAGGTGCCTTAGACAGGCAAGGTAACAAACACAATGCATCTTTACATAATTAAGCAAATGCAGCATAAACAACAGTAACATACCTTTATACAGTTAAAGAATATTCCACAGCAAAACAAATATAACACATTTTAAAATAGTTAAAATAATAATCTACAACTGTAAATCTTCAAGGTGATTGCTCTTTTTACAACAAAGGGTATGCCAGGATCCAAATCTAGCTAGTTTGCCAAAATGGCTTTATTTTTTATCCCTCATGTAAGTGGTATTTCATACCATTGATGGGTGTTGGGCTTCACACTTTGATGTGATTGGTTAATTGACATAGAAAAGGGGAGAGCCCTAGTCAGAGTTGTTCTTTTGCTGCAGCTATTGCCTAAGAAACACAAACACGAGATTCAGCGCCCACGTGGAGTTTATTGAGAGAGGGGAGAGGAAAAGAGGGGGGTAGCTGGTGGCCAACTGAAAGCGGGGAGAGAGAAAGCAGAAGGGGCCCCAGAGAAAGCAAGAGAGAGAGCAGGAGCAAGAGGCAAGAGAGAGGTGCGCTTGGCACGCTTGCTTTAAAAGGGGAGCTTGTGCATGCATAACTGGGTCCTCTGCACAGCCAGGTAAAGGCTTGAACAACTAGGTAAAGCCTGATGTAGTGATTACGTGGCCATAGGCGACCCGTCCAGAGGCGGGGTCCACAGACTGCTGAGCCCCAACATTCCCACCTCTTGTTGCTATTAAAAAGGTGGGGGTTGGGCATGGCCGAACAGGGTTGAGAGTGCAGGTTTCTAACATTCCCACCTCTTATTGCTATTAAAAAGGTGGGGGTTGGGCGTGGCAGTTCAGGGAATAAGGGCGTTGAGTTCTCAAAAGACTGCTTCCTGCTGACTTAGGGCGTTGATCGTCTTTTGGGGGATCCAAGAAAGTTGGGGTGCTTCCACGTCCTGGTAGCTGGTTGTTTCATCGCAGTCCTGACTATATGTAACCACCTTTAGTTTGTAAATTATGAAAACTAGATGACTGTATTTTATTCATGTGTGTGTGTTTGATATATATATAAAATGTTTCCCCCTTCTCTTTAGCATTTGCTGGAAGTTAACTCTTTGAAGCATTTGACAAGACTGACCCTACAGGATCGAATTACCAAATCCCTTCTTCATTTGCACAAGAAGAAGAAACCTCCTAGTATCAGCGCCCAGTTTCAGGTTATTACCTATTCTAGTCATGCTAAATAAAATCTGTTTTTTTCAGATTGTTTTTGAAGGATCAAAGTGAGCTGTAAGATTATTGATGTGATGTGATCGTGTGTATATGAAGTCAGAGAATTGAGTGCTTTTATTATAAAAGGAATTAGGATATATGTCCAAGAATCAAAGGTTTTTCTTTAATAAAATAGAAAATGAAAAATACATTAAGCCTGAAGCAAGAAGAATGAAGGGAAATAACAAAGATAAATAGAAGTCTATGAAGCTACGAACAGGAGAGGGTCTGAAGAGATGGCTTAGCAGTTTAATGTGCTTGTGCAAGATTCCAGTTGGGTTCCCAGCTCCCACATAAGGTGCCTCACAACCACCTCTAACTACCTCCCAGGGGATCTGATGTGTCAGTTGTTTATGGGCAGCAGCACTCTAGTACATATACTCAGACACAAACAGACACATAACTAAAAATACAATAAATCTTTTCTGTTTTGTTTTTTGTTTTTTGTGTTTTTCAAGACTGGGTTTTTCTGTATTGCTTTGAAGCCTGACCTGTAGACCAGGCTGGACTCAAACTCACAGAGATCTGTCTGCCTCTGTTTACCAAGCGCTTGTACGAAAGGTGTGTGCCACCAACACCTGGCTAAAAAATACAATAAATCTTAAGGAAACATTCTTAAAAAGAAATCCTAAAGACTATTGGAGGAGATTAAGTAAAACAAAAGCTCTGGTTCTTTGAACAGATCAAAAACTGATACACCTCTAGCCAGACTAAGTGGGATATATATAAAACCAAGTATAGAAGAGAGAACATCTCTACATACTCCATAAACATTAAAATTAATTTAAGGTAGTACTTTTTTTTTTTTTTTAGATGATTTTAAAAGCTAGTCAGAATGGAAAATATCAGAGCAGGGCATGGTGACACCTACCTATAATCCCAGCATTCACAATGCTGACATGGGAACATTACAAGTTAAGGTCAGCCTGAGATACATAGCTAGCTTGGTGTAGGCCAACCTTGAACAAATAATCAAGGCCCTATCTCAAAACAAACAGGGAAAAGAAGGGAGGGGGGAGGAAGCAAAACTGCATTAAATGTGCATATGTATAAAATTACTTAATGAAATGTGAATAGTGAAAAATTATTCTCTATTCAGAGTATTCTGAAATGCATCTGCAAATAATGCCTGTTGCTTTAAGATTAAGATTAAACTGCATTCCTTATTCTCAACAATTCTTGATTTAACCAGAATGGAAATGTACACAATTTCCTTTTTGGAAACAAACCCTTCTATGTATACGTAGAATACGTATGTATTCCTTTTTTCTTTTCTTTTCTTTCTTTTTTTTTTCTGAAACATATTTTGTCACACTTGTTTATATTTGTAAATCACTTGTCAACTATAAAGTAATAGCATACTACTTGTATTGCAGGCTTCCTTAAGCAAGCTGATGGAGACACTTGGTCAAGCAGAACCATATTTTGTAAAATGTATTCGCTCAAATGCAGAAAAGGTAAAAGTATCTTGTATATGACAGCATATCACTCAGGTTACTTCAAAACAAATTTTGAATTCTATTAAATGGGGTAAAGAGGAATTATGCATACTTTCTGTACAGAAAATTATATTCCATAAATAAATATTCTCTGTAGCTAGTCTTTTAATTTCCACATTACCCATCTGCAGGATGTTTGTGGATTTGATTCAACAAGTACTAGAATCTGAGAGGCCAAGTATTAATATCCCTTGGAATTCCATTAGAAAAAAGAGATTTTTTTCCTTTGAAAATTTTATTACTCTAGAAGCTAGTTAATTTCTTCTGTTTGGATATAGTCTATGTCTCTTTAAAAATTGTTTAGCATTTTCATGGTTAGAAAACTGCCATTACCTTTTCTATTGAAGTGCCCTTAAATAGAGCTTGTCAAAATATAATGTGTAAATATGTTTGTCAGTCCCTGGATACTCAAAAGTCAGCTTTACTTTTAAGACAAATATGAATTTGGAGACCTACTAACCTTTTTTTTCTTTGTTTTAGCTGCCCTTAAGATTCAGTGATGCCTTGGTACTAAGACAGCTTCGGTACACTGGGATGCTAGAAACAGTTCGAATTCGCCAATCAGGATATAGCTCCAAATATTCTTTCCAGGTTATTTACTTCTATAATACATTTTTATGCACACATACATAAACATATTCATATCAAGTAAATTGTTTCCACATATCTTGCATATTATATATCTTTGGGACTCACTCACTACTTCTCTTTGGTTTTTCCAAGATAGGATTTCTCTGTGTTTGGAACTTGTTTTGTAGGCAGGCTCTCTCAGAGATCCACCTGCTTCTGCCATTTGAGTGCTGGGATTAAAAGCATGAGCCATCACACCTGGCTCATCATTTTACCATTTTTAAACAAAGTTGAAAACTCATTAAGAAAATATTCTTTTTTTGGAAGGACAGCAGTCTTGTTGAGAATATGCTATGATTATAGTACTTGGCTGTTCTCATTTGATAAAAATGTTTGCTAACAAGTTTAGCAGTTTTCACACTTTTTTTGCAGCAATTGAAATAATTTAATCAGAATGATCTTGTCAAATGAAAAGGTTCCTATTTGATTTTCCCTTAAGTTTTCTTAGAAAGACTTCTTACCTAAGAAGCTTCTAGAATGTTATTCAGCAATCATTATCAGCTATACTGCTATGTGTGTAAAAATTATAATGGAACTTTTAAGGAACTGAGTACTCAGTTGAATGTTCCAGCAACTGCTGTACTTTCTTTCCCTGCTTGCTCAATTTCAGGATCTTGTTAAATTACTTTTCTTTGGTCTTTGGTATGGCTTTCTCAAAAACAATAACTTATACCCTTCTTTCTTTAATTCAGTTTCCATTTGATAACATGATTCAGATTTAGTATGTTTCCTTTTACAATTTTTTTACATTTAAATTTTTTTCTCATTGTATTTTTAAAACCTTATTTTTAAAAGATAATTTTATATTTATCTTGTATTTATGGATGTTTTTCCTGTATGTTTATCTATGTACCATATGAATTCAGTGCCTTTGAATGCCAGAAGGAGGTATGGGATCCCCCTGGATGAGTTATAGATGGTTGTTAGCCAGCATGTGTACACTTGGGAAGAATATCCAGTGCTCTTAATCACTGAGTCATCTCTCCTGCCCCTCCTATTTATAATACCTTAATCACTGAGTCATCTCTCCTGCCCCTCCTATTTATAATACCTTAAAGTTACAAACACTTTCATTTCATCGTAATTTTCTATTAATAAGTTTTGTTCTTTGACAGTTTCATGTTCATATTTAATATAGTCTGGTTACTCTCATACCCACTCTTTATCACTTTTCTACCCCTGCCAGTTTGCTGCTGCCTTCTACTTTTAAAAGAATGAGAAAAGAGGCCCTAGAGTACATTTACTCATGTGGCCTGCTGCTATTGCAGTGTATTCTGAACTTTTCCACTGCCTTGCTTTAAATAAAATTTTCTTTTCATTTATTAAAAGACTGAGAAAAACTCATTAATAAAAGATAGTCATTTGGGCTGGAGAGATGGCTCATTGGTTAAGAGCACAGGCTGGTTTTTTGGAGGTTCTGAGTTTTAATTCCCAGAAACCATATGGTGGCTCACGACTGTCTATAGTGGTATCTTCTGGCACAAAGTTGTACATGCAGATTGAGCACTCATATGCATAAAATAAAAAGGTAGGTTAGGGTGCAATACTCATCTAGTTCCTTTGTTATTTGATACCATTTTCTTTTTACTTTTTAGGATTTTGTGAGTCACTTTCATGTACTTCTTCCCCGAAATATTATCCCATCTAAATTTAACATTCAAGATTTCTTCAGGAAAGTAAATATTAATCCTGATAATTATCAAGTTGGAAAAACAATGGTAAGTATATATAGCCTGAGTCAAAATTGAGTGCATTTCATATTTTAGTAATAATACCTCCTTTGTCATGAGATTTAAGTATTTAAGTTTATACGTTTATTTGTGTGTATATGTATGTGTATGGGCACAGATGTGCTATTCCATGAGTGAGGAGGTCAGAAGAAATGTGTGGACTTGGTTCTCTCCCCTAGAGATGGGACTGAAGTTGTCAGGCTTAGTGATAGGTACCTTTACCCACTATGCTATCTTGTTAGCCTATAAATTTGATTTTTTATTATTATTGTATTTGTGTATGAGTAATGTATGAATGCTAACACACCCATGCAAGACAATTTTCAGGAGTTGGTTCTCCTTTTATCTTGGGTTCATAAGACGAAACTGAGGTTCTTACGCTTACATGTCAAGCATGTTTACCTAGTGAAACCTCTTTAACTGACCCTAGGGCCTTTTTTTTTTTTCCTAATGACTTAGCAGTAAAGGTGCTTGCTGTCATGCCTGATGAACTGAGTTTAAGCCAGGCAGTGGTGGTGCAAGCTTTTAATTTGGGAGGGAGGCAGAGACAGGTGGATCTCTCTGAGTTCAAAAGCCAGCCTGGTATACAATACAGATTGAGTTCCAGGCTCTAAAGCTTCATAGAAGTCCTATCTTGGAAAACTATAAGAAAACAAAACAGAAGTGAATTTATTCTCAGAACCCATATGGTAGGTAGAAGAGAACTGACTTCTATAATTATTACCTGACCTACCCACACACATACAACCTAAAATAAATAGTTGTAATCAGTATTAATCATAGAATTCCTGGCCAGTGTTCTAGTTCTAATTACAACTTCAGCTGTAATTCAAACCATCTCTGACTAAGATATTCTTCTGTATTGATCAGCTTAGCTTGTCTGCAGTAACATTATCCAGATTCTTCTATTGCCCTTTTCAACCATTTTCTTTGTTACCTTTTATTTATATACCTTCTTTCATGTTCTTCCTCTGCTTTCTCCCTCTTCCTCCTTCTCTGTTTTTCAAGCTAGTCACGCTCATCTTGTGTTACTCTGTGATTTAATCCTTTTGCAAATTTTCTTTTTGTTTTCTTTCTTTTGTTTTTTTTTGAGATAGGGTTTCTCTGTAGCTTTGGAGCCTGTCCTGAAACTTGTTTTGTAGAACAGGCTGGTCTTGAATTTGCAGAGATCCTCCTGCCTCTGCCACCTGAGTGCTGTATGCCACCACCGCCTGGCTCTTAGAAGTGATTTTTATATCCTAGCCTATTTCTCCATTCCTGATTCCACTTTGTTTCTTAGCTCTTTTCCTCTGTGTTACTTTGGACAATAATAAACTGCTATTTTTCCTCTATTTTAGTCATTCCATTTAACTTATTTTACCCATTTATTAAAATCATTTAAATAAGCTATTTTCTTTATTTTGACCTCTTGCTCAATTATAATCCCAGTAGACTGTCCATTAAATGTATGTATCTTTCTCACACTATCTGATCCTTCATATTGTCTGGGAAGTAGTACCACATGCCTATAATTCTAGCTCTAGAAAGCAGTGCCAGGAGAATCACTCATTCAAGACTGTTCTCAGCTGCATGGAAGTTCAAGGCCAGCTTGGGCTACATGAGCACCTGTCACAAATCACAAGACAAACAAATGCTTCCATATTGTATGTAGCTTCATAATATTTAACAGTACTTTATGGAGTTATTCAGTTGTCCATTTGTCTCATATGCTTTAGTTTTTTTAATTCCTTTTATTATTGCTCAGGTAAGATTTTCTCATCTACAGTGCATATGTAGTAGTTTCTAACTCTTAATATATAATATCTTCCCATCCTAAAGATGAACCATGAGTTCTATTTCAAAGAGATATGCGTAATTTATACTTTGTATATACCTGTTTTTGTCTCTGAGGAGTAAGCCTTTAATTCACACTGGATTTCAAATAGATGTTTATTGTTGGTTCCTTTGGTTATACTCAACTTTTTAAGATCTGTGATTCTCAATTTTTCCCCTATTTCAAAGCTTTAAATTTTAAAAAATCGGAACATGTTAACTATAGTGGTTTAGTGATCTTTTACAGTGATGATTTTTCCAGATGAGAGGCAGTAACGTAGCAGAGTTTGACAGTGGAAACTTAATACATTGTCTCCTTTTCCCATTTCCTCTCTCATGTACTAGTATTTTTTTTCAGTTTGAGAATGATTACTTTAGTCAAGGTGATAGAACTATTTATCAGTACTTTATTTGCTTGTTGGGTTTTTTGTTTGTTGATTTGTTTTTGGTTTTTCAAGACAGCATTTCTCTGTGTAACAGTCGTGGCTGTCCTGGAACTCATTCTGTAGATCAGTACTTTATTTGCATGCCTGCCATTATATATGTTCTTCTGTGAAAGAGAAGCTTAACCCGGTAACAATAATTCTTCTTCTTAAGCTTCATCCCTTGTCTTCCTTCCTTGTCATAGGTTTTCCTAAAGGAGCATGAACGACAGCACTTACAAGATCTCCTTCATCAGGAAGTGCTTCGTAGAATCATACTGTTACAGCGGTGGTTTAGGGTCTTGCTCTGTAGGCAGCAGTTCCTCCATTTGAGACAAGCATCTGTTATTATCCAGGTGGGATGAGAAAAGGATTCTTTGTGTGAGAGTGACTTTGAATTTCGTTTAGTAACCAGAACCATTTTACTGTAAAACATTTAAGTAATAATGAAACTTTAGAGACGAGGATGAATCATAACTCTTTTCTTAAATGAGGGTAATTCCCAGCAGATTACTTTGCATGTGACTGAAGGTAACACCCTGGGAGCTCAAGTGCAGCCTGCCAGCTTGTCTACATAGAATTTCAGGACAGTCAGAGCTATAATAGAAGGACCCTGTCAAAAATATCAACAAATAGACAAACACATTAGAAATAAAATAGAACTTACTAATTACTTTGTTGTGCATAAAAACATCTAAAAAATTTAAATTGTATAATTAACCTCAACTAGGTTATATTATTTAAAATAGTTATTGGGGAAGAGAAGAGTATCTGTTTTCAAGACAGGGTTTCTCTGTGTAGCTTTGTAGCTTGTCCTAGAAATCACTCTGTAGACTGGGCTGACCTTGAACTTAAAACAGTTGTTTTGATAAGCAAAATGTTTTTATTTATTTTCTAAAGATCCAAGTTTTTACTTACTAGCTTACATTTGAAGTATTCTTGGATAATAACCTTACCTGAGGTTTTTTTGCTTAATCATCAGCCACTACTTTATGGAATTTTTTCCCCTTGATGAATTTTTGCAGAGGCCTTTCCATTCTCCTAGTTTCTTGTCATCAACTTTAATGACATTGATTTAGTGCTTATCATAAAGGGCCTCCATCAACTTGGCTTATTAGTTAGGTGTAAGTCCACAAAGATGGGCATGGCACTTAGGGCTTTGACAACTTTGTGGATTCCATCTGTCAATGCAACGAGATCTTAGAAGAGGTGATGTTCAGCACCTCTTGTAAAACAGTACTAATTTCCATTACACCTGCAGCAGCAGTGCTTCTGTGGGCACAACAGCAGGTTGTAGGTAAGACCAAACCTGGACTGACCAGAGCATCAATACAACTCAGTGCTAGCAACAAGTTAGTTGCTAATGGCAGAAATTTGGCTAATTTTTGCCTTTTCTAGGAAATGAGTGGTGATTTGACAGCAATTTTATTTTTTCCCTTAGCGTTTCTGGAGAAATTACCTAAATCAGAAGCAAATCAGAAGTGAGGCTGTGGAAAAAGATGCTTTCATTATGGCTAGTGCAGCTTCCCTTCTCCAAGCTTCCTGGCGTGCTCACTTAGAGAGACAGCGATATTTGGAGTTACGAGCTGCAGCTGTTATTATCCAGCAGAGATGGAGGGAACTATATAGATGCAGGCATAGAGCTGCCACCTGTATACAGGCAAGATGGAGGAGCTACAGGCAAAGTAAGAAGTACAAAGAACAAAGGAACAAAATTATCCTTTTACAATCAACATATAGAGGATTCAGAGCAAGACAAAGGTAATCTATGTTAATGAAGCAATTGATCCTTCTGTTTTCATTGGTCCTTTATTTAAACCTTTGCTTTAATACTCTTATTATCAATTATGTTCTCATCATTAGACTGATAAATTTCTACTGGTTCTAACCTGCATTGTCTGGGCTATAGCAGAAGTTAAATAAATGTACATTGAATTAAATCAGGTTGGAAACCTCCATGACCTATAGTTATAACTGGAAAAAAAACAAATAACTTGTAAATTTGGTTTAATCTTATTAATTTGGAATTATTCAACTTCTTTTTTCACCTTGAGAGAGAGCATTGATCTCTATTGTACTATATTAAAGTAACACTATTAATGGATCTTTAGTTCAGTTAACATTTTGTCAAGGCTATTCAGTTAGGATTCATATAAAGAAGAGGATAATTTGAACTAGTACAATCAAGTTAGTTTTGGGAATATGTAGATGAGTACAGTGATACATACTAGTCCTAGCTAAATAGGGGAACTAAGACAGGAGGATTACTTGAGCCTGAGGTTTAAGGCCAACTTTGAACATAGTTAAGGATAGCAAGGTTCTCTCTCAAAAAAGTATTTCTATTAAAAATGTATAGGAAATTAATTTCTCTCCATGGGAAACTAAGAGCTATGTATAATCTACTTTGTCTGTTTTTTTTATATATATAGATATAAAGCTTTAAAAGAGCAAAGGCTGAAAGAAACAAAACTAGAACATGGATTGGTGCATATCAAGGCATGTGGAACTCTAGAAATTCAGGGTTCAGACCCTTCTGAGTGGGAGGATTGTTCTTTTGACAACAGAGTGAAAGCCATAGAGGAAAGTAAGTCAGTGATAGAGAGTAATCGAATTAGTCGTGAGAGTTCAATGGATTTCTCAAAGGAGTCTCCAGACAGAAGCCAAAGTGGTATGGACTTAAAGGAAGAAGTGATTGTAAGACAGAGACCCAAGTCCTTGGAGGATCTCCACCAGAAGAAAGTAGGTCGGGCCAAAAGAGAAAGTCGGAGAATGAGAGAATTAGAACAAGCTATATTTAGCTTGGAATTGCTCAAAGTTCGTTCTCTTGGTGGTGTGTCTCCTTCAGAGGAACGTAGATGGTCTACCGAACTGATGCCTGAAGGCCTGCAGTCTCCACAAGGTACACCTGAGAGTGAGAGCTCACAAGGGAGCTTAGAATTTCTCACTTGTGAGGAGAGCCAAAAGAGCAAACCAGAGTCCCTCGGTTTAGATGAGGGAGAATTGAACATTTCATCACCAAGTAGATCTACCAATCCAAAATTCAATTCACAAGACAGCACCCCCAGTGTCTCAAGTGAGACTAGCTCTGTATTGACTGGAAAAAGAGTATCCTGTGACTTAGAGCATTTGAAGAATGGGACTGCAAAGGAAAAGCTGGTCTGTAGTTCTGAATCTATCACTTGTAAACCGCAGCTGAGAGACTCTTTTGTTTCAAGTAGTCTGCCTACATTTTTTTATATTCCCCATCAAGAATATCTGAAAACAAGCTCCCAACCAGACACAAATATCCAAAGAAACAAACTGCTGGAAAGAGAAGCTACTTTGAATACAGCTATTACTCTAGATATCAATAGGGAAGCTAGGAAATGTCCATGTTCAGGAGATCAAGTGATTCCTTTGAATACAGATTCTTCATGTACTGTGTTTAAAAAGTTAGAAAAACTGAATACTGAAAAGGAGAAAAGACAAAAGGAGTTACAACAACAGAATGAAAAAGAAATGATGGAACAGATTCGTCAACAGACAGGTATTTTAGAGAAGGAGCGTAAAGCCTTCAAGACAATTGAACAGACATGGACTGAGGAATCTCTCTTAGCACCATCCTTTTATCAGTCAAGACAAAGAGTAGAGAGGCCTTCTTCTCTGCATATCCAAAATACCCCAAGTAAGGGAGAAGCTGGTGTGCTAGTTTCCCCATCAACAGTCACTAAAAGAGATAAAGCTCTTGCCACAAAAGACAGTCCCTCCATCCATTTACCTTCAAAAGACCGACCTGTCACTCTGTTCTTTGAAAGAAAAGGAAGCCCATGCCAATCTGTCAAGGAATTATCCAAGACAGAAAGAATAGGCACCCAACATAATGTTGGCTGTAAACTCTCTAGTAATCGCATTACAGAAAGAGAACACTTTAGGTCAGCTCACTCTTATGGCCACAGATCTGATGACCCTTCCAGAGAGGGAAGCTCAAGAGCCATTTTCTTCACACCAAAAGACAATATGATTATTCCACTGTAAGTGAAATTTGTATTTTATATGTTAAGTAGGAAGTTTGTTGAAGTGCTTTTCTTTGTGTTCCACTGTCTAAATGCATGCTGCTCCAATTTGTTAATTTCCTCTGTTTAAAGTATAAGTAGTTATATGTTAGGAATCTTTGAACGTAGATAGCACTTTTTTTGTATTCTTCTTCATTAACTGAAAAAGCATTTGCAAAGGACGTGTTTGGATTTCCAGTGTCCACATTAAAGCTGAATGTGGCTGCACACATCTGTAATCCTAGTTCTGGGGACCAGGAGACATGAGCATTACTGGAGATTTTTGGCCAGTCAGTGTAGCAAAAAAAACAAAGTAAGCTCCTGGTTCAGTGAAAAGATCCTATCTAATGGTGATAAGGCAGAGCAGGATACCCAGTGTTGTCCTTTGACTTCCACAAGGTAACACACAGGTGTGCAACTGCCCACATACAAGCATGTGCACAGCCTGCATATACAAATATACACACATAGAGAATATGAGGCTGAGTATAATAAATCCAGTTTTGGAATTGACTAAGATCTGGAATTACTTAGAGAATTTGTTAGGTTTCTTTGACTTGTCCTATCCCATTAAATTATAATTCATAGTTGAGTGTGGTGGGACACCACACATACATGCCTTTAATCCCAACACTCAGTAAGCAGAGGCAGGTAGATTTCTGTGAGCACAAGGCAAGCCTGATCTGCTTGGTGAGTTCTAGGATAACCAGCGATAAATAGAGAGACACTGTATCAAAAAACAAAAACAAACAAAATTATAATTCTTACTATACTTTTGAACTACTTCACTGGAATATCTGCTAGAAATTGAAAAGTAATCCTGTTTTATTTTGTTGAAAGTGTACACAGTGGAAATCATCAAGTCCACAAACAAGAGGAACCAGCTTGGAAATCTAAGTTAGCAGGGCCGGGCCAACAAGAGGTAAGTATTGGATCTGTCCATTTATTCCCAGGTGATTTTAGAGAAAGAAGCTATAGATTAAACCTTTTATAATTAGGAAGGTATGTATTAGGCAAGGAATGGTGCCTAAAAATAAAAATTAAATAAAAGGACAGTTTGTTCAGGTGATCTGTGGCAGTGAAGGGTGACTTAGTTCACTATGGAAAGAACAGTATAGACTTAGCTCCTATCGTTATCTGTTGTAAATGTGTATGGATTCTCTTTGGTCATCCCTGTTACTTCTGCTAATAGATAGAGCATGGTGGGGTGGAGGGAAGTTTCCAGACATTCATGAGCCCTCTTTCATTGGCATCTTCTCCCACATTACAAAAACAAAACATTGTTGTGTTATTTGTTTTATCATTTGGTCAAGCAGGTTGCCAGACCGGCCCATAAAAAGAAAGCTCGAATGGCGCGGACGCGCTCCGATTTCTTGACTAGAGGTACTTTTGCCGATGGGGAGGGGGATACAGAGGAAGATGATTACGATGACATTATTGAGCCCCTTCTCTCCCTTGACCAAGCTTCTCACTCTGAGCTAGGGCCTGTATCCAGCCTGGGTCAGGCCTCTCACAGTGACTCCGAAATGGTAATTTTTATAGCAATAAGAAAAATAAATAGCAAGCAGATCTTCTTGGAGTAGTCCTTGCTAATCTAAAGCTAACCTTCACAGCTTTTTTTCCCATATAATGGCTTGTACATGAGAAGCCTCAGTGAACACAGCAACAAAAGCTAAGTCTAATTTAATAGTACTCAAATAAGGGGCACTTTAACTGTATATATCAAATGATAAATTAGGCAAAATTAAGATTATTTAAAGTAGCACTGATGTAGAAATGTTGACTTTATACCTTAAAAGGTCTAGAGTAGGAATCCTTAAATTTTTTTTATTTTTGTTTTTGTAAAGGGCCAGATAATAAATATTTTAGGCTTTGTAGATCATAGTCTCTGTTGCTTGCAGCTACTTAACTTGACAACAAGATGAAAATGGTCAAAACATTTCTAATAAATATGCAGAGCTGGACACTGAGCTGTATTTGACTTACTGGTCCCAGTTTATTGACCTGGTATATAGAGTAAGATACCTTTTAAATGAATTCAGACTTTAACTGAGAGATTATTCACTTTAAAAATTAGGGGTCGGGGAAGCTTTAAAGTTGCTACCCTCACTTTGGTGGCCCACGCCTTTAATCCCAGCACTTGGGAGGGAGAGGCAGGTGAGCACTGTGGTCTACATAGCTAGTTCCAGAACAGGCTCCAAAGCAATACAGAGAAACAAAACAAGTTGCTACTCTTTCATTTGTGTTCAATAATAGAAAAGAAACATGCATTCATTTTACATAATTTAACTGGGCATGGAGGAACATAATTATCTAAAGTTCAAGGCCAGTTTGAAGTATACAGTGAGACTGTGTCTCCTAAAGCCAAAGACTAAGATGGATGTAGTTGTGCATCTAGAAGGCTGAGGCACAATAATTGCCATAGTTTGATACCAACATGAGCTTATATGTTTGAAGGCTAGGCTAGACTTGAAAACAAGACCCTGTCTCAAAAGCATTAAAGAAATCCAGCATGTGCATGCAAGGCTCTGACCTAGTCTCCAGCAAAGCATAGCATCTATAATTTGATGACAGTGAAATGTGACCATCCCAGCCAGATAAAAGGCTATATATGGTGTGAATTTGTATTAATCAGAAATTATAACATTAGAGTTGAGTTTGAATAAAACTATATTCATTTTGGTTTAGAATATAACTTTATTATCTTCTGAACCAAAATTAGGTTAAATGTTACATATATAATTGTATTTATAGATATCTTAGGGTAAAAGTTTCATTCTTGGTGCTGGGATAATGGCTTAGTAGGTAAAGTGCTTGCTGCTCAATTTCCTGAGTTTAGACTCCTAGCATCCATGTAAAACGCCAAGCATGCTGGTATGGGCCCTTAATTGCAGACCTAGGAAGATCCTAGGGTCTCTGTGGCTTGGCAGCTTTACCAAATGGCTAAGCTCCAGATTCATCGAGAGACTGTCTCAAAACAAAAAACCCCAAACATACAGCCAGACATGGTTACATATGCCTTTAATCCTAGCCCTTGGGTAATCGAGGCCACCTTGGTCTATATACCAAATGTCAGGCCAGACCATCCAAGGTTACATAATAAGACCCTGTCTAGAAAAAGTAGAGTGATAGAGCACCCCACCTCTTTCACACACACACCACATTTTATTCTGAGATTGTTCTAGGAAATTAATAGGGTAGAGGCCCTAATAAATCTAATAAGAACTAAAACATTATAGCTGATGAAATGTTTTTTTATTTTCGTATATAAATTGGCTCCCCAGTCTTTTATGTTTGTTCACTTTGGAAGATTTTTATGATGATCTTTGAATCATTACATATTTGAGGTTTGAACTATTATGTTTGAATCATGTTTAGACCCAGTTAGAATTTCTCCCAATTTCTAAAATTTTGATTGTATTTATTTTTTTCATGGAAGACTAGACTCAGTTTTAAGTAGTAATGTTGATATTCTGTGGAGAACAAAACAAAGACAAAAAAGAATTGCATGAATTGCTTCTTGATAAAACAAATGAGTTATAAACATGAAGAAACATGAAGTTATAAACATTAAAGTTGGAAATGATTTATACTCATCTATTAATGTGTGTAAGTAGAGCTCAGATCTCTTGACTATAGGATTAAGTAACTATTATAAGGTGCCCTATATTTGAGATATATATGATGAAATACACAAACACAATACACACATATATATATAATAGTTAAAGTTAAAATTTTATAATGGAACAAACAAATCTTACTGAAAAATACAACATTTTCTAGTAGCAATTTATTGTTTATAGAAAAACTTAGCACTTTATAATTGCTACTTTGTTCCTGAGAGTTTCTTTTGTAACAATCCTTAGTTCTTTCGGTGATAGAATACTATTCACACTGGGAACTCTTGCTTAGATGAACCAGGAAGCTAGGCTTTCTGCTTGGAGCTTTTGGCTCCTTTTGGTGTTGTAGCCTCTGTTCACCTGCTTGACAGTCACTGCATGTTGTAGTTGTAGAGCACCCTCCTGTACAGTGTGTTAGTCACCTCTAGCTTTCTTACAATCCTGTTTTAGGAACAGGTGGAGGCGCTGGTTTCTAGTGGATGCTTGCATGAAGCAGCTTTGCTTTGTAGATAAACTAGTAAATACTTACTGGAATGGGAGTATGGAGGGGAGAGGAGGGGAGGAGTGGTTTTAAAATGTATCTGTTGATCCTGAAAATGTGTCATATTCTAACATTTTTCTGAAACTGTGATGATGAATCTTACTGTTTATAAGGGGTATATATTGCATTTTTAATATACATTTTTTTAAAAGGTAGATTTGAGTTTATTGGGTATGTGAATTTCTAAAAACTGGACTTTTTTTTTTCTCCCTTGGACAAAAAGGTGTTATCACCAATATTTGCTAACTAAGGAGCCTGGCATTAATTGTTAGAAGAAATGCCCATGTGTTCTTTTTTAGTTGTAAAGTTACTGATCTTCCAGGATTAAAAACAATTACAAATTAATCATCTATAAACATTACATGACTGATTAATAATAATTATTGATATTGTAGGGGAGGGTAGGCAGGAATTATAGTTTCCTGCCTCTGAAATTTATGCTTTTTTGTAAAACTTCATTTCAAACAGCAGTTTAAATACCCTATGCACTATTCTCCCTTCATTTGTATGCCTATCAAATTGGTATTTACCCAAGAAGAAAAAAGAAACATAGTCTGCTAAGCTACATTTTAAAGACGACTTTCTGTTTAGTTTTTCAGATGATGAAGTCTTTTAAAGCATATTCCTTAATGCAATACAATTTGATAAACTTGGTTTTTTTGTTTTTTATAAAGTTATTCATTTCATCCAACTTTAAATATTTACATAGAAGTCTGAAACATGGATTTTTAAGGTTTTTTTTTTTAAAGTATTGTGTTTGAGTTATTACCTCTTCCCCCGTGCTTGCCTGAAACTTGCTACAATAGACTATGCTGGTGGGAAAGTCTAGAAATCCCTATATTAAATTACATGTTCTGATAAAGGGGAAAAAAAAAACAAAACAAAAAAAACCTCTGCTTCCTGACTGTTAGTATTAAGTGCCTGCACCATTAGTATTAAAGAATATACCTACTTGACTATTTCTTATTTTATTCCCATAATTAGAACAAAATTTTCTGAAGTAACAACACAGATAACTGGCTCTGGTTTTGTTTGTTTATTTGTTTGTTTGTTTTTTGTTTTACCTTTTTGGTTCTTTGAGTGTTGTATATATCCTTTGTGATGGCTTAATGGGGAAGGGGCTGTACTTTTCCAAGACATGAACCACTAACCTAGTTCTTCCCACTAGGTCTGCCATCACATTAGGAATTTATTAATGGACTGATCCATTGATGAGGCCAGAACCCTAATGATGTTGTCACCTTCTACCTTCCACAATCCCTAGTCTCAACACTGTTGCTTTGAGATCCTAAGCCAAAACCTATGAGAGTCATACCAGTTCCAAATTATAGCACTAGTACTTGTTTATCTTATCTTTTCCAAAATAGAACATTTATTTATTGTGCCTATTTTTATATTCTGCTTCATTGGTCTTTGCTTTTATTTTTATATCTGTAATAATTTGTGGAATTTATTAATGTCTTCTTTGTTATCTAATATGATCAGTTTTTGTGAATGTGCCATACGAGTATTTGATAAAAATACTCTGTTCAGAATGTATAGTTTCAAAATATACCCAATGTCTACCCTCTTTGTTACATTGTCTTCAATATCTTCATCATGTTTTATATACTGTACTGATCTATCTCAGGCTGATACACCTTTGCTTAGTTCCTTTATTTTATCCTCACTTAGATATTTTCTATATAGTTGAGTCCTACTTTGAATAAAATTGGGAGTATTTTTCTTTTATGGATGAGTAATTTATTGATTTAATAAGTCAATTATAGCTGTTTTTGTTTTTTTATAGGACTATACCTCCTTATCCAAGTTAGTCAGTTTTTAATAAATACCTAGTTAATTCACACAGCTTATCAGTCATTTTGCTTTCCTTATTGTCTTTATATTTGTTTTGGGAGCTATTTTTCTTTGTCAGAACATATAATTAATTTTTTTCTCTAAATCCCAACTTTGTGTTCACCTTTGATCTACTAAATTTCTTTGCTTAGATGAAACTTTTCTAGCTGCCCATAGTTATTCAGAAAGGACTTAAAGACACTCAGTTATCTGATTTCTTTCTGTAGCCTTGATATTTGAGGAACTGTCTTGACTGTAGAAATGCCTCAGATGTTAAGGCACTGACTGGTTGTTTTTGTACCTACATGGGTGGCTCACAACCATCCATAGCCCCAGTTCCAGGAGAGCCTACAGGTACATACATTGTACATATAACATGCATACATATATTTAAGGTAAAATACATCTAATTTTTAAGTAATCGAATAAATCTATGATTCAGATTTAAAGTCAATGGTTCACCTATTGCTGTCCCTGATTTTTTAAAACAATGCAGTTTTATTGGTATCTTTATATAGTGTTGTTTATTGCCATTTCAATTTCCTTGTATTTGTCAGTTATTTGGTCTTAATTTGGAGGTCCTCAGACTTTTTTTTCTTTGTTTCTATAAATTAGTGATTCATTATAGCAACACTAGACGCTTTCGGTAAATTCTTATCTTACCTTTGTTCTTTGAAGAGTTATCTTTATGATATTAGCCAAGTTTAACTTTTTTGTTTCTCTTGTTTAGGAACTTCAGGTATTAGTAATGGTGTTGTTTTGTTTTGTTAAAATTTTTGCCCATCTTTCTTTGCCTGTCTTGTTTAACCTCTTGACTATTTTTGCTTCCCATATATATATATATATATATATATATATATATATTATGTCTTTTATTATTTTCACAATTAAGATTTTATGGTTTTCTAAGTAAATTTTATTATTTTTGTTGGTTACATTTGTTTGTTGAAAGCTCATACCTCTTTACTCTCAGTACCAACCTTTACTTTTCTCCCTCCCACTTCCTCAACCACCATTCGCACCTTCCTCCTTAGAGGTTCCTTTCTACATTCATGGGTTTTTTTGTTTTGTAGTCTACTGATTTTAACCAGGACTGTCTTTGTGGTCCCAAGTTTGGAACCATTTTGTGCACTACTGAAGACAATGACCTTCCCTTCCTTAGTACCTATCATTTGCAAGTGGTTCACCTTGGAGGGATTGAGCCTCATAGACCTCTCCTATCTATGATAGGTGATTGACAGCCCAGTGCAGGCAACTGCTGCTATCTTAAGATCTTACAGTGGTTTGTGGGTGGCATGCCTTGAAGAGAGACCTCCTTCTTATGGTATGCTGCTCCTTCTGTAATATTCACTGAACCTTGGATAGTATATTGTAAACATCCTGTTCAGAGTTGAGCTGTCAACTATCATTTGTTCTAAGCCTCTTAAGTGACAAGGAAACTCTTTAATCACCATTGCTCACTACAGAGAGAAGCTTTTCTGATTAAGTTTGAGAACAGCATTTGTCAATGGAAATAAATGTTTAGAATGCAATTGTCTTGTCAGTTTAGCTAAAAGACAGTGAGGGCCTCACTTACCTGTGTATCTGTGACCTCAGTCTTTTTCTTTCTTTCTTTTTTATTTTTTTGAGACAGGTTTTTATTACATATATTAAAGATAAACGGCTATCTTTAAGAACAGCAAACTCTTAACCTTCCAAGTATCCCTCTGTCTTTTTGTGTTAATGTGTATCATACATATGGGTGCCTGTGTGTGCTTGAGTGGAGATTAGCCATTAACTCTAGGTGTTGATCTTCAGTTGTGGTCCACATTAGTTTTTGTGGGAAAGTCTTTTAGTGGGGTGGAAATTAACCAATTTGGTGGGGCTTGCTGGTTACCAAGCACCAGAGATCAGCTTGTTTCTCACACTTACCAGAATGCACCACTCTGTCTGGTTAATGATGATCATCAAATATTTGGGTTCTGGGTCTAGAGCTCAGGTCCTTAATCTTGCCTGGAAAGGACTTTATGGTCTGAGGATCTCTCACGCCTATACGTTTTTTCTTTTCTTTTCTTTTCTTTTCTTTTCTTTTCTTTTCTCTTCTTTTCTCTTCTTTCTTTTTTTTTCTTTTCTTTTTTTTATTGTTTGTTTTTTATTTTCCCCTCTGTTTTGGTGAAATTTTGATATACCGTCACTATATGCATCCCATAACCAGTCGTCTTCAGTTCCGTTCTATAGCTGTGCTGCTTGTATATTCTGTATTCCAAACAAGGCTAAACAGTAAACTTGCTGATTGCCCAAAAATAAAGCCTCCACAATTTTTTTCTGAGAAAAAAAAATGTGTATACACACCACACACACACACACACACACACACACACACACACGATAAATGCCCATGTAATTCTAGAGTTAGACTGACATTAAAAGTTTAATATTTTTTGAGGAACATACTTATAGGTAGAGAGTATATTCTTTTAAATTACATATTGTTATATCTTTCATCCTTGTAAATTTGCATGATTGCATGTTATTGACTTGATAATTGATTTAATATTTTATTATCATTATGTATAAATGAGGTCTAGTATAAACAGTAATATAGATCTTCATTGGACAGTTTGCTTCTTTGAGGGGTATATGTGTGAAACTATGACACCTATGTTTCAAGTGTCAAGATTTCTGTAATATTAATAATTTTCTTATGTTCCTACTCAATCTCCCTTACACTACTCTCAAAAACAACCACTCGCTATCTTAGATCATCATAGAAATGTAATTAGACAGTATGTGGCAGTTAGAATTCTTTTTTATCACTGATATTGAGGTTTCATTTCTGAAATTTTGAACCTTTACATAAATTTTTACTTTTCATTTCCCTTTTTCATCATATAGAGTACAATTATAATTACTATTTTAACATCCTTCTAATTGAATAACATTTCAGTCAATGTAAATAGCTTGATTTTTCTTCTTGTTAAGGATTATATTCCTAGTTCTTTATATCTCTCTTTTTTAAATTGTGACTTTTTTCTGGTTGGTTGAAGTATCTTTTTTTTTTTCCCTCTCAGTTAATATTCTGTATACTATGATTTTCTGGTAATATTCCAGAGCTTTGGTCTGGAAATAGTTTGATTCTTTCAGGCCTTTCAAAACCAGTAGACCCAAACAGTACTCAGTTGGAGGGTAATTATTCTTAACTACTGAGGCAAGTTCATCTGTGCATCATAGAGTTCAGTTCCTGGCTCTTGGGCACCAGCATCATTACTAACCTTACCTTTAATCATTTCAGATGGTTCTCTCCTTGGTCTTGGGTTGTTTTCTCATATAAAAATATTGATTAGTACTAATCCAAATAGGCAAAGGGAACCTTTTCTAGATCTCCAGATTTCTTCTATTATGCATCTCTGTTATTTGGTCACTAATTACTTTGGTTACCATGAACTTTCAATCCTCATGTTCAGCTAAAGGAGTCTAGCACGTTTCACCTGGGTTCTCCCTCTCTGTTATGGCACAGAAACTAGTAATACCTAGAGGTTTAAGTTGAGGCAGGTATAAGTTACCTGCTTCTTTTGTTTCTTACCAGTTGTCTTAAAAACTGTTGTCTATTTTTATGCTTTAGATGTGGATTTCCTGCACTCTATATTGTTCATAGACCTCTGTTTTTAACAACTCTGGTTATTTTCTGTTTCTGTGCTGTAGTCAAGTGTATCAAAAAGCTAAAGGGTATTTTGACAGTTACAGATGAAATACAAGAAAATTACGTGAATAAGTAACAAGAATTCTCAGAACTGAATTGTCCTTAGAGGAGTACAATAATTGCCAAATGAAATTGAAGTCCTTGTTTGATAACATAATTGTTTATAATTTGGAATGTAGGTGATCCTTTGGTTTTTCTTCTGAGTGGCCTAGCTTTTTAAACTTTGAATGGATATAACAATAATCCATAACCTGTAAAGATCCTCACCTTAAGGTACAAATAAGAAGAGGTGTAGAAAATATTCAGTGTTGTGTTGCTTCTCAAATTTGTTTTCTTTTGAGTTTGTCTTTGAATGGTCTTGACCATTTTTCTAACTTACCAGATGAAATTCTTGCTAAATTGCCAGGAAATGTGAACTGATGGTTATTGAGTTGTAATTCAGTAATGGTTTCTTATGTTTACTTGTTTTAAGTCTTTCATATGTATAATTCCTACAGACATCACAACGATTCTCTTCAGTTGATGAGCAAGCAAAGCTTCATAAGGCTATGTCTCAAGAAGAGATTACAAAATTGGCAGTAAGACAGAAGTCTTCAGATTTGGACATAAGGTATGCCATATATAAAGAAATAATAGGAGAGCTGGGCGGTGATGGTACACACCTTTAATCCCAGCACTCAGGAAGCAGAGGCAGGTGGATCTCTGTAAGTTTGAGGCCAGCCTTGTCTACAAAGCTACACAAAGAAACCCTGTCTTGAAAACATAAAGTAAATTAATAAATAAGGAAATAATTAGCAGTAATTAATTTCAGTGATCTTGTTTAATACGTTATATACTGAATTTTAAAATTAAAACAATTTGCTTTTTTAAGAAAAAGCACTTTACACTCTATGTCCTTTATTTCTCGTTGTACACTAAACCGTGTATAGGACATGGGCTCCAGCAACTAACCTTTCTATTAGTTCTCATACAGTGAGCTCCTCTTGGTAAAGCAGGCTGGCACTTCAATTGGCTTCCTTTTTTGTTTGTTTGTTTGTTTGTTTTGGATCATTTCCCTTTACCTGTTTTTAGGAAGCTTTCTCTTAGAGTGTTTAATAGATCTAGTTCTCATATCAGCTCTCTTTGCAAGAATCTGGCCCTTATCTTTCTTGTTTACAATGATGCCCATGGTATGCTGGATGAAGTCTACTCTTCCTGTCATTTTGGTTAGTTACTGCAAGATGACTGCTATGGCCCAAAGGCTTTTGTTTCAATTTTTAAGAAATAACAGTATTACCACGTACATAATAGTTAATACACACACACACAACGCGCACGCACGCACACACAGCTTTATCTGCTTGTGTGGATAGCAGTATGATTTGGGGGAAGTTTCTTAATCATTCTATGAGTTATAATATTGTAAAAGGAAGGAAAGAGATTGGTTTTTGAGCTTTGGACTTGTAATATATTCTACACCATGTGCTTTAGGAAAACACATTCAAAAAATAATTTTGTTCTCTTTAAGAGTGCTTGTGGAAAGCTAAGGTGAAGCTGTAACAAATTTGTTCTGGAGGAATGAGGATCTGAATTAAAAAAATACCCCACAAAAAAGTCTGGAGCTAAAGAGCTGGGTTAGCAGTTATGAGCACTTAATGCTTTTGCAGAGGACCTGTGTTCAGTTCCCAGTACCCACAAGGCTCGTAGTTGTTTTACTTTAGTTCCAGAGAATGCAGTGTTCTCTTCTGGTCTCCATAGACACTAGACATTCTAGTAGTGCCCATACATAAATGACAGGCATTTTAGACACTCATACACAACAATGTATATGGGCATGATCATGGTCACAGTGAAGGGAATAGAGACTGAAGCATTTCTGGGGCTTGTTAGTCTCTAGCCTAGGCTCCAGGTTCAAGGGAGAAGACAGAAAGGGGTTTTAACACTGGTGGTGCGTGCCTTTAAGCCCAGCACTTGGGAGGCAGAGGCAGGCAGATCTCTGTGAGTTCAGCCTGGCCTATAGAGTTCAGGATAGGCTCCAAAGCAATACAGAGAAACCCTGGACTCAAACTTACAGAGATCTGCCTGCCTCTGCTTCCTGAGTGCTAGGATTAATGGTGTGCGCCACCACCACCCAGAAAGTTTGCCCATTATTTTTAAGATATGGGCCACTTATTAGGGTTTATTCCTTTTTTCAGTGTGTGTGTGTGTGTGTGTGTGTGTGTGTAGATGTGAATGCATGAATGTGCAGATATATGTGTGCTTTAGTGCAGGTGCATGTATGTGGAAGCCAGAGGTCACCCTCATTTAGGTGCTAACTATTGTGCTTTTGTAATAGGTCTTAGTTACTGAGATCTTGGGCTTGTTGGTTTTGCTAGGCTGGCTGGCCAGCTTCTAGCTCCAGGAATATACCTATCTCCACCTCCCTAGTACTGGAGTTATAAGCCTGCCCTACCATACCCATGAATTCTGGGAATTGAACCAGGTTCTCATGCTTGTACAGCAAGTACTTTATTTATTACTTAGCCCCTATATTTACTTTTTAATGAATCTTACACATTAAATACTTAAATCCTGCAGCTTTTTTTCTTGCTTAGTTGCTACATTACTTATACCCTTTGAGGAGATGATTCAAAGAATATTTCAGACTTTGTTCATTTGTTGAGGAAAGATCAAAAAAATCTCCTTGCAAAATTGAAGACAGTAGTTTAGGAGTTCAGCTAGTACACACTAGAGCTTCCAAACAACACTTTAAACCTAACATTTAACTTAATCATAATTAGATATCAGTGATCATCATACATTTGAGAGAACACTATATTGAAAGAGCCAAAAGTAACAAATAAAAATATAATGTGAAGGAAGATAGAAAACTCTAAAACCAATAAATACAATTAACAATGAAACCTTTATAAATATAACTGAAACCAAAGTATATGAAAGAGAAACATTCATAGTAAAAATAATTTTAGAAAATTAAAAATGAAGATGATGGTGCTAAAGTAATCACTTATTGGGTAAAGTGCTTGCTGAGCAAGCATAAGAACCTGAGTTCAGATCCCTGGCACCCACATAAAAATTCAGGTATGGAGCTGTGCCTATAACTCCAGTGATAGGGGAAGAGACAAGTAGATCCCTTGAGTTTACTGCCTAGCCAGGTTAGCCAGATTAGTAAACTTAAAGTGAAAAACTTCATTTCAGGAAGATGGGAGGTGACTGAGAACACTTGGCAACACACACATATACACACCAATGCTAGTAATATTAATATAAAAGAGTAACAATAAGGAAGACAGGTGAAGAATATATCTCAGTTGCATAAAAAGAAAAATAAATGGATGTGATAGGGAAATTCTAGAACCAATTTAAAAGATCAGTTACCCAATATGAAGAAGAAAAAAATGTAGAGGAGTATACTATTACTAGAATAATTCAGGCTGGGTATGGTGATACATACTTGTAATCCTGACACTCAGGAGGTAGAAGGAAGAGGATTTAAAGTTTGAGGTCTACCCTAACAACCAAATTTCATAGAACTGAAGCCCCAACAACATAATGGATAAAAATAGACCTATCTTTAAAAACTTTATTTTAAAGTAAACAAAAGGTTTTACATTGTAACGGTGAAAGTAGGTTTTAAAATGCCATATATACTTATTATTTTTTCTTATTTTACATATTGATCCCAGTTCCCTCTCCCTCCCATTTACCCCCACGCCCCTCTCATCCCACCAACCCCCATTCCACAGGGAGGGTGATGCCTTCCAGGAAGGATCATCAACATAATCCCTGTTTCTAGAGAGTGAAGTAGAATAAACATAAGTTCATGGCTTGCCTGAGCTATAGAGTTTAAGGTCAGCCAGGGCAATTTGTGAGATGCTGTCTCAAAATAAAAATGAAAAACATAAGAAGGATAGAGATGCGCCTTAGTGTTGCATTAGTTACTTTCCTGTTGCTATGATAAAACATCATGAGCAAGGCAATTTATGGAAGAGAAAGTTTATATTGGCTTACAGTTCAAAGGGATAAGAGTCCATCATGGAAGGACAGGCTTGATCAGTAAAGTGAGCACTCACAACTTTTAACAGCAATCAGGAAGCAGAGAGAACCCAGGAAGTAGGCAATAAACACTTAAAGTGGGACTATAAACACTTAAAGCCTGCCTGTAGTGACTTCTTAACTTCAGATTTTCACAATCTCTCCAGATAGTGCCAGCAATTGGGGACCAAGTATTCAATATGTGAACCTATGGGGGACATTTCTTATTCAGACCACTACAGTAATAGAGTGCTTGCCTTACAGTAGTACTACTTACAGTAGTAGGGTGTAGGATGTCTTAGGTTCAATTCCCAGAAATAACAGTAAAAAAACAGAATAACAAATAGATAAAATACCCACATTTATTAGGATAGGCACGATTCTCACTGGATGATTAATTTTAGAAAAGTTAACTCAATATTTAATGCTACAGTTTTCATCTTGAATTGTTTAAAAAACAACCAAAAGTATCATTAGGACAAGAAGTATTTGCATATGCACAATAGAATAGTTAGGGGATAGGATCTAAGTGCATTAACAAGTTATTTATACTATATTTCATATATACCATGTATACTTAGCTGGTGGGCGATTGAATTATTTTACACCTTTTTTGGGGGGACGGGGCGAGTTTTTCACTTCAGTCCTCATGTCAACACTCAAAAATTCTAAATCTTAACAGCTCTAAAATATAAAGCTTTTAAGTTATTGATGTTCGGCCTTAAATGCAAAGTGTAATTAAAGTAAAACTATGTAAGTACTCAGCACTATACCCTTAGCAATAGATGTTTATAAACAAAGACTAGAAAGACATTGATAACAATATAATGGAACTGTTCTAGAGTGGCTATTTGTTATTTCTTTGAATGTGTTTTCTTTGTTGTAAGCTACCTATGAGGTACAACAATGAAAAGATGGCAGGTTGGCATCAAGAAGCTCATACTGAAATCGTAGTTTCATTGATTTGAGACGGTTTTATTTTGTGAAATGATTTAAATTGTCAGGGTTTTCTATTTCATGTTCAAGATGAGGAGTTAGGAGTGTGGCTCAGTAGTAGAGTGTTGGCCAGCCAACCAAGAGTTTGATACCTTGTACCCCCCATATACACACCAGAGTTAAAAAAGATTACTACATATAAAAAGTATATAAAGCTTAAGAGGACACTCAAATATTACTAGAATATCTGATTTCCATCTTTATTTTGTTTTAAAAACAGGCCCCAGAGAGCGAAGATGAGATTCTGGGCCAAAGGGAAACAAGGAGAAAAGAAGACGACTAGAGTAAAACCTACTCCCCAGTCAGAGGTCTCATCACTCTTTGCTGGCTCAGATGTGACATCTGCTAATCCATTTTCAGATGGTAAAAATGGACAAAGAATGGAGCTTCATAATTTCTGTTATTCGTTTTGAAAGTGCACTGTGCCTTTCCTCTTCATAACGACAGTTCTGTTGGAATGATATTTTAATGAGATAGACCTAGTGTTGGTGAATGCTTCCTTACTTAAATAAAGCAAGGCATATGAGAAGCTCTAAGAATATGTGGCATAGAACAGTGATGTACAACCACTTCATTGATCATGAACCTTGGACTAGCCTTTGTTTTCTTTTTTGGTAATGCTGGGGTTTGAACCCACAGCCTTGTACATGCTAACGAGTACTCTACCATTGAACTACATCCCCAACCCTAATCATTGTTTTCTAAATTGTAAAGGTTTAACCTTGATTCACTTACTTAATAAATACATAATACTCACAGTAATTCATAGCATTAGCTCATTATTGAGTGCTATGTAAAACCACAATAGACATGTTGTAATATATTTATTGATTCTCAGAACATTTTTATAATTTTGATATGATTATTATTCATGGTTTATAGGTGAGAACAGCAAAGTACAAGAAGTTATCTGTTTACACATATTGAAATGAGAAGATCTAAGATTTGGATTTGAGTCCAGGCATTCCAACTCCACAATTGATATGGTTTTGTTGTTGTTGCTATTGTTTTGTTTGTTTTTTGGTTTTGTTTTGGTTTATTTTTGTCTTGTATGTTTTGTTGGCTGGCCTTGGACTCAACAGAGATCCACCTTTCTGCTGTCTTTTGAGTGCTTAGATGAAAGGCATGCACTATCACAACCACAAAAATCACATTCTTTTTGTTGTTGTTTTTTTAAACAAAGTGGCCTTGAATTTGAGACAGTCCTGCCTCATACTTGGTACAGAGTTCCCATTCTTAGCCATTGTAATATATGTCAGGTATTTACTGTGTTAGTTACCTTCCTCATTACTGTAGCAAAATAACCTTATCAAAGCAAAAGAAGAATTTCAAGTCTGGTCTACAGAGGGAACTAGGAGCACCAGAGCTGCTACACAGAGAAACTCTTATCTTTGAACCCCCCCCCCCAAAAAAAAAAGGGTGGGGGAATATTTTGACTTCTAGTTTAAGGGGAACTGAGGCATGGCAGCATGAATGTGAGTCTGCATTCAAGAAGCAGACAACAGAGTCTGGGACTCTAGCCCTCAGAATGGTATTACTTACATTTAATGGTGCTCTTCTGACTCAACCAGTGTTGATAATCCCTCACAGTCATGCCCAGAGATTGTCTCCAAAGTGATTTTAGGTCTTGTCAAGTTGAAAGTATTAGCTGTCACATGTATTATACATTAATGCTTAGCAGATGCCTAGCATTTCATAATGCTTCTATTCTTTTGACTTTTAGGAGGTAGCCATAACACATTTGAAACTACAACTAACACTTGAAAGAATGGATAGAGATGAAATTAACCCCTCATTTTGTAACTTGTGGCTTTGTTTCTGCCAACTGACTGACTGATATGGCTACAAATAATAATAAATTCAGTGGTTTCCTAACCCTAATCTAACTCTGTGTGGAAAAACTTAATTTTCCCCATTGTTATTACTCAAGTGTTCATTTTCTTAATATCTTATCTGAAAATGATCAGTCTAAAGTTATCATTTTCAGTAATTTTAGTCTACTATAACTCCCCCCCACACACAAAGGGAGTGATTAGGTTTGTTAATTGAAAATACACATTATAAGCAGATACCATTATATAAGGAGCTTTGTAAAAGTTAGGATTATGAGCCGGGCATTAGTGGTACACACCCTTAATCTCAGCAGAGATTAAGGAGGCAGAGGCAAGCAGAACTCTGTGAGTTCGAGGCCAGCCTAGTCTACAGAGCTAGTTCCAGGACAGGCTCCAAAGCAATACAGAGAAACCCTGACTCAAAAAGGGGGAAAAAAAAAATTAGGAGAATGGCTTTTTATTTGTTTAGACAAAAATTTAGTAAGGTAGCCTTTTTTAAAAAATGTTAAACTGGGATTATAATTTACTTAACATTTCTATTTCATTCTAAGATACTGACTTTGCAAAATGAAGTAATTATTTAGTGAGTTATAATGAAGTCATTTTATATCTATCTACATATGTATGTCTATATTACATGTGAGATGTATGTATGTATCACCTGTCTGTCTATCTTTATTGTGAATTCATGTCCCAATTGAGATTGAGTTTGTTTGTTTCAATTCCTGTCTGAAGTGGCATTTATTATATAGGGAACTACTTTTTGTTTTGTTTCATTATCATAGTTAGCTTTTAGATGGAATTAGGATAAGCCATTGTTGAGAGGGTAAAGAGAATACATGTTGGGGATATGTTTACATGTGAAATGAGAAGAGGTCAACATTCTCCTCAGGCTTCTGATAGGGCTTTGCAACTCTAATCTAGTTCTGGTTCTCAATTGTAATGGACTGCATAGAATTTTATTCCCTAGTATGGACAAATACAAAAATGTGGTGTTTCTCTCTGTAATATACACTGCCTGTTTACTCCACAAATCCTATGAAAATTTAGACAGTTATAAGGGCTATGTATAAGAAAACACTCAATACTTAAGATATTAGAGCAAAAGCAAGCCAGGTACTTGATTACCTAACAAGTTGTTAACTATCAACAGACAGTATTGCTGATGTGTTCATGGATATATACTGTGATAAAAATTGTGATTATCTAATTTTCCTTGTTTGTTGGTTAGACTTAGATAAAATTGGATTCTCCTTCAAACAAGTATAGCAAAGTTACAACTGAATGAACTGTGTTTAATATGCTAGCTTGTTGAATATTCTTCTTGCTCATTTTGGGACTAAGTTATTTACAGTAAGAATGAAGATTTTCAATATTTTTTACTAAGTATATCTTTTTATAACTATTTTGAATTGTAGAATTAACTCAGTATCACCCAACACCTCCCTTGAGCCCAGAACTGCCTGGGAGTTGCCGAAAAGAGTTCAAAGAGAATAAGGAACCTTCTCCAAAGGCAAAGCGCAAGAGAGGTGTGAAAATCAGCAATGTGGCTTTGGATTCTATACATTGGCAAAATGACTCTGTCCAAATCATAGCAAGTGCCAGTGATTTAAAAAGTATGGATGAATTTCTTCTGAAAAAGGTACACTTTGCTTGCTGAGTTATAGCTTCAAGCAGATTAGACTTAAGAATGCTTATATATACCGGATATACTGTTGTACAAAGATGGGTTAAAACTTCAGCAACTCAGATAGTTCAGGTAATAGGAAATGCACAGACAGGATTTAAAGTTTTAGTCCCCACTGTGATTTCATAATTGTCATATGTGAATGTGAAGCTTGTTGCACATCTATAGTTCTTCTGTTAACAGAACTATAGAATCTACATTTTAGAAGGAAACTTAGATATGATCTAGTGTACTGTCCTTTTCTTAATTAAGCTCTGTCATGGCCAGTGGCTTGTACTTTTATAATAGTCATTACTTGAGATAGTTCAGTCACTGCACTTGTATCTTTTTGGTGAGTTAATTGTTAATTTTCTGTGGCTGGTTCCTAGATGAATGACCTAGATAATGAAGACAGCAAGAAAGATACATTAGTGGATGTTGTATTTAAAAAAGCCCTGAAAGAATTTCGGCAGAATATCTTCAGTTCCTACTCATCTGCATTGGCGGTAAGCTAAGACCATGTTAGGAGATATTCACAGTTCAGCATAGCTTGGAATTTTAATTAACTATAAAGCCAGACTCAAAGGAGTAATTCTTAGGACTTTATTAACTATTAAGTTATTTCAACTGTTAGGACTTGTTTAATTATTATATTAGTTCAACTGTTAGGTCTTTTACTCATATGTAATAGGTTTGTCCTGCATATGTTTTATATTATAGTAGGTCTTTTCAAACACTACAAAACCTCTTGAGCTGGCTAGTTATAAACTTTGTCAAGATCCTAACCTATGTTCCCCAGTATCACTTGAACCAGTCTTTAAAGAATGTCTTCATAAAACTTACTTTTTTTTTTTTTTTCTTCTCATTAGATGGATGATGGGAAAAGCATACGATATAAAGACCTGTATGCACTGTTTGAACAGATTCTGGAAAAGACCATGAGACTTGAGCAACGTGATTGGAATGAATCTCCAGTGAGAGTTTGGGTTAACACATTCAAAGTGTTTTTAGATGAATACATGAATGAATTCAAGACTCTGGATAGCACAGCCTCAAAGGTAATTGAGTTACAGTTTGGTTTTCATAAAATTATTAATTCTTTGTAAAGAATCTGTTTAGGAAGCATTTTTGTTAGTATTAGTGTATATTATTTATATAAAATGATAGGTTTCATTATGATTTTCTACATCTACATAATGTATTTTGATTATGCTGTTCATGGTAGCACATGCCAGTAGGCAAATACTGGAGAGGATGAGGCAGAAGAGTCATAGTTCAACAGCAGCCTGGATTATGAGTAACTGAAACAATGTATTTTAGCAAAATATCACCAAGAACACAACAATCTATCACTTCTTTAGATCCCCTGAACTCTGTTCTAAGTTTGCCATATATTTTTTTCTGAACTTGTATTCATCAACATATCCTTTATAATTAAAATATAACAGTGTGCCCTCAATATTATACTTTCAGCTTTAATGGAGAATAACACATGAATTAGCTTCTGAAAAATATGAAATGAATTATGTGTATCACTTAGCTTTTACTTAAGAACCTAGAAATTAGGTTTTTCTCGAAACAGGTTTTAGGGGGAAAAAATGTGGTTTTTTTTGGAAAATCTAAACATTAATAATATTAATCTTTACTTTTTTGTGATGTTTTGAGCTGGGAAATTGTACTGCTTAATATTTTAATTAAATCTCACTTTAGAGCTAGCAAATACTTTGTAATGTGTTACAAAAGAGAGGTAGATAGGAGTTTGTAACATAGCTCAATTGCTAGAGTACATAAAGCCCAGATCTGAGCTCCAGTACCATATAAAACAAGGTGTGGAGATACACATCTCTAATCCTATCATTCTGGAAGTAAAGGCAGAAGGATCAGTTCATGGTTATCCTTAGCTATACAGTGAGTTCGAGGCCAACCTGGAAAAAGACCGTGTACTTTTTGAGTGTGGTGACACATACTTGTAATCCCATCCCTCTGGATACTTAAAACAGAAGGATGGAATGGTCAAAGACAGACTGTTTTATATAGAAAAAAAATCTAATTAAAAATTTTAAGCAAAAAAGTGTGTTTTAAATAAAGAGATAGTTGTCTAAACAATTTGTTCAAGAATATTATTAATATTTGTGTTGATTGTGCTTCATTTTATTTTACTTATTTTTGCTTATGAATTAAAATTGTAAGCCATTTAAGTCATTTTAAAGTAATCTAGATATAAACAAGTTCTGGACATCCTTGTGTTGTGGATGTCAGGCTTATATGTTATGCAGAAGATTCTTACTAGGTTTATATACTGTTTTGCAAGTTGATGGCTGTTAAAGGATAGGTTTAAGCTCTTCTGTTTTTTGGACATCAGGAGAGGTCATCTGTCTACAGAGCTTTCCCATGCTCCATATAGCCCCCTTATGTCATGTCCACCATAGACTAGTGATTAAAATGTCTAATAATAGTATGCCACTTAAAAAGAGATCATTCTCTAAAGAGCTTCTTGATTTTGTTAGCACTCCATTTTACCAAACTTAAATATCTTCTCAAATTTGGTTTAGCTCTGTACAGTTCCTTTTAAAGAATAAGGAACTGTTTATTATTTGTAGAAGCTATTCAAACATTTGCAAAAAAGAGAGTATGTTAGTCTTTTGTAATCCCAATTTATGTTTCTGCTTGTCCCTGCTAGGTGCCTAAAACAGAAAGAAAGAAAAGGAGGAAAAAAGAAATTGATCTGGTAAGTTACACTCTTGGTGTAGTATAAAAAAATAATACCTTTCAGCTCAGTAGTTTGAAGCAGATCTTATATTTCTATTGATAGGAGGTTTAGTAATGGGTTTACTAGATTGATAGGGTATATGTACACGCCTTTTAAAAAGATAGAAATCCCAAGAACACCTACTTTTAGTAATAGTTTCTAAAGATCGAAGAAAGTTTGGACTATTTTCTCGAAATGGTGTTAAGTAACTGTTTTCTAACTTGTTTAACTGTTTCTATAGTTTAACTCATTATGAACAATTCTTGGTTTTTGCATATGGTATTCTTGAGATTCACCTATGTTGTTGAATCAGTAGTCAGCTGCATTGAGTATTCAGTAGAGTTGTACTGTAGACATAACACTTTGTGGGGGGTTGTGTGAGGATGTTTGGCATGCTAGGCAGTTATCCTACTGCTGATTTATAGCTCTAATCATTTCCTTCACATTTTATTTACCAGTTAATAGACATTTTCGTTGGTTTATGGATGTATGCTATGATTTCTATTATATATAATCTTGAAGATATAATTTTGGGTCATAGTATTCTAGTTAAAATTTTTAGAATCTGCTAACCAGTTTTCCAAGTAGTTGAGATAGTTTTAATCTCAACACTCTCCAGCACCCTATGTTACTGTGCATCATTATGTTGTAGCTATTTTTGGGGGGGGTATGCAGTAGTATTGTGATTTTAATTCGCATTTCCTCAGGGCTAACAATGTTAAACATCTTTTCACTTGTCTGCTAGTCATTGTTGGGTCATTTATTCAGCATTTTAAAGTTGATTTGCCTTCTTGGGTTATAACCTTAATATATTATAATGGTGCTAGGAAAGCTAGCAAGAATGTAAAAGAGTGAAATTATATCCTCAATCTGCATAAAAATCAGCTTTGAATGAATCAAAGACCTTACTTAGCATTATGCCTAAAACTGCTAGGGAAAAAAAGTTGAAACAACACTTCAAGATGGTGGGCATGTGGACAGAGTAACAATTGACAAATAATCTTGTGAAATTAAAAAGTTTCTCTGTAGCATAAAAAACATCCTAGTAGAAAAAATCAGTTTGAAGCACTGAATGTAGAGATCTCAAAAGAAAAAAATACAAATGAACAATAAATATTTTTAAAAGCATCAACATCTTTAACCATCAAGAAAGATACAAACTGTAACTGCTCAGAAATTCCATATCACACTGGTCAGAGTGGCAATTGGCAGGAAAACAAATATATGAATATATTTTTTGTATGCAACTGTTTTGTAATTAATTTAAGAAGCAATCTTCCAATAGAGTAAAATCGAAGAGCAAATGGACATACTGCTTATTTCCACCAAACTTTTGAAACCGCATCACCCTGACACTAAAACCAGATAAGGATACAACATAAACTATAGATCAGCGTTCTTGATAAAAGCAGACTCAAAAATTTAATAAAACATTTGCAAACACTACTCAAGAGCTTAGTAATAAGATTGTGGTGGTTTGAAAGAAAATGGCCCACAAAGGGAGATGCACTATTAGGAGGTGTGGCCTTGCTGGAGTGGCTGTGGTCTTATTTGAGCAAGTGTGTCACAGTGAAGGTGGGCTTTGAGGTCTCATATATGTTCAAGTCATGCCCAGTGAGAGATCACTTCCTGTTACCTGTGAGTCAAAGTGTAGGACTTTCAGCTACTTATCCAGCATCATGTCTGCCTGCATGCTGCCTTGCTTCCTGCCATGATGATAATGGACTAAACCTTTGAACTGTAAGTGAGCCACTCCAATTAAAAGTTTTTTTTCTTTGTAAGACTTGCCATGGTCATCATGTCTCTTCACAGCAAGAGAAACCCTAACTCAATGCATGTACCATGACTAAGTGTCTTTCATTCTAGGGATACAAGGATGATTTGACATATGCAAATCAATAAATGTATAAATCTTATAAATAAATTTAAGAATTCAGATTGCATGATTATATCCATAGATACAGAAAAGGTCTTTGCCATAGTTCAACAACCCTTAATAATAAAATCCACTAAGAAACAGAAAATGGTGATGCACACCTTTAATCCCAGCACATGGGAGGTAGAGGAGGGCAGAGCTTTAAGTTCAAGGCCAACCTGGTCTACAGAGCAAGTTCTAGGACAGGTTCAATGGTACATGAAACCTTGTCTCCAAAAAAAAGCAAAAGAAGAATGAAACTGATAATGGAAGATACAGCAATGTAATAAATAGACTATATGATAAATCCAGAGCCAACCTTATATTCAGTAGGGGAAACCTTTAAAATCAGGAACAAAACAATCATGCCTATTCTCTACACCTACTCTGGGTAATATTCAAAATCATAGCTAAAGCAGTAAGACAAGGGAACAAATGACATGGTTCTATACTCATAAAACCCTAAAGACTCTACCAAAAGTCTTTTATACTTTATGCAATGTGACAGGATAAAAATTAACATAAAATAACTTTTTACTCCCAGTAATGAACTTACTGAGAAAAAAAGATACCATTCATAATAGCTTAAAAAAACAAAAAAGACCTTACCAAGGAGAAATATATTAGAACATGGAAAAAGGTCTCCATGTTCATGTATTGACAGAATTACTTTAGTACTATTATCAAAAGCCATCTACAGATTCAGTGCAGTTTCTAAAATTTAGATGGAAGCACGAAATACCCGGTACGCCAGAGCAGTCCTAAGAAAAAAGAACAGTGCTGGAGGTATCACAATACTTGTACTCAAACTACATTACAGAGCCATAATAACAAAACAACATGGTTCTGTCCTGGCAGTGGTGGCACATGCTTTTAATAACAGCACTCAGGAAGCAGAGGCAAGCAGATCTCTGTGAGTTTGGAGCTATCATGATCTAAAGAGTTAATTCTGGGACAGGCTACAAAGCTACACAGAGAAATCCTCTCTCAAGAAAACCTACATGGTTCTAATACAAATATAGGTATGTTAGGTAAATGGAATAGAATAGATGATCCAGAAATAAACGCATAGATACTTAATTTTTGACAAAAGCATAAAAAATGGAAAAAAATATAGCCTCTTAACAAATGGTACTAAGAAAACTGAATGTCAACATCAACATCTGTGACCTTGTACAGAAATCAATTCAAAATGGATCAAAGTCCTTAGTATAAAACCTGAAAGTATGAAGCTGCTAGAAGAATTCCTAGGCAAAAACTTCTAGATTACTGGCCAGGACATTCTAATCAGGACTTACTCCATAGGAAATAATCTCAAGAATTGACAAATGGAGTTGCACAAAATTAAAAAACTACTTCACAACAAAAGAAAACATCACAAATGAAGAGATAAAAGTGGGGGAGCGGTCTGCCATCTATACATCTGACAGAATCTGTAAATTACTTCAAAATTTAAAAACCAAAATAAGAATATTTCAAATAAATAGTCGATTGAATTGTAGATTTTCTCAAAAAAAATAAATAAAAAAGAATTAGAAGGCTAATATATGAAAAATGTTCAATAGTCTCAGCCATCATGGAAATACAGATTAAAACTACTTTGAGATTCTACTTTACCAGTTAGAATGGTTGTCATTAAGTGAGGATTTGAGGAAAGAGGAAGAACACTTGAACCCTACCAATGACAATATAAAATGGTACAGCCACATAAAAATCAGTGTGGTAATTTGGGTATATACTCAAAAGATTCTAAACTGGCATACCACAGAGATACTTGCCCAGTCATGATTATTGCTACACTATTTACAGCATTAGAGATCATGAAGGCAGATGTTCATCAGCAGATTAATGAGTAAAGAAAATACTACATATATACAATGAAATTTTAAATAAAGAGTGAAATTATGACATTTGCAGTAATATGTATGGAGCTGTCATACAGAGTGAAATAAGCAAATCTGAAATGAATATCACGTTTTATCTCATGTAGCTTATAGATTTAAATTCTGTATGTTACATATGTACAACGTGAAAGTAGAAAGTGAAATGTGAGAGTGATGCCTAAAGTGTGTGTGGGGAGGGGAAAGAACAAGAGAGGGTAATGTATGTGTCATGAAAGCAGAACAGGGAACTATTTCAGGGAAGAAAACCATCAAGAATAGCAAGAGAGCCAACAACAAATTTGCCAGTCAAGGCAGTGGCTGTTAATCTCAGCATTTGGGAGACAAAGATAGGAGAATTTCAAGGTCATCCTGGTCTATATAGGGAGTCTCAGGCCAACCAGGGCTACATAGTGAGGCCCTGCCTCAAACAAATAAACAAGAAAGATATATATATATATATAATCTACTGATAATATCACAATGAAACCATTTTCTTTTTTATGGTAACGAACATAAACACATTTAAAAAATAGGGGAAAAAGCATAAAAATGATTGTGTTAATCTTAATGTGTTTATATTTTCAGTTTTAATTTCTAAATAGCAATAGATATAATTCATGAAAATAAAAGCCTTTTGAGGCCATGGTTGATTTTCAATAATGTAAAACATTTCTGGAATTTTAGAAATGCTGCTTTCAATTTAACATGACTCAGAGTCACATTATGTAGCCATCACACGCTTGTTGAGTTACATTGTTTTTGATAATAACTACTTATTATCTAAGGGACAGACTACATTTTATTTTCATCATTTCTTGGAAAATCATAATTCTCTACCTGGAATAAATACCTGGTGAAGTCTTAGCAAGAGGTTAGATGATTTCCCATTTGCCAAACATGAGGAAAGTATTTACTTCATTGGCTGTAGTATAAATAGTGAAATCTCTTCATTCAGGTGGAAGAGCACAATGGCCACATCTTTAAGGCCACCCAATATAGCATCCCTACATACTGTGAATACTGTTCTTCCTTGATATGGATAATGGACAGAGCCTCTGTTTGCAAATGTAAGTACTAGACATCTTTGAGGGAAAAGCCTTTATGGTCCTCTCTTGTGTCCACATGTGTGTAAAACTAGTAACATATGCATGCCAAGATGTGCAGCCACTTGGAGTAATAGTCTAGCCTTTTTGGACTGTAACTGCAGTAATTCTTAGTGCCTGAGCATTTGAACTTTGGAAAACACTTTGCTAGTTAGCCCTTTGTGAGTTTAACACTATGGTTAATGCCCTCTTTAAATGCAGTGTTTCAAATGCTTTGAAGTTTTGTGCCACTCTGGAAGTCACTCTGGAAAGAATGCTTCAAGGAACCCTTCCTATGGTTCCAGTGCAAATTTCAAATTTACCATCTTGTTTGTCTTCTTTTTCCCTTCTCTCTCTCTCTCTCTCTCTCTCTCTCTCTCTCTCTCTCTCTCTCTCTCCTTCTTTCTTTTTGTCTTTGAGACAGTGTTTACCTATAGAACTAACAGAGATCTTCTTATCTTTGCCTCCCAAGCCTAGAAATCATTTTTGCTCTAAACTTTTTTTGATCTTATGTTCTCTACCATAACTAATACTCTGCCTATATTATTTTTTTCCCTTAGAGCTCTATTTTGGTCCTTTTAAGATAATAAATAAGCCCTTTCCTATTTTTTTAAAATATACTACCAATTTCAGTAAGCATGTTTTGACAATAATGCCTTTGTGTACAAAGCATTAAATCAAATCAAAAAAGTTATGAGTCTTAATTGGTATTTCTGGGTTTCCACAGGTTTTAGAGCACCTGGGAGAACACATACCCAAACTTGTGAATCAGACTATAAAGATAGACAAATAGCCTGTTGGAATTGGGTGTGGGTGGGGGGGACATAAGTGCACCCTAGAACAAATAGAAAGCTTGTTTATTGACACTGACTGCATTTCCCTTAACAGAGGTTAGCTCAAACAAAATATATTCGTGGCCTTAGAGCAGATTCATCTTTAAAGAAACAAATTATATCCAAATAAGTTGTGGACTTGGTAAGTTCTTGCCATTAATTTGCAGACTAAAATTGCTACATCTTTAACCTGTTTTCCAGTGTGTAAGTATGCTTGCCATAAGAAGTGCTGTCTGAAAACCACAGTCAAGTGCTCCAAAAAGGTAAGATATTCCAGCCCTCAGTGGATCTGCAGATCTTTTGGCCACATGAAAAGAAGTTGAGGCTTTTTTGGTGTCTTCTAATATAGTGGTTTTCAAGCTTCATTACCCCAATCATGTTAAGAAGTATGTTTTATGTCATAATCCAGTATGCATATATGTGGAGATGTACATATATAACTGAATTAATTTTCTTGAAACCTCTTACCTTGACTTTATGTGAGCTGCTTAAGTTGATTTACAAATTACAATTTGGAAAAAGGCTGCTCCTGAGGAATTATCTTTTAAGTTTCACTATTAACATTTTAGCCATGAACAACAAGGTATACTAAGAAAGCTGTTATTTTCAAGTACCTGCTTGTATTTGAGTACAGAAATCTAAAATGTACTGAATATGAATCTTCAAGGAAACAACCTTTGTTGTTGTTTGAGACAGGGTCTATTATGTATCACTGGCAGTCTTAGAACTCATGTTGTAGAACAGGCTTGCCTCTAACTCACAAAGTCCCATCTGTCTCTGCTGGTATTAAAGACATACACCACCATGCCAGGCCATTTTTTTTTTTTTTAATTCTTAATTAGTGATTGATATGGGAAGGCCCAGCTCACTTTGGGTGGTGCTAACCCTGAGCAGGTGGTTTCCTAAATTTTCTAAGAAAGCAAGCTGAGCAAGCCCTGAGAGAAGTAAACCAGTGAGCAGTGTCCTCCATGGCTTCCACTTCAGTTCCTGCCTTAAGTTCTTGCACTGATTTCTTTTGACTGTGATGTGTAAGCAGAGCAAACCGTTTTTTTTCCCCAAGTTATTTCGGTCTTTGTGTTTTATCACAGCAATAGAAATGTAACCAAGAAAACAAGGACCAAACAGTATTCTGTATAGAGATCTCACATAAAAAAGTTGGAAAAGATTGTTGAGGTTTTAGCAATCTCTTAGGACTATGGGGGTGGGGTTCCATGCCATAAAGATTTGAACTCCCGTGGTTTGTTCATTAGAGAAATAAGGCTAAATTTAGCAATATTTTGTTTCAGGACATGTTTTTTTTTGTTTTGTTTTTTTTTACTTAAAAGCTATTTAATTTAGCCTCAATGGCTAAGGATTCTAATTAAGATTTTCCAGAGTCCTACAGTGCTAAGGATAGAAAAGACAGTTTTAGGATTAGCCATCAAAGAGGAAGCAGTTCTCCAGACTCTCAGTGAGAGCTATTTCAAGAAATATCCTCTAGGAATGGGGGTTAAACATTGATAGACTAGCTGAACAAAATTTATCATTAGCTTTGAGGTGGTCCTTAATTAGATTATGGTGATAATTTCCTTATTCTGAGCACCTACAAGAGAGGAGGAACTGAACATCACCATTATACTTTTTTTTCCCAAATATCATACCAGACACGAAGAACTGAACTACTTAGTAAATAGTCAATAAAATAAATTCTAATAGTTAATCAACAAGCATCTGGTATGTAGCTTTAAGCTTTAATATTAGCTACAAAAAAATGGAGTTCACCAATGAACTAAAATACATAATTATAGGTTTTAACAGAATCAAGTAGAGATTCTACAAAGAAAAATACAATAAATAAATAAATAAATATAAAGAGAGAGAGAGTTTTTTTTTAGCAGTCTCTACAGAAGGGAAGGTGAGTGAACTAAAAAGCTACAGAAAATATCCAGGCTGGAAGAGTAGTAAAAATAATTAAGCATCAGATCTTTTTGAGATCCTTAGTTGCTATTTTTTGTTGTTTGTTTTGGGTTTGGTTTTTGTGAAACAGGGTCTCATGTAGCTCAGACTGGCCTGGAACTCTCTGTGTAGCCTAGGACTTGGAACTTCTGATTCTCCTGCCTCTCCTTCCCAAGTGCTGGAGATCAAACATAGAGCCTATGCAAGCTAGGTCTGTACTCGGCCAACTGAGCAACAGACCCAGCCCTGTCTTTTCTGTTCTGTCTCCTGTGTTTCTGTAATTACCCTGTAGATCTAACATTAGCACATGCCAATGTAGTGTGGTAGAATAGTTTTAAGGGAAATGCTCTCTTACTTTTGTTTACTTGATACCCAGAACGTAATGAAAAATGTTATCAATTAAAACTAGAAAGAGAAATCAGGATCAGCACAAGTATGGCCTTGAGTCTCAACAATGCATACACTTCACTTTTATTTCTATTAACTAGCCACTGAAAATGTCTGAGGATAGCAAAGCAGATTGCTTGAATAAGACATGTTAAAGAATGAGAAAATTATACTGTTAGTTAATTGAGCAGTTGAAAGAGGTAATGAGACTCAGCTGAGAAAAAGTTGGCTGAGTAAAAGCTTGCCTACTGATTGGATGAAGGTTGAAAGTGGTAATAGGTTGGAAGGGACAGATAAAGAAGAAGGAAAGAAAGATTTCCATAAACAGTTTCTGTCTTAGAGAATTGGGAATTGGCATTTTTGTGTGTGAATTGCTTAAATTTTCTCTATGATAATTTCCTTGCCTGCCACTTCAAGTAATTAATCATGTGTGCTATATAATATGCCACTAATGTCAGTGAAGGAGCACTAACACTAATCATGGGCCACTCTATGTATGCCTTTGCTTAGGAAATAGTTGCAAATAAGATTTTTGTAAAGTTTTATCTTTGAAATGGCAAAGTATTTTTGTGTTTTAGAAGTTATTAACAAGTTAATTCATTAGAGAAAAAAATCAGTGGATTTTCTAAAGTATATGGCAGATGCCTTAAGTTGGTTTTGTTTTGTTTTTTTTGTTTTTTTTTTTTTTGGTTTGTTTTTTTGTGTTTTGGGGGGGGTGTTTTTGCTTACAAAATTGAACCTCCTTCTCCCACAACTAACCTTATCTTTTGCTGGAACTGATTTTTGACAGGAAGAAAGTAGCAGCCCATTGCCACTGCCTCCAGTCTTTGTTTTCTTTTGTGGATTCTGAGTAGAGATGATTGAAAGTAGTATCTCATCAATTTGTACTTTTTAAACCATAATCAACTCCGAGGGTTATCTGCATAAAACTACAGAAATAAGATGTAATTCCTTAAAGATTGACAAAGCATGTTCTATAGTGTTTGAATGCATTTAGAAACAAAATTTATCTTCCATTTAGTATGATCCAGAGCTGTCATCTCGACAATTTGGGGTTGAATTGTCCCGTTTGACTAGTGAAGACCGAGCTGTTCCATTAGTGGTTGAAAAGCTTATAAACTACATTGAAATGCATGGGCTTTATACAGAAGGTATTTATCGAAAATCTGGTTCAACTAATAAAATCAAGGAGCTTCGACAAGGTCTAGATACAGGTAAGATAGTGTGCCCCTCATCCCAACCAAGATGTAATACTTTTATTTAAAAAGTTATTTCAGTTTTATTACATATTGTTTCTCTAAATGCTGGGCCAGAACTTTTTCTGTGGTACTTGTTTGCTTTTTTTTGAGTCTTTGGCTTTATTTAGTTAATTCATCAAATGTGTGTTGACAGTATTAATTGTACAAGGTATGGTTAGGTACTTGAAAGAAAAAAAGATCTCAATCTATTTAACATACTTATTAGGTGTTTTTTGTTGTTTGTTTTTTTAATGTCCACCACCATGCCTAGTGATGTGTTTTTATTTATTATATATAAAGTGTTCTGCCTGCATGTATCCCTGCTGGCCAGAAGAGGGCACCAGATCATATTACAGGTGGTTGTGAGCCACTATGTGGTTGCTGGGAATTGAACTCAGGACCTCTGGAACAGTAGGCAATGCTCTTAACTCTTGAGCCATCTCTTCAGCCCCTCTAATTAGATTCTGATATTCCTAATTTATGAAGAGGAAAATTTAGGTTCAGAGAGATAAATGGAATGTTGATGCAAGACAATAAAGATTTTTAGAAACAGTCTTGTAAACTTAGGAACATCATTTATCTGCATTCACACATAAGGAACTAGGCTGATTGAACAGCTTATTTTAATTACTTATTGACAACAAGTGACCATGTTGGAATTTAATTATGTTTCCTGAAACCATAATTTAAAGTACTTCCTGTTAGTCTTCACTTTTCTGATGCAGTTGGTACTTTGCAATAGATTTTCCTACTCCTGTCTACATTGAGTACTTAGTTATTTAAACTGATGGTGAGTTGAGCACTTATCAGTGTAAAGCTTAATCCCAGAGTATATGCAAGGGCTTTCCTTTGGTTTCATTCTCAACACATTTTATTATTATTAGAAGAAAATAGTTCTTTCTGAACCAAATTTAGATACAAAGGTTATCTTTGTGTGACTAACAACACAGTGGATTTTTCTCAGGAACTAATTAGTGAGAAATGAATTAGTATGAAAATGACAGGAAATGCCTGATAAAATTCAGGCAGTAATTCTGTCAGAATTTGGTCTACTCTAGTTTATGGGCATTTGTCAGGTTTGGCTCTTGAACTGTGCAAAAGAACAAATGTGAATCCTTCGTTCTATATCCTAATAGTCTAACAATATCCTTAAGAAATTTATAAGCAAAACAGGATGAAGATATTTCCATCACATTTCCCTGAATTCTCATTTCCAAAAATGACTTAAAGTTAGCCTTGCTTTTAGAAAATGTCTTTTAGGACTTTCTCTTTGGATTTCTAAAGCATTGGTACTCAAGAGCGAGGTATATGAGCCAATCTACAAGAAAAATACAAAAGCTGAAAGTAAGCACTTAGAAACTTCTAGAGCAGCTTGATTCTTCCCTTCATCAAAACATGATCTTTTACATTTGTGTTCACAACAGATGTTGAAAATATAGACACAAACACTATTCCTTCATGCTGAGAAGAAGTGACCATTCCAAACATGTAATTAGATTGTGGAAGTGTACACTAGTTTAAGAAACATGAAGGCTTTTAGTAGTTTTACTTTGTGAACTGTTTAAATCTTTTTGCATGTTTTTGGCCTTGTTATTTAACCATTGTCTCTAAATAGATGCTGCGAATGTAAACCTAGATGACTATAATATACATGTCATTGCAAGCGTATTCAAACAATGGCTTCGTGATTTGCCTAATCCACTTATGACCTTTGAACTCTATGAGGAATTTCTTCGAGCTATGGGTGAGCACAAGATTCTTGGGTTTAAAGGAGAGTCCTATACTTGATAAACAATTCATTGTTAAGTCTTATAGTAGTGTAGCCTTTATGGGTCCTAAATTAAGCTTGTGACAGTCAATTTAAAACTGCCAATGTGTACTGTTACCTATTCAAATGTTGACTTTTTATAGATACTTCGAAAAGTTTCTAAGTAAGCCATTTTGTTGCTTCTCAAAAAGTAACTGAAAACAGTAAAATATTTAGTAGGACATTTTAAGTTGGGTTAACATTCAGTGGTGATTCTAAGCAAGAACTATGTCTGAAGCTATGAAGCTAGCTGTCTGTTTTATACCAGATGGGCTCTGTGCTTAATATTATTATTTTATTTTGTTTTGTTTGGTTTTTCAAGACAAGGTTTCTCTTTGTAACTTTGGAGCCTGCCCTAGCATTTGCTCTATAGAACAGACTGACCTCAAACTCACAAGAGATCTGTCTGCCTCTGCCTCCCGAGTGCTGGGATTAAAGCCATGTGCTACTACCACCCAGCTGGGTTCTGTGCTTTAAATGTGTTGTATATTGGTATAGAAATATTTAGGACCTAAGAATGTATAACTATATGTAACAGTTGGTTAGTTTTAATGATGATGAGAAATAATGATGCACATATTAAGATACATGAGATGTTGATAAAATATGGGTTATATATTTTATTCTTGGAGAAGTCACTTACATGAGAAACCAGTGACCTGTAAGTTCCAGCTCCAAGGATCCATATCCAGACTGCTCTCCGTAACCCAACTGGAATCAAGAGAGCAAGCTGAGCTGGGGTCTGGGACCCCAGATCAGCCTACCACCTCACATCCACACCTGTGGCCATGCTCAAATGGGAGTGGTCAGTGTAACAGGTGTGAGCAGAATGGATAGCTCACTACAGTGAAACCAGTCTGTCACTTAATGGCTGAAATACTAGAATACCTGTGTCCTTGCTATCATCATTCTTACCATTTTTTAGGCCTTCAGGAGAGAAAGGAGACAATCCGTGGTGTGTACTCAGTAATTGATCAGCTCTCCCGAACTCATCTTAATACACTGGAACGCCTTATTTTTCATCTAGTTAGGTAACTTAACAGTCTCTTCTTGTCTCCCCCCCCCCCCAAGATAGGGTCTCACTATGAATCTCTGGCTATTTTGGAACTCACTCTGTAGATTGGTCTGGCCTCGAACTCAGAGATCTTCCTGTCTCAGACTCATAAGCACTGGGATTATGTGCCACTGTGCCTAGCCTCTCCCCCCCCCCCAGAGGAGGGGGATCAAGATTCTGATCAGTTAAAGAACATGAATATATAAAGTCAGTGCCTTGCCGGGGAATGTAGTTCAAAGGTAGAGTGCTTATCTAGCATGCACAGAGACCTTGGTTTGCTCCTTACCAATGTTTAAAAAACAACAGCCCCCCCACCCCAAATAAACACCTTTCTGCCTTTCTAAACTTTGTACCTTAAAGAGGGGGATAGGGTTCCTTCAAGCAGAAATTTGCTAAGCTGAGTGAATGTTGCATATAGCAGCTCCCACTTCATAGTGACATCAAGTAACTTAGCCATTTTGACACCTGAACTACAAAAGAGTTTGTACCTGTGGACATCTACTTTGTGGGAGTTGGGTTCAAATGTTACTCTGGAATTGACTGATTAGAGACTTCAGTAGTAGGTTTCTTTCTTTGTGTGTAAATATTAGAAGGGGTTAGGACTACAACCCTCTCTCTGATTAGGTGTGTGAGATGTTTGGAAATGCCTTAAAACTTCTACTCTAGGTGTTAGACGGCTCAGAGGTTAAGAGAAGAACATTGGCTGCTCTTCCAGAGAACTCGGGTTCAATTCCTAGCACTCTCATGGCAGCTCACAACTGTCTTTGTAACTCTAGTTCCAGGGGATCTGACACTGTCTCACAGACATACACGCAGGCAAAAAACTGTTGTACATAGAAATATGTAAATCATATATTAAAAAGACCCACAGCTTCAGCTCTGCAGACATGTTCATGATGTTGGCCTTAAACAGCTGGTCACAAACTTTCCCTGGTATGCTATATGTTGACCTATGACCCAGACTGTTTCAGGGAGTAATAAAAGTCCATTTTCTAGGTAGAGGGGATAAGTCTATGATCTCTTCCTTAAACTTAGGTAGGTATCTGCACAGTACTATGGGGTATACTGTTTTCTTTTCCATATCTTCTCATTATTATTTTATTTTTACCTCCTTTTCACCTGTGTTGGTTTTGCTTTATTTCTTAGGATTGCTCTACAGGAAGACACTAATCGAATGTCTGCTAATGCTCTGGCCATTGTATTTGCACCTTGCATTCTCCGTTGCCCTGACACTACTGACCCACTACAAAGTGTACAAGATATCAGTAAGACTACCACGTAAGGCCACCCACATTCACCTCTATAGGATCTTAGTTGGTGTAGTTCTTTTTGTCCAAATATTAAACACAGTGAATGATTTTATAAGCTCCATTGCCTTTAAGCAGATTCTTAGGTATTCTAAGGCTTGCTTCAATTTAGGATTACTTATAATTTGAAAATGGATTTCTCTTTTGTCAAGTTATTTATAGTTTATATCTCCTTGTAAAGCATGTAGTCTAATCACGATCTTATGACTCTGTCTCTTTGATTATAATACTTCAGTATTCCCACATTTCACCCTGACCCTTTTACTTAAGCCTTTTTTCTTTCTTTCTTTTTCTGAATCTGAGTGCAGTGGAACTTTTGGAATATTCAGGGGCTTGAATCCCATCCCCAGAGTTGTCTGATTTATTAATTGATCTGGGAATCTAGCCTGGGTGTTAGGATTTGTGATTATTTTCGGTTGGCTTCTAAAATGCAGACACAGTTGTTAGCCACCATTATGAATCTTTTGTTTGAGCTCATAAATAAAGGACACTTCCTTCACCTGTCAGATGTCTCGGGCACTCAGTTCAAAGTAGTCTAGGGATACCACACATCAGTCGATTTACTTCCACTTGTAACAGTCTTTCTTTCTTCCTATTTCAGCTGTGTGGAACTGATTGTTGTAGAACAAATGAATAAATATAAGGCTCGTCTCAAAGATATCAGTAGCCTGGAATTTGCTGAAAATAAAGCAAAGACCAGACTATCACTGATTCGTAGATCAATGGTAAGATGCAAAACATGGAACCAAGGTGAAGGGGGAGGGGCTTTGTGATTTTTTTTTTTTTGACTATTTGTGACATGGATAATGCACAGAAGGAACTTTTCAGAAGAAACATAGGTGCTATGAATATCTAATGATCTCTAAGTTATTTTTAGCTATATGTACAGAATATATACAGAATACATGCAATTAAATTTGTAGAATTTTAAAAAATATTTCAAATAAAAAGTTGTGTGACTTATGATCTTCCTATCTACCTGTCCATGCCATGAAAACTTAACTTTATCCTAACTTTTTCTCTACATCCTTCCATAATCTTTTCCTACTCTCAATCATAATCATTTTTGGTGGTCCTTCCAAGATTTCTGACAGTAGAGAACTTAATCATTTGGAATTGAATATAAACTTAAGTGCTTGTTCATTTAGGGATTTAGGGATTTGTTGTTGGGTTTTGAGATGAGCTAATAAGTGATAATTTATTTTCTTCATTTACTGACTTTTGTATTTAATGTCTTCTATTGTAACCAGTGACCTTTCTGTAGATAACTTCAGTTACCATTAACTAAGAATCAGTAGGATCCCAGTAAATAACTGATGCCTTAAAGTTTAACTTTTGTCTACTTGTTATCCCTCTATTCAGGTGTAAAACAACATTGTGCAGCAGGTACTTACTTCAGATGCCCAGAAAATCTCAAAACAGCAGCTTCTCATGTTTTACTAGGGCTCCCACTGCTTCTTCCATGTCATTATAATTTGTGTTTAGACTGGTGTTGAAATAACTCTACTTCTTCCTTTCCTATTTCAGCTTCCTTGCACAGAACACATGTTCAACAGAGGATAGGGTTAGTGGAAGAAATCTAAAAACAAGCTTACCCAAGCATTAAATGAAGCTCATTATCTTAGGATTCCCTTTACATGACCATAAGCAACTTGGCGTAGGGGAGTGTTATTTCTAGAGTTTGCAGTCCATTATTCCAGGAAGTTAGGGGAAAAGCCTGAAGGCAGAAACTGGGAAAAGGGCTGCTTACAGGCTAGCCCCTTGTGACTTGCTCAGCCTGCTCAGCAGGAGTGATACTGGCCACAATGAGCTGGACCCTCCCACATAATTTTCAATCTAGAGAATACACCACAGGCTTGCCCACAGGCCAGTCTGATGACATTTTTCTCAACAGAGATTCTATCTTTGAAAATGACTCTAGCTTGTGTCAAGTTGACATATAACTGGCTAGCATATTCATCATAGGATACGACCTTCACATCTCCCCAAGGCATTAAAAATAGAAATCCTATCTAAAAGTGAAATTTGGGTTGAGGCTTTACATTCTTGCCTTTAAGACGAGGTTGATCCCTGGCACTGCATATAAACAGAATACCTTTTCTGTATTAAGGATTTTAGCTCAGTATTAGGAGGTCATATTAGTACCTACCTAGGAAGGAAGGAAAGAGCTTCTTTACTGCAAAACTGTATTTCAAAGCAAGTGGAAAAGCTGTGCATCCCCTCTTCCCCAGTACTGCAGAGAATGGATATTCATTCCACTGAAAGGTTTAGCCTTCTCTTTTAATGAGGCAATGACATGTACATTCTAACCTTCTGCTTTCCTTTTCATGTCCTTCCTAATCCAGAAACCTGTACTAATTGCAGTTAGATTTATGAGCATTACCCGCAGTTCAGTCTCGGTATGTATTAATATTGCAATGTGTCATAGTCACTTCACATCATTGTGTCTGACTCATCCGGGAATTGTTCTACTCTGTCAGTCATTCGTGCCTGTCTGCCTTACATGTTCAAACCCAGTTCAGGGCCCACTTTTTGATCAGCCTTCACTTGCCTTTTTCTTAATCACTTTCTGTAGGTCCTTCACTTTTTCTATGAACAGTATTCATTTGAAATACACTGTTTTTCCTTGTTAGATAATCCTGCCTTAGAGTTTCTATTTTGGTTAAATCTTTAAAAGATGAGAATTGAAGATTTGAGCTTCTCAGATTCATTCTGTTGTATGAGCTATGTCCTAGAAAATCTACTTTATTATTTGAAATACCTATAGTGGTTTTCAGTATCTATCCTGAGTAATGCTTACGTATCTGTTTATAACTATGACTCTGATGTTATCTTCCAAGTGTAGAAATACGGCTCTTACCTACTTAAGTGTTTGTCAGACAGGGTTTTGTTGTTTCTGCCTCTCTTTATAAACAGTGTTTATGCAAAGGAGAAACAGAAGAGTAAAAAGATAAAATACAAAACTATGTGAGAACTAATTTCAAAATACTGTCTCTATGTACTCATTTTACTGGGAAGCATTAATTTGTTGACCTATAAGTACAGGTATCATTTACTAGTAACTAGTAACTGTGTAGAAACTGTCGATTCTACCATACCAAGCTTCCCTTTTCCACAGAATATCACTATTACATTTCTTTCACATGCTTCTGTCTCATTTAAGTGCAGTTTATATTAAAATTTCAGTCAGACATGGTACCCTGTATTCGTCTCACTTCTTTAGACTACAACTCCATCTGAGGAGTTGTATGGTAAACTTTCTTGCAGGGCAGACTCAACCTTTATCTAGAGAAGAATGAAACGATAAATAGAATTCTGCATGCTGTTCAGTGTTGTGTGGCAGTTCTTTTTGACTGTTTTTACACTGCTCTGTTAGTAGTCTAACTACAGATGAGTGGTAACTCCAGATTTACTCTCCTGACAGTCATATTGGACCTGTCATCTCTGTGTACAATGCCATTACCATTTAAGTCACTGATTCTCAATCTTCATAATGCTATGGCCCTTTAATAATCATTCCTCATATCCTATTGACCCCCCAACCGTAAAATTATTTTTGTTGCTACTTCATAACTGTAATTTTGTTACTGTTACGAATTTTAATGTAAATATTTTTGGAGATAGAGGTTTGCCAAGGGGTAATGACCCATAAGTTGAAAACTGCTGGTTTAAGATGGGACAGCATCTTCTGTCTAAATTCTTACTGATGGCATTGAGATTGTGTGTCAAACTTTGAGGGAAGTTATATGTCTTCTAAAATTCTAATATTTGCTTAGAAAGCTTAAAGTGTTATCAGTGACAAAAATTGTCACTTGAAATTAATAGGTTCCTTTCAAATAGGATCAAAACAAAGTCTGTACAACATACTTCTATGTGAATAATCATACTTTGTCAATTATCCCAGTGTTTGAAGATAAAAGCAGCTAAGTCATTCAGGTTGCTAAGCAGATACAACTAGTTATACTAGGGCAACCCTCAGCATATTGCAGAGGGAAGTGCTTTGGTGCACCTGTCATTTTATCATACATCAATAAAAATAGTGAATTTAACCCTTCAGGGTTAATAATTGTATGACTTTACTGATGGCATGAAACTGACTAACTTGTACTTGTGAATACATGGTCTTAAAGACTACGAAGACTAGTAATACAGTTCTGTACCACTGCCTCAATATGTAGAGGTGTCAACAGTGCGTGTCCACTCACTGTTAAGCTTTTATCTAATTAGTGTAAATGTCAGTAAGTGGAAAGGGCAAATAGCATTCTAGAACTATTACAAAAGCAATGTCCACATTGTACATTCTATGAGAATGCCTCCATACTCCTACTGAAAATTTGTGAACTATATTCAGAACCTGTTAGAGTGATTCTGAATACGTGCCTCAATTATGCTTGAGACCCTAGGTTCAATTCTCAGCTGAGAGAAAAGGAGAGGAAGGGAGAAGGAGAGAAAGGAAGGAGTGGAGAGACACTAGTGTACCACAGTACTCTGACTGGCTTACTGCACTACACAGAAAGTCTGAAGATATACGCAAACATATAGTGGTTATATTTAAAGTCTTTACTAACTCTCATTATGGGATGAGCCATAGTTACAGGTGTTGGGATACAACTTTTTGAATCAGCCTCAATACCTACTACAGTAGATAGCTCATATCTCTGTGTCTACAAAGAGTGGGCTTTATGCAAGACTACCATGCAAGATGCAAGGTTGGTAATCCTCTAGAAAAACTGTGGATACATGGCCTTTCCTTTCTAGGAAAGATGATCCCTCAGACAAAGTGAGAATTCAGTTCCTGATTTTGTGTCTCAATGAATGACAACAGTGATCCTTTACTTTCCCATTTGGGGTAAATTTTCTGTTAGGATTCTAAGATTTGTGCTTCCAGCTGTTTATGTCTACTTGTATCTGGATGCTGCACAGTTCTTCCTCTTGATATATTCAGCCCACAAACAAACCCCAGTTACATGTACTTTCTTTGAATCATTAGAAAGTATCTTAACTCCTCATGAAGGAAGTATCTTCCTGCATACTCAGAATCCATAGTCATCATTCTTTAACTTTGTACTGATTTACAAGATTGAATTTGTGTTCATCTGTTATGCTGTGCTATTCCTTCCTGTGTCCTTTTTTCATTACGAACCTTATAGCAAACTCTCTTCATAGGCCATAATCATTTTAGCACTATAGTATATTTTCTTTTCTTCTTATTACCTAACTTTAATCTTAAGAAAAAATAGTGATATTAGGTAAACTGGGAATAACTTTCAAAAGGTGTCTTGTCACTTAGAATCCTTCACATTAACACATTTGGACTCCAGTGTTTTTGCTAGTTTTGGAAACCAACTATATACTAGGCTTGTAGCATTCTAACCCAGGCCTATTAATCAGAGTTCTGTTTCTGACTCCCCCTCCTCCCCCCACTGTATACATCAGGCTGGCTTTGAACTTGCATTCCTCCTCCTTCAGTCGCCCAAGTGCAATAGAACCATAGGTACTGCCAATATAAGATGATCAAAATCAAAACAGGGTACCTAAAAACAGATCAGGCATTTAAAGATTGACTGCAGCAAATACTTACTGTTTCTTTGTGGTCTGTCCTTGAGCACAGTGCTGTTTTGGTTTTTGAGACACATACTGATGAAGTTGTATAACATGGATTATTTTCTGACATTCAGACAGCTTTATGTGTATAAGACTTATCCATGATGTGTTTAATTGTAACTCAGCTCACTCTTGTTGCAGTAACTTGTTCCATAATGTATATAACAGTTTATCCAGTGTACTGTTTATTGGCAGAATAGGTAACATGCACACATTTTTATTAGGGTAACGTATAAGGGTGAAATTATTAGGTCATGGGATATATCTTTAACATTTTCCAAAATGGCTGAAATATAATTAGCAGTGTACAGGAATTTCTGAAGGGTTCACCACCTCCCCAGTACTTGTATTGTCACATACTTTACTTTTAGCCATCATAATATACATGCATGCCACTTCTTAAATTTGGAGTTCTGTCCTGTGACTCTAATGTGCACAAGTAGGTTCAGTCTTCAAGATAACCTTATTTTGTGGCATGCTAAATGTGTTTTTATATTTTTCTATACTTGGGTTGTTTATCTCCTTTCTAATTCTTTCTGAATCCTGCCTAAATCCTTTAATCAGTTATTTCTGTTGTAAGCATTAAATTTTATGGTTTTTGTGTTTTAACTTTCTTAAAAGTGACTTTTGAGTTGTTGTTGGTGGGGCATGCCTTTAATCCTAGCACTTGGGGGGTAGAGGGATCTCTGAGTTTGAGGCCAGACTGGTCTACAGACAGAGTTCAAGGACAGCCAGGGCTACATGGAGAAACCCTGCCTCAAAAAACGAAGTAAGTGTCTTTCGAGCCGGGCATGGTGGTGCCGGGCAAGCAACCCCAGCACTTAAGAGGTAGCAATTGGATGATCGCCAGTTGAAGCCTAGTCTTGCTTTCATAACAAGTCTTTGACTCAAAAAATAAATTGTCTTGATGGACAGAGGTTAATTTTAGTGTAATCTAGTTTTATTAGTACTTTGGAAGTATGCTTAATTTTTCATATATATGAGGAATAGGTGTGTGACCCATGTGTATAGAGGACAGAAGACTTTGGGAAGTCCATTATCTCCTTGTACCTTATTTTGAAGCCAGGTCTTTTCCTGTTTCCGTCATGCTGCTTACTTTAGACTGGATTCCTAAACATCTTGTCTCTTCCTCTTACCTCACCACAGGAACACTAGGATTCTAGATCCAAGCCACTGCATCTGGGTTTTTAATGTGGGTTTGAGAAATCAAACTCAAGTTGTCAACCTTGTGTAGCAAGTGCTTTTGCCCACTGAGTCACCTCATTGGCTGGTTTACTTCAGCTTTCTAATAAATTAGTTTTAAAAAGTCATCCTATCTTCTTCAGTTTTGGCTGTTTGTGATTCATATTGTTATATAAAGTATGAAGTCACCTTCACAAAATCCTTGGGATTTTTTTTTTTTTTTTTGAGATGGCACTATACATGCAAATTCCTTTTTTTAAGAGATTTGCTGTTTCAGTGACATTGATTTTCCCATCCATGAATAGGATCTTTCCACGTATATCATAAGTTCTCTTAAGTGTTTTATTCAACTTTAGAGTGACAAGAGCTAAAATTATGAAGAAGATGTAACATTTTCAAATTTGTTTTTTGTTTATATCTATATATCTAAAGCTATTTCTTAATGGCTTCAAACGATTTGAATAAAGTATCAACAAAAATAAAGACATAGACAAAGCTATAGTCAGCACAGCAGTAGTCAGAGATTAAGTATATATACCATTAGGAATCTAGCAGATACATTCTTCTACAGAATTAAAGTGGGCTACATCCCAATTTATTTGTTTACTTGTCTACTTATGTGAGTCAGGGCCTGAAACTCATTGTGTATTATGTAGACTAGGCTGGCCCAAGATCCACCTGTCTCTGCCTCCCCCATGCTGAGGGATTAAAGGTGTGTGCCATTAAGGGGAGGGTATTCTAAGACAATTTTATACATAATCACAGGAGCAAAAAAAAAAAATCTTGATGCATTATAAACTGAACTGAGCAATACATCAGTGATGGTTTAACATCAAAAAAAAAAAAAAAAAAATTTACAGTCCCTAAGCTGTCCTAGAACTTGCTCTGTAGACCAAAACAGGCTGCCCTCAAAATCACAGAGATTCTCCTGTCTCTGCCTTTCAAGTACTGGAGTGCTGGTATTAAGGAGTACATGACGACTTGCAGCTTTTCATTCTTTTGTTTTTTGGTTTTTTTTTGTTTTGTTTTGTTTTGTTTGTCTTGGAACTTGCTTGTAGACCAGGCTAGCCTTGAACACTCTGAGATTCTGGTCTGGAATGCATATATTCTAGGATAGCTTCAGACTCGGGGCCTCCTAAGTGCTAGGATTATAGATGAGCCACCACACTCAGCTGCTTTCAACCTTTTTGAATATTTTATATTTTATATGTAGCCCTTAAATATTATGTTTCTGACAATTTTCCAGTTTTAACAGGAGCATATCTGTTTTTTAAAAAATTATGTGTATAAGTATTTTGCGTGCATGTATGTATGTGTACCACAGGCATGTGTGGTATCTGAGGAAGCCAGAAGGTGTCTGATGCCCTAGAACTAGAGTTACAATGTTTATAAGCCACCATATGGATGCTGAAACTGTGAACCCAGGTCTTCCTGGAGAGCAGCCAGTGCTCTTAACCACTGAGCGTATCTCCAACCCCCATGTTTATATTTTAAATCTGTTAAATCTGCTGGTTTGTTTGTTTTTCATAATGTGTTCCCTTTTCCTTTCTGGCCTCCTTTGTTCTTTTTTTTTTTTTTTTTTTTTTTTTGCTTCCTCCTTAATATTATCCCATTTTTCATTCTGCTAGAGGTTTTATACTCCTTTAGCCTAAAGATCACATCATTAACCTGTTCCCTTTCAATGTTTTTATCTTTTTCCTAGATAATGTGCAAGGGCTTTAATGTGTTAGTTATTGTCTGACTCAGTTGCCATTAGCAGAGTTTTTCTTTCTTTTTTTGCTATTTGTAGATTTTTAAATCAAAACATTTTGTTTTAGGCGGTCTGTACGTTGTCATTGTGTTTTTTCATTCCTGAATCTCTAACTTTTGGGCATTTCTTTCCTACCTTTGAGAACTTTTCTTTAAATTTAGGTCTGCTTGGATGAAATTTTCCTTGTCTTTTCTTTCTCTATTTTTTTCTTTCTCTACTTTATTCCTGAAGATTTTTGCTCAATTCTAGATTAGTGGTAACTTGTTCTTCTCATAGCCTAAATATTTTTTTATTTTTTTGCAAGTGTGTGTTTGTTTGTGTGTGTTTGCTTTTCATATTCGGCGTATTGTTTTCTTCCATTACTTCTGTGGAGCTTAGAATCTAATTATTGCTATTTTTGGAGAGAATTTGTTTTTGTTTGTTTTCTGACTGCTTTTAAGATTTTTTTTCTTGACTTAGGTTTTTAGTAATGTTTTTATATACAGACCTTGAAATTTTTGTCCTCCTTTGAAGACATATATTGACTTTTAAACAGTCATTTAAATCAATCATTAATATCATCATATGATTTTTTTAATGTTTTATGACTTAGCATATCAATGTCTAGTATCCCTTCACCTCATATTCACCTAGTATTTAAACATACAGTGCATCTTTTTTTTTTTTTACTTTTACTATCATCTATGAAATTTTGCTTTTGTGTTGGTTTCTCCTGGTTTCATTATTTTTCTTAAGACCTAATTTCCATTCTTCTTAATTCAATTATGTTTTTACTTTGTCCTTATATCCCACAATCCTTGAGAGCTTTTGTTTTCTGTTTGTTTTTAACTAGTTTTCATTTGCATTGTCTTATCTCCTTTTATTCCAGGTTACTTTTGATTTGAAAAATGATTTGTAGAAAGTATTTTGAGGCCTGGGATGACATTGCTTACATAATCTGATTTTTTGCTAGATCCTTGGGCACTAGCAGTTACATCATTTTCCTTCAGTCTTAGAAGTTTAAAATTTTTGTACCATTCAGATGACTTGAAGCTAGGCTATCATGTCCTGTAAGAACTATGATTATTTCAATTTACCTTTCTGTCTAGAATACAAACCTTGGTGATCCCAGTATTAGGCATAAAGGTTTTATCGGGCCGCAACTCATACCCTTTTATTCCGTACTTCAGGGGTTGGGAAGCTTTATCTCTGAAGGATTATGGAGTAAGTAATTTTAGATTTTGTAAGCCTTCTCTGCCACTATTGAACAAAACAGCTACAGATGATTCATTAATAATAATGAGTTTATTCTGATAAAGATTTGTAAACATGTATATAGGCTAGGTGTAGCTCCAGACTGTTGCTGAACTATATTATAGCTGCCAACTATAGTATGTTCAAAGCTCTGCTCAGATTCTGTTGTCTCTATGAAACAGCAAATCACCAGTAAGTACTGGGCCTCCCCTCTCTCCTGGTCCCCAGCTATTCAGTATCTTCAAGTGTGTGTTTGTTTTTATGTTTATCTAGTCATTTTTGGCAGGAGATTCAATCTCTTAAACCTAAGCAGCTATTACCAGAAACTAAAGTCATAAGTAAGTTAACAAATTTAAAACAATAATGAGATTTTTCCCTCTCTTGTGTTAAAAATAGAAAATTCTTGAGAAAACATATATCTCTTGTGATGTTTTTCCCTCTAGAACTTGAGTTTCAGAACATTTTTTTTTTTTTGAGATTGTCTTTATAAGGTTAAAGCTGTTAAGCATTGTCAGAACACACTGCAAGCATGTTGAAAACAACATGCATCTTCAGTGATAGTGTAGCAGCCACTGTGGCTCTGAAGCACCTGAAATGTGGCTCCTGTGACCACATAACTCAATTTTAAGTTTTAAGGCTTGAAGCTATTTAGTGCACAGCTTCAATTAAAAGAAGAATCTCATCTCTCAGCATGACGGTTCTTAACACCTAGGGGTGGAAAGGTGTGTCCACGTTTCAGTGTTCTTGATAGAATTGTTTTAACCTAATTTGTTGGATTTGATATTTTACTAATTATCCTATGCCTGTCTGATCCTATCATGTACAGTCACACTTGTTCAAAGACACTTGTTCAAAGTGATCAACATAAAACTGACACAATTAATTTACTTCCTAAAATGATTTTTCTCTGCAGGGAAAGGGGCGTATACATCGAGGAAACTATCCAAGTCCATCCTCTCCTGTTATAGTTCGGTTGCCTTCCATGTCTGATGTCCCTGAAGAGACCATGACTAGTGAAACAGCCATGGAGACCGACATCACAGAACAGCAGCAAGCAGCAATGCAGCAGGAGGAAAAAGTGCTGACTGAGCAGATTGAGAACCTACAGAAGGAGAAGTAAGTGTCCAGAGAAAAGGAAATACCAGTTGTCTTTTGTTAACTTCCTTCTACCCTTTAGTTTTCCTTATTCATTAATTATCTCCTTTGTCAAGCACTATGTCAGGTAGTCAAAGGGATGTAGAGTTTTCAGAGACTTGTTGCTTGTATTCTAGGTAAGTGTGAAAATTCTTACCTCAGGAAAGGTAATTCCATGAAGTATGAATCTTGATGCTGAGCAGTGTGAATAGGAGAGTGTGTACATACACAGTGTATGCTGTCTCAGACCATGTTCAACAGATATGACAGTGGAGAGCCAAGATGAGGTATTAGGTCAGGACCAGCCTGCATAAACAGATGTGTTTTGGAAAAGGAAGAGGAAGAGCCCCTTGGCTAAGACAAAGTGCTCTTCAAGCATAGGCATGAGTTGCAGTAATAAAGGAATAATAACTTAAGTGTTGTTATTTAAAAAGTCAGTGTGACCATGGGCCCAACAACTAGACAAAACAAGACAGCACCTCTCATGGGTTCCGGGGTACTGCGTAAAGGTTCTCCCTGAAGGCACTATTTACTAGTTCTGATTGACCAATTACTCTTTTAAGAAATCATAAAGGTTTCCTTTGGTCCCTATAGTTCACCTCTTAGGTCTAAGAACTTGATTCATGAAGAATCAAGGAACTTTAATGTCAGGAATTTAGGGCAACTGAAAAGCTGTGGAAATACTGAGGCAGTAGTTACTAACCAAGGACTGAAAAGATGACCCACCTTAGCTCTGGTAAACATTGTATTGGATGTCTAGAGGAATAACTAGGTTAGGAAAGAGAAAGTGCAGAAATGTGAGGATAAATCTCAAACATGTGACTGTACATGGAAGTAGTGAGTTACTGGCAGGGCTGTGCTTAAAAAGATGGTCTGTCCCCCTGAACATGGGTCTCAGTTAGAAGGCCTGGGCAATCTAAGGGACCTCTGACAGTGGAACCAGGATGTATCTCTGGTGCATGAAAGGACTTTGAGAGCATATTCCCCATGGATGGATACTCCCTTAATCTAGAGGCAGAAGGGAGGGCCTAGTCCCTACTCCAAATGACTTGTCAGATTTTGTTGATCCCACATGGAAGGCATCTCCCTCCCTGTGGAGTGGGGGAGGGGAGGGGAGGGAGGGAGAGGGAACTGGGATCGGTATGTAAAATAAGAAAAAAATAATAAAAGAAAAAAAGAGATGGTCTGTGGATTTTAGGCTATTTAAAGTAGCAGAAAGGCTAAGAAGGGTCTGACAGGAGGAGACTTCATTGATTTAAAGAGGAGAAAAAATTACATTCAGAGGTGGCTTATTACCAGGAATTAACAAGCTGTATGATTTGTTAATTGGAGAAAGTCAATAATGCAGAGGGGAAAAGTTGCAGACATAAAAATATATTTTGGTACTAGGATTTTGAAGTGAGTTTTTCTAAAAGTACTAATTGAAATAAATCAAGGTGTTGCTAGGCCCCTAGTAGGAAAATTCTTATTAACTATAAAAGGAAGGGACATTACTGAAATACGGGTGCATGATCCTGATGAATTAGAGTATACTGTAGCCAGAGATAAAGTAAGCTTCACAGGCAGAAAAGTTCAATGTTTTACTTATCCAAACACCTTGATGTGATCAAGGTAGAAGATAAAACCTGTAGTTAGTATAGCTTCAGTTTGTCGAAAATAGTGTTAAGACCCAGAAAGAATTTTGGAAAAGATCTAGTGTGTTTTCTGGATGAAGAGGTGAAGGTCGAGAGAGAGAAGAGTACTTGCTGATATATGTATCATGAATGAATTTAAAATATGGAACTCTTAGTTTTCAATCCAGAGTTCGTCTCAAAATATCCGTTACAACAACCTGCCTCAGCCTATCTATCCCAGCCCCACTGTTACTTGTAGATTTGCTGTCACCTTGTACTTTCATCCACCTGTTGATTTGCATCACCTTGGTGGTACAATAAGAAGTGTTTTTGTTATTTATCTTATTTGTTTTCATGGAAAGTCTTTCTGTCAACTTTCTTATGCTTTCTATCATGTTAATGCATTTGTTGATTGTATCTCGTAGGGAAGAACTAACATTTGAGATGCTTGTATTGGAACCTCGTGCCTCTGATGATGAAACCCTTGAGTCTGAGGCTTCTATTGGGACTGCTGACAGTTCAGAAAATTTGAATATGGATTCTGAAGGTACCATGTTTGAGATATATGATAACTGAATATATTATACTAGAGACACAATTTGTTTTGTAAAGAAGGAATAAGAATTCCTAAGGTGGACTGGAGGGATGGTTCAGTGGTTTGGAACACTCACTGGATGCTCTTTAGAAGATTTGGGTTCAATTCCCAGGACCCGCTTGGTAGCTTATTACTGTCTGTAACTCCAGTCCCATGAAATCTGATGCCCTTTTCTGGCCTCTGAGGGTACCAGGCACTTGGTGCACATACATATGTGCAAGCAAAGTATGAACACACATAAAAATGTACAAAAACAATTTAATGGTTTAAAAGAAAAACAATCCCCAAGCTGGGCGTGATACTGCACATTTTTAGCTTCTGCACTCAGGAGGCAGAGGCAAGTGGAGTTCAAGACCATCCTGGTCTACAAACTGGGTTTCAGGACAGCCAGAGCTATTACAGAGACCCTGTCTTATAAAAGCCAAACAAAACAAACACAAAATTGCCATACTAAGTAGAGTCTGTTACAGATGCACCGACCTCACATGGAAAGGTGACAGATTCCTAAGGAATTATGGGTCTTTGTTATGCTTCCTCATAATTGTTCAATAGACTCGTAAATGGTCAGTGTAATGCAGTTGATAATTTAATTTTGGTGACTTACCATGGGGGGGGGGGTCAGTAATCATGGTTCATGGCCATTTCTTAAGAATGAGTGCCAAAACTGTGCCCCTGCTGTGAGACAGAACTGTCGTACCAAAGGAGGTATTTAACTGGGTGGTGTGTTTCAGGGACACAGAGCTTTGGAATAATAGTGAGGTAGTGAACTAGCCTAGGTCTCTGCTGGCCTCATACTCAAACATACCAACTTGCCTGAGACTTATTATGAAATATTTGTGGAACTTGATAGAGAGGGTTTTTCTGTTTGTTTGCAGACAAGGTCTCACTCTGTAGCTTCTTGGCTGGCCTGGAACTCCTGTAGACCAGGCAGGCCTCAAACTCACAGAGATCTATCTGTCTCTGCTTTCAAGCTCTGGGATTAAAGGTATGCACCACCAGGCCCAATCCAAGAGAGCTGTTAATGATTCTTTCATGAGTGTGTGTTTGTGTGCTTTTAATGATTTTGCACAAAGTAGATCAGCTAGACCCTCCCAACTTTGACCCATTCATTTTACAGTATACTGGCTTATACTTATTACTTGAGGTTTCTTTAAGAGTCACTGTAATGTACAACTTTGTCTTCTGTGTTTACATTAGAGAGAAGCTTAGCTATTAGCTCCCTGAAAGTAGCTGCCAAGTCTGAGCCTTCAAGCAAGTTGCGAAAGCAGCTAAGAAAGCAGCCAGACTCTGTGGACTCAGTCAACTCCTCAGTTTCTTCATGTTTATCTAACACTACATCATCTCATGGCACTAGAAAGCGATTTCAGATTTACTCCAAGTCTCCATTTTACCGAGCTGCCTCAGCTTGTGAGGCCCTGGGAACGGAAGGACCACTAGGCCAAGCCAAATCCCTGGAAGACAGGCCTCAGTTCATCAGCAGAGGAACCTTCAACCCTGAAAAGGGCAAACAAAAACTAAAGAATGTGAAAAATTCACCTCAGAAAACCAAAGAGACCCCAGAAGGGACAGTCACATCTGGCCGAAAGAAAACTGTGGACTCAGATAGCAGCTCTGCACAGCAGCTACCACTCTTTGGAAATAATGAGTTTATGGTCTGAATGACAGATTCATCCCTACGTGGCTAGAGTGGTAAACACATCTCATCACTTTGGGGCCTCTTCTCATCACTTTGTCTATAACAGTCAGTCCTAATGGTCCTGCCTCTTGTTTGAGCAGATTGTATGCTGGATTGCTGGGCTTCCTGCAGAAGTGGCCTCTTTGAAGCTTGCTAGGGATGGGCTAGCTGTGCCTTGGCTGCTGTATTTGGTTTGAGATTCCACTAAACAAAGCCACCTCTAGGACCTGGGGGATTTTGGCCAACAGTAGTTGCCTCTCCCTCATTTACCCTTCCCTTTGCACAGATACTTGTTAAGCTAGGAGGCTGATGTGATTTTGAGGAATGCTCTGATTTCTAGCATTTGAAGAAAATAGACAAACTTCTCTTAAACATGAAAGCAAAAACTTTTGAATTTGTATTGGGATAGTTTTAGGAGCTGTGGTAGAATATAATTTTCCCCAAAGATTTATGAGCAAAAGGCCAAGCCCTCTATTTTAAATTTAATTTTAAAATACTCCATGTTATATTTGGAAACATAAACTATGATTTCCATTAAGCCATCAGAGCATGTCTCAATTATATCTTGTCATACAGTGAAGAGAACATGCTTTGTGTTTTTTGTTGATGTTTGATAGCATAATAATCAGTGCTGGTTTAACTCCTGGTTAATTCCTGCCAAATTTATTGCATGGGATAAAGTTCTGGTAGCCATTCTGTCCTGATACATACACCCTTGTTATCAGATTAGATTCCTCTACTCTTTTGTTTGTTTTCTATGTCACAGACACATTTAGGTAACTCCTAAATGTGAAGGCTTCATCCTGATTGATCCAGGCTTTTGTTATTATATAGACGAAAGACGAAACTGAAGACTGTATCCGAGCCTATTCTGCTGGTAGAATACCACCATAGACTCAAGACAAATAATGTGACCATGTAATCACTTTGCTACAAGTACTCACATACAACTTTGCATGAGTGTTATAGAAAGCTGCCAAAAGAAATTTAGAAAGTTTTAAAATGATCTATTTAACTTTTATCTTTTTTCTCAAACAATGATCTATTTAACTTTTATCTTTTTTCTCAAACCATCAGTATTAGATGAAAAAAAAAATAAATCAAGGACTACTTGAAGCTATTTTTGTTAATATACTTGTTCCTGAAGTTTATTGTAAATACACATGTATAGTATGCCTAGTTCTTTTTAACTTTGTGCTCCCCCTTCTTCACATGGAGTTTCTTCCTACAGATGAGAGGCCATTGGACAGGTGGTGAGAACCATTCACCCCTGGGTTTTAGGAAAAGTAAGGGCATCGTTTTCATCACTGGTAGTCTCCATGTACCTAAGTTATAATGTCTGAAACATCATGTACTAGCAGTTGTTGGAATAGAAATCTGTTTTTGCTATTTATAATGTATGTGAAATGAAACATGATACCCTTTCTTAAGTATGTGAAAATGTTTATTTTTAAAGTCACTACATTTTGTCTAACTACCATATGCACTGTTACAAAAGAGCCTTTACCACCTATGACCTGAATTTTGGTTTTCTTCATTTTCTTTGGTTTGAAGTTATGGGAATAGTAAGTCTCTTGTTAAGGCAGGGTCTCTCCTCTTACACAACACTGAACCTCATGCCACTGCTTCAGTGGTCAATGGCTGGCTCTAGAGATGAGACTTGTAGCATCATTCTGCACAGCAGCTCATGGTAGCAGGAGTCTTCCCTCTCCCTGGTATAAGTTCAACATTGAGGCACATGAAGGAAGCTGAAAATCCCCCCAGTGATGATGGTCAATCAGTAAATGTTAAGGTGTATTTCCCAGAAGCATTAACCCTAAAAATGTTAGATGCTGTCCTGAAGGAACCTTGCATGGCTGTGTCAAGGTGGGGTACTACTTTTGGCCTTGCTTACTATACAGTCTGTTTTAGTATTAAGGAGAGCAGCTACTGCTGGGTGTTAAACTGTTGCTCTCCACTTGGGTCAAAATGTTACTTAAATATTTTCTTGTTTTAAGATGTTGAACAATTTCCTTTATTTTGGAGGAATGGCCTGGGGGAATCAGCACTTGACATACATTCTCCCACCTAAATTTTTCAGTTTAATTTTTTGTTTTGTTTTTCTATAAGGTAAATTTGGGGCTGAGAAAAAACTACCTACAATTTGTAGGAACTAGATAACTGATATTAAAAGACTTTATAATTTTCCTCAGGGACCTAAAACCTGAATTTGAATAAAGTTAAATAAAAACTTTTTCAGTTGTTAGATTTGTGGATTTCTAATCATTTAACATTAAAGCCGCCAGGATGGGGTGGGGGAAAATCCACACAATCCTAAGAATGTCTCAGAAAGTGTAGGCCCTCCATGGAGGAGAAGAATGCTATTGTTGTGGGTCAGCAGGCACTATTGGTCTGACAGAGATGAAGCCATAAGTCAGAACAGTCAGAACCAAATGTTCTACTCCCATCAGTTCTTATCCGGGCCTCTGCATCACCACACAGTGACACTGTATTGCAGTCACTCATGATACAGTCCACATCAGGGTCACAGTTCTGTTGCTTCTGCCTCGCTGCTTTCCTTCACTCTCAAAATGCATCTAAAGAATCTCCGTGGCAGCAACACAGTGATTCCCAACCATGTGGAACCTGTGCTCCAAACTTCAGAGCATTTTAGTTTTATCTCATATTTCTAGCCCTCAATAACATCTACACTTTCTAGTCATTCATTAATATTCATCTGTAGCTGTGTATCATAGAAAATGTAGCAGAAGCAAATTCATTCTGCATCATAGATAGAAGCAAATTAAAGCAAATAGAGGCAGGATTCAGGGAGGCAACATGCATAGTTTGCACATAATTTGTACTTCCTGTCATTTAGAAATATATGACCACGCTGGGCTTCTGAAACATAAAGGGAGATATGACCCTCTTTCTCTGAGTGTTGTTAGAGAGACAGAAAGCTGTAAGTTCAGGGTACAGATCAGTAGGACCAACTCTCAGGCTTTGGGAATCTGCTGTCATTCTTACTTGCAAAGGGTATGAAGAAAAAATTCTGTGTTCCCCAGTCAAAGACAGGGTCACAGAGGTGTGCTGACATGAGATGATCCAGGGAGGGTGTATTGTCCCACCTCTATGCCTGTGACCTGTGTGCTTTCAACTGTAACTAATAAGCCAGAGAGAAGGAAGAATTCTCAGGAGATGTATGAAGTTGAGTTTTACAAAGAAGTTGTCCACATGGCTTTCTCACTCACTCTTAAGTCTTGGTGGGGAATGGCCCTGCACGCTTCTGTATTGAACGGTATGTCATATGCACCTACACACTTGTGATAACTCCCCAGCACTGTGCCCCAACACCATGCTGGCCTTAGTAGTAAAAATTTTTAGGTTTTTGTAGGAGACTCAACTTTCTGTGTCCCTAGGATACTTGAGACCACATTTTGCTGGAATATTCCCACACTTGATTTGGTGTTAAATGGGTACTCTCCTGTGTATTAGATCTTTGATTTCTTGGTTTAAACTTCAAAAAAACTCTACCAATGGGTTTCTCCTTGTTACCCATCCATTCTTAATGCCTATTTATCAGCCCTGTTAGGTCATCTAAAAGTTGCACCTCTTGAACAAAGTATTTGTATTTACTATGGGAAAGGTGTGGACTACAGATTAGTATTATATTATTTTAATGGATTTAAAGTAATTTATAAGTATGGTGAGTGTAAATTTTTAAAACACTGTATTATAAAAGGACATATCCTGTGAAATATGCCACTTTACTGTTTAAGAATTCTATCAGAATGACTTATCTCATTCACAGAACTGATTACATTCCTGATGCAATCAGCAGCACTTTGTAATTTCTTTTTTTTTTTTTTTTCTTTTTTTTTTTTTTTTTTTTGAGGGGGCAAGACATTTGTATGAAGTGCAGTTTGCGTCACTCAAAATAGCACTGTATGGCTACACAAAAGCAGCTTGCTGAACAAATCACTCCATGGCTCATTAAAGAACAAAACTTCCAGAAGTACAATATGTGTGGTTTGTTTTCTGACTCTCAATCAGATTCATAACCCAAAGGAACAACACTGATTTCTTACACTGATAAGATTAAAGGAAAGGACTCAGTTCCCAATTGAAAAGTACAGAAGTGGCCACTGTTAGAACTCAACTGAATTCAAAGGAATAGCAAGCCAAGGTACTGATCAGCTGGCTGTCAAGATAGTTTAGAGGGAATACCAAGATGGAAGACTAGAAGCACCTAACACTCAGCTTAAAAACCCAAACAACAAATGTATAGGTGCATTTTGATGTGAGCAATAGTTAAGAACATCAGAACCAGCCAGGCAGTGATGTTGCACGCCTTTAATCCCAGCAGAGGCAGATGGATCTCTGTTAGTTCAAGGCCAGCCTGATCTACAGAGTGAGTTCCAGGACAGCCAGGACTGTTATACAAAGAAACCCTGTCACAAAAAAAAGCAAACAACAACAAAAGAACATCAGAACCTTGTGAGATTTGGAGACCTGGAACAAAGTCATAAGAGAAAATACCCTGGCACCTGCAGCCTGGCCCCATAATGGGGAGGGAAAGCTGATCCTTTATAGAGATATAGATGAGAAAAATAGTCTCAGGTCACAAAGCTAGTGTGGATGCTGACAATCCAGCTACTGGAAGGTTTCATAATCCACACTGGCTTGCTGTCTTAATTAGATAAGTAATCTAAAGTCTACACAGCAGTCTTGTTTGAAAATGATTTTTATATCATCTCCCTGTGAACCCTCCATGCTGTAGGCCAGGAGCTACTTAAAAAGAGAACTTTTGTTTGAATCTGGATGGCTCCAGAGATCAGAAAACCCTACCTGTTACTATCTGAGAACCCACAGATATCATACTGCAGTAGCTCATCAACTAGCTATCTTGTAATTGAGTCAAACATGCTGGGTAGTCTGCACTGTGGGTACATATTACAACAGGACAAGGAGTAGAGAGTGTTACCTATAGTGTCATGAGTAACTGATTTCCAGGACAGGGGAGCATATTGTTTTATTTGAACATGGCTAGGCAGGAAGACCCTTTAGTGGTGATAGGCCTGAGTTCTAGAGGCTCACAAGCCAGGCTTCTAAATTTAAATATTTAGCTCTTTAAGTCTTGAGAACTACTAGGAACTTAGGGTTCTAAACCTTCAAATCTGGAGGCTCACAGCTTTGGCTGCTCAGGGCAGAAGCTCACTGCTCTGGGCTTAAGAGAAGCAACACCTAGTGGCTGGAATTCTAGCTAGCTAGCTATGGAACACTTGGCTCTTGAATCCTCATCTCTCTCCAAACTCTAGTAAGGGAGATGTGCAGTTTTTGCAGACCCAGCTCCCATATTAAAGCCTCCTCTTCCATAGTCATAGCTTCTCTACCTTCAGTACCTCTACCATACTTTATAGTCAGCTTCTGCTCTCTGGAATTGTTAGCCCACTCTTAATATCATAGCTCTGAGTTTTCTGAGGTATCAGCTCCTGATACTCTGGTACTCTTCAACTACCTTCTCACTGTGCCACCAGGTTTGTCTGTTCTCCATGCTACATGTAGGCAAAAGACCATAAGATACCTTTACCAGGGCCTAATGATGCAACATCAGGAAGTAGTGCACAGGGGAGAATGAGCTTCCCAGGTCAGCCCAAGTGAAGAATAGCCTGCTTATACATCAAGAAGAGAGGTGTGGAATGCTTATGCACAGATTATAATTTCACCAATCACAGCTCTGCATGTGCATAGATTCTAGCCTCACTGCATGAATCACACATGTTTTGTTGAACCACTGGAATGCTTAGCCATTTCTTCACATTCCAGCCCTGAGCTTTCTGAGAGTATCAGAGCTCTCAGCTCCTGGTGACTCTGGAACTCCAGCCACTTCCCCCAGTCCTGAGTAAGAACCACTGCAAGGTGAGCAGGATCATCTAAAGTTCACAAAGACTGGTTTTGCCTAGAATTGACACCTTGTACACCTTGTACAGTGAGCATATGTTGCCTAGAGCCAGGCCTCCCAATGACCGGTAGTGATGTGGTTACAGTGATCCTAGCAACTGCTAGGATCTGAGCAACTGAGTTCAAACAGGCAGACTCCCCAGCTTGTCAGAGTTTGGCTTGCTAAAGGGCTGCCTGGGGGTTGGCAAGATGTTCGGTGGGTAAAGGCACTTGCAGCCACAGCTGATGGACCCCTATGGTGAAAAGAAGTTCACTCCCAAAAGTTGTCCTCTCATCTCCACAAACACACTGACATGTGCACCTGTACATGCATATAAACATTTGAGTCAATCAGTGACATAGTTCTAGTACTAGATCCCAAAGAAACAGGAATGTATGGATTGGTTTTAAAGCTCAGTGAAACACAAACATTTAAATAAGCACAGAAGACAATGAAGGATATGAATGAGATAATTCAGCAAAGAGAATTTTAAAAAAAAAATCAAATCTTAGGAGAGAGGCATCCATCCATAATATATCAAATGAAAAATTTGGTTGAAAGCCTCAAGAATAGATTAGATTGGGTGGAAGACAAAAAAATGTATAAGCTGGAAACAGGTCTTTTAAAATAATTCATTCAGGCCAAAAAAAAAAAAAAGGAAGAAAAGAAAAAGAAAAAGCACACAATTTATAGCATGCCATTAAGTCTACAAGTATCCATGAATCATCAAAGGCAAGGGTTAGCAGTATGGAGAAACTTTCCAATGAAATAATAGTGGACAGCTTTCCTAATGGTGGGAAAGATGTGGCCATCCATGTGCAAGAGGCTTACAGACATGACCAGAAAAGATCTTCATCATAATATACAACTGTCAAAAGTATAAGGATTTTAGTCTGTACCAAGAAACATCTAAGTTCCAGCAGAAACACTACAGGCTACAAGGAAATGGAATGTCACTTTCCATATTCTAAAAGAAAATAATTGCCAATCAAGTTTATTATACCGAGGAAGTCTATGCTCCAGAAGTAAAGATCTAAGATAAGCAGAAACTGGGGGAATTCATGACTTCAGGACCAGCCTTACAAAAGATGCTTAAGGAAGTACTGCCACTATGACAGCATGTGAAAATGGGAATTCCACTAGAAAAATAGACATACAAAAATAGAATCAGATTATCAAAATATACAGCAAACAAACTACAGAGATGAATAAGAGATGAGGAGAAACAATATTGACAATAAGTAGAAAAATCAAGACAGGTACAAGCTCCTATACTTCAATAATGACCTTGAATATAAATGGACTAAATTATCCAATCAAAAGCTATAGTCTGACTGGATGAATTTTTTAAAGCTAGATATTAGGATACACACCTCTAATCCCAGCAGTCATTTGGCCGAGGCAAAAGGATCACCATGACTTTGAGGCCACCCTGGGCTATGTAGTGGATGCCAGATCAGACAAGATCCTGTCTCAAAAACAAAATAAGAATCAAAAATATTCTATGTATAAGAAACTCAGCTCACCAGTAAAGACACATAAAAGCCTGGAAATGAAAAGCTGGAAAATAATATTTCAAGCAAATGGAATCCTAAAGCAAGCAGTAGTTGTTGCACTTCCATCTAAGAAACTAGACTAAGTGGGGGAGGATGTCAAAAGAGACAAAAAAAAAAAAAAAAAAGTCCCTAAATAATGACCACCTGATCAATTCATCACAAAGACATGCTTCTGGGCTGGAGAGATGGCTCTATAGTTAAGAGTGCTTGCTGTACAAGCAAGAAGACCGAAGTCAGATCCACAGGACCCATGTAAAAGCTAACATATGCCCAGGTGTGTTTGTAACCACAACACTGAGGCAGGTAGAGAAAGGAAAATGGCTGGGACTTGCAGCTGTCAGCCTAGCCAAAAACCACAAGCTCCAGATTCAAGAGACTCAAAAGAAGAAAGCAGAGTAACAGAAGACACCTCAAGCACTCCTCTGGTCATCAAATATGCACAACTGCATATACTATCTGCACACACATATACATACACTATACACACATATAACTCTCAGAGAGACAGGGCAATCAAATGGGTTGGCAAGAAAAGGGACTTGCAGCTAAGACTGAGGACCTGAGTTCAGTCCCCAGGACCCACATGGGGAAAAAAGAGGCTCTCATCTGACCTCCACACACACTGTGGCAGACACATGTGCCCATGCACACGCACACATATGCACACAATACAAATGTAATAAAAAATAAATAATAAAAACACAGGATAAATACACCCAATGCGTGTATTTATAGAGCACCTACCTTTAGAAAACAGATACTAGGGGAAGTGGAGAATTTCAGTAGTCCTCTTTCATCAACACACAGGTCATCTAGACAAGAACAGCAAGTAACATTGGAGTCAAACTGTTCTATACATGAGATGGACTTCACAGACATTTGCAGAACATTCCATGTAGTGTCTGCAGAATACATGTTCTCACTGCATAACATTTTCTTTTGAATGTGCCCCTTGTTAAAGGCCACAGAACAAATCTTAAGAAATCACACACACACACATACAAAGAAATCTCTTTTCTGATCACAATAGAATGGCACTACCACTCAACAAGAGACACTTAAGAAATTGTGCAAGTTCATGGAGACCAAACAATATGTCACTGAAGAAGTTAGAAAACATTTTACATTTCCGAAATCACATGACAATGGAAACACAGAATGGCATGCCAAAGCCCGTGGTATGCAGCACAACAGCTCTAGAAGTGGAAAGCATAGAACAACTCATTCCCGCATTTAAAAGAATGGGGAATCACCCCCACAGGACCAGTTCTTCACAAACTCCAACAGGTCCTACATAGGGTAGATGTTAGGGGGGGCCAAGCCAAGGCCTGGCTGTGAACATGGGTGGTAGCTGAGCTGGTCAGGCTGGGGGCAGAGAGAAATCACATGGCTGTTCTAAAGGAGGGGGCTTAAATACCCTATAGTCTCATGGGCAGAGTGATGTTGTGTCCTCCATAAACTGGGTGTGTGCCCAGCTATAATGCTTTGGGTGGGGATTAGGGAACGGGCAGCTTCAGGGAAGGAGCTGCCACTTGGTGGTTTTTCTCAGAGAGTGGGGTTTGGAGAGGGATCAAGCAGGGATGAGAGGTGAGTCTGGGACCAGTTCGGGTTAAATCCTCCCTGACACACACCCTTCCCTGGGAACTCCCTGGATTGGCCCCTAATCTTGCTCCCCCCTGTATCCTGTCCCCAGTGAGAGCGCCCTGGTGCTCTGATACACACCTACCCACCCCCACAAAGAGCCTGCCCTCCCCCCACCCTGTGCCATACTCTGCCCACTGTCCCACAGCTCTGGTTGAGCACTGGAACAGTAGGGGGGATCTAATAATCCCACCCACCACCTTCGGGAAATTTCCTGGAGCTGCTCTGAGCACACTAGACCCGCCTATACAAGCAGGACCACCCTGAATCTCCGCCTGGCTGATCTCTGAGCCCCACTGCAGGAGGGGCTCAGTCCTCTGCTAGAGGTCTTCCCTTTCCCACTCCCACCTTCCCCCCCTCCCCCTCGCCAGAGATCTGCCTATCCCCCACGGGACCATCCTGAGTCCCTACCTGCTGGATCTTTGACCCCCTTCACCAGGCCTCTGCTGGAGTCTGATCTTTGACCCCCATGGCCAGGCTCTGGCCTGAAGAGAGACCTCCTAGAGAGCAAGGACTACCCAGAGCTACAGACATTGAACTTCTGACCCACCTAAGCCTACGGGGGAGTACCACACAGAGAGAGACCCCCACCTGCACCTACTGGAAGAAGTGATGGGAAGAAGGCAATACAAGAAAACACCTAACAATAGAAAGACAAGCACGACACCACCAGAATCAAGGGACTCTACACCAACTAGACCTGAACACCCCAAAGCAGATGAAGCAGAAGAGAACGACTTAAAAAAAATATCTTCATAAAAATGATAGAGGCCCTCAGAGACAATGTGAGAAAAATCCTTTAAAGAAATGAAAGAAAAAAACAAAAAATTGGAAGATATGAACAAATCTCTTAAAGTACAGAAAGCCAAGAAAAAAAAAAAAACAAATAAACAGGTGAAGGAAACAGTTCAATACTTGAAAATTGAAATAGAGACAATAAAGAAAACATAAACTGAAGGAATACTGGAAATAGAAAAACTGGCAAATGATCAGGAACTACAGACACAAGCATAACCAACAGAATACAAGATATGGGAGAGAGAAACTCAGGCACTGAAGATAAACTAGAGGAAAAATCTCAAATCCAACAAATCTTTAACACAAAGCATCCAGGAAATGTGGGACAAGGTGAAGAGGTCAAACCTAAGAATACTAGGCATAAAGGAAGGCGAAGAAGCCCAGCTCAAAGGTACAGAAAACATATTCAACAAAATCATTGAAGAAAACTTTCCCAATATTAAGAAGGACATGCCCATGAAAATACAAGAAGCATACCGAACACCAAATAGACTGGACCAAAGAAATAAGACCCCTAGACACATAATAAAATACCCAACATACAGAATAAAGAAAGACTATTAAGAGCAATGAAGGAAAAAAACCAGGTAACATATAAAGGCAGACCTATCAAAATTACACCTGACTTCTCCATGGAAACTCTCCAGGCCAGAAGATCTAAGTTCTAAGAGTCCATGAATGCCAGCCCAGGCTACTATAGACAGAGAAAACAAGATATTTAATGACAAAGACAGATTTTCACAATACGTATCTACAAATCCAGCCCTACAGAAAGTTCTGGAAGGAAAACTCCAACCCAAGGAAGTTAACTACGCTCAAAAAGACACAGACATAGATAATCCCACTTCACCAGAAACCAAGGGTAAAGCAGGGCAAATATATTCACAATACCACCTCCAACAACAAATCTAAAACAAACAAGCATTAACAATCAATGGTCCTTACTTTCCCTCAACATTAATGGTCTTAACTCACCTATAAAAAGACACAGGCTAACAGAATGGATATGAAGACAGAATCCATCCTTCTGCTGCATACAAGAAACACATCTAAGCTTCAAAGACAGATATTACCTCAGGGCAAAGGGTTGGGAAAAGATCTTCCAGTCAAATGGACCCAAGAAGCAAGCAAGTATGGCTATCCTAATATCTAACAAGTTAGACTTCAAACCAAAATCAATCAAAAGAGATGAAGACGGTCATTTTGTATTCATCACAGGAGAAATCCATATGCACAAAGTCTCAATTCTGAACATCTATGCCCCAAATATAAGGACACCCACATTCATAAAAGAAACGCTACCAAAAGCTCACATAAAACCTCACACACCCCACTTCGACACCCCACTCTCACCGCTAGACAGGACCACCAGTCAGAAACTTAAGAACTAACAGAAGTTATGTCTCAATTGGGTTTAATAGACATCTATAGAACATTCCATCCAAACACAAAAGAATATACCTTCTTCTCTGCTCCACATGGAACCTTCTCTAAAATGGACCACATACTAGGCGACATAACAAACCTCAACAGATACAAAAATATTGGAATAGTCCCTGTATCTTATCAGACCACCATGCTTTAAAGTTGGAATTCAACAACACAAATTGCAGAAACCCTACAAACTCATGGAAGCTGAACAATGCGCAATTGCACCATACCTGGGTCAAAGAAGAAATAAAGAAAGAAATTAAAGACTTTCTAGAATTCAACAAGAATGAGGACACAACATATCCAAACTTATGGGACACCTTGTAAGCAGTGCTACCGAGGGAAGTTCATTGCACTAAGTGCCCATATGAAGAAAACGGAGGATAGTCACATTAGAGAATTAACAGCACAACTGAAAGCCTTAGAACAAAAAGAAGCAAACTCACCCCAGAGGAGTAGACACCAGCAACAACAAACCATACAGAATGGGAGAAAATAGTTGCCAACTACTCAGATGACACAGGATTAATAGCTAGAAAATGTTTTGGAAATGTAACTTTTAAAACCCATATAATCCAGTTTTAAAACCAGCAAGTGATCTGAACAGGCACCTCTCAATGGGAAATGCAAATGCTAAATAAATATATGAAAAATGATTAAAATCATTAGTTAGTAGGAAAATGTAAATCAAAACTGTATTGAGACATTATCTTGGCCCAGTTAGAATGTGTCATGGATACTACTGATGGTTGAGACCAACAGAATTCATGAAAAACAGTTGTTTTTGAGAGAGAGAGAGAGAGAGAGAGAGAGAGAGAGAGAGAGAGAGAGAGAGAGAGAGAGAGGGCCATTAAGACTATTATCCAGACATACATGTGCTATAAAATCAATTTTCAGAGAAGTACCAGCAAGCTCAAGTTTATTTCAGCACTATTCACAATACCCAAGCTATACAGTCTAAGTACTAACCAACAGTTAAATGAAAAAAAAAAAAAAAAAAAGGCATACAAACACAAGGAGTTCTATTTGCCAGTAAAGAAAACAGTCCAGGCAGTGGCTGCACACACTTTTAATCTTAACACTCAGAAGTAGGTGGATCCCTTTGAGTTTGAGGCCAGTGTGGTCTACAAAAACAACTTCCAGGACGGCCAGAGATACACAGAGAAACCCTGTCTCAAAAAACCAAGAAACCTGAAATCCTGTCATTTGCAGCAAAAAGGATGGCCCAGGAGGACAGAGTGAACCAGAAAGGCAAGCATGGGATGCTACCTTCCCTAAGTTGAAACTAAAGAGGTCACCCTGCCAGTACATGGATGGTTAAAGGGGCCCACAAAAAAAGTCAGGAGGAAGGCAAGCCTGGAAGACATGTGGTGCGGTGAAGACAACTATGACAGTTGGGTTTTAAAGCTTGGTTTCTGCTGCTTTGGCCAAGAGCAACACCAGGAAGGAAAGGGTTTGCTTCCTCTTACAGTGTGCAAGCCATCACTAGGGAAAGTCGAGGCAGGAACTCAAGACAGGAATTCAAAGCAGAAACCATGGAGGACAGTGCTTACTAGCTTGCTCAATTTCTTATTCAGCCCAGACCCACCTGCTGGGGATTGCACCCACAATGGACTGTCCCTCCTACAGCAATTATCAATCAAGAAAATGCCTGCACAGACGTGACCACAGGTGAATCTAATGATGGCAATTCCTCAAAGAGGTTCCTTCTTCCCAAGTGACTATGGTTTTCATGAAATTGACAGCCACTGATGCTATAACTAACTATGCCCACAGTAAATTCATTTTTAACGCAGTTAGCATTCCCCCTTTAAATAGCCATCTTACAATGCAGCAGAGCTGAGACTTTTTTTAGTTTCCCTGAAAGGAAAAGTAGCACATTGCAATGGGAAGAATTCAATCCTGAGGTGTTGTTTCTGCTGTCCTATTGTGTGACACAGGGTCAGGGGGTGTCATTTGCCCTCTCTGTGTCAGAACATTTATTGTCTTCCCAGGTGTCCTCTGCTAACACTAACTTTATCCTCCCTGTTAAGAACAGTGGTTCTAGGATTGTCCTCTGCCACTTTAAACTGGGTCTCCAGTCCTCACTAACTGCCAGGATTAAGACCATCTTGGCTGTGGGCTTTCCCAGGAGAAGGATTTCCTGGCGTGGGTGCTCTGGACTAGGTGCTTAGATCCTGAATGAGTAGCCTGACTGATCAATCCAGGGTCAAGCTGAAATGCCAATAAATAAAATTTTTCTTTGATACCAAATACATTCAGTTTCTACATTAGATTAAGAAGAATGAAGGGATTTTTCTTGTTTGTTTTGCTTTTTGATTTTGTTTGCTTGCTTGTTTTTTTGTTTTTCTTCCTTTTCTTTTCTTTTCTTTTTTCTTTCCTTTTCTTTTTTCTTTTCTTTTCTTGAGACAGCATTTCTCTGTAGCTTTGGAGCCTGTCTGGAACTCTGTAGACCAGGCTGGCCAAGAACTCACAGAAATCTGCCTACCTCTGCTCTTGAGTACTGGGATTAAAGGTGTGTGCCACCACCTACCGGCTGTGAATGTCTGTAATTGGACAAATAAAATCAAGAAATTTTTAAGACTTGTCCCTGAGATGAGTGAGTCCACAAAAAAACTTTTCTGATTCCAAGGCACTCAGAGCAGAAAGGTGTGAGAAGGTACAGGCAGATCAGAGGTGAGTCGGCAGTCTCTCTTTGAATCAGGCCCTACCCTGAAAGTCCGTTTGGCACAGTGGTACCTGTTGAATCTTGTGGGCATCTGGGACGCAGAAAGACTGGCTCCAGGCTCTTGGAACTATTTCTTAAGCAAACGGGGACCACCCGCCCACAGCATCTCAGCGCTTACAGCAGAACAGTGAATACAACAAAGGTCCCCATCCTGAGCTTGCAGTCTAGTGACAAAGTCCAAGGACGGCCACCGAGGCAGGGTGGACAGCAGGTTTCAGGCCTGGCTTCTAATCTCTGGTTTTGGTCTTTCTAGTCATTTTGAAGTTTTTCCTAGTCCTTCATGCTTGAAATACCTGGCTTGGGAATGGTAGAGAAGCATCGAATGAACCCAAAAAAACGCAGTTTCCCAAGAAGAGAAAAGCCTCGGTAAGCGGAAACAAACTTCCAGCTGAGCATACTTCTGGTACTGATGGCAAAAACCAAACCAAACGTCTCCCAGAAAGACCCCAAAAGAAAGCCATTACCGTCCGCGTGTGCTCATCAGCTGTGTCTTAGTGTGATAGAACACCGAGTTCAGTTCCTAGCACCTATTTTGGACTAGCTCACAACTGCCTGGAATTCCAGCTCCCGAGGACCTAAAAGTCTCTGCTCCACAGGCACCTGTACCAATGAGCAACGCGCACAACTTTAAAACAACTCTTTTTTTTTAGAAAAAGAAAGATTTTAGCTCACAGTTTCATCCATGATCGATTATCATCATTGCTTTCAGTTGGAGAGGAAGAGGCAGCTTGGTCAGATGTTCGGAGGACAAAGTGGTAGAGGAGGAGCCAGGGTCCCGAGATGCCGCCCACCTGCCCACCTCCGTTCCAAATAGGACCCACCTCTTAAAGGTTACACGGGCTCCCAACAGTGCCATAGACTAGTGCCCACGTTTCTCACACCCCTGTGAGAACTTTGAGATCCAAAACATGCAATTTCTGGTGTTTCTGCAACAAGGGAAAGCCCTCAGAGGAGTGCTGTTTTGAGACCAAGCTGAGGGCAGATGACTCAGCCTAAATACCTCCTTGAATTCTCCAAAACGGCCTCCTGGAAAATCCCAGAGTTCTTTGCCAGAGAACTTCAGCAGGCCACATTGGCACTCTTAACTATTCTCAAAGGCCAGCTTGTAAAATGAATGGGCTGGGCAGATGTGACCCATTTCTACCGTGTGTTTTCATCAGACATCTTTGTTCTAGCCTTAAGAAAGGCATACATTCCTGATGTGACATTAGAGAGGGCAACAGCAGCGCAGACATCAGAAAACCCAACAGCAGGCGAGATGGATGTTTGTTTATTTGGGGGGTGGGGTGGTACACAGTGAGCATGTGGAAATCAATTGGTTTTCTTCCACCAGACTCAAACTGAGATCAGGGTTGGTGACAATTGTTATTTCCCCCACTGAGCCATCCTGCTGGCCCCAGGCTGATGTTTTTAGAGGACGGAATCTCAAGCGGTTGGCCTGCTCTGGCGTGAAGGTCTTCCACAGGTAGTATTTGTCAAACTCTTTCCTCTTGGCCCAGCCCACCTCTTGGCCCCACCTACCTTTTGCTGTTTCCTAAGCAAAATATTTGCCTTCGCAGCTGGGATTCAAATGAAGGCCCAGAAGGGCCAGGGAAATACAACAGAATGCACTAGCTGATTCCAGCGTGGAGAGGAAAAGAGAGGAGGCAATATCAGAATTAAGCAGCCGGTGATTAGCAGTACAACAAAGCCGGAGGCCACAAAGCCTTTGCTTATTTAGGAACTGTGGCAACTGGCCCTCCTCGGAGTTATGTGAGGATTAGACAACACAACCTGGGTGGGCAGCTCACTGCCTGTTGTACATATTGTCTGACATATGTAAACCCTGTGTAAGTACTCTGGCTGGACCACAGCCAGCCGATATGTTAACTTACATATTGCTCAGGTCTCACTAACTTGCTTGGGTCTGTCTTTGTAAAAGAGGGTTTGCCTGAGCCAGGTCTTTCCTTGAGGGATTAAGGAATGATAATGAAAAGGGCTCTCTCTCTCTCTCTCTCTCTCTCTCTCTCTCTCTCTCTCTCTCGTGTGTGTGTGTGTGTGTGTCTGTCTGTCTCTCTCTCTCTCTCTCTCTCTCTCTCTCTCTCTCTCTCTCTCTCCACACACACACACACACACACACACACACACACACACACACACTTTCTCTGAGCTGCAGAGTGCTTTACAGATACTGAAGGGACTCTAGCCCACTGGAACAGGTGGCTCTGGCAGGTCTTGTCTTTCTCCCCTATTCCCTCTGCCTTGCTTAAAACCATTAGATTGCATTCCTAAAGCTAGCACCCCACCCCCACCCCAGTCTATTCCCTTATTGGGTTACTTCCTCTTGAGGCTGACCACCAAGGTCCAGCTATCAAAGTATTGAAGTCCAGCAATCAAAAGCCCCTTTTGGCTCACCTAACTAACTCGCCCAATTAAATCAAACTTCTCATCCTAACGTGGGGTTTCTTCTTTTACCTTTATAAACTGCCATTTTCCTATGTGCTATGTCTGTCTCCTCTCTATCCATAGGCAGTTCTTTGTCCCTCAGGGATAAATATCCCTGTCCCTTTCCCTTGTCCCCTTCCCCTTCTCCCTCATCCCCCATCTCCTTTACCACAGCATCCTAGCCCATTCTCACACAGACCTCCCCTTTTTCTCTCAAGAATGACTCCTGCAAGGTCATTTGCTGCTAAGAAAGCAGTGACTTTAACTTTTCTTCCCCACTTAATAAAGGATCTTTCTGTGAAAACAGGTGTCTGGGAATGGTTTGTGCCTAATCTGGGGTCCGGGAGGGAGATCCTGCTGTGCAGGTGTCTCCTTCAGTTATGATAAGTGGTATTATTTGGATCTCATTGGAAATAGTGCCCAGAGCCTGAATTCATGGCACCTGGACTCTGGCTTGGAATGAAACTAGATAAAACTCAAAAGACCTTAGTTCTTTCCAGTCCTCAAAGAGCCGGGGATGCAGTTTTCTGGTTTTATTTTAACTAGGGTCAAACAAAATATAGCAAAGTGCATGAATTTTAGTGCCCAATGAGTTTTAATGACTATCAGTTTATCATCCAAATTGAAATCAAGGGCATTCCTACTTCGGGAGGCTATTTCCCCTCTTCCCACCCCACCCTCCACCCAGAGGGGACTTCTGACTCTGCATTTCTTTCATTTTCTCTTCTTTTCCATCTTCCTTCCTCCCTACCCCACCCCACCCCCTGGTCTTGAACTTGAAGAGTTAATCATGGCTGGCTTTTGTTCAACTTCTAGCCTACAAAATGTCTCCATGTTGCCCTGTGGACCCACTGCTCATCCCCCCCCCCGAAGTTGTTGTTTCCAGGAATGTAACCCATCCATGCATTCTACTGTCCAAACAGAGCTAGGAGTATGTGCACGTGATACTTGAGGATGACAAAGGGTGCCTGTGAACACTTGGCATGGCCTAGTTTTTGAACATGTCACAAAGGAGCTTCTCCATTGGAGTGTTCCCTATTGTCTTTCGGAAGAAGAGGAGCTCGATTCGCTCAGCGGTGATGAACCTCAAAGATGGTAGCAGGAGGAGCAATTTCCCAAACCTGAGTAGGAAGAAGGATGCTGTCAGGCTTAGGGTCAGCTGCCAAGCAAGGCCATCGGGGAGAGGAGGGGGTGAGAGGTGCCCAGGGCCAGCAGGGGGCATATCAGGCTAAGGCCCCAGAGTTAGAGGGCTCTCTTACACCTTCCCATTGGTTAGGAGCATGAAGAAGACAGGGACTCTAAAATATTGTTCATTATGTTGTCAAGATTATAAAGTGAGAAGTCATTTCTTTGCAACATGCATGGTGTGTGTGTGTGTGTGTGTGTGTGTGTGTGTGTGTGTGTGTTGAATACATGTTCAGCTCGTTGAGTGCCTGTGTATGTGCTTATGTGTTCAGATGGAAGTTGAGGTCAAGTGTCTTCCTTGTCTACTCTCCATTTTATATACCAAGGCAGGGTCCCTTGCTGAACTAGAAGCAAACCAATTCTGCTAGTCCAGCTAGCTAACTTGTCCAAGGGACCCCCTGTGTCAGCCTCCCAGGTGCTGGAATTGTAGGCAGCTGCCATGCCCGCCAGCCTTTGTGCCCACTCCAGGGGTCTGAACTCCAGTCTAGTCTCCCCGCTTGTGCAGCCATCTCCCAGCCTGTGACATATTCCTGCTAGCAATCCTGTTTATATGTTCCTTCATCTTATGAACACTCTAAGTTATATTAGTTTACATAGAATTATGAATTCCTGTCTGTCAAACACCTATGATGAGGATAAATACTACTGAAAATAGTCTGAAGTCAAGGGAGATTTTGATTGGCTGAGATCTGAGATACACCCAGAAAAGAAGTCCATCCTAGTTTCAAGTAAGAACCATTTGCTAAAGTGGGACGGGGGAGAGAAAAAGAAAAAAATCAGAACCACATGTCCCTGGAGTGAAGTCACACAGCTGGGGCCAGTGTCTAACCACCAAGAGGTTGAACCCCACAAGGCAGCTGCTGGCTTGATTGCACTTGCAGAGCTATGAGAAGCCCTGCCATTCACTCTGAGCTGAGTGGCTTTGCCCACCTAAAACCCTCCTTTCTCTTGTGAGCAGCATGTGAGCAGTCACCCCCACCCACCCTGGTCTAACCTTCCCCTCTCCTATCTTACTGACCCAGGGAGAGGGAAGAAGTAACTGCAAATTGCAGGCATGGCCCCACCTGATAGGTAATGGTAGGTAATGCCTCACAATAGGATTTTTAAAATAAAATAGAAAATAAACATCAAAGTAGAGACTAAAGATATAACTCATTCAATAGAGTTCTTTTTGATTTTGTTTTTTCTAGACAGGGTTTCTCTGTGTAGTCCTGGCTGTCCCAGAACTCACTCTGTAGAGCAGGCTGGCTTAGAACTCACAGAGATCTGCCTGCCTCTGCCACTCCAGTGTTGGGATTGCCCAGGCTTTGTAGAGTTGTTGCTTAGCGGGCACAAGGCCCTGGGCTCCATCCCCAGCAGCACATGACCCATGTGTCACCACATCTATCATCCCAGTGCTCTGGAAGGGAGGCAGGAAGATCAGCAGCTTAGCTTACCCCCAGCGGCACGGTGAGTTCAGAGCTAGCTTGGACTACATGAAACTTAGTCTCAAAGAAGTGTATCAGAGCAGATCATGTAGAGGAAGGGTGGGTTTTAGTTAGTGGGGCTTGGTTTCAATGTCTCTGTGTAGGTTGTGCTGAAATACATTAACCCAGAGACTGGAAACCCTGCAGTGACACTCAGTTCTGCCTAGAGCAATAAACAGCAAAAGTGAGTGATCCAGGGAGCCTGTGTGTGCAGAGGCCGGAGGTGATCCTCTTCACCAGCTACCCACCTTATTTCCATTTCATTTGTGTGCACCCACAGAGGCCAGAGGGCCACACTGGGCACCCTGTTCATCCCTGCCTTTGTCCCTTGAGATGAGGCATCTTTCTGAACCAAAACCTTGTTACTTAGGCTGGCTGGACAGAGAGCTCCTGGGATCAACACTGATTTTTATTTATTTAGCCTGCCTTACCCATCATTTTCACCTTTTCACATGGGTGCTAAGGATTTGAACCCATGTTCTCATGCTTGCACAGCAAATGCTCTTATTCACTGAGCCATCTCCCTCCCTAGCCCTTCCTCCCTATGTTTTGAGACATGATCTCTCAACTGATCCTAGAACTCATCAGTTCAGCTAGGCTGGCTGGCCGATGAGCTCCATGGATCCACCTGTGTCCAGCCAATTCAGTGCTGAGGTGACAGATACATGCCACCATGCCTGGCTTTTAAGTGGGTGCTGGGGATCCAAACTCAGGGCCTCGTGTTTGCTCTGCAAACACTGAATCAGCTTCTCCACTCCTACATAGAAAATCTTCCTCAGTATTGTTTAGGGCTGGTCCCAGAAGGGACTTGGGAGACCCCTGGTTTCTGGTTGTCTGTGATGATCACTCTTGTCATGCTATGTCAGGCCTCAGCACCAACGCTTCACCATGTTCTCTCTGCTCCCACACCATGTTGGTGTTGACCTTGCCTGCTGGAGAGGTACTCGAGGGTCATGTCAGCAGTTCTTCAGAAAGAATGCAAATAATGTCGTCTAGAATAGTCCAGAGGCCTGGCTGAGTGGTATAAGCCAGCTGATGTTTCAGTGTCATTCCTGATGCTAGACTAAGTTGGGACCATCCCCCCCTAACCTGTGGTGGTCACAACCATGGTCATTCATGCCTGGCTTTTCCGCACATCTCCACAGCATGCCTTCCATGCTTCCCCGGAGCTTGGTAAGTTCCTTCCGGACTTTCAACTTTCCTTTTAAGTTTTGAAAGCCCTTTCCTCCCAAACACATCTTTTTTTTTTTTTTTTTTTTTTTTTTTTTTCATCCCTTGCCTTTAGCCAAGGGTTAAGTCTGTCCCTTTCTAACTCCCAGAGTTGTATGGTGCTGACTGCTTCCTGCTCCCCCCAACGCCATGACCCTATGGAATCTCCCAGACAGGGAAGTTGCTGCTCTGCCTTTTGGGTCCAATGCTACACAGATCTGCATGAGATCCCATCCTGAGCATGAAGCCTCCTCCCACAGACTCCCAGGTGTCCCCTCCACCTCTCTCATCAGACAAGCCTTTAGTGGTACTCCAAGCTCTCATCAGGTTGGTCCCAGGGTGACTCTCTGGTTCAATCTCCTACCTTCTACCACCAAGACTCTTCTGACCCTTCCATGCTAGAACCCTGCCTAAGAATGCATGCTGCTGGTCTCTACCTTCAAGGATAAGATGTTCTTTTTTCTTTAGACCCTATCCTGTTATAGAGACAAAGTCTCTGTCAAAGGCTGGGGTCATAGAAGGGCACACCTATATGCCTGGCACTTGGGAAGCAGAGGCAAGAAAACTCTGACTTTGAGACCAGTGTGGGATACACATTGAAATTCTGTCTTTAAAATGTAAAAGTTTGCCGGGCAATGGTGACTCACGCCTTTAATTCCAGCACTTGTGGGGCAGAGGCAGGTAGATCTCTGTGAGTTTGAAGCCAGCCTGGTCTGGCCTATACATTGAGTTCTAGAACAGGCGTCAAAGCTACAGAGAAGCCCTGTCTTGAAAATCCAAAGTAAAAGAAAAAGAAAATAAAAAAGGTCAAAATTTAGAGGCCTGGCATTTGGTGCCCCTTCAGAAACAAGTCACTTTCCATTCCTGACCTGGGTGATCCTTGTCATTCACGTGGCTACTATGGCTGAACATCCATCCCTGCAGGTTTTGTCTTTTGGTGTCCTCCTGGGACCTGGTGCTGTGCTGTGTCTGTCCCCAGGAGGTATTGGGTAGGTACTGCCGACAGAGCCCTTTATCCTGCCTAAGCAGAGATGCCCAGAGATGGTGTGGGAGAGGTGGTGGAAGGAAGGAGGAAAGCAGGAGGGTAGATGGGTAGGTGGGTCATTTCTGTCACCTAACAGGCTGGCTTGGGTGGTGGGCCTTGCTATGCTGGCTTAGCATCACTTGGGACTGGTCCTGCAAAGCTTCCACGTGCTCAGGATCCTTCAGGCCTCGGGTCTCTGGGGACAAGCAGTACAGATGAACGCCCTTCTGGAAGCCTGCCTGACCCCACAACCCCCAAGAGTACCGGGCCACATTTCTTTTCTCCTCCCCCCTCCCCCAGAAAGAATGTTATCCATCTTCACCCAGGTGGGTTTATGAGGAGCCCAGCAGAAGGAGGTCACCACAGCCCTTACTCCTTTTAAAAAAACTCCCAACCATTTCCCTGGAAGGCTTGGGCCAAGGTTCAATACCAGGTTTGAAGAGGACCAGGGCCTTCATGCAGGCAAACTCTGTGGGGTCCACTGCCAGTGCACGGAACCGGGAGATGGTCTCCTGCAGGAAGCGCATCTCTGCATTGGCCAAGACCAACCTGCTCTGAGAGCCGCCAGAGGTCTCTGGTGGTATCAGCAGTGGGCAGCTGTCCAGGGGCAGAGACCACTGTATGGCTCCAAGCAGGAAAAGCTCATTCCATGCCTCTTCCAGCAAGATCACCTGTGACGGGGAAGGGGTTCCTAGTGTCAGCACAGGGGTACAGTGCCCAGTGCTCTCTGTCTGCCACCTTCTCCAGGGCCTCTGCCTGCATAGGCTCTGGCTCAGCTACCCAGGTTTCTGGATGCCTCTTGGGTTCTATCCAGGGCTGTGGCAGGGCCATCCAGGACAAGCCTAGAGCCCAGGGGTGCTGGACAGCCTCTGATGATTCTAAGAATGTCACCTTGAATGATTTCAAGAAACTGGTTGACTCTCCCAAGGAGTCCCCTCCAAACACTCGGCCTTGCTGAGGGCTCAGAACATCTAGCAGCCACTCTCTCCTGAATCACTGTGAGAGGTCTTTGCCTGCTCAGAGAACTGTCCCACATGTGGCAATGCTGGGGTGACACTCAGGCCTGAAGTCGTGGGGAGCCTGTGTTCTAAAGGTACCCAGAGTCAGCCACTTGGTTGTTCAGGGTATGCATATTGCTGTCTCAAACAGAATGGCTACAGGCCAGACAGTACACAGAAGGAAAGACAAGGGACCCAGAAAGCCATGGGTCCTGTTTGCATCCTAGGCTCTGCGCATCTCTGGGGCACATCCTTCCCCAGAGATGTATACATATCCACTGCCACTGTCCTGACCTTCCAAGCTCAGAGATACAAGTACTCCATGGTATACACAAGTACACAAGGGTGGCATATGTTCCCTCAAGTTGGCTGATCTATGACTACTGACTGTGCCTGGCCAGCTCCAGCAGGCAGGCTGTGTGGTATACCTGGTCCCGGAAGGGCAGGTTAGAAAACACAGGCAGGTTTTTGGCCCATTTGACAGCCATGAAGAGTAAGCGAGCTGATGTCTCATGGATTCCATCCAGATTGCAGGGGGATGCAGGGAACTCGGGGTCATTGCTGGTGACATCGATATTCTCTTCAGCTATTGAGGGAAGAGGTTGTGGCTTTAGTGCCTGATGTGTGGAAGCCAGGTGAGAGGATCCATGCTCGCTACCCTTCCACTTACCATCTTCCGGCTCCAGCTTAGCACAAGTTTCGGCAGTGATGAGGCTGGCCATGAAGTGGTGGCCTATGGCTCTGGCTGCAGATGAGGATGTGGGGCCTCGGGGACTGGGCCCTGCCAAAGCAGGGGAGGCCACCAAGGGCTCAGGTCGAGGATCATTGCCTGCTTCCATGCCGTCCACGTGGACTTGGGCCATGCTTCGGGGCTGGCGCTCATTCTGCACGGCTTGGAAGGCAGGGAGACTCAGGACACACCTCTTTGGTCTTTTGGGAGGCCCACCACCTAGCTCCCAAATAAATCACACACGGAGGCTCATTCTTAATTATACATATGCCTGGCCTTAGTTTGGCTTGCTTCTAGCCAGCTTTTCTGAATTTAAATTATCCCTTCTATCTTTTACCTCTGAGATTTTTTGTTTTGCTTTGTTTTTCAAGACAAGGTTTCTCTGTAGCTTTGGAGCCTCTCCTGAAACTCGCTCTGTAGATCAGGCTAGGCTGGAACTCACAGAGATCCACCTGCCTCTGTCCCTCTAATGCTGGGATTAGAGGTGTGAGCCACCAATACCCAGCTGCCTCCGCTTTCTCTATTTCTGTATACCTTACTTTCACTGGCTGACCGGAGGCCTGGGTGGCTGGCCCCTGATGTCCTACTCTTCTTATTCTCTCATTCCTTCTTCCTCCCTCTCTTCTTCTATTTATTCTCTCTGCCTGCCAGTCCCACCTATCCTTTCTCCTGCCTAGCTATTGGCCATTCAGCTCTTTATTAGATCACCAGGTGTTTTAGACAGACACAGTAACACAGCTTCACAGAGTTAAATGCAACATAAAAGAATGCAACACATCTTTGCATCATTAAAACAAATGTTCTACAGCATAAACAAATGTAACCCACCTTAAAAGAATTTTCCACAACAAGTGATGCCACCTGCTCTACCGGCTTCCCCACCTCACTGAGGCACCACTCACCATCTTGGTTCATGCCTGCTTGTAAGCACTTCCTCAGCCGGCAGGCCTGGCACTGGTTGCGATGGGCCTTATCCACCGGGCACATTCCTGCCCCCACCTGGCATCTGCAGAGGACAGGGAGCTCCTGGGGGCAGTGTCATGCCCTTGGCTTTGGACATTCACTTTCCCTGAACAACCTCCACCTGCACTAGGCACACGGCTGGAGGAGCTGGCAGCACCTGTAAATGAGCCTCCGTCTCACGCTCCTCTTGAAGAAGCCACTGCAGCCATTGCAGGCGTAGATGCCGTAGTGTTTCCCACTGCTGCTGTCCCCACACACTCGGCACAGGAGCGAGGGGCCCACACCTGAGTGGGGAGGCAGGGATGGGCTGAGATGGCTGCACATACATCCCTGTTCATCCTTTCCCAAGCCCACAGCTTCCCACCTTCCCTAATCTGGATACAGTCATGCCACTCGCATCTAGAAAAACAGTTTCCCCGCTATGGCATCCAAGCCCCAGCTTCTAGCTCTTACCATCTCTACTCCCTTCATAGCCTATTTCCAGCAAGACAGCCATGCTGCCTTCACTCTCCCAGCCCATTCTCTCCCTGTGGGTGGCTTCAGGCCCTTCTGAGTCATAAGATCTCTAAGTCGCAAGAGCACCCGCTTCCTTCCTCAGGGACGCCATTGTTAGGTCCTGCTCTGCCACCTTTGACTTTCTAGGATTTTGGGGTTGCCAGCAGCCCCCTTCATGCTTGCTTACAGCCGGGGCAGGCGGGGGACTACATGGCTCAAGCTCCTTTCACAGTCCCCTGAACCCACTTCTTGTGTTCTCTTCCTCAAGGGCCCGGACCTCACCTCCAGGAAAGCCATACCTGTTGGATCCTCTCCAAGGCCCCACCTGTCTGGAGACTCCTTCTTGGAGGCTGTCACAGCCACAGCCACAGCAGAAGCAGCCACTGTAGAGCTCATTGGATATGGCAGGCACCAAGGGCAGCCTGTCACCTGCCTGCAAGCAGCTGCTGGGCCCAGCGTACGTCTCCGTCTCTACCTCTGTCTATTGTCTGTCTGTCTGTCTGTCCATTCCTGTCCTCTCCTCTGCTTCCCTTCCTTTGTGAGTTAGTAGTTTTTCCTTCTGGAGTGTTCTCCCACCTTGGCTCTGGGTCCAGACTTCTCCCAGCACAGCTGTGGGTGCAGGGTATGATCCTCTTAATCTTTACTGTCTCCATGGGGGTGGGAGGATCAACTGGCCACACCTGCAGCATTACCCAGGTGCCCCTGGGAGCCGGGTCAGTTCTGCTGTCTTCACACTGACTCCCAGGCTGCCTAACATCCCTGTTCATCCACTGCTGTGCATACACACACTGCACAGGGCCAAGAGGCCTGACTGGGCTGCATGCTCTCAACTGTTTGTTACCCATTGGCAAATCTTATGTTGTAGATCCCATTCCCCCAAGGACTTTAAATGTTTTTGTGACATTTGCCGTGTATCTGAGGCTTGTGTGCCTGTGTGGGTCCCTGCCCTGGAGGCTTGCTCACTTTGGGTCCTGGGAAGTCCATCCTTTATCCCAATAAAGGACTGCTTAGGAGACATGCTTGGGGACCCACCCCCTGGAAGACTAGCGTCGCCAGATGCCTCTGTGATCAGGTCCAGGGGAGGGCGTTGGGCAGGCTGGGGCCAGTGGAGAAGCTGATGGGTATTTTCCTGCCGCATGATGAGCGCCTGGAGCAGGTTCTGAGTGCCCCGGTGGCTTTCACTTCCTCCCCTGGTCGGGACCCCAGTGCCAGGGGGTCAGTCAGTCAAGCCCTCTTCCCAGCTTAAACCTGGGATGATTTTGTGGCAGGGGAGTGGGCGAGTCTGTGCCTCCTGGAGCCAGGGCCACCATAGGAGGAGAGGTGAGGGCGAGGACAGAGCCACCTCCACACAGGTCTCTGCTGTCATGGGCCATGCATCCCCCAGCAAGTGACAGCCTCCGTGAACCTTGGTTTTCTTGGTGCCTGTCTTCTGGTGTAGTTGAGAAAATAAAGTTAAATAATTTCCAGACTGTGTTTTGGTGTGCAGTATTAACCTTAAATGCCATTCCCTGATAATGAGATTGATGACTAACTTATCTACCATCATAGAGCCCTCATCTAGTAGCTGATGGAAACAGAAGCAGATACCCACAGCTAAACACTGGAATCCAGATGCAGAGAGGGAGGAGTGATAAGAAAATGGGGACAAGACCAGGCTACAGAAACCCACAGAGACAGCTGACCTGAACAAGGGGGAGCTCATGGACCCCCAGACTGATAGCTGGGAAACCAGCATTGGACTGACTCAGACCCCGAACACAGGTCTCAGTTTGAAGGCCTGGGCAGTCAAAGGGACCTCTGACAGTGGAACCAGGATGTATCTCTGGTGCACAAAGACTTTGGGAACACATTCTCCATGGAGGGATACTCCCTTAACCTAGAGGCAGGAGGAAGGGCCTAGGCCCTACTCCAAATGACTTGACATATTTTGTTGATCCCTCATGTGGAGTGGTGGTGGTGGGGATGGGAGGGAGGAAGGGAGAGGGAACTGGGATGGATATGTAAAATAAGAAAGAAAAAGGAGGCTAAAGCAGCACCCCATAAATATCCTGCCCTGCCCCTATCAGTCTGCCTCTTGCCATCCTCTCTCCAGGCCTAAGAGGAACAAGGAATAGCATGGTCTGTGGGGAGGGGAGTCCCAGCCTCAGCTGGCCTTGCCTCGCAGGGTAGGGTAGGGCAGTTTCTGGTCTGCATTAGAGCCTGGGGGCTTCTAGTGGGATCACGGAGTTAAGTGGACAGAAGGGTGGGGCACGGCCTCCTAAGTGGGGCTAACCCTCGCCGTGACAGGGAAGCACTATTGGGGATTTGGAAAGTCAGCTCAGGGGCTTTGTGGGGTGATCCGCCGAGGCCACAAGCCTCTCACCTGTCCTCTCTGTCTTCCCACCGACCCAGAAGCCCATCAGGAGCCTTCCTGGACAAGCCAGGGCATCAGAGCCCAGGTCTGATATCAGTATCAGTACCCGGAACACGTCATCCACTTCACACACCCAAAAGTCACTCCAGCGAGCCTTCCATCCTCTCCACGGGCAGTCTCAATGGCAGACATTCACGGCTTCCGTGACAGCTTCATGCCAGGCTCCTCATCCAAGGTCTATGTCCCCATACCCCACTCATGCCCAACTGACCTGCACAGACATGTAAGTGGGGTCAATCATGTTCAGGGGCAGAATGGGTCAGGCTGAGCTGACGGTGTCCAGCTGAGCCAATGCGGAGGGAAATGAAGAACCTGCGGGCGAGGAAGAGACGGTGGGGAGGAGGCGGCAAACATGGCGTCTCAGCAGTGAAGTGCTCTATTGGGAGACTTCTCACACAAACCACCACAGTGTCACACTCACACCTCCACAGGGATGCTTCAGAGAAGCTGACGCACAGCTGGGAGACAGAGAGGCCCAGAATGGGGAGGTAATTTGCCCCAAGCCACACAGCCATGGAGCTGTAAAGAGGCAGGGATCGAGGTGGGTGTAAAGCAGTGAAGACCCACCCAAAGTCTCCAGTGAGCACCTGGTGGGCTTGTGCCAGGAGGCGGGGCCAGCTGAGGACAGAACCCAGGGCCTGAAGGGCAGTTCCTGGGCAGCCCAAGCCTGGCACTTTATTTGCTGAGCTCGGCACTTCTGTTTCCAGCTCTGAAGCAGCGGGATGGGAGACGGGGCTGGGGAAGGGATAAAGTCCTAGGGAGGCCCCAGGGGAGCCTCGGGGAGGCTTTCAGGCAAATGGAGCCCAGTGACCTTGACCCAGCAGGTGTGTGCTCTAGGCAGGTGCTGGGAAAATCTGACCACAGGACAAATGCAATGCCTTCCCCATTGCTCTGGTCAGGCCCTGAAGGCAGAGCAAACAGGTAGAGTGGGTAAGGGGGCTGCACCTTCTGTTCACCTGCTTCAACCCTACCCTTCCTTCCAGACCTGCTCAGTGTTCCCTCAACCTGCCCATTCTCTACTGCTAGATCTTGTGCAGGACCAGTCTCTGTCCTTAATGTTGAAGCTTACTTTACTTCCTCTCCTCCATCCAGAAGGAAGGCACCAGAAATGGGGTTAGACTTTAACTTAAGCGTCTGGTCAGAAGGCATTCGAATAGGTCTGCTTCTGAATTTGTATTCCCCAGACAGTCTCACCTTTGACTTGTCAGGTTCCCCCAGAATTGAGCTGTGCTGGTGAGAATGATGACAAAATAGTGAGGTGACAGGAGGTATACTATGTGGGGGTTAGCTGAGCCTAACCAGCTTGTGACCGCCAGCTGCTGGGGCAGACGCCAAAGGATTACTCAACTCAAAGCCTCGAAACTGCTGACAAAGTCACCAGAGGCCACCTTATTAATTCAATTATTCCTCTAGGGGACAGGTCAGCAATTTCTTCTGATTCCCTAGAGGCCTGGGGTGGGCGGTAAGCATGGTGTAAGTGGCAGTGTTGACCTCTTTAGGGCCTGGACTTGTAAGTCCCTAGTCCTGTCTGTCTGGGGCCTGACTTGCCAGGGCTCTGCCTGCCAGAGGAGGTGGCTCCTGGGTCCCAAGCCTGGGGCCTGACCTGCCAGGTTGGGATGGCAGCTGCTGCCTGTCAGCTTGGTGACTGGGTTTATTCCAGCAGCTGCAGGTCACAGCATTGGGTCCCTGGAGCAGATCTTCTCCCAAGGTCATTCACTCTGCAGGATCTTTCCAAACTTTCCAGACCTAACCAACAGGACTTTTCCCGAAGATTGACCCCTGCCACAATTTAGTATGACATTCACCCGTGAATGCCATCTGTGTGCTCGCCCCTCCCACAGACCTCCATGCAGCCACTTCAGGTGGGAATACCTGCTGTTCTCCCAACGTCAAAGCCACTCAGGACAGTGTTTGCAGATTAATTTCATAGGTCTCGGGAGACTAAAGATCGCGGGATGCTGGGCTTCTTGGCCTGGTCCAGCTGAGTCAATGGCTTCTTTATCTAGCACAGGCAGTGTGGCCAAGTCAGAACTCAGAGAGGCAGATTGTGGACAGACACTAGCAGTTTCTCAACAAAAGCTCCTTTTTCTGCTCTCTAGATAACATTTAGAAGTAATCAGATATCCCCTGCACAGCCATTCAGCCCCTCAATGGAGAAGTCTTTGCCCTTAGCATTTTAAAGACATGAGAAGACCTAGGAAGCCCTACCTTGGGCTCCTTCCTTCACATGAGATGACTGGAATCTGGGTCAATTCCTCCCTCCTGCCAGGCCATCTGAAGGGCAGGCACCTCTGTTTACTAGCAGAACAGTTTGTGTGTGTGTGTGTGTGTGTGTGTGTGTGTGTGTGTGTGTGTGTGTAGAGAGAGAGAGAGAGAGAGAGAGAGAGAGAGAGAGAGAGAGGGAGAAAGATTGAATATGTGTGTATGTGTGTTGTATATATATGTGTGTGTGTGTGTGTGTGTGTGTGTGTGTGTATGCCTGTGCATGTATGTGTATGTGTGTGCATGTAGTTGTGCATAGGCTGGAGGACAGAGGTAGTTTCTCACAGAAGCACCTCAGTGCGGCTCGGCTGGCTCAATAATGAGTCCCCTGGATCTGCCTGGATCTGCCCTCAATACTGGGATTCCAGGCACACACAGCTATGTCCTACTTTTATGTGATTGGCAGAGACTTGAACTCAGGTCCTTGTGCTTGAATAGTAAGCACTTTACTCTCTGAGCTGCCTCCCCTGCCCCCTACTAAAATAACATTCTAGAATCATCATGACAGAAGTTCTCATCAGAAGTAAAATGTTTGCTGTTTTTTAAAATATTTCCTGATGAATAGGTATTACAGCTAAAATCACGATGGAAGAAAGTACTTTCATTTTTAGCAAACAGAGTAAGTGGGAAATCATATTACCCTGAGTAACACTAATAAGAAACACTTAGGAGTAAATTAACCGTAGGCTGGGCACGATGAGTCTGTTCTAATGCCTTCGTAAACTATAAAGCTAAGACATGTACAGTTGGTCTGGCCCAGCCTTTGCTGAGTGAACAGCTGTGGCCTGCAGCAGCCCATCCAGGGGCTCCAACCCCACCCAACCACCTGCTGAACTGCATTGTGAATGAGTTCATTGTAGGCCATGGGGGGGGGGTTGAGGTTCTCAGAAGGGGTTGGGGAAGAGTAAGGAAGAATTTGAAAACCGGTATAGAAGTATTTTAAAAATTGTTTTTCCAGACGGGGTCTTGACATGCAGTCTAGCCTGAGCCCCAGCCTCTGAGGACTGAATTACCACTGTGGGCCACCATGCCCTGTTAGTGTGTAGCAAAAGGCCCAGCCATGCCAGCGCACAGGAAAATCAAAGGGATGTCTCTGCAGAAACCTCCTTGCCTTCCATGCTGGCTCTCCATAGAATGTTGCTGGAACTTCAAGGGTATTTGGGAGAATTACCATAGCTGTGTATGTATGTACGTGCAGGAATGCACACAAGGAGGTGAAAATAGGCCAGAGATCTCAGAGGAGTGACATGTGCGGTGCTGGCACTGAATGTCACTGCCCAATCTGAGGCCCTGGACAATGTCATGACAGCTGCAAGGATTATAGAAAACCCCAGAGGGGCTTTGATGATGGAAGTCTTCTAACATAACTCAGGTTTTCTATGTGAATTTTGATATGGAGCTGTTTCCTGATACTCTTTCTTAGCTATATCCTCTCATTTGTCAAAACTGCTAATCTGAGGCTCACAAATCCTTCACCTCTGCAGGGAGATGAAAGAGGTGTCCTTTAGAAGGGTGTGTTTTAGAAGAAGCACACAAGCCCTTCTCCACAAGGCAGTGGCTTCAGGAGGAACAGTCGTTCCCTGTCCTTTCAGCCTGCAGCTGTCCAGCCCTGCCTCCACACGGAACAGGTGTTCTTCCCTGCATGTGGCCTTGTGTGTGTGTGTGTGTGTGTGTGTGTGTGTGTGTGTGTGTGTGTGGCATGCGGGGAGGCCCAACACTGATGTCAGGAATTACCCTTCATCGCTCTTTCCCAGTGTTCTGTAAGACAGGGTCTTTCCATCAAACCCAGAGCTAATCAACATGGCTAGCCTTGCTCGCTAGCTCTGGGATCCCATCTCCACTTTCTGAGACTGGAATTACAGGCAGGCCACCACACCTATCTGCATTTACACGGGTCCGGCTCAGGCTGTCAGGCTTGTGGAGTCTGTGCTTTAACAGCAGAGCCGTCTCCCCAGCCCCTGTGGGGGCCTCTCACTAGTGTCTTCATCTAACTTTCTTACACAGACAGAATCTCAGTCCACCAAGATGTGGTTTTCTGCCCCAGACTCTTCCACTTGTTATATTATGGCATTAGTCTCCCTTCCTGGACCCTGATTTCTTTTGTAGTCTTAAGGCTGGAACCCCAGGGCTTCAGCCATGCTGAGAACATCCTCTATCTTGACAGTAGGCTGGGGGCATGCTGGTGGATATTACATCTATTTAAACATACTAGTCTCACCACCTGGCTGAATAATTTTTTTAAATTGTTATAAAAAATAAATTAACGAGGACCAGGGCGTAGCTCCATGGTTAGAGGTCCTCAAGAAGTGTGCACAGATTTCAGGCTCAATCCTGAGCATGCCCAAAAAGAATAAAAGTAAAAAATGCCTAAGCCAGCAACATTTAAACTCGATGGTACACAGGTCTCTCTATCTATAATTTTGCTTGTGACTTATATTTATTGCTAGGCATTGGTGGTGCACACCTCTAATCCCAGCACTCAGGAGGCAGAGGCAGTCTGATCTCTGTGAGTTAGAGACCAACCTGGTCTACAGAGCAAGTTCCAGGTCAGGCTCCAAAGCCACAGAGAAACCCTGTCTTGAAAAAAAACCAAAACCAACTAAACAAACAAAAGAATGATATCACGAAAAGCTATGCATAGGAGGTGAATGTGTCGATGACTTCTTTTGCTCATACATACTCTTTAAGCTTCTTTATGCTTTTTTCCCTCAGCTTCGACCACCCCAGCCTTAAACTTGTCCTCGTTGCCGTCCTGGATTTTGTCTGGCCACAGGAAGATCTCAGCACCCCTTCAGCTGAATTGTCCTGTCATGAGGGGGAAGTGCGCTGGGGAGCTCTGGCTGAGGTCTCCACGCCTTGTCTATTCTGGATGTCAGAGACTCCAACACTTTGCTCACACTGGATCAAAAGTGCCTAACCGGACCGCATCACACTACACTTTTGACCTACCTGCAGTACCCATAAAAACCACAAGATGGCAGCATTATTCCAAACAATAGCTTTGTCTCCACAAACTTTCTGAGTTCTAGCATATTTACTAAAATTGAAGCTATAGAAAACTTCAATACAAAAGACAAAACTTAGGCAGAGGTTTGAACTCTTAGTGATGAATTGTAGCAAAGTTTCCAGGGTCTCTAGTTTGGTTTTGTCCACCAAAGCACTAAAATTCCCACTGAGGTAATGGTCAGCATCTGGATTTGTTGAGCCAAATCAATGATTGGCACATAGCATCAAATATTATAGTATTCTCCATATTCTCTAAAAAAAACATGTTTGTGCTCCCACAAGAACCAAATAACCTGTCACAGTGGATGGAGGCAGATTTTTGCATAGATCTTAGTTTTTCTACATTCCAGATTAACGACCTGAGGATCGTTTACTAGGGTTTGGGGAGCAATGAACAGGAAGGATAGTTACTAAATTCAGACTCGGTAACTGCTAGATTAAACCTGGACAATTTATTGTTCGTGAGGGGTTATTGGGACACAGGTCTGCAGCAGTGGGGCATGGTAAGGCGTTTTCTCTGTTAGGAAAAGGGTAGAAACATCAGGATAAGGACACAGAGCCTGGTCTGAAATGTCCTCTGACACCATTGATCAGAGCTTGGAACAGCACAGGAGAGAGGGAGAAGGCTGACAGAGGTGGTTTTAAGAACAGAGTTTGCATCAATAATTGCTCACTTTTTTTTAAAGCGGTAAATCCTGATCTGGATGAACCTGGCTCTCCAGACTGTAAAATGGAGAAGTGCTCAGGCATCAAGGAGCTTTTGAGTGCTAAAAGGAAGCTTGGTAATGGGCAGAGAATATGTCAGGAGAGCAGCTTCCCATCACCTGGGCAGGGAGGAGACCTGCAGGATGGGGGTATAGGGCTGGGGTGTGGCTTTCCAAGTAGAGAGATTGGCTAGCAGGTGTCAATGCCCCAGTACCATAAACAGAGCCAAACTGGAAAACACCTGTGAGGTCTCTCTTATCCCGCTGTGAGGCCATGATGTCTGTGGACAGGTGGTTCTCTGTAGCAGTCAGGTGTGTGTGTGTGTGTGTGTGTGTGTGTGTGTGTGTGTGTGTGTGTGTGTGTGTGTGTCCACTGATTTTGGGGTCTCCATACCTGGAGATGCTTCAGGACACACAGTTTTTGAAGTAGCTCAGGGTTTATCTATTTCTAATGCCCCAGATGGTGCTGGCCACACAGTTTGTGCTCAATAAAAGAAAGATTGGAGACTAGGGCCATTGCAAGCAGTAGGTCCCCAAGGAGCGGGAGGAAGGAAGCTCTGATGCGCCTATCTTGAGGTTTGTGCTATTTGAGGGAGCAATGATCATGCACAGAGCCCCAACTGTGCACAGTACTGTGGCGTGGAGATCTTGCAGCTTTGGATCTGCAGGGCTGGCCCTAATGTTACAGGTTTGCAGTGAGGGTAAAATGCATGGAGAGTGTTCCATTCTGGACATACAGCTCAGTGGCAGAGTGCATGCCACACACATACGTGGCTAAGGCCCAGGTGTGAGCCTCAGCATCAGGAAAAACAAAACAAAACAAACACAAAAAGAAAGAGTGGGGTAAGAGTGTTCTGCATGTTGCCTGGTGTAGAGTCCTGACTTGGACATTGAAGAATGAATGAAGTTTGTGAGTAGTGGCTGTACAACACAAGGAGTATTGAAGATACCACTTAATTGTGTACGTGACATGATCATCACGACAGACTTTGTGTAAGTGGATTGTAAGTGAATGAAATGAAAGGGAAGTTTCCAAGTAGGAAAAGATGAATATGAGGGAGGTAGCAACATAGGCAAAACACTGTTTCCAAGGGGCACTGAGGAAGTACTGGGTGGGGTAGAGTCAGAACAGAGCTGGAGGTGCTTCCTAAAGGCTCTAGGATGGATGCCAGTGATAGGAGCCATGGTTTGCTTTATCAGGAATCAAGATGACCCGGATGAGTTTGCTAAATAGAGGTCAAGGTGAAGTCAACCCAAGGCGAGTTGGGGTTCCACTCACAGACCTTTCTGTAGTGTAACCACGTCGGGGAGGTTACAGAAAACTGGGAAACTGCAGTCCTGGTAGGTGGCCCCTCTATCTCATTGCCAAGGCAATGTCCAGCAGAAACCAGGAGGCAGAAGCTCCTTTATCTGAGCCTTGTGGATTGTGTTCTCAGATTGGCTTTCTCCTAAATGGTATCCAAGGCAAAGGTCTGAGAGTCAGCTGTGGTAGTTACAATGAGAATGCCCCCATAGCCTCAGGCATTTAAACACTCTGTTCCCAGTTGTTGGTGCTGTTCAGAAGGTGTGGTCCTGCTGGAAGAAGTACATCAGCCACTGGGGGTGGCTTTGAGAATTGAAAGCCACTGTTTCCAGTCCCTTGTCTCTGCTTCCTGCCTGCAGTTAAAGTCATGGTCTCTCAGCTTTCTGCTCTTGCCACCGTGCCTGTAGCTTGCTGCCTTGTGGTGATGAACCCTTAGCCCTCTGGAACAGAAAGCCAAAATCGGCTTTCTTATACAGCCTTGGTCATAGTGTTTAATCACAGCAACAGAAAAGTATCTAATCTACCAACCACCCGCAACTGGGCTCAGTTCTTCTTTTGGGAGGCGTTCTGGAAGTCACAGAGACGGACCATTGTCTTAGCTTCAGCTGTCAACTTGACACAGCCCAGAGTCATCTGGGGGAGTCTCAATTAAGGATTGTTCCTATCAGATTGATTTGTGGTTGAAGTGGGAGTCTTTAGATTGATGACTGGAGTGGGAGGGCCAGCCCAATGTGGAGATGGTCCTAGGCTGTTTAAGAAAGCCAGCTGAGCAAGAGACAGTTGAGTCAGCCAGCTAACAGCATTGCTCCATGGCCTCTGCTTTAGTTTCTACCCTGACCTCCCTCAACGAGGTACTGTGACCTGGAAGTATAAGCCATGTACCATCCCCAACTTGCTATGGGTCATGGTATTTGTTGCAGAATGAACTAGAATAGCCATCCTTAAGGAATGTCTGTCCTCCAAGCATATGGATTTTGCTCTCTTGAGCTCAGTAGTGTTGATGGAGGTGCTCACTAAGTTCCCTTTCCTGGATACAGCCATTGGTGGTGATCAGAGCCATTTTCTTCAGTGGTGTAACCACTAACAGGTCAGCCATGGTCTATATTAATCTCATTGGATCACCAAATTTGACTCGAGTGGGATTGTTCTTTGTCTGAGGTCAGCAGCAATGAATTCATCTCTCTGGGAGAATTTCACACAAGCGTCAATAAAGCAGTGCGTTGGTTTGAATAAGAATGGCCCGCATAGACTCATTCATTTGCATGCGTAGTCACCAGGGACTGGCACTGTTTGAGAAGGACTAGGAGGCGTGGCCTTGGCAGAATAAGTGTGTTCTTATTGGAGGAAGTGTGTCGTTGAGGGTGGGCTTTTGAGATTTCAAAAGCCAATGCAGGCCCAGTCTCTCTCTCTCTCTTTTCCTCTCCCCCCCTTTCCTTCCTGCAGGTCAGGATATAAAGCTTTTAGCTACTGCTCGAGCGCCATGCATGCTGTCCGCCATCCTCCCCACCACGGTGATAATAGACCGAGCCTCTGAAACTATAATCAAGCTCCCAAGTAAATGTTTTCCTTAATAAGAGTTGCCTGACTTATGTTGTCTCTTCACAGCAACAGAATAATGACTAAGACAGACAAGAACACAGCTATATTAACTATTTACCCAGTTTATTGTAATTTTACAATAAAAATAAATTAGTTGTACACAAAATAGTGCTGAAAACAGCCCATATTTGCTCATATAATTCACCTTCTGCTCGCCTCCTCTTCCCATAATAATTTAACCCTGTAGAGGAGGCATGGATTGGTGTCCTCAATGGGCTTCTCACTTCCCGCTCTGCAGCTCACAGGTCAGCTTTGGGGCCCTGGTCCCAGAAGCCCCCAACAGGGACCCAGGAGTTACCATCAGAGCTGAGATGCTGCCATGTTCTCCAAGTGTTTGGGTGTGAGGAGAGGGCAGATTATATGAGGAAATAGAATGTTTAAGACAGAAAGGTGGCAGTCTTAGTCAGGCACAATACTGGGGGGGGGCGGGGTACCCCTGAATATGTCAAAAGTAGAGTCAGTTATATTTATATTAAATCCCCTAAATTTTGGCCAATCACTGTAGTAAACAACTATAAGAATGATTTAGAATAAGCCACTGGTGGTACAGGAAGCTGGGTTAGTATGATCAAATGGTTTTATGAAAATGTGGATTGCATCCGTAAATAAATACCTATTAGGTCGCTCTAACAATGAACATATTCTAAATAAACAGAACTATTTTGCTGTTGAGATCCACTCTGCAGATACAGTTCAGAATATACATTTCCTATAAACATCTTGTATTTACAGAGAACATAATAATAAGTTATAGCAAAGTATATCCTTCTGTTGGGTGGATGTTGGGAGGCCCGGGGGCAGGAAGTGGGAGTAAGTGGGTGTAACAGAATGGGTTTTTCTCTCACTGAGGCTCATGATGTCAAGAGACAGGGAGAAGAGGTGTTTCCACATTCTTGGGGCCACTGTCCACAGCACGATGGGCATCCCAGTGGACCGAGGATTCAGAGATGTAAAGGATGGTTTGGGGTTGGGGCTTACTCTCTGTCTGCAAGGTCTCTTTCAGGAAGGCAAAAGAGATTGGAGGTGAGTGGCCCAGGCTAGTCAAGGCTGCCTCCGTGGAAGTACATGACCCCAGGCAGGCAGACAGCTGCCCGAGTGCCTGTGTGCTCTTTTGTGAAGCAAACATATGGAGACCAGACTCTGACAGGGCTGCCAGTGGCTGCCATGTGAGGCCACGTGCTGCTCTCAGGAAGAGGAACGGATGGGTTTCAAAAGGTGACAAGGTGATGGCAGCTAGGAGCGAGGTGAACAAGAGGAGTTACTTTCTGTCTCTAAGCAGGTGCACCACTCAGAGCCGTGCCTCTTGGAGAGCCACCAAACCTAGACTTGGAAATGACTTTGAACGGCATGCTGCCAAGAAAGATACCAGATCCCTTCCCACATTCTGACATACCTGTCCTCAGCTGCCATTTTTAAGCAGGGGCTACTGCCTCCAGTATCCCTGCACCCATAGAAGATTCTAGCTCGCAGAAGTTTGTTATTCTGTTTCACTCAGGGTTCTCACGGTGTTTCTCAGCAGAGCTGACACCTCAGATGTCCCTCTGTCTCTAACAGTCTGTCCTCTTTGTCAGGATTGGAAAACCCCACCTGAATGTTTCATGTATCTTGACTCCCATTCATGTTTTCCCTGTGGCCTTGGTGGCTTGTGGAATGGCTTACACACAGGTAAACATGTGTGTGCACATGGAAGTCAGAGGACAACATCAACTGTTGTCCTTCAGATGTCATCCACAATCTTTTTTTGAGACAGGGTCTCTCACTGGCCTGTAACTTGCCAAGTAGGTTGAGCTGGCCATCTAGTGAACCCCAGGGATATACCTGTCTCTGCCTCTTCCTTGCTGGGATTACAAGAGAGTAGCAATGCATCCCGCTTTTTGCATGTGGGTCTTGAGACTTGGGTTCAGTCTCTCAGCACTCTGATTATTAAGCTAACACACTAGTCCAAGGGCCATTTACATTTTGGTGCTTCCTCTCCATTTTCTTGACTCGCTTTGATCTTAGCTGAAATTCTTCCCTTTCCATCACTTTTCAAATATACAGTTATGCTTTTGATCCACAGATAGTAACTTTAGCTGCTTGCCAGTGAACTGTTGAGAGCCGGGCTTTCTTTTCACTATGTATGTATGTATGAATGCATGCATGCATGCATGCATGTATGTCTTCACAGGCTCTTCTTATTCTAGCTGTTGGCTCTCCAAGCTGAGGACATCGGCCAGTTTTTTTGTAATGTTTTATCTGGCAAGGATCAGATGCTGACTTCCACCTGCGGGACTGAAGGATCATTCGCCCTGTTGTGATTTAGTCTTTCATTTTGTTCCTCATATTTATATAGAAAAACTTAGGTGCCAACTCTAAGACAGCTATTAATAAAACAAGGAGACTGTCTTAGACAGGTGTTAGCAATATCTAGAGTTCTCCACACCACAAAACAAATTAAGCCAGCATCTCCCATTTTCCAGCCCTTTAGAAGGTGCTGGGTATAAATGCTTTTAAAGAGAGTGGGGCAAATAGATGATGCATACTAAAAGTGAGGAGGGAAGACAAAACACAGAAACCTTGGGCTGACAGGAGAAGCAAAGGAGCAGCTGGGGTGGTTGTGAGAACTCCCTTTCCCAGCCACTGAGAGATGGATGAAGTCCCCCTGGCTTCTTACTAGGGTAAGCATGGTTTATGTGAAGGGAACTGCTCCCTCTAGTGGTCAGATAGCATATTTCCTGCAGGCCCTGAGAGGTAAACGGAAACAGACTCCAAAGGGGCTGAAAGGAAGGTTCTTTTTCCAGGCAGTGAAAGAGAAACAGCACACACTTTTAATTTGGGGCTTTGATGATTTTTGTTGAGAAAGACTACACAGTAGCTTTAATTTACCTGACTGCTCCTTCAGAGCTGGGGATGTGGCCATCTGGCACACAGGGAGAATTTGTATTGAAATAAAAATTTCAATTCCACATCAGAGCCAATGAAGGGAGGGAATGTGGAGAGGGCCAAGAAGGAGATGGCAGATAAAGGACCATCTGCAGGGACAGGTGTCTCTTCCCTGGTGGTTCCTGGGGTCCCCAAGTCCCCTTTACACACTGTGGTAGGGAGAGAGCCATACGGGTAATGGAGTAAGAAACCAAGACATTTGCAAGCTTGGCCTCCAATGACAGGGAGGTTAACAGACCCCATTCTAGAAATCTATAACCTTATTAAGGGGACTGAACTCTGAACTCCTGGGGACAGCTCATTCTTTTGGAAACATTCATTGAACTCAGGTAAGATGTTTTGTTTTATTTTTGCCTGAAGACCAGGGCCTGACCCCTTTGCTATGACCTACTCTCACTCTACAGTAGGATCATGTCCTTCCTAAAACTATGGGGTGACATCTGAGACACAGGATAGACAAAGCCATCATCATCCCAGCCCAGCTCTGAGAATTTGTGAGTTGGAAAGGCCAGCATGCTCATTTTCCACAGAGAAGTTCTTTAGTCCCTGTGTAGCCTGTTGTTGGGTAGCTTCGGTTGCTAGACCATTTCCCTTCCCTGGAGAGAATGCCAGGCTTCATTTTAATCCATGGATCATGCATACCTTATCTTCTGACATGTACACAAACACCTTCCAAGGAATCCTTCAAGTGACTGGCTTTTCCAGCAAGATCGGAGAATGGATGCTTAAAGGAAAAGTTACCTGGAATAAGCAAAAGCACGCAGAGGGAGGGGCAAGGAGGTAACTGGCAACTGGACAGAAGCTGCTCCTGCAGGGCCTTCTCTTCCTGCTTAGCACGATAAGCATGGTCTCTGCCGGGCTGTGGATCCACATGCCACATGAACATTAGGACATTAGGAGAGGCGGAGCTGGTGATGACCATGCTGCCTGGCTTCCCAGACAGAGATAGGTTCTGGAAGCTACTCACAGAAAGCCAAAGCCAGAGGATCCTGACAGTGCGTCAGACCAGACAGGTGACATGATTCCCATGGCTGTGAATGATTGCCATACTGGCAGGTACCGGTAATGAGCTCATGGAGGGACCCTGTGCTAAGGGTGTATGCTTGTTTTAAGAGGAACATGCCCAGGATCTGAAATAAGGGAAGTTCTATACATTTACAATTTTTAAGAAAAAGATCTTCCTAATTGTCTCCCCCCAACCCCTGGAGATGGTTAATTTTGTAATATGCACCAAGTTCCTTCAGGCCCGGGGCCTCTGGAATTACAGTTGGGTGAAGTGAGTCATTGAAGATGGGGAGAACCTCAGTGCTCCTTATCCCAGACCTGCATCATTAAAACCGATCTTGGGGGTCAAATCTTGTGGAAGCAAGAGTCATGAGTCACAGGGGATGGGTTGGGGAGGGATGTGAGACTACCAGAGAGAAACCCTTTAATCTACCCACAAGGCTCAAGTAAGACTCCTCCTATTGAAACATGGAGATTTGCTGGGACTAGTGGCTTGGCTTTCCAGCAAGGTAGTGCACCATGAAGAACCCAGGAGGGATGGGGAACATGAGCTTGTGGGATCTGGGTCTTTGTTCCAGCTGCAGAGTGGCCCAGAGAACACCTGAACACCTTCTTGCTCTCCCTGTGGCTATCTTGTCTTGTGGGATGGTTCTGTTGATGATGGAACTTAGCAAACACCACAGAGTCCTATCTGCAGGAGCTGTGACTGAGGGAACGGGAACAGGGGCACAGATATATTGAAAGAACTAAGCACTCAGTTGAGGCAGCACTTGGGGACAGAGGAAAGGCTTCAGAAGTGGGCTCTGTTCATAGAATACAACTCAGCTTCCTGGTCAGATAGGAAGCCCCGTTCATTCTTCAGGCTGTAGGTCTGTGGACAGGCCCCAGGCTGGTCACTGGAGGTGCTGTGAGGTGAGGCTATGCTCAACCACCTGAGGTAGGCACTCAGCCCTGCCACAGTTATCCGAGCTGAGCCTCAGTTTCCTTGATAGTAAAGTGGGAGCATGTACTCATCTCCTGTCTCCCATCCTGGGACACTGTGGCCTCCAGTGAGCTAATGTCTGAGAATGTATGTATCTGCTAAACAAGAAAGCACTCTACTGCGAGATACCTCTGCCCTGAGGCAGCAAACAGTCTGTTGTCAATAAGAATGGTGATGACAGGCACAGCTGGACTGAGGCAACAAGGATGTACAGGTCTCAGCAAGGCTTGTTGGCGATGTAGGATGGGGTGCTCTCCTCTCTTGACTTTCCAAAGGAGTACGAGTTCTGGGCAGGCCAGTAGCACCAGGAAGGAGGCTGCGCTTGGTCAGTGGTCCAGCTACTGACTTGGACAATAGCAAGCCCGAAGTTGGGATGAGAGCTGTATGCACTTGACTGCTTGCTTTTCAGTAGGCACCATTAGCAGGTGCCAGGTCCCAAGGAAGGGAGTCATCAGGACAGAGCAATGCTCAAAGGGCCAGCCATGGCTTCCTAACATCCTGGGTACCATGTGGTACCCTTTATGAAGGTGAGAGTGGGGACGGACTTCCCCCGGTAGAGCAGCAACCAGCCAGGTGCACTGCTTGCAGCCCCAGGAGAGCAGGAGTGTTATCGACTCCCCAGGAAGCCTGTGTGTCTGTTGGCCACACGGGTGCAAGAGGCACAGCAGGCGGTCTTGTAGTAGTTGTAGACACAGAGGCGCGCCTGGACCACCACATTGCAGTTGTAGTACTTATCCTTGCAGTCTTCATCTACAGTGGAAGAGAACAGAAGAGATTCCTGAGCCCAAGAGGCAGCCAGGACCAGAGGGAAGAGAAAGGGTAGGGGACACAGCGCTTCGTCTGGGCCCCGCTTCTATCTATGTGTCTGTGTGAGCCTGAGTGAGCATGTGCAGAGCTCAGAGTAGGATGTCAGGGATGGGCTTTGTTAGGGCTCAGTAGAAGTGGGAAGGGGGTGAGAATGGATGATGAGGGGGTAAAAATGACCCCCAAATATTATATATATGCATATGAGCTTGTCAAAGAATAATAAAGAAAAAAGACATTTGAAAAATAAAGAGCAATTGAGGAAGTTATATGACTTTTGGCTGCATACACACACAGAGGGAGGGAGGAAGGAAGGAAGGCAGGGAGGGAGGGAGGGAGGAAGGGATGGAGGGAAGGAGGAAGGGAGGAGGGAGGGTTTGCTGGCCATTGAGCCAGGACTTCATAGACGGGCTGGTCAGCAAGCCCCAAGGAGCCTATCTCCACTCCCCAGAGCTGGGGTGACAGGCATGTGCCACTGTACCCAGTGTTCATGTGGGTGCGGGGATCCGGATTCAGGTCCTCACGTTTGCACAGCAGCCACCTTTCCCACTGAGCCTTCTCTCTGGCCTGTGAATATTTCCTCACACTTGAGCTATTTGTGATGGTGTCCTTAACCATGGCAGGGCACCTAAACTTAAGAAAATGTAGACACTATACATATTTTCTGGTCATTTGTTTGATATTGAGTCTATGCATTCATTTTTATTATTGGGGAAGATATCCTTGTAAATATGTAACATACCCATTTTCCATTGGTAGATATTCATTCCCATTTTTTCCAGTTATAAATAATGATCTTTTAAGCATTTTTTTTTTTAAAATAAAAGTCTTCTTTCTGGGTTTTGAGATAAATACAGCATTACTATATAGATGTGATGGCTGCCTTCCAAACTATGTGAAGCTATTTGTACTTCTCTTGGCAGAACAGCAGAATTCCATTTTTTTTTTTTTCTGACAGGGGGATGGGAAGAAGACAGGGTCTCACGTGGAAGAAGACAGGGTCTCACGTAGCCTCAGCTGGCCCTGATACTGGAGGATGGCGTTGACCTCCTGATCCTCCTGCCTCCATCTCCCAGGTGTGTGCCATCATAGCTGGTTTGTGCTGTGGTGCTGTGTCAGAGATCAATCTCAGGACACTCTATTGGCTGAAGTGCACCCCCAGATCGGCAGAACTGTCCCTCACTCTGTGCTGTATGTTATCTATGTAGTGGATGCAAAATGATCCCGGCATGAGGCGGGACACACGATAGCAGTGTTTGCCACTCAGGCTCCCTTTGCTGGGGCCAGCTCTCCTTTGTGCTGTGGACTCATAAGTCCTCTCTACACGATGGATCCAAAGCTTCACTGTTCCTGTGCTGTAAGCACCTTCTCTGGCACGCACTCCTTCCTGGGACTTCCTTTGTGATGCCAGGTGATAAGTAGATAGCTGACATTTTAACGTTATTGGAATTCCAGCATTTTCCCTTGTGGTTTGTGCTCTGGGGCTTTCATTTAAGAAATTCCTCCCTATTCTAAGAGAAATTTGTTTTCCCTCTATCTTAAATACAGAAAAGGAAAAAGAAGGTAGAGGGTAAGAAAGACGAGACGTGAGAGCACACTTGAAGCATGTCTTAGGAAAATGTGTTATGATCAGTAGAAAGGACTCTGCGGGCAGGAGCTTCAGAGTAAATATTGATAGAATTCCCATGGATGGGTCATGCACACAAGCTATTTTTTTATTTGCCTTGGCAACACCACACAGTTGAAGTGATTTAAACTTGGATCGCCAATTATTCCTTCCATTGCTCTTTACAAAATACAGCATCTAAAAGGGGAGTTGTCTCGGGCACACAGACATGGGTAACTAAAGATGGTGAAAACTGCCATGTCCTTGGAATTGACTGTGTCGGTTTCAAAGCAAGGAGTGACTGCCATAATCATTGCGTGTATTCTGCAGACCATCTCTCAGGCAGTACATGCTTGTCAAAGATTTCTCACTAATAAGATATGAGAGGGGCTTTGTTTCTGAAACAGGTCTGTATGTGTCCCTGGCTGGCTTTGAACTTGATATGTAGGAGATGATGACCTTGATCTTCTGAGTCTCTTGCCTCTACCCTGGAGGGTTAGAATCACAGGCACTCGCCGCCACCACGCCTGGTTTCTACGGTGTTGGGATCAAATCCAGGGCTTTGTGTATGGCAGACAAGTGTTCTGACATTGAGCCCCAGCTATGATTTTTCTTTAAAAAACACTATGGTTTGGTTTTCTAGATTCAGCTATGCTGTCTTTTCGGGGGGGGGGTATTTCACTTCTAATATAAAATTGAATAAAGGGAAAGAAAAGGGTAACAAAATAGAATATATAAACAAAACACAAAATTTTGATGACCTTTGATATGTCTCAAAATGATTCTGCCAAAGATAAAGCTGCTAACAATGTCCAGACCAGGCACCCACATTATGACACTCAGAGGACATCCCAGTGGGCTGTAGTCTTAAACTATGAAATTATAATATCCAAAGCACCACAAGGACCCTCCCCTCCACCCTCTGCCCATTGGCTGTGCACAAGGTCACAGAGAAAACTTGACAGAGCTTTCTCTTTTCTCCCAGATGGGAACTCCAAACTCACCAACTTCAGGGACACAGTCCTGAGGGTTACACGATTCTCTCTCTTCTGGCTTTAACTGGGGGTCGCAGAGGCTACCTGGGGTCATGTCATCAGACAAACACCGTACTTCCCGGACCCGGAATCCACCCTGACAGCTTTTGGAGCACTGTGTTGCAAAAAGAGGGAAAACATCAGGTTTCTCATCAGCCTGTAGGAATCCCACACCAGAGTGGAAGGTCAGGGGGAAATGTAAGCATCTCTGAAAGGGAAACTGAGCACTAAAAGACATCCACATGCTTGCTGACAGCACCCAGCTTGTCCTGTCTGTCCCCGACACCCCACTCCTTACAGTGTTTTGAGGGAGTTCTGGACTCCCATCACAACTTCCATAATATTTTAATTTATGGCTCCAGAAAAGTACCATACTATTGTACAGTTTATTACAAATCTATATATTAGTGATTTCATCTTTTTTTTTTTTTTTTTTGGGTGTTTGGAGACAGGTTTTTTGGAAACCTGCTCTGAAACTTGCTCTGTAGACCAGGCTGGCCTCAAATTCACAGAGAGCCTCCTGCCTCTTCCTCCTGAGTGCTGGGACTAAAGGTATGCATCATCATCACCAAGCTTCTATTTTTTTGTTTTGTTTTTAATTTTGTAAAGCTTCAATTTTAAAAATAGTTTTTCTTTTCTTTAAAAATCAGGGTCAAGTTGGAGGGAAGTAGAGATAGACAGATTTTCAAGTGGTAAATAAAAAGCATTATTTAAAAAAAGAACTAAACAAAATGGGGCTGGAGAGATGGCTCAGAGGTTAAGAGCACTGGCTGTTCTTCCAGGGGACCCAGGTTCAATTCCTAGCACCCACATGGTAGCTCACAACCATCTGTAACTCCAGTCCCAGGAGACCTGATGGCCTCTTCTGTGGGTTCTGCATGCAAGTGGTGTACAGATATACATGTAGGCAAAACAACCATACACATGAGATAAAAAAAAATAAGCAAAATTAAAAAACAATAATAACAAAAATCTTAGGATCCATATCTCAGTTACACTTTGCAGTTGGTTGATAATTTTATGATTCTTAATATAACCCACAAGTCTCCCTTCCATTGTCTTATGCTTGTTTGTTTTTAATTTTTAAAATTTACAACAATTCTTCTTCAAGACAGGGCCTCACTATGTAGCCTTGACTGGCCTGGAACTCACTATATACACCAGGCTGTCCCTGAACTCACAGAGATTGCCTGCCTCTGCCTCCGGAGTTCTGGGATTAAAGGCATGTGCCACCATTGTGCCTAGCTCTCTACTTCAATTTTGAGATAGGCTCTCTCACTGAATTTTAAGCTCAGTGTTCAGCTAGCCTGGCTGGCCAGTGAGTCCCAGGGATCCTCCTGTCTCTATCTCCCCAGTGTTGGGTTGCAGGTGCCTGCTGCTGTGCCTGCTTGCAATGTAGCATGGTAAGCATCATCTCTGAGCCCCTTCAACCACCATTCTCTGCACCAATGTTTGTCTAGCTACAGACCAAGGACACCTGTATCCTGCTTGTTAAATGCACATATTTCTTTTGCCAGGAGCGGCCCAGAATTGGTCTTTTCAAGCAAGACCCCAGATACACTCTAAAGGTCAAGAATCACTGCATTATGAACATGTCTGCGTAGAAACCCAAATCCTAAAGCTTCAGGGTTCCCCGACTCATAGGGTCCCCTCACTGTGGCTACCTAGAGTGGACTGATATAACAGGGGATCTATCGTCTCTTCTCGGGTTGGGACCAGGACCCTGCCTGGAGTCGTCTGTGGATGACCGTGACTTACCATGCTCCATTCTGTGCTAAACCACTTAGCTCCACAAGGCTTGAGGTGGCAGGGCTGCTGGCTCGGAGGCCTCTCCAGGAAGGAACACTCATAAGGGGCTAGCACTTCAAAGGTGTCTGCATTCTTCCTCACACAGATCACCTCCCTCTGCTGTGTCCCACTGCCACACTCCACGGAACACTGGAGAAGAAACAGATGGCTGTCACGTGACACAAAGGGGGGAAGAAAACCATGTTCCTGGAGGGACATCTTCAATTCTTCCACTGAGGCAGATGAAAGCCAGAAAGACAGAATATACAAGAATAGACGTTGGTGAAGATGCTGGTAAAGTCCATTGTTGATGAGGAATAGGGGCAGGAGAGATGGCCCAGTGGGTACAAGTGAGAAGATGTGAGTTCAGATCCCCCGCATCCATGTCAAAGCTGGCTGTGGGTTTTAGTGCTGGGAGGCAGAGACAAGGAGGATCTTGGAGGTTTGCTGGTCATCCAGGCTAGATAACTAGTGAACTCTAGGATTAGAGAGAGAACTCCTCTTTAAAAAAAAAAAAATGGAGGAGGAGACATTGACATTGATCTGTGTGCTGGCCCGGACAATGAGTTGGTGCAACTGATACTTGACCTGAACTGTGGCCCTGTTTGTGGGACTACATCAGCACCAAGAGTCAGAGAAGATGGGCCAGGGCCTCAGTGGTTTTCAAGGACATGGGGGTATGTGTGTGTGCAGGAATGACAGCAGCCACACACTCATGTGCCCTCTGCAGCACCCTCTGTCTTTCCCACTCCCCTACTGCATGTCTCCCTGGAGGGCAGTGCTGTACCCACTGCTCAGTTTTGATCTGGACTTACACCTGTTCCTATCCGGTTTACTGTCTCATGTCTGCTGCGTGAGTGTGGGCTATACACACACATTCTTGGCATATGGTTAGGGACAAAGGCATGGCACAGCTGCTAGGTAAAAAATTAAAAGACACAGAGAGATCTAATTTTGACTAGGTGCTTCCCCACTGCCAGCCATGGGTGACACCCCATGTGACCTGACCCTTAAGTTCTCTGTGACAGCTAACCTTGGCTGTCAACTTGACTCAACTTTAGCTGAAGTGTTGCGTCTATCAGATTGGCTTGTAGGCATTTTCTTGAGCATTAGTTGATGCAGGAGGGCCCAGCCCGCTGTGGGTGGTGCTATCTCTAGGCAGGTGGACCTGTGCCTGAGGGAGCCAGTAAGTGGCAGGTCTCTGAGGTTTCTGCCCTGACTTCCTTCAATGGTGCCCAGTTACCTAGAAGCATCGGATGAAATGGACGCTCTCCCTGCTAAGTTGGTTTTAGTCAGAGGTTATAGCCTTAGGAAAAGCAGGGTACCTTCTGACAGCCCAAGGAGAGTGTCATTGTCCTTTACGTACTGAGACAAGGAAACAGACTCAGGGAGGTGAAATTACCTCCCCAAGTCAGGAGCCCCATGAGACTGGAGTTGAATTCAGTCACATAGTTATCCAACAGGGACACTCAGGAAAGCAGCCCTGGGAGGACTTCAACCCATTCTCTCTCAATCTCTTGAATTTTACAGATCTTCATTAAAACATTAAAGAAAATAAAGGAGGAAAACATTTCCCCATGCTGTTTACATAGAAACAATTCATTGAGATAGTTGATACTATAAAATGTATACATATATTTTAAGATGGGTGTCACATAGCTCAAGCTGGCCTCGAACTCCCCATGTAGATAAGGATGATCTTGAACTTCTCATCTTTCTGCCTCTACTTCCCAAGTCCTGGGATTACAGCATGCACAACATGCCTGATTTTATGTAGTGCTGAAGACTGAACCTAGGGCTTCATGCCTGTCAGTCAAATTCTTTGCCAGCTGAACCACATCTCCAATATGAGTATGTGTATACATACATGTAATATATATTATTGTATGTGTATGTGGGTTTTACCTGCATGTATATATGTCACCACCTGAGTGCCTGATACCCACAGAACCAGAAGAGGGTGTCAGATCCCCTGGAACTGGAGTTAAGGATGGTTGTGATCCACCACGTGTGTATTAGGAACAGAACTCAGGACTACAGCAGAGCAACAGGGCTTTTCCCTGGTGAGCCATCTCCCAAACATCCCTCCAGCCCCAGGTTTTACATTTTCAAATTCTGTCATTGGCTACTGTATCATGTACATCTAGGACACCCTAATTACCATTGTTACTTACATATATTCATATATTTGAGTATATGAATGTGAATATTCATGAATATGTATATATGAGATAGCATCATCTACATATGTATATATATATAACATATATATATGAGATAGCATCATGTATAGATGAGACAGGCTTTGACTTTTCTATCTTCCTGCCTTAGCCTCTTGAGTGTTGGGACTACAGGTATGTCACCATCCCTGGCTTGACTATTGTTATAATTGTGATATTTTACTGGGTAATGACAAGTAATAACATTCTGAGTTCATGAGCATTCCTGTTGAAGAAATATTTTTTTCTTTGTGTAATTTTTTTTTTTTTTAAATTTTAAGACAATATGTAGTCCTGGCTCTCCAGGAACTCACTCTGTAGATCAGGCTGTTCTCGAACTCACAGAGATCTGCCTGTCTCTGCCTCAGAATGCCAGGACTAAAGGTACATGCCACCATGCCCAGCTGATGATTACTTCCTTAAAACTGGGTGGGGTGACAGGGGAAAAACAAATGGGAATTTTCTGCCTCCTGCCCTTTGCTGTCAGCGTGCTTTCCAAAGGCCTGTATCAGTTACAGCCAATTTGGTCAAGCTGTTTTCAAAGCTACTTGAAAAAAAATTCTCCATGGAGCCAGAGTATGGATAATGTGTAAATCATGACCTTCCGCCAAAAAGGCCTTGGAGAATCAGTCAGCCCTGGGAGCCAGATGCTAAGTGGGCCAAGAATTCAAATCCAGGGAGGTGGTGGGGTGGGTGGAGTGCGGGCTGTGATGGGATGGCTCTCTGTACTCCTCAGGATTCATGTTCAATCTTGGAATGGGGAGGAAAAATTAGCTCATCAGTTTGTAAGTTACTTTAGCTTCTTTGCAATTTGATCTTTATAATGTACACTTCCAGTTTGAAAACAAAAAAATCTGTGTGTATGATGTGTGTGTATGTGTGCAGGCAAACATGTACCATGGTGCATGTGTAGAGGTCACACAAGCTTGCATGTTGGCCCTCACATTCTACTTCAAGGCAGCATTTCTTGCTGTTCACTCTGTGCATTTCAGGTTGGCTGGCCTGCAAGCCTCCGGGGATTCTTCTGTGTCCATCTCCTATCTCAACAGAGAAGTCCTGTGTTTACAGGTGTGTTCCACCATGTCCGGCTCTTACATGGGCTCTGGGGGGTCTAAACCCAGGCCCTCATGCTTGTGCAGCACACTTTACCCACTGAGCCACCTCTCAGGCCCCACCTCCAGATTTTTAAATGGTAGCTTCTGACATCGTCAACTACTGACAAAACCAGTGTTAGTTATGGTAGCCATATGGCATCAATGCAGCAGCGGCGGCCACCTGCTGCATTTACCGTATGTCTGGCCCTTGACTGCTCATGTCCCTTCCCTGAGGCAGAGATACTTGTTTTGTTCACAGATGTAGCTCAAGTGCTTCAGTGAGCGCACAGTAGATGCACCTGTTGGCTGAAGGCGGCGACAAGAACGTGGCAGCTCTCCTGGGTCATGACAGGCAGTGAGTTCAGAGCTGGTTTCTAACCCTTCTGCTACATTGTCCAGGGACAGACAGATGTACCCAGCTCTGGCCACTCACCTGACTCCAGCTGCCAGCAAACCACTCCACCTTGCCCGTGCAGGGCCCATTGTCACACGGTGTGGTCTCTGCTGGTCTGTTGTTCCCGCAGCCTTCCAGAGGCAGGCTGCTGACATGGTTGGTCATGCACACCACCGAACGAGTCCTCACTCCAGCCCCACACTCGGCTGAGCACTGCCAGACAGAAGGAGGGCATATGAGTGGGGCCCCTGCAGTTCTGGGGGTACTTCCAAATGATACGAAGGACTTACTGTAGCAATAGCCTCCATAATTTTTCTCCTAGCAATCACAATGAACTTTAAACTTTTAGGCACATGAACAATTAACTCACAATCAAACAACACAATCACCACACTCATATTCATCGCCTTAGCCATTAAACTAGGACTAGCACCACTACATTCTTGACTACCAGAAGTAACTCAAGGTATTTCACTAAAAACAAATATTATTCTACTAACATGACAAAAGCTAGCCCCTATGACAATCTTATATCAAATACACGAACTCATCAACCCATATCTTCTAATTTCCTCAGCCATAGCCTCAGTACTAATTGGAGCACTGTGCCTCTAACTCCTTCCTCTGTAAAAGCTGACAAGCTCTCTCACACACAACATATTTCCACGACAGGAAATGTTACCTATTACTTTTGCCTTCTATAGTTTTATTAACTCAAGGATGCTGCAGACATGGCTCAGCAGTTACTAGTGCTCGCTAGCTGGGTGTGGTGGCACATAGCCTTTAATCTGAACACATGGGAGGTTGAGGTGAGGCAAGCCTAGTCTAGCTAGGCCAGCCTGGGCTCCATAGAGAGACACTGTATCAAAACACCAAAACCAAAACAAACTAACCACTTTGGTTTGCCAGTGGACTCTTATGAGGACAAATTAGACATTATCACCCTGGGAAGGAATCAGCTCTGGGATACTGAGCTACCAGTGTCTCCGGGAGAGCCTGTGACACAGCTGATCCCTGCCAATGGCACACTCACCCTTTCACTCCATTCCGTCAGGAACCAGCTCTTGGCACAGGGCCCCATGTCACAGTTCTCGATGTCACTTGGCCGGAGTTTCATGTTGCACTCCTCATCATCTACCACATCCCCAATGTTGCTCACACACTTCACGTCTCGGGTCCGCTGCCCCACGCCACAGGGCACTGAGCACTAAAACACAGAGGGCTTTGGTGTCATGTCCTCATTCTTTGTCACCTGACGTCACCAGAAGATGTGAGAAGGACCCTGTCGTTGGGTCCCTGCAATGTCTGTAATTCCTCAGCGAGGGAATGATCAAGGAAAACTCCACGGCCTGCTCCTCTAAGAACCTTCTGGGATGGCATGTTGTTTACTGGCCTGCTCATGGCCCCAGCCTTTCCATCTCCAGATGGCTGCACAACACGAGAAGGTGCTGGCTCTCCCAACCTTAACACATGTGAGACACAAGGCAGGTGAAGTGTGCAGGCACAGGACTCTTGCAGGCTCACCCATGAGACCCGATATAGTCCATGCACACTAGCCTGAACTCTACCAAGCTGTTGGCATGAAATGTGTTTGCAAGCAGCTGCTCAGCAAACGTTCCCCACCTTAGCCATCACAGGTCCTAGCAGGGGGAAGTGAGAGTGGTGGTGGGTGTGGGGTGAAGGGGGAGGTCCTGTACCGAGGTCCAGTCGGTCCGAATCTGCCACTCGCTGCAGATCTTGAGCTGGCAGGTACTGGTGGTCTCAGGCTTCTCCAGGTGCTGGCAGCGGTAGGGCTGTACTGTGAGGCTGCGGTTGGCGTACACCTGGCGGCACAGGACCTGTCGGTGCTGCATGCCCAGACCACAGGTTTTGCTGCACTCAGACCACTCCCCGATGTCCCAGCTGGCTCATGGAATGGATTGGAGGAGGGAAGAGGGGAGAAGACTGGTTAACAGGAATACATAGCAAAATCATTGGGGGCCCTCTCCCCAGAGCAGTGCCTAAAGGTCATGTGACTGCAGGGAGCCTGTAGGACATGCTGTTTACCATGACTAGATTGCCCAGGTTCTGTACACAGTTATAGAAAGAGTGAGAAGGTACAGATGTCACCTAGGCATTCTTTGCTGTCCACTACTTCCATGCCCTAATCTTGACAATTGCTGAATGAGACACGATAAGACAATCAGCAAACATTTGGATAGAAATTATATATTTCTATTCCAAGGATCAAACTTTGACCTTTTGGGACCTGTCCCAATCCGTATAAGACAGTCTCAATTATCACTCAATAACCTGTGGCTAACCTCTCCCAGACACTCTCCCTGGCTCTTCCAAGCTGACTTGGCACCATCTGTCCATATACTCAGCTCACCTACAAGCTGCCTTACTGGGTTCTCACTCCTATGGCCTCCCTTGTTTTCCTGGACGGGATTCCTGGCTGAGCTTGATGACTTGCTGCAGACCATCAAGTCCCCAGTCCTTCCAGAAACACAGGCAGGCTCGCTAAGCGGTCCATATCCTGGACACTGTCCCAGTCAGTATTTATGCACCAAATTTATATGGAGTTAAAAAATCAACTGTATCTGCTACTAAGGACCTGAGGAAAGGTGACCTAGCCAGAGGGGCCTCTTACAAGGCTGGGCAGGGGAAGAGGTTGCAGGGTTCCTCCTCTGGGGTCGGCTTCATGCTGGAGTCACAGTAGCTCTCGGGAACCTCCTCATGTGTGTTTCTGTTCACACAGCGGAAGATGGGGTATTGCGAACCTGTAATGACAAGGAAGATGCCTGAAGGCCAGCCCACACCCTGGGATGCTGGGCCAAGGTAAAGTTGCACAGGCATTTGGATGCTGGTGAAGAGAAGGTACAGGACTATCAAACTCAAGTCCTATCCCTTCCTCTTGTTTGTTGATATAGACATACCCACATGGCCCTGTTGGGGGGCTGTGGGTGTGCAAAGACAGACACACACACACACACACACACACACACACACACACACACACACACACAGTTCTTGTCCCCAGTGAGCTTACAATCTATTGTAAAAGGAAATTTTTTTTTTATACTTGTTCAAGATTATATGAGATGTGGTTGGGAAAATGGCTCAGTCAATTAAGCCCCTGTACAAGGATGAGTGTTAGATCCCTAGCAACTGTGAAAAAGTCAGGCATATAGGTACATGCTGAGAATCCCAGAGTTGGGGAGGGGAAACAGAGACAGGTGGATTCCTGAAGCTGGCTGGACAGTCACCTAGCCTCATTAGAGAGTCCTAGGTCCCAACAAGAGGTTCTCTCTCAAAAACAAGGGGACGACCTTCCTGAAAGGTGTCAGCCGAGGCTGTCCTCTGATACCACCCCACATGCACATATGTGCACCCATGAACACATGTATGTGTATATACACACGTACATACATGCATGTACACACACATGCACACACAGAGACAGTAAAAGAGCTCACTAGTCAATGGAGCAAGCACAGAATCGTCACAAACAGAAACGTTTCCAAGATTTTACAGAGGTGTCATGGAGCAAATACCCTGAAGGGCCTAGCTGTGGATAGAGAAATGTTTGGATGTGCCTGTGCAGCTGTGTCAGGGAAGGGGACCATCCACTGGGCTAAAATGCAATGAACTTGCCTGCTATCCAGATGCACATTTGCGTTGAAGCAAAGGAGAGTCAAAAATTACAGACACACATTTCACACGATTCTCTAACAGTTTCCTGACCCAGGGGCTTGGTCTTCTCAGCATCTGCCAGCTTCCCATGAGGCCATGTTTCTCAGGATAGGGCAGCCCTGGTTCACCTCGGTAACCCGAGTGCCTAACAGAGGTCTAAGCTTTTAGTACTTTTTTTGGAAGACCAGTAATTTATGTTTTTGTTTTGGATACACATACAAGTTTCATTGCCTTAATAAGGACAAACTATTTTCTATAAAAAGCCAGTGATGGGTAATTTCTGGGTCTCAATTCAATTTTGTCTTTCTCTCTTCTGCCACCTGCTGGCAGAACTTGAGTATTACTGGCGCTGTTATGTAGTCGGAGTAACTGTTGGCTCTACAAACTAGGCTAACATACAACTCTTATTTAAAAATTACCCGTGCTTCTAACTAGTCAGACATTTTTCAAGAACTGTAACTCACTACGGTTTTAATTGTGCCATGGAAGATAACTTTTTCTTTTACAGTGTCTTTAAGAAAATCTTTTATTTATTCTGTTCTTTGTCAGTTTCATCACACACAGTGCACTCTGATTACTTCTGCTCTCACCCTCCCACCCCTGTTATCACCTGCTGCCTAGAGAGAATCCATGACTGGTACTATAAATCCAGTTGAAAACCCCTGGCTAAGAGGTGTTAGATTCTAGGGTAACTTACTACAGTTCTCAGTGTCACCTCTAAAGTGACAGAACACCAAGCTGCATTCCAGACACTTACGCTTGTACCCACAAGCAAATGCTACTCTCTGTCTTAGTAAAAAACGTCCCTTTGTGACGAATGGCAGGGGATGCAGATACACGACTGCTCAAGAGACTAAGAGGAAGTGATGGTCCAGTGCCCAGACATAAACTTTTAATGTAAGTGCTTCAGTGGCATTAGTCATGGGTGTGACACGAGGCTCCTTCAAGCTGCCCTTGTGTGACACCCTGAGCCAGAGGGTAGTATGAATAAGAAATGTGACAATTTGTAAGAGAGTTTTGAATTAGAGATCACCATCTGTTAAATTACTGTGGCAGTAAAGATGCACATACAGCTATAACTCAAGCGTTTAAAATGTTCCAATTTAAGTATTAGCTGAGTGAAAGGCAGTTGTGACCATAAAATTAATAGCAAACAAAGCCTTTTTTGGTATTAATCTTTGTCCAGCAACATGCCTACATCCGCTTTAGAAGATACATTTTACTAATCATCTTTAAGATTGATTTATTTCTTTTGTGTGTATGGGTATTTTGGCTGCATGTAAGTCTAGCTCCACTTTTGTGCAGTGGCCACAGAGGCCAGAAGACTGGGTCAGGTTCCCAGGAACTGGAGTTGCAGACAGTTGTCTGCAGCCATGTGGGATCAGGAAACTGAACTTGGATCCTCAGGAAGAGCAGTCAGTGTTCTTAACTGCCGAGCCATCGCTTCTGCCCTAGGAGATATTTTTAAATTAAATCCAACCCACATTAAGCACATTGTGCTAAGTCACCAAGATGAATAAGACTCAGTCCACAGCCTGAGCATTTGAAACCCAGCTATTAGGGGATTAAGTAAAGATTTTAGCTAGCCTGCTCCTTTCCCTCTAGACTGTGCAGCTATAACTTTTCCACTTACAGCTCTGTGGATTGAAAAGCAAGGGTAAGGTACCCCAACTGCTTGGCACCCTCAGAGGGGAAACCTAATACATTTAGCCCAAATGATACAGGATACTGTAGGAATGCTCTGTGCCTGGAAAGATGGGTCTTGCTTGGGGTTGTCTGGCAGATGGCCACCGCTTACCTCCCCTCCCATTTGACTGCTTTTACATGCATTGCTCATTGTCCATGGTCCAGCTTCATGGAACAGTACCAAATAAATGAAATCAGAGGCTCTTTGTCTATCTGATGCTGAAAAAATATCAGCTTTATAACTCTTGCTTCTGGTGATTGCAATGGTTTCTTTCTTTGGGTTAGCTTTAGCATCTACAGAAAGGGATATTGTCACTTGGTATGTCACCTGGAGTCCTATTGTTCAGGACCGTGACGCAATGATCCCTATGATGGCTAACAAGCAGGGACAGGGTGGTAGGGCAGGTGCTGGCTGGACTTTGGTGGCGGGATGGTTGTCCTGGTTTATATGCAAGCATATTGTATTGGATGTACTGGAAAGGGAATCAGAGCTTGGGAAACAGTGTTGAGGTCTGTGAGACACACTAACCTGAGAGTTAGACAAAAGAAGCAGCAAGAAAATAATTGAGAAACTGCAGACTTGGAAATATAAGAACTAACAGAGCCAAGCCAGGAGACAGGCAGAGGTCTGGGCATCATGGCTGACAGCCACAGCGATCAAGGGCCACTCTTGATGTCTTGGGTGGTAGGATGTTGCTGAAATGGTAGATGTAGAGGTAAGAAGTCCAGGTGTGGTTGGCTTCACCAGGAAGGATGGAGGGTGTCTGGGAGGGCATTTGTGAAGGACAGATAATGATCTCTCTTGGGTTTTGTAGCAGAGGAGTACACAGTGCCAGCACACTTGTCACTTGTGCTGAGGACTGAGTTTAGCTACATGCTCTGTGTATTTACATTGCACTGCCTGTGCCCTGCATGTCTGCTGCCATCACTCTTATGGGGGCACAGGGTTCCAGGTGTGCCCCTCCTGTGGCTCTGGAGCCAGAGATATTCTGAAGAGTTGCCTTGAAAATCAAGCATAAATGGAGATGCACTTCCTCTTCTTCTCCCAGGGGACAAACAGCAGGAGCTGGTGAATGTCCCCTTTGCTCCCTCCAGCAAGCATTTCCCACCTTTTGATGTTATGCCACAGTATTGTCATCTACAAAGTTCCTGCTCAAGAGCCTCACAATCAAGTTCAAAATAACATTTATTTTGTTCTAAATAAGTTTACAACTCTTGTCTTGAGCCACATTCATAGCTACCTTTTGCTACTTACAGCCCCTGGCCATGGAATGTTTCTCCATCATGTCTAGTACAGAATGGAGAGGGGCCTGTTGAATAGCCACCCGGACAGGCAAGTAGCACCTATCCAGGGAACAGTGGCAGGGTTACATACTTCTGCCTTTGCCTCACCACACCCACAAATCAATATCCTGTAGTCCCTGGACAGGGTGGGAAAGAATCTACATGCGTCATTCTGGATTGCAAGTCATACAATGACAATTTTCATCCAAGCTATCTGGGCACCACACCAAATCATAAGTGGCAGGAGAGTTGGAAAACCATCCATTTGCATCTCATGTTCCTTTGTCAATACTGAGACACCCTGCTTATCTCTATAATGCTTTGGATAAAATCTTATTAAAGTAATTCTGGCCCGTTGGCAGAATTATCTCTAGCTGTCTGACTCTGTCAGGACACAGTCTACAGGCATCCCATTTCCCCTCAGAAACCTAACAGAAGCCAGTTCAGTCTTCAGGCCATATTCTCAGCTCATGTAGCCTAGGCACAACAAAATGGGTGCATTAAGAGGTCATGAATTAATCCTCCAGTTACCAGGTGGAATCATTGTAGACTCATCAAGGCTTTGATCATAAAGAACTTCAGCCCCTGCCCTGCCCCTGTGCACACACAAAGAACCAAAGACCTAAATTCTAGTCCCAAAGCCATTAGGCCAGTACTCTTATGAGAAAGCTAGAAGCAGCTATCTGTGCTAACTATTAAACTTGCAAAGTTTGTGTGTGTGTGTGTGTGTGTGTGTGTGTGTGTGTGTGTGTGTGTGTTCACATGTATGTATGTTACACGATGATAACCTGGGGCATTGGTCCTTGTTTCCTATCTTGTTTCAGACAGCTTTCCTGTGTTCTTTCTGCTGTGTAGGCCAGGCTAGCTAGTTCAGGAGCTTCTGGTAGTTTTCCTGTCTCTGTCTCCCAACTCTCTGAGGATACTGAGACTGACTAAGCTCATGCTACATGTCCCTCTTTGCTTGGCTTTTGGGACTTGAATTCAGGTCTTCAAGCTTGCATAGCAAGTGCTCTTACACACACAACCATCTTCGCAGCCCAGACTCAAGTCTCTTGAAGAAAAAAACAAAACAAAACAAAGAAACAAAAATCAAAAACCTAATCATCAAATTAGTGTCTGGGGTAAATCACATGGTCTTCCAGGTTTTAGCAACTCTGCGGGAGATGGTGTTGGTGGTGGGGGGGTAGTAAGGGACACAAAGCCTTTGTTTTTATAGTATCGTCCCTTCAGAGAACAACTGTTTCAGGGTAATGACAGCATAGATGCCCTCATCCTACAGGGAGAAGACTATAACTGGTAGTAAGCAGGCGTTTCCTTGTAAGGAGAATCTCAAATCATCTCCAGAGTCAGAGTCAATTCCAGCCCCAGGAGCCTGACAGTCACACAAGGATTTCCAGAGCCCAATTTCCCCGTTGATCCTGACTGTGGAGTGGCTGACAGAGGACCCTGGATCTGTGTTACAGTCTAGACTGATGTGGACCCCTTCACACATGTCACCTTCCATATAAAACAACAGTCATGGTTTTCTTTGAGCCTATCAAAACACCGTTTTTAAAAATGTTACTCAAATTGCCGTTTCCCTCAGTCCCATCTTCCTTTTGCTCGGAGAGAGGCTACATGCTTCCTCCAGTGCGTGGGCTCCTTTCTTGCAACAGTTAATAAATATGACATTGGTAGGCTAGGGATTTTTCTCTGGTGGTCCTAGCTGACTGGGTTAGGACACTGGGTGAACCTGGGATTAAATTTTTTTATCAGGAGGATAGGAAAGGAGTAGACAAAGATGAAGGCTGATAAGCAAAACCCAAGCCGCCCCAAAGGTGTCGGTTCCCTCTGAAATCTTTAGATTTTAGGATGGCTCACACCAGCCATTTATAAGCTTGATTTATAAACCGTTAGATTGCCAAGCATGTGGGTATGCTCTCATTGTTGGCAACCACAAGCACAGGGAGAGCTCAACTAGCAAGCCCATGCTGCTCAGATGCTGTGTTGGTTGTTTTTTAGCTGCCTGTCTTTGTTGAGGAGCTTCTGGGATACGACCTTGGGTCATGGTAACACTCTGCCTGAAGGGACAGAGGTCCTTCTCCCCATTCCTTCTGCCTGGCCAAAAAAGTTAGATCCATTCCTAAAGCTAGCTTCTAAGGTCTAGTCCCTTATTTGGCCACTTCATCCTGAGCTCACTACCAAGGTCCAGCTATCAAAGTATTGAAGTACAGCAATCAAAATCCCCCTTTGGCTCACCTAACTAACAAGCCCAATCAAAATATACCACCACATCCTAGCCCATGCTAACACAGATCTCCCCTTTTGGTCTTCTTAAAAACTGCCTGGCTGGGTGTTGGTGGCACCCACCCTTAATCCCAGCGCTCCAGAGGCAGAGGCATTCAGATCTCTGTGAGTTCGAGACCAGCCTGGTCTACAAGAGTTAGTTCTAGGACAGGCTCCAAAGCAATACAGAGAAACCCTGTCTGGAAAAAACCCAAACAAAACAAAACAATCAAACAAATTGCCTGAGTCAGAAAGCAGCCTCTTTAACTTAGTTTCTTCCCTGTTTAATAAAGGATCTCTCTGTGAAAACAGGTGTTTGGGTATGGTCTGTGCCTACTCTGGGGTCCAGGAGGAAGATCCCACTGTGTGTGTGTGTGGGGGGGGGTGGGGGGCTCCTCCTTCATTGCCTGAATGTTTTCTATGCTTGGTGATCTTGATCCATGAAGACCCCAGTATGACAGTGAATGTCTGTTTCTGTGTGCTTGACGCTCTGTTTACTGTGCCAGCCTGCCCTCTTTGGTGCTAGAGTGAGGCCTATGGAATGCTTATGGAAACACTCGTGCACCAAAGGTTGGGTGAGCATCTCTGGTTGGCAATATTCGACATGACCCATCACATATCACTGCTGGAGGATTCTGGGTGGCTCTGCTGGAAGGGGGACACCTGGGAGTTGGTTTCTCCTGGATTGGCCCATGTGCCCACCCGCTCACTTGAATCTGTTCTTTCACTGGGATAAACAGAGTTGGGAGAACAGATTTTCTGAATCTTCAAGTCCCACTGCTGGGTGAGCCCGTGGGTTATCTTGGGAACCTCTAACACAATATACATATGAGCAAACCATCCTGCAGGTGATTTATGTGGTGAGAGGCTGCCTCATCGGCTGGGCCCTCTCTTATCTTCCTTGCTTGGATTTCCCACATATGCATACCTTTCCCACAGGTGGTGGAACATTCTGTTGTCCCCAGCTGCTTCCAGTTGTGGTCCCGGCTTCGCCTGGGGGGCTGTGGTGCTGGTGGCACAAAGTTGTCTGGTCGGTGGGCAGGGAATCTCTCTGGATGCCTGATGGGGAAGGTCTGCGCGTGTGTGGATTCTGATGTCAACACCTCAGGGGCCTCGCCAGGTGAGTCTTCCTTCTCCTGGTTCTTCCCCCTCTCTTCTCTGTCTTCCAGGCCTCTGTCTTCCGTTTCCAGCTGTCCATTGAAAGGCTCTCCTAGGAGCGGCAGCATAAGCACAGAGGTGAGATTCCTTTGGTCACTGAGATGAAAAAGGAGACAGCGTTGCCACTGGACAAAGTGCCACATAAGTTCATTGAAACCACAGTAGCATTTCTCTCATACTTAAAACATTAAAAATCAGTAAGACTGAGAGATGGCTCAGTGGTTAAAAGCTCTGCTCTTGTAGAGGACCCCAGTTCAATTCCCAGCACCCAACTAACTGTCTATAACTCCAGTCCCAAGGAATCTAACACCCTCTCCTGGCTTCCTGGGGATCAGGAACACATGTGGCACACAACAAAATACTCATACATATAGGAATATGTAAAAAAAAAATCAATAAGAAAATGTCAAAGGCAATGGGAGACAGTCCCTCATCCACATACATACAGTCAAAAACCTCTCAACTTTACTCATAATCAAACTCTCATCTATGAAATGGGTGCTTGAGAATGAGACATGATATAGCAGATGAAGTCCAGTGGGAGCGAGACATGAGGTGCATACTGTGTTGGCTTTGGAGGTGGAGGAAAGGGTCAGAGACCATGGAGGCTAAAACAGGAGAGAAATGGGTTCTTCCTGGGGAACCTTGGATTTGGCCTCATGAAACCACTTTCAGTCCTCTGACCGCTGACCTTCAAACTGTAAGACAACTATCTGCATCTTAATCCAAGGTACTGGTTGGAAGGTCATTTGCTAGGCGGCAACAGGGAGCCAACTTAATCATCTCAGATGCGGAATCAGGGTGTCTAATTTAGGATATTTCATTCACTTGATCCTAAGCCAATCAGTGAGGCTCACATGGCAAAGCATGTTCTGAAATATGTATCCACAGGGTTTCTCTGCATTGTTAGGGCACAATGAGAGAGAGGGACACACACACACACACACACACACACACACACACACACACAGAGAGAGAGAGAGAGAGAGAGAGAGAGAGAGAGAGAGAGAGAGAGAGAGAGAGAGAATGTTTTAAGAGACAGTGACTCAGATCAGAATACTTGGTGCAAAACAAGGGCCTTTACCTGGTCTCCTGTGGGGTGGCACCTGTGGGCTGATGGCATTGTTCCCCATGATCACATACTCATAGTGGACACCTGGGTTGGGCTGCTGGTGTATCATCTGGGGACACAAAGTCAAAGTCACCACAACCCCCACACACCCGATTCTCTGCTGGCTTGAGTCTCAATAATGCAAGTGATACTGTAATTAAATGTGCAAATTCTCATCTAGTGACAGCAATAACCCTGTGGCATGTTGGACGGAGTTACTTCCAGTGGCTTCTTGTGGGCTGCTTTTGAAGAATTCAAGACTTCATGTGTTCATGAATCAGAAGAAAAATGAGTGAATGGCCAAGATTTTATCAGATAAAAGTGAAGGTTTTATAAACTCCAAACTTGACAGGGTCTACAGTAGGAGAACCTGTGGCTGGCAGCCATTCCCAGCCAGGGCCTGAAGCTATGGCCTCTGAAAGTCCCAAGCTCCTCACACTGCAGGCGAACCTGTCTGAGCACTAGGTGGTGACACAGAGTCAAGCAAAAAAGGACCAGATCTCCTGGGCAGGATTAGCCTAGAACATCAGGGGCCCGCTAATGTTCTGTAGGCTAAGGTTGTCTGGCTTAGGTCTGCCCCCCTCTCTTGTAGGCCGTCTGAGTCTCACTCATTTTCACACATACAAAGTCCTTGAAATATAATGAAATGGAGTGGAAAACCAAAACCCAGACCAAATAAACAAACAACAATAAAACCTCAAATAAATTAAAACAAAAAACAATAAACAAAACAAAAACCCTCACATATAAAAAATATAAGTCTACCTGGGTCATATTTTTTGAGGAGACAATGACAAAAATAAATAAATAATAAAAATTCAGAGTAAGTAGGATGGCCAGCAAGAAGCTGTGTGGGCTGCAGAGGAACACGGTAAGTGAGGAAGATCAACAGAACTAATCCCTGCCTACCAGCCCTCCCTTGCCCACAGCTGTTACGGTAGAAGGCAGGGTGATGGGCAGATTGGAACAACAGCACTAAAGCCTACGATATAATTGGGAGGCAAGCCAGGGGACACTGTCTTGCTGATATTTCTGCTCCGTTAAGTGGTTCTTGCTGACTGGCTGTGCAACCCAGAGCCAGTCTCTACATCCCTAGTTTTAATTACTTCATCAGGAAGAGAGAGAATGACAGACTTTGAAGTCTTGTTACCCTGCACGTACCCCTGAGGCACGTCTGCACTGGGGCCCTGCCTGCATCTCTCCTGCTCATGCCACCACCTCTTGTCTTTCTCCCTACTAGTGAAACAGGCTCCCCCATCACTCACCCAGAGGCCAGCAGCCTCACACCACAAGCCAAGACCATTTCACTGACATTGCCGAAACACGGCACTGAGCACTGGACCCCTGAGGGACACTGCCCCGTGACTGCAGGTCCTTGCTGTCTATCCCAAACCCCTCAATTCCCTTTGTACATGGGTTTCTCCTTCTGCCCTCTCCGGTGCCTCACTGTGTGAGGAAACACTGGATTTGGCCACTGAAGGCTTTTGCTGTTTATGGGATTATTGTTGGCTACCTTTCCCAGACCACCCACAGGAGGCTTTCACTACACTACAGAGCCTTCACCTCTGATACCATTCAAATTTACCCAAAGCCAACCAACCAAGTGGATACCTCACAAAAAACACCCCAAATTAACTAAAACAAGGCATCTTTTGTAACTTTTAGCCTACTATCCCCTAAGAGGAACAAACCAGAACTGTAGAGTCTGAGAAAGCAATCACAATGAACGTTATTTAGAACCCTGACACAGCAAATTTTGGAGACCAACATGGCTCTGGGAACAGTAGGCATCTGTGTATTTATTTTAAGCGTTTGTTTCTTGTCACCCTTTAGTTCCTCATCTTTTCAGAAGACTGGATTCTGGTGGCTTCATGTGTGTGGGCACACATGTATGTGTGCATGTGGAGGTCAAAGGCCAAGGTCATAGCTCAGGAGTAGACTCCCATGCTGTTTGAGGCGGGGTCTCTGACTAGCACCTGGGGTTCACCCATTGGGCTAGGCTGGCTGCCCCCACAGTTCTGGGATTACAGGCGTGTGGCACCATACCCATCTTTTTCATGGGTGTTGAGGCTGGAACTCAGGTTCTCATGCTTGCAAGACAGGCACTTTAGAGTCAGAGTGATCTCCCCAGGCCCCTCTGGTAGCTTTCTTAGAAAGACCATTAGAAACAACTCTTGACCAATTTAATATTAATATTCTGGCTTCAGATAAAGTGATCACAGGCCCGTCTGTGGGAAGCAGGGCACTCGTGGAGCTAAAGCTCCATCATTTCTGCCGGGGTCACCTGGAGTGTTCCTTCTCCATTTGCCTTGATGGAGCTGAAAAGGTTGGGCCTAGAGTGGGTTGCTTTGCACTTGGCATTTTCTTTCTTCTGCCATAAAAGAAAACATGCTAAATTAGCACTGAGAGGAAAGAGCCTGGAGGAGCTCCAGGGCTCGTGAAACAGGGTATTTGTTTGCCTCTGATTTGGTTCAACAAGTAAAATTGGTTTTACTGGGTCCATAAACTCTGAGGGTAATGAAGCACCTGGTAGACTTTATGATTTCTGGGAGTCTTGTACATTCAGGGGTAAATGTCAAAGACCAACGCACCAAGCATTGAAAGGGGGGTCCCTCAGACGGGCTTCACTCAAATGAGTTTATCCAGCCTGGGCAAAGGCAAGTTGCTTATTTGTTCAGGGTGTGTTTCTTGGAAGACATAGGATCCCAAATCCAGAGGGCACCCCCAAACACCCAAACTCACATAGACATCCAGGATCTCATTGGTGGGACCTTCGGCCAGAAAGGACTCTCCGGCAGTGCTGGAGATCTCATTCGGTCGCTTGTAGGTGAACATCGTTCCTCCACCCTCATACTTGCCCGGGCGATCGATTGCCCAGTTCCCATTGATGATGGAGCGGCCAGAGCGACTTCGCAAGGCTGTGGAGACAAATGAGACGGTGTGTCTGGTGAGCTCAGGGTGTGCACAAGAAAGCAACTTGAGTACCCAAACCAACCATCCATCTAATGGCCCTGGGACATGGGTAGGGGTTGTGAGCACACCACCTCTGGCTTGATCACTCCCTCACCTCAACCATTTCCTTCCATGTGGACTGGAAAAAGCAAGCAAGCAAGCAAACAAACAAACAAGCAAACAAACAAACAAAGGATGGGTGGGAATGACTGGGAGAAAAGGATGTGAAACAGGGGAAAAGGCAGTAAAGGAAGAATTAGGCATGAGGGATGGAAACTACTTTATGTACTTGTGTCATTGCAAAGGTAAGGGGCTGTAGACTCCAGCCCACATGCTGATTTGGGCCTATTGTTGGTGCCCATAGAGATGGCTGCACTCCATCTTGGCACAAGGACAGAGAGTTCAAAAGTGTCCTCAGCAAGTCATAAGACCTAAATGTCAAAGGTGTGGCTACAGTAGGATGTTTGGCTGTCTTAGTCTAAATAACAACAGACCTGAGTCTGAGGTGTGGCTACTCCTGACCTCAAGGCTAGGGAACAAGAAGTTGGAGCTAAGGTGTGGTTACTGAACCCTTAGAATAAGTGAGGAAGAAAAGTCTGTGTTTGGATAAGGTATATAAGAGTGGTGAAAAATAAACTCGTGGCATTTCAGCACTGACTGATCTGCCCTCCTGACCTTTATTCTATGTCTCTGTCTTTTCTTTATTGTCTATAGCTTCCCCTCATACACCCCCCCACACACTCAGGTATGAACTTGGGGCCACTCAGCTGGTTCCAATTGCAGCCTCACAAAGACCGCTTCCGACAGCCTATGGATGGTCTTAGTTTGGCTATCGTAGTGTTTTTCTTTTTCTTTTGTTTTAATATAACGGAGCCTAAATTTAAGAACTGGGAGAGTTCACATGAAAAAATTGAGATCCTGGCCTTTCTTGTAAAACAGGAAGGCATGTCAACACTGGCCCTACATTCTCTCAGGGTGCAGGCAACAGGTGCTCAGAGGGACACCTGATTCTATATGGGCCCTAGAAGCTCTGGTTGCCTGGACAGCAGCAAGCCAGCAAGGACAGCTAATATCAAGTAGGAAGTGCTAATAGGACTCAATAGGCTACATCAGTAACAGAGATGAGCATGAAGGTGGGAGGGGTCATGTTGAGGACTGTCTGGAGAGAGTGGCAGGGGTGCTGCAGAGGGTGTATCATCAAGATTCAGGATACATGTGTGAGACTGTCAAAGAATACATAAAAAGGTATCCTACAAAAATTAATACAGATAAACAAAAGGGCATCTCCATCTTAAACACCACAAACATAGTACACCTCCATCTCTTTGTGCCTTCACTTTACAGAACAAATTGACTTAACTTTAAAAAACTCCATTATGGAAAATTTAGTAACACCCACTGTAATTATCTATCACCCAGTTTCAATAAGGGTCACACCCATGGCCTATCTTACTGCTTTCCGTAAAGCCGAGATTCTGCTTATTCTTAGTATAAGAACTTTTATTCATTTTTAGCAGTATGCCTGTAGCTAGCTTTCCCAGAGACTAGGCCTTCATAGCCAGAAGCTCCGTGAAGGGACATAAGGTTCTCCATACTTAGGCACCCCCTCCCATACACTCCAGCCTGACCGGAGTAGCAAAAGCCAAGGGCAGGAACTAAAGGAGAGCACACTGAGCACCTCAGACATTTATCCACAGAGGCTGAATGTACAGACAGCTAGCTCAGTGGGTAGCGTGCCTACATGACATTGCAAGAAGCCCTAAATTCTATCTCCAACACTGAATAAAACTGGGACTGGGCAGCTCATCCTGGATGCCAGCACGTGGGAGTAGAGGCAAGAGGATCAGAATTGCAGTCATCCTTGGTTACCTGGTGAATTTGAAGCCAGTAGGGGCTACCTAAGACTCTGTCTTAGAAGAAGGAGAAGCAGCAGCACACTTAGGGGTCTGGAGAGATGGATCAGCAGTTAAGAAAACTTACTGCTCTGGCAGAGGACCAGGGTTCAATTCCCAGCACCCACATGGTGACTCCCAGCAGATGCAATGCTCTCTTTGGCCTCTTTGGCAGGTATCAGTCTTATGCAGGCAAAACACCCATGCACACGAAATGAACTTTTAGAAAAGAAGCACACTTGGGGCTGGAGAGATGGCTCAACAGTTAACAAAGCCTGCCTGCTACTCTTCCAGAGGGCCTGGGTTTTGTTTCCGGCATTCACACTGGGTGGCTCATTACCATGTGGAACTCTAGCTCCCTCTTCTGGTCTCTATGAGTAACTCACATGAAGCTCATGTGAAAATATGCTGAAAAGAAAATAACTAAAACAAACAAACAAAGCTCATTTCTCTGAACGGTTATTCCTTTAGCTTCTGCTCTCAACAGTCCATTGAAAGAAATTCAAGAGAATATCACTACTGCTTCTGTGTCGATAAGCCTGCTCCTGGGTAACAACAGCTCATCTTACAACATCGCCTCTGCAATGCTATCCCTCCATCCAGAAATGTCCCCTCACCTCTAAATCTTTTTTTTTCTTCTTCAAAACAGGGTTTCTCTGTGTAGCCCTGGCTGTCTTGGAACTCACTCTGTAGACCAGGCTGGCCCCAAACTAAGAGATCCGCCTGCCTCTGCCTCCCGAGTGCTGGTGCGGTGTTAAAGGTGTGCCACACCACCAAGCAACCTCTGAGTCTTACTCATTCCTCATGCTGGTTTCCTCTGGAAAGTCCTCTGCCCAGTCCAGCCCGTCTCTTCCCTCGAGTGCTCTATGAGACACAGAGCCTTCCCGCAAGGCCTCCTGCATCCATCATTTGTCTCCCACTAAGACCCCAAAAGGCCAAGATGCTCGCTGATGATAACTCAAAGCCCAGCTCGAGGCTGCAGCACCGCTAACAACATAGAGAAAAAAAAAAAAAAAAAAGGTGGTGGTGGTGAGGGGGAGTATAACAATAACAGACAGGCAACTCACAGAGAACCAAGTTCAAGTATGCCATAAGCAATTGAAGTGTTCTGCCAACTTCTAACACAAACCTAAATCACTCTGAGTTATTTTTGACCCACTATATTGGATTACCATTAAAAAAAAAAATTCAAATAACCAACATCGCCAGGTACAAAGTAAGCAAGTACCCACAATGCAGCTGATGAGATTTTAACTTGACTCTGCCATACTGGAGGGCAGTTTGATCCCACTGTTAAAACCCCATGTGCACTTTGGTTAAAGAATTCTACTTCTGAAAAAGTACGTGAGCAATCTATTTCTGGAAGTACACAAAAGTGTTTGTGGTGTTCAACAAGTACACAAACTATTTCCATATTTATCAGAAGAGACTGCTTAAGTAAATTATAATGCTGCTGTCCACATGATGGACACTCCAATGAATGGACACTGAATGAGAGGAGTCTGGCTGTAGGAGAGAACTCCATGATTTATTTAAAAATAGGTGTATGGCCCCTGGCTGGGTGATGGTGGCACGCGCCTTTAATCCCAGCACTTGGGAAGCAGAGGCAGGTGGATCTCTGTGAGTTAGAGGTGAGCCTAGTCTACAGAGCTAGTTCCAGAACAGCTAGAGCTGAACTGGGGAGGTGGGTAAAATGTTTGCAGGCAAGCATGAGAACAGAAGTTCAGATATCCAGAACCTACATAAAAACTGGCACGGTGGCACATATCTGTGACCCAAGTCGTGAACTGGGTTAAAGGGACAGAGACAAGAAGACTCCTGGAGTTTGTTGGACAACTTAGCTGACCTGGTGAATGCCAAGTCCAATGAGAGAGACTCTTTGAAAAAGTAAGCTGGAGTGATTAAGATAGCCACCATCAACCTCTGGCCTACACACACACACACACACACACACACACACACACACACACACACACGTAACACATAGTCAAATAATAATAATAAAAAACTCTAATGTTAAAACAATCCTTTCCTCAGGCATCCGCCGGTAGACATGTACAAAGATAATCACAAATTCTGTTAGCAAAACAAAAATCGGGTATACCTTCTGACCTTCTGAGACAGACCAGTGTGACAGAATATGCACACGATGGCCCTTGTTAAAGAAAAACACAAACCTGGAAACCCCTCTGTTCACATTCACTTTGGTATTCTGCCTTGGGACAGATTCAAACCCGTGTTCTCTCAGTGGACCAAGTAATCACACTTGGACCAGAAACCAGACAGCCTTTGAGCAAGAAGGCTGGCACCCTCTGGGCACTCCACGATCATAGGTTTGAGGCTCAAAGAAGGGAAACGCCACAGCTTTGTTCTTATTCTGTTGCTAAACTGTAGCTAAGTGTTGGTAATTATTATTCTGTAAAATACGAGAACATTTGATTGATTCTGACTCCAAATTTCCTTTGAATCCTTAATGACTTAAAAGAGTGTATCTGTGCCTCAAGTAATGCATGAAATGGAACCAGGTTATGGCCTATCAGAAAAGAAGCCAGGGAATAAAGTAGTGGGGGGGGGAGTAAAGAAAAGGCAAACCCAGGACTTCATGAGCCTCAAGAGTCCTGGCACCAATACAACATGGAGTGGACATGCATAAAGTCCAAGTCCCTTCCCATCACAAATATGTCCTAGGCATCTGGTGTATCTCCCTATTCTCAGATCCAGCTCAAGACAAGCTCTGCCCTTACGCTGACCTTACTCAGTCTGTCCTTACCCTCTCTGCAATACCCACTCTGCACAGACCCTCTCTGCACATACCCACTCTGCACATACACACTCTGCACATACCCTCTCCCTCTCTGCACATACCCTCTCTGCACATACCTGCTCCATAATACCCTCTCTGCATATACCCACTCTGCAATACCCACTCTGCACAGACCCTCTCTGCACATACCCACTCTGCACAGACCCTCTCTGCATATACCCTCTCTGCAATACCCACTCTGCACAGACCCTCTCTGCACATACCCACTCTGCAATACCCACTCTGCACATACCCACTCTGCACATACCCACTCTGCAATACCCACTCTACACATACCCACTCTGCATACCTACTCTGCCCTTACCCACTCAGCAATACCCACTCAGCAATACCCACTCAGCAATACCCACTCTGCACATACCTGCTCCATACATACCCACTCTGCACATACCCTCTCTGCACATACCTGCTCCATACATACCCTCTCTGCACATACCCACTCAGCAATACCCACTCAGCAATACCCACTCTGCACATACCCAGTCTGCACATACCTGCTCCACACATACATACTCTGCAGAAACTCAGCTCTAGTGATACTAGTCCACTTCCTGATGCCCATCTTAAAAAAAAAAAAAATACCATCCCATTACACAGGTTTAAATTCTGGCAATCTTTTTGACTCTTGTTTCTTCCTCGTGGCCAGACATTCTACCACTGTCTTCTGAATCTGCTGTCACATTGGTCTCCTCCTTTTCCCTTGCCCAGTCACCTCATACATCCATGGTTCCTTGGCCTCACATCCAGACCATAGCCGAAGTCTGACTATGGGTCTCTGCATGCGGCCCAAGGTCTTCTCCCAATACCATTACTTCCTCTTGCCTGTTCTCTGCCACCTGATTTCCATGCCTAAATTATGAAGCTCACTCTCCTCTGGTTCATGGTCAAGGTCTTGTGTGATTTGACCTGTCAACAACTCACATGGCCCCCTCTTTGTCAGTCAGACTGGTCTTAGGGCAGGAGTGCTGTCTTGTTTAATAAACCAAAAGTCACTGAGCAGATGATGTTGAATGATGTCAGCATCTAACCGCTTCTTTGTTGGCCTGACACCAGCCCACAAGGTTATCAGCTAAAGTTTAAAGCACAAGTCATTAGATAACAACACACACACACACACACACACACACACACGATGCTCCCACTCCAAGTACATCTTTTAGAGTACGCATATAAACACATGATGATACTCATTCCATATTTATTCTAAGCAATTTTTCCAAAGGCCACTCAATACTGGTGATTTGGGTACCTTTTTCTAATTATAAAAATTGGTGACTAAAACAGATGGTTGAAGCTTATGTTTGAATATAATGGTTTACCCACTTCTGAGCCAAACAAGTAATATCTTAATCAGTGTTCTATTGTTCTGAAGGGACACCATGACCACAGCAACTCTTATAAAAGGAAAGCATGTAGTTGGGGCTGCTTACAGCTTCAGAGGTTCAGTCCATTGTCATCATGGCAGGGAGTATGGTGGTATGCAGGCAGACAGGGTATCAGAGAGCTCAGGATCTGGATCCACAGGCAGTAGGAGGAAAGAGACACTAGGACTGGCTTGGGCTTTTGAAATTCCAAAGCTCATCCCCAATGACACACTGCCTCCAACAAGACCAGACCTCCTCATCCCTTCAAATAGTGCCACTCCCTAAGCAATCAAATATCTAGGGGCATTCTTATTCAAACCACCACAGGTGGGACCTTGCTTTTGACAATAATCATACCAGAACTAAAATTACACCAGGAAGATACTACACAAGGTTTCAAGCACATGTGTGGGTGTGTTAGAACACCACACAGGTAAATGTTAATTTTCCAAGGCCACTGGGGACTTACTGGAGAAGTTTGGAGAAGTCTGCTAGCGGAGTGAGTTTATCTCTGGTCTACATGGGAACTCAGAATGAGCCTTCAGGGCTGGCAAGAAGGCTAAGTGGCTAAAAGATGCTTGCTGGCAAGCCTGGTGATTTGGGTTCAGATCTCAGAATCCATGTAGAGCTGAAGGGAAGAACTGACTTCACAAAGTTGTCCTCTAACGTCTACACACATGCTGGGACATGTGCACTACCCTTAGTGATAAAAGTAACACTGCTGTAAGTTCATAACATTACTGTAGTCCATGATGTTTTCATGGAAAATTCAGCCACGTTAAAAATGAGCAAAGCAGTGTGCTGGAGTCTCACATTCCCATCCTCCAGCATGCACCTGGTCTTGTTTCCTGTGACATCTCTGGTTGCTTCCCAGACTTTTTACTTTTGTTTTTGTTTGCTTGCTTGTTTGTTTGTTTTTTTTTTTTTTTTTTTTAAGAGACAAGGTTTCTCTGTGTAACAGCCCTGGCTGTCCTGGAACTCACTTTGGAGACCAGGCTGGCCTCCAACTCACAGAGATGGGCCTGCTTCGTCCTCCTGAGTCCAAACCTTTTACTTTATGATGTTTCTCTCTCTCTCTCTCTCTCTCTCTCTCTCTCTCTCTCTCTCTCTCTCTCTCTCTCTCTCTCTCTCTCTCTCTCTCTCTCTCTCTCTCTCTCTCTCTCTCTCTCTCTCTGTATCCTTTCACAGTAAAAATTTAAAACTTTGTTTTTAGAACCAAATGGACATGAATTAAAATGAAAAATCATATTAGAAAGATGATATCTAAGTATTAATGTAAACATGATACTAGTAAATAAACACTTTACCATTTTGAGAACAAGAATATAAATATTTATTTATTTACTTTTATACCTATACTTCCTTTCCACTTCCAGATTGGGTTAAGCAATGCAAGGCAGAGGTGCCCAAATGGAATTTACGCAAACTGGGGGCTGTTCCTAATCTTGAGTACTGAGAAACAAGTGATGAGTGGTACAGTTGCAGAGACCGTGGTTCCCAAGGCCTGATTCTTGGACCAGCAGCATCAGCACCACTCGGGAGGACCAGCAGCATCAGCACTACCTGGGAACTTGCTAGAGATAAAAATGCTAAGCGTCCACCTGATATGGTGGCTGGAAAGGTCACATAGCATGGTGTTGGTGTCTGCAAAGTATTCCTTGGCTATATCACAAGTGTGATAGAAAAACACTATGAGGAAGTGTGTGTGTGAAAGACTCAGGGGGAGTTGTGAAGCTCCCTTCAGGACAGTTTGTCCCTGCAGGAATCAGTGTAAGAACTCACTCCTGTGAGAGAGGCATTTTTGTCTCAAAGACTCCAAAACATCCCAACACATGCACTAGGCATCCAGGCTCAACATAAAGGTTGTTTTTTCTTTTGGTAGTTTGTGTGTGTGTGTGTGTGTGTGTGTGTGTGTGTGTGTGTGTGAGAGAGAGAGAGAGAGAGAGAGAGAGAGAGAGAGAGAGAGAGAGAGAGAGAGAGAGAGAGAGAGAGAGATTATCTGCTGGTCTTTGCCTCCCTTCTTGTCTGAAAACAGGGTCTTGTTCACCACTGTGCATGTTGGGCTAGCTGGCCCATGAACTTCCTGGGAGTCTCCTGTTTGTGCCTCCCATCTCCCTGTAGGAATGCTTGGATTATAGATGCACTCATTACCACATCCAGCTTTTAACAATAATGAATTTATTATTATTATTATTGTTGTTGTTGTTGTTGTTTTCGAGATAGGGTTTCTCTGTGGCTTTGGAGCCTGTCCTGGAACTAGCTCTTGTAGACTAGGCTGGCCTGGAACTCACAGAGATCTGCCTGCCTCTGCCTCCGAGTGCTGGGATTAAAGGTGAGCATCATCACTGCCCAACTTACTTTTATTATTTTTTAAAAAATAATGTGTCTTTGTGTGGGTAGTACTGGTGTCCAAGGAGGTGTCAGATCCCGCTGGAGCTGGAGTTACAGGTGCTGGTAAGCCACTCCACACGGGTGCTGAGGACTGAACTTGGGTCCTCTGCAAGAGCAGTATATGCTCTTAACTGATGAGTCATCTCCAGCCCCATGTCCTGCTTTTTTAATGTGGGTTTGGGGATCAGAACTCAGGTCCTCATGCTTGTGTGGCAGGTGCTCTACCCAATGAGCATCTCCACAGCCCCACCCTACTTTCTCTAGGGCCCACTCTGTAACACTGAAATAAGGAAATATAAGGAATGTGCAGGCAATTGGCCAGATCAGTTTTTCCCAGACTCTGAAATATTGTCAAATACAAATCTTTCTAGGATTCATATCAAAGTCATCTACAAAGCCTTGAAGTGGTTAGGCCCACTGAAGAAGCATCAACGATTCCCTTTGATATAAGATCGCCAGTCATTTCCCATGGGCGGTGAAGATGGCTGAATGGCCTCTTTCCAGCTTGGCTGAAACTAGAAATAGATGTATCTGAGGTAGGGGCAGGATGGGACATTGAATATCTAAACTCTACTTTGATATCCAGATTGGTTCCGAAGGTCACAGTAGTGCATTGATTGTTCCCTGATGATGATGTGCTGGTTGTCCCAGCAATGGGAATGGACTGCAAAATACTGCAACACTGGAGTCTAACAGAATCCTAGCAAATAAATATGTCGAGTGGGATATGCTGTAAGCGCAACTATTTTCAGAGCCCCAACAGGTGACAGATGCTAAAAGGAACAATGGTAGCATGGAGGCAGAAGACCACGTGACCTCAGTCCACCCACAGCGACCCTGGAGGACACAAAGAGCACAAATGAAGGTCAAGAACAGCCTAGAAATCCAGGAGGGCGGAGCCCAACTGCCAGAGTACAGCCCCTGCACAGCCCCAGAGCAAGGAAGAAGTGGCAAGGGGACCTCCCAGCATGCGAGGCAGGGTAGACTTGTCTCTAGAGATTACACCGACAGAGTTCTCAGAGAAAGATTCTTCCAACTATTGTTCACTCCAGTTACCTAATCTCTTTTAATCAAGCCTGCCAGTTGGCCTGGCTGAGTTGCCTCCTTACTGACTGTAGCATTAAGGATAAATATTACATTATGTTGATTCAAGAGTTACTTCGACTTTCATAGCTATGAACTCGGTGTTTTACAATTGAATAGTCTTAGTTCCCTCCCAAATTCCCTTGTGTTAACTATCAGGTAGTAAAATCCTTTCCAACCCTTCAGGCAGGCTGCTGCCCATCTGTCCTCTATACGTTCTCTGTTTACCTGGCAGACAATCATGCTTTATGCTTTTCTTTACAGCCCATTTACCTTTCAGTTCTTTTCCTTTCTGCTAGAACTTCCAGCACAGAGTGAGCTGGAGCAGAATGTGGTTTGCTGCTGATGGAAATCTCATATTCATGAATTCTCTAGTTTTGCTTCTCCACCCCTTGGTAATTACTAATCTATTCTATAGGCATTTCTTATAAATAACTGTGTGGCTTTTGATCATTGTCGTACCTGGGGATTGGATTCAGATTGTCAGGCTTAGACGCAAGCACTTTGGCCACTGAGCTATCTCATCCACCCTGTGAAAAACTTCGTGTTTAATTGGCTGATTATCTAGAAGTTTGTTATTTCATTCCCATGTATTGTTCAACTCTAAATACTTGAGAAGCTTCCAGTTTCCTGTTACTGATTTTCATTTAAATTCTATTGTTTGGAAGAAAGCCTGTTTATATGGTTGTAATTACAGTAAATTTGTTAAAGTATGCTATATCCCAGGGCATGGTTTATCTTGGTGACCACTTCACAGGCACTCAAAAAGAATATGTTTTCTACTGCTGTTTCATAGGGACTGGCGCAGGTCCGCTTAGCCGGTTTTTAAATCAATTACCTTGAGGGGTAATAAAGTCTTCAAGTACGCTTGTGCATAATTCTGTTTCTCCATCAGCATACCCTGGTTTTTGTTTGTTTGCTTGCTTGTTTGTCTCTCCCCCAACTCCCCAAGACGTTGTCTTAACTATGTAGCCCTAGCTTGGAACTCACCATGTAAACCAGGCTGTGTGGACTTGAACTCACAGGAATTTGCCTGCCTCTGCCTCTGAGTGCTGGTATTAAAGGTGAGTGCTATCACCACCAGGCTTTGTCCTTTAACTTTTAATTGGTGTATATCATTTTGTCTAGAGTGGGCTTCTTGTAGGCAGCACATTGGGCTTTTTTTTTTTCAGTCTGTTCCGATGGCATGGCTCTTTATCTGTGGATGCTAGACAATGTATATCGGTGGTAATTGTTGGTCAGCTGTGAGTCTTATTTTATTAGTGTTATCTCCTCTGCTTCTTATTTCCCTGTCCTCTCCTATCCATCCCTAAGATTTGAATTTTTAAATAATATTCTATATAATTTATCTCCTAGATTTTTGGTTGTAATTTTTTTTTTTTTTACTATTATCTGGAGATTATAACATTGAAACTTAACTTGTTGCAGTCTACTTGGAGTTTGTATTCATCACTGCTAGTAAAATATGACCTGAATATAACCCCTCAGAATCCATGTCAAAAAGAAAAGACAGTCAGAGATGGTGATGTGCACTTGTAACCCCAGTACTGGGAAGGCAGAGGTAGGTGGATACCTGGAGTTCACTGGCCAGCAGCTAGCTTTATTAGTTAATGGTCTCCATGTCAACAAGAGACTCTAAGGTGAGCAGCACCCAAGAAATGACAGTTAAGGTTGACCTCCACATACAGGCATACACACATGTATACTTACACACTCCCCACAGGCATGCATGTACACGCGCGCACACGCACACACACACACACACACACACACACACCAGCAGAGGGAGAGTTATGCATGTGGCATGTGATGGTTAGGGGAATTCGGGAAGTCTCTTTTCCTTCTATTCTTTTTTTCTTTTTTCTTTTTCTTTCCTTTCCTTTCTTTCTTTCTTTCTTTTTTTTTTTTTGCTGTGAACCTAAAACTGTGGTGAATAGTCCATTAAAAATCTGAAACCAAAGCACCAATTTAAGTCTCTTGGTCTCTTATTTATATTATGTTTATCATACATATTAATAAGTGCACACGAGAATCCTCCCAGTGTTATACTTTTTCTCAATAACCACATGTTTTATAGAACTTAAGAGGATATGGCTTTGGCTCTCACAATGATCCCATACATCAAGTAATAGCATAGAAAGTTCCATTTTGTGTGTGTGTGTGTGTGTGTGTGTGTGTGTGTGTGTGTGTGTGTTTGAGACACTCGCATAGATTCTTGAAACACCGCTCAGGCAGGCTTTGAATCCACACCTCTCCCGCCTCAGCCTTCTGAGTGCTGGGTTTACAGAAATGCAATAAGATGCCTGACAAGAACCTCATTTTGGAAAGGAGGGTGACACAGCCAACAACTTGTTGGCATCTACACAGCAGGCTAAGAGCAGAACTGAGAATCAACCTTATTATGTCTTTGCATCTGATTTCTTCCTTTCATAGTCGCCTTGGTTCCCCACATACGAGCTATGGTTTTGGTGTGGAGTCTGTGTGACATAGAAGGTTGTGAGACATAATGGTGAAAAATATTCTACCAAGGAGGATGCTTGGGACAAAGATCTGCTCTACACACGGCATAGCTCAACCCAAGGGAACACTCAGCCTATGGATTGAAATCATGGAAACTTTCAAGCAAAGGGCCTTGCAGAGTTCTTTCTGTAACACACAGTGAGCTAGAAAGGACAGCTCTTACGTCTTATGTGGGATCAACAGCAGAGACCGACCTGGGTCTAGTTTCTAAGGCCACAATCCAGCTGACACCACTTATGTTCCCAGCTAACGAGCAGCTCAGTTCTGCAGTCATTTATCTTGGCTCTCCTCCACTTGGGATTGGCTATTTCAGTTCACCCAAATAATCAAGATTCCAGCAATAAGTGGCTGAGTACAGTGTTCATCTCTGTGAAAACTCATTTGCTTCCTTGGTGGTTTTCAAAGCTTCATCCCTCAGGGTTTGTGAAATTTTCATTAAGTTTCCAGATTTCCATGCAATGTCCTTATAGGTCATCATGGAGAAGAGGTGAAATGGAGTGGGGGTGGGGATGGCATTTCTTTGTTTTAAATATATATGTGTGTGTGTGTGTGTGTGTGTGTGTGTGTGTGTGTGTGTGTGTGTATGCATACATACATACCTACATACATATATATTTAAATAACTTGTTCCTTGGAGCTAAAGAAATTTGCAAACTTCCACGTCAGAGAATTGATTCAGCATTCCTACCTCAAGGGAAGGAACTTGAGGACCCTTTGCTTTGGTGTGTCTATGCATGCAAGGCTCAAATTCCGCATCACCAGGTGTCATCCACCCTGATTTTGAATGGCTCCTTCCATCTCCAGCAGCTTAACTCTTTTCTCAGTCATGCACAACCACACCTTAAGCAGGCCATTGCTTCTCAGAGCAGTCTGGACATGGTGAGTGCCTGGTGAGATGTAAAAATACATGTACTAAAGCTTGGGCCCCATCCCCAGAGATTCTGATTTAATTAATCTGGGGGTGCAGGCTGGGCAACTGGGGGTGTAAAAGTTTCCAAGGTGATTCCAACTTGGAATTCAACCCCATTGGGCCAAGAGATCTGAGATCTCTATCTTGTGAGTGCCCATTGAGGCCTCTTCCTCCCACTACTGGATGGCACAGAAAGAAGTCTGCCCTCTATCTGCTAAGGCAGTAGACAGCTTCACCATCCCACTCCCACCCTCATCTTCGCCTCCCACTGATTACCCCTGTGCTTCCTGGATGCACCCTCTGCTTCACAGTACCTGGGGCTCGGTCTGTGGAGACTGGCGGCTTCCCCCTTGCTGTTCTCCATACTATTTCCATTGCTGCAGTCCAAGGCCCTCATGTGCTTACCACACAGGTAGGTCTGCTAAACTCTGCCCTCCAATCTTGAATTTGGATAGTTTGACTAAGGCCTAACAATAACCAGAAAGTCCAATTAGTGAAGCCTGTAGACTCTTCCCTTTTCCATTGTGTGGCATTTAATGGTTTACAAAGTACAACCACACATGTATATTCCCACAGCCCTCTGCATTCCAATTCTTATTTTAGGTGAAGGAACTGAGTACAGCAGTGTGCCCTAGCCACGGAAGCTGGGAATGTCACCCAAAGCCCCTTTTAGCGGTCCTTACGCTAGGCCTCAGAGCCACCCATGAACTGTGCTGTCCACTGTAGGCTGGTGACAGGACCTCACAGAACTCAAAACCTCTGGTTAGTGCTGGTGTTTGACATGGCAGCACTCCAGGGCCACCCAGGCACAGTTGTGTGCAGCCTGGCGACCACAGGGCAGGAGATGCTGCCACAGTGCTGAGGATTCAGGCCAGAGTTCAGGGCAGCGTGGAGGGCCCCTTGGTCTAGATGCGGACAGAATTATGTGGTTACTTTAAAACCTCTGTGGAGAAGGTTGCAATGTGCTTGGGTGTAAACATGCCCACACATGCATGCATACAACACACACACACACACACACACACACACACACACACACACACACACACCTTATAGCAACCTGCTTGGCAAAATCCTGCATATGCTTTCTCCTCTCAATTCCTGACTTGACTTTTTCCTCAGACTTGAAAAATCTTTAGTGACTGCTCTTGACATAAAATTTCAGCTTTCAGCTCAGCTCTGAAGTAGACAAGACATTAAGAATGCCTCTGGGCTCCTTCACTCCAGACTTCCATCACAAGCCTTAATTTCTCTTATTTAGCACTGGGCCGAAGACAAGGTGTGACACTTATTGTCAAGACACTGGGCATGGCCCATCCCAGGTGCAACAATAAAGAGGTATGCTGTCTGTAGGTTCTTCCCCTCCCTCCCTCCCTCCCTCCCTCCCTCCCTCCCTCCCTCCCTCCCTCCCTCCCTCCTTATTTCTTTCAGCATGGCCTCATTATGTAGCCCTAGCTACCTTGGAATCTACTATGTAGATAGGCTGGCCTGGAACTCTCAAAGTTCCTCCTGAGATTAAAGGCATGCACCACCATGCCCAGCTCTGCCTCTAGACTTAAAAACAGAAAACAAAACAAAGCAAAAAACCCTCCCCCAGCCTCAAAACAACAACAAAAACAAAATCCACGCTGGAGCAAAACATAGCAACTAGTAATCTAGAAGTCATGTTCTTTATTATCAATTATAACCTTTACCCCCATTGGACTTGAGCTCTCTAGACATGTTACTGGTGACATGCTCTCACAGACAGCCACCTTAGCTGCTACAGCCCTGAAGCCTGCTTCTGTCTTGTGTCCAATGTTTTGGGCTAGACAAAAGCGGCACAAGGGGCTCTGCAGCGATGGCCCAGTGGGCAAGGGCACTTGCTGAATAAGCACGAGGACCCGAGTCTGGATTACAGCAACTTTGTGAAAAACCGGGCAGGGCTGGGCATGCCTGTAGCCCAGCGCTGTGGGGAGGCAGAGACAGGAGGCTAGCTGAGGCTTCCTGGTCATCTGCATAGCTCTGGATTCAGTGAGACACTCTGTCTCAAGGGAATGAGGCAGAGAGGGGTAAAGCAGGACACACAATGCTTTCCTTCCCCATCCTACACACACACACACACACACACACACACACACACACACACACACACACACACACACAGACCACAGACATACACAGATAGATACACAGACACCCCCCCCCCCATACAGTCACCATACACAGACACCCCCATATACACACACCACACATAAGACACTCCCACCTACATACATACACACACATACCACACAGATATACACATACACACACATTTATATACACACACAGAGGCACACATACACACAGATACACACACACAGAGATACACACAATACCACACAGAGATACGCACATACACACACATATACACAGAGACACACACAGACATACATACACATTGTATATACACAGACACCATATACACACATCAGTAAATCCATTTATAAACAGTGAGTGGAAGGAGGCTCAGAAGGACTACCATAAAGCTTGAGTGAGAAGCCATACATTCCTGCAAAATGGCAGCTTCTACAGCAGAAATAAAACCCCAGAGAAAACTTGATTCTAAAGGGTCTAAGAAGCTTCTCATTCAATACACTGGTTCTTCCTAGGCACTGGGAAGCATCGTGGTAGGAACGGACACCATGAAATTGTCCTTACTTGAAAGACACTTGTTTGGGAAACCGATTTCTCCAAGCAAAATGTTAGCTCGCTTGGTTAAACGCTAATCACAGTATTTATTGCTAAAAGCCAGCTTTGAATTTTGGCTTGAATTCTTAGAAGCCATGAGTCAGGGTGGAAATTACCTATCCAACCAAGGCCAGTATGCTAAATGTTGATCTGATAACTGCTTGTTTCAAAAGAGCCCAAGAGATAAGAAAGAGGAGGCCTGTGACAGGATACACAACAAAACTGGGGTTTGAAATCCAGGACCCTTATCATGGAGAGATGTAGGAATGCCTGTCACTGAGCCTGGAACCAAGGAGGAAATGATCTGTGAGGATAAAAGAGCTAGTTGACTTGCTTCCTCAATTAATAACACCCCTGCTCTTCCGATATCTACAACATTTCCATGTTGGTTTAATTAAAATGTTTCAAAGTTGAAGAACAGCATCAGCAGAGAAATCATGCATTTGATGTGTGGCTTAATAGACTTTAGCTTGATTATTCAATTCTGTCCTGAAGAACAAGCCTCATCCCTGTAGGCCATCTTCCTTTAGCCTCATCCTCCAGGCTCATCAGCTTGTCTGGGCCTCTTCATAACAACACATGGGTTAGTTGCTACCTCTCTGCTGCCTGCTTGACCTTTAACTCTGGGTTTCTTCAAAGGTTTGAGCCTCCACCCTTCAGTGTTATTCCTGCTGCATGACCTGATTCTTGGGGCTTCAGGGTGGATCCCTCCGAAGGATTTTCCACAAATGGTCCTCCTACTTAGCTCAGGACTTAAATCCCAAATATACACAGGTAATGACCTCAAATTAGATCCCTCGGGTCTCCTTCATGGTTACCGTCTATCCCTGTCTCCCCCATCTTTTCTCAGCCACCATCCCCCCCCCAGAAGCTTATTAAAAGGAAGCTCATATCTTGAACCTAGTATGCTTTAATCTCTCTCCTTGTCATTGTTGTCATGCTTCCTAGATGACATTTCCTCTGGGGAATTGCACCTACAAGGTCAAGAGTAATGCTTTCTTGCTGGATCCTTCTGCCTCTTTCCCAGGGCACCACGGCTGCTGCATGCTAACCACTGGTGTTAAGGCTTAAGCTGCCCTTCCCTGAATCTCCCTTAACCCTTGAACCTCTGAGCCTGGTTACCTTCGACCTAGTCTCCTCTCCTCTGGAATTGCTATGGAGTTTTGGGAAGGTAGTCCTGCTCCCCATACACCACACACAGTGATGAGTTCTGAAGGATCCGTTTTCCTCCCTGTGTTGTCACTTGGTCTGTCCCGACTATCCACTCTGGAGAGATGACTCTCAAGTTATATTTTGGCACTAAGTTCCTTCCTGAGTGGTGGCACTGTGTTTCCCATCACTTGTTAGTGCATTTCCCTGCTCATTTCATACACACCTCCAGTTCTCAACCTGTGGGTCTTGACACCTTTGGAGGTCACACATCAGATAGCCCGCACATCAAATATTTACATCACTATGCATAACATTAGCAAAATTACAGTTATGAAGTAGCAATGAAATACTTTTATGGTAGGGGATCATGGCATGGGGAACTGTATTAAAGGGTCACAGAATTAAGAAGGTTGAGAATCATTGGTTTAAGTAGGAATTCCTTGAGTCTCTTGTAGCACAATTTTCTTTGGTCTTAATAATAAAAACTCAGCTATCAGGGAGTGAAAGCCAAAGGATCAGAGAAGCAGAGCCGCCAGCCATTAGAGTTCTTATCTTTACCAATGCTCAGACCAAAGAGGGGATCCTGTCCTCAGACTGCATCCTCAGACTGACTGCTCCTGCCCAGACTGCACTGAGCTCCTGTCTCCTCCAGCCTTATATTCCTCTCTCCACCCAGCCATATCCCTTTCTGTCTCCATCTTCTTAGTGCTGGAATTAAAGGCGTGCGACTCCCAAGTACTGGGATTAAAGGCATGAGACACCACTGCTTGGCTGTTTCTCTTTTGGACTAGATATATTTTATGTAGCCCAGGGTGGCCCTGAACTAACAGAGATCTGTTAGCCCCTGTCTCCTGAGTGCTGGGATTACAGGTGTGTGACACCACGGCCTGGCCTCTATGGCTAACTAGTGTGGCTAGCTCTGCACTCTGATCTTCAGGCAATGATCTTTATTAGCTCATAAACAAAATGTCACCACAGTTTCTGGATGCTATCCCTCATCCTGGGAGCTTGACTTCAACCTACTAATCCTTCAGTACTCACAGTAGTAGCCTCCTCTCTTCAGACTTCTCTACTCCATCCAACTAGACTCTAGACTCCTGTAACATTTATGTGTTCTTAAGAACAGATTCCTTAATTACATCTCTCCATTATCAGGTAGACCAACCACAAAGCCTTGAAGTAGTGTGTTTGTGTTGGCTCTTTGTGTCCTTGCTTTGATCCTCTGTGTATACAGTAGGCACTCACGGCAGTTACTGAATGGATGAGTATCTAGAAAACCCTTCCACTGGATGAAAAGCTCACATGTTTCTAACCTCCCTCTGGCCACCATCCTGAATTAGAGTCAGGATAGATAAACTCTTCTGAGAGCAAGACCAAAGGGTGGGCCACCTGGGCAGATGGGCAGCTGCAGAGATATTAACATCACATCTCCAGGACATCAGCATCTAGAAATGTAAAGGGACAAATGACTGTTGAGTGGTAAGAATAACCTGTCTATGCTGCCTGGAGCTGGTAGAGACCCCCTCTCCCAACATCGAACGGAGCTTACAACAGAGGTCAAGCCAGTGTCTCTGGGGAAAGTGGGCCTGCTTCTCTTTGGGGTTTTGGTTTTGCTGACTAGGGTGCTGTTAGCCTTGGCTTCCCTTCCCTCATGCAGGGGATGCCTTCTGGAAATAAGACTGTAACAAACATTGGAAGGCTCAGTTTTAGGGGCACCTGGCTATGATGGACACAGGGTTCGCATATCTTTGGCTCCTGACTTCCAAGTCAGAGCTTTCCCGGCAGCCACAGCTTCTGCGTTTTCTCTTCTAAATTCTACCCATTCTTCAAGGCTTGACCCACACTCTACATGCTTCACCTCCGGCCCCTCACTGCTCTTTATAGCACTTCTCCTTGATTGGAAACACAAAGCCACTTTTCATACCCTTCCCAGGCAAACCACTTCAATCAGAGTCCACGAAAATGACATCACTGTTCTCTTATCACCTGCGACTGAGTCATGGCTGAGTTTACCTCCAATATCACTGCTGTTTTCATGGTGCCCTGCTCCTCCAATCATCAAAGCCACTGAAGCTAGAGGCTCTGTTTAACTGGCCTTTTATCAGAACCAAGGGCCTGGTTCCTAGTGTTCTGGATAAGTGAAACAAACACTTAACTTACAACTGTACAATTTAGTCTGAACTTGTGCGCCCATATGCCCTTTTCACCTGGTCCCAGCTGGGATTTTATTCTTTTCCGGGTAGGTGATAACTATAAGAAAAAGACGTAGCCAGGTGTGGTGGCACCCACTTTTAATCCCAGCACTCAGGAGGCAGAAGCCAGTCTGGTCTACATACCAGTTGTAGGCCAGCCAAGACTACTGTCTCAGAACAAATAAACAACATCCTCCCTGTCAAGTGGCCCATTCTGGCCTCTTGGAAGCAGGATGCTAAAAGGGAGAAGGTATCTAATTTAGGCTAGGGATTTGGGACTTGTCTGTGTGGAGAAAGAGCTGCCTTCGGAAATAGAGAAGTACGTGTAAGAAGTAGGGGACATCCTGTGTGGAAGCCTTAAGGTTGGAACTTGGATTAGAAAAGTAACTGAAGGTCTGGCTGGTAACTTTGGTTCTCATGGATACAAATGACCACATTCACCTTTCTGGAGCTGGGCAGGCAGAGGCCTGGCAATAACACTCTGCATAGCAGGGACAGGAGTTGGCTCTGATAAAACTCAAGAAACTTAATGAGTTGAGCCCTGTTCACAGTCTTCAATTGAATACTGGTTATTAACAGTCCTTCCACAGGCCTCTCATTGCTCATGTGTAACACGCTAGGCTTGAACTAAGAAAGGTCTCCAAGGTCCCTTTAAGTGAAACAGTCTTTACAAAGATCCAATCTAATTAAAACAATATATGGGAAATGACGAAACTAATCAATTAAGAGTTTAAATAAGACGGCAACTTCTAAGGAGCTGGTGTCGACATCCAGGAGCCTTCTCTCCTGGATGCTGTCCGAGGCTCCAGCCTGAGTGCAGTGGTGTTTTGAGGACTGCGGCTAAGAGCTGGGCAGTCAGGACAGCTCCTGGTGCCTGCAGGAGAGTCACAGAGCCATCATCGGACAGCTCCGTTCAGTGTCCTCAGATGGGAAAGAGGCTGGGCAAGACACCTGTCCAAGACACCTTCCAGATTTGATGTGTAGACTGTGTAGCCCCCTTGCCTCTGCCACTTTCATGCTCCGTATGTTTTCAATCAGAACAACTTCAATTTTTTTAAAATGACAGAAATAAATCAGGGTCATTAAAAAAATAAAGTGTTCTAAAATAGATGAAAGTTTTCTTTTTCTTTGTTTCCTTAGCCTGAAAGTTATTTCATGCAACTAACACAGTCACTTTCGGCCAGTGAAGGTCCCCCTCAGGCTCCCGTATGCATATAAACACAATGACACATAGTTGTATTTAAAATGACTAATTTCTGTTTTATGTGTATGGGTGTTTTGCCTGCATGTATGTCTGTACACCACACACATGCAGCACCTCCAGAGGCCAGAAGAGGGCATCTGATCTCCTGGAGCTGCCATGGAGGTGCTGGGAACTGCACTGGGGTCCTCTGCAAGGTCAGTCCCTGCTCTTAACCTCTGAGTCCTCGGTCCAACCCCTACATAATACATTTTTAAAAATACATGAATAGGACTTTACAATTTCTTTTATCCCAACATCACTTCAAAGTTTTTCACTAGATACAGAGGTTCTCTATTATTGTCAGGGCTAAGGGACACTTCATAATAGCATGGTTAGCACAAATAGTAGCTAACCATCTTCTTATTGTTGATTAGTTAGACTGCATCTAATTTTTTTTTTCAGTTTATAACAACTGGTTGCAATGAACATTCTTGCGTACTTATATGATTTTTTCCTTTTATTTGAAGGAGAGAGACAGAGAGAGAGAGAGAGAGAGAGAGAGAGAGAGAGAGAGAGAGAGAGAGAGAGAGAGAGAGAGAATGTCCATATGCATGAACATGCGTGTGAAGGCTAGAGGTTAATATTTGGTATTATTTCTCAGAACCCAACCACCCTTTATTTTCCTAAAATTATTCTATTTTATTATGTGCACATGCCTACAAATATGTATGTGTGCCATGTTCATGCAGGAGCTGGAGGTCAGCAGAGCACAGCTGAAATCCTTTGGAAGTAGAGTTGTGGGTGGTTGTGAACCGCCATGTGGGTGCTGGGAACTGAACTCAGGACCTCTGCAAATGCAATATGCATTCTTCACTGTGAGTTAGCTCTCTCACTGGAGCCTGGGGCTTGCTGATTAGGCTGGGCAGACTACTGAGTGAGTGAGCCCCAGGAACCCTCCCGTGTCAGCCTCCTCAGTGCTGTGATTACAGGTCTCTGGCTGTTATGTGTGGGCTAGGGCCAAACTGAGGTCCTCATGCTCTGTGACAAGCACTTTACTGACGACCTCAGCCTTCAGCTGCCTCCTCCTCTAGTCCATGTCTGCATGCTCAGATGGAATACACTCTTGCCATGCCTCATGGGGAGTGTCAACTTTACCCCACTACTTTTCTTATACTATATTTTATATTTAAAATGTTTGCATTGTGCTAGGCAACATTTGTAGTGAACTATAACAACCTGCCCTGTTCTGGTCACTAGTGGGACTAAATAACGTTTTATGTATTTACATGATTGTGATTTTCCTGCTGGAATGAGCTGTTTCTGTCATTTGCCTCATTTACAATGAATCTCCCCTCCCCCACACTTGGGGTATTGCAGGAACTAGTTTTAAATATTAGAGATATTAACCATTAGTTAGCCTTTTGTTTTTTCCTGTGTCCTTAAATAGTTCCCAGTCTGCTGTTTTCCTTTAATAAAGTCTTTGGACATAGAGAATACTCCAATTAACAAATATTTTTTTTATTGGGGTTGGAGAAATGTTTCAGTTGCTAAGAGCACTGGCTGCTTTTTCAGAGGACCCAGGTTCCATTCCTAGCACCCACATGATGGTTCACAACTATCTGTAACTCCCGTTCCACAGGACCTGCTACCCTCTTCTCATTGTTTTGGGGACCAAGGTCACAGGCAGTGCACATACATACATGCAAGAAACACTCATATACATAAAATAAATAAATTTAAAGCTATAACATTTGGATGTCTTACTTGACATTTTATGTCTATTTTTATTCAAAAACTTCTGGTCATTCTTGAACACTTGCCTTTCTAGACTTTAACATAAGATTTACCCTCAGCCAATTACAAGTATATAAAACAATATTGTTAACTATAAGCCTTATGCTGATCTACCTTTACTAATTGAATCTTTCAACCTTTTGATGTTTTCTGTTTATTCTCCCTGCCAGGCTCTGGCAACTACCACTCTGCCTTCTGGTTTAACTATTTTGTACCATCTAAGTGGTACCCAGTAATATTGGCTGTTCTATGCCTGGCTTCTTTCACTTAGCACATCATGCATCCTAGGCTCATTTAAGTTGCCACAAATGCAAGGATTTCTTTCTTTTCTAAGGCTGAATAATAAACATTCAGTTGTTTAGGCACACAGCAATTTCTTTACCTATTCATCCACATCTTTGCTATTACAAATAATGTTGCAACAAATTATATAGGAATATAGACATATCTTTGATGTCTTGATTTAAATTCCTCTGAAATTTAATATATATGTACAGAAGGAGAACTTCTGGATCATATAGTACCCATATTCTTAATTCTTAAAGAGCTCCTATACTGCGTTCCATAATGGCTCCAACAATTTACATTCCTGTATAGGGTACCCAGAGGCCTCTTTTTCTCCAGATACTATTCACACTTACTTTTAAATTGTTTGATAATGACCATTCTGACAGATATGATGTAACAGCTCACTGTATTTGTGATTTGCACTTCCCTAAGGATTGATAATGCTGAATACTTTGAACGTGTCTTTCTCATTAGGAGACATACTTGTTCTGGTCCTTTGGTAATTTTTTTATTGGATTTTTTATTTGTGTTGTATGACTTCCTTACACATTTGTATACTTAGCTTGCATTCATTTTAGGAGTTGTAAATATTTTCTCCTATTCCCGAATATTCACTTTTTGAAGGATCTACTGCTCTCTATACTGTAGGGGCTCTGTAGTTTGATGTAACCCTGTGGTCTCTTTTCACTGGCGTTGCCTGTCCTTTGGGCATCACATGCAGGACTTGTTGCCAGGTGAGCTCCAGTTGCCCCACTGTCCACAGGCCTCCTCCTATGTAGGCTTCTAAGAGTTCTGTGGTTCCCTACCTTACACTTCAGGTATTAATCCACTTCAAATTTTTAATTTGCATGGTATAAGATAAGTATCCAATTTCATTAGGCTTTGCATACGGACATCTGACTATGTCATTTAATTATTATTATTATTTTTTAAGACAGGGTTTCTCTGTGTAGCTTTGTAGATCAGGCTGGCCTCGAACTTACAGAGATCCACCTGCCTCTGCCTTCTGAGTGCTGGGATTAAAGGCGTGTACCACCACAGCCCTGCCTGACTATGTCATTTTTAAGAAGAGAGAAGAAAATAAACATCAGAGGCCAATGACATTATTAAATACTGAAATAAAATATTTTCAGAAACCTTACTTTGGAATTTGGAGAGAACACATCAGAGGACATAAAATATTCACTTTCTTAGCTATGGACTATTTCTAAAAAGCTACTTTTTCTGCTCCCAAAGGAAATATTTCTTAACCCTGGGCTGAGTACACTTTGCAAATGTTTATAGTTCCAAACGCATCTTGACTCCTGGAAGGCTGACCAAGATACACTCTACTGTTTTAGTTACTTCTGCAGCTGTGACCACAGTACCTGGCAGAGACAACTCAAGGGAAGAAAGGTTGAGTTTTGGTCATGCTTTCAGCAAAATCTCAGCCTACCATGGTGGAGCAGCTTGGTCCACAGGAGTGGGAGCTTGTGGCGCCTGTTCACACGACTCAGGCCAGGAAGCGCAGAAGACAGCCAGGGACAGATACTATTTCCCAAAGCCCACCTCTAGTGACCTATTTCCACGAGGCAAGCCCTAACTTCCAAAGGTTCCGTAGGCTAGAACCACAAGTTGGGAACCTAGTGTTCAAAACAAAAGCATGTTCTGGGCACTTCAGATCCAAATCTATTCATCTAGGGATAACCCAGCTGACGAGAACCTGTGCCCGGTTTGTTAATCCCCTCCCCTCCGCTTTGTCCCCTCCCTTCACAGTTATCCTTGGTCCAGAAGTTTAACAGTGACTTTAGCACAGAATGCTCTACATCCATTTACATATAGCAGGATTTGCATGATTTGTTTTCCAACTCTTTCTCCATCTCACCTTTGGAATTTTGTTGGCCCTTTACAATCCAGTTCGAGGCCAACTCTTAGATCTTAGAGCACTGCTTTCATGCTCTTCAGGTAGAATTCAGGTTTCTCTTATTTCACTTTGATACCCAACCCACTGTGTTCCAGACATTTGTTCTCTCTCTGTCTCTCTGTCTCTCTCTGTCTCTCTGTCTCTCTCTGTCTCTCTGTCTCTGTCTCTCTCTCTGTCTCTGCCAGCTTTCCCTATTATACAGCCCCAACAATCCTAGAACTCACTATGTAGACCAGGTTGAACTTGAACTCACAGAGATCTACCTGCCTCTGCCTCTTCAGTGCTGAGATTAAATGCATGCACTACCACAGTCACCCTCAGTTTCCCTTCTAAACTCTGTTCTCTGAGGGCAGGAAGAGAGTTATCTATGTAGCTCCAATATCTACCACAATAGACATCAGAAGTGGAAAGCATCAAATGGTTTTCAGAGTGTGCCACATCCCATAGTCTGAGAGGAATCCTGAGAGAATTCTGTAGTGTGTGGAGGAGGAAATGATCAGGCTGTTGATCCTGGAAATCCTTCTCAGGGACAGAATTGCCTTCTGTGTTTCTTCCATGTGTTACATTCTATTTATATCTCACTATCATTAAATTAAAAATCAACAGAAATGAACATTCATGAACTGACAAGATGGCTCAGTGGGTAAAGGTGCCTGTTGCCAAGGCCAAGCCTTGAGTTTTATCCCTAAAACCCATATGGTGAAAGGAGAGAGAACACTGATTTCCTCAAGCTGTACTCCTGCACACAGACACTGTGGTGTCATATACATACATACATACATACATACATACATACATACATACATACATACAGAGAGAGATAGACAAGACACACAGAGAGACAGAGACACAGAGACAGACACACACAGAGACATAGAGACAGAGACAGAGAGATAAAGAGACAGCCACACAGAGACAGACATACAGAGACACACAGAAACATAGAGACAGAGAGATACAGACAGAGACAGAGACACAGAGACAAACACAGACACACAGAGACACAGAGACAGAGATAGAGACAGAGACACAGAGGCAGACACACAGAGAGACAGAGACACAGGCAGACACACAGAAAGAGAGAGATTTTGAAAAAGTTAAAAATTTAACAATCACATGTGTATTTCATTTATAAACACATCTAAGAAAACACTAGGCTTCTAGTTTTTAAAAACTTCAAATATGAGACCCTGAATCTTGGGCTACAAAATGGATTTATATTCTGTAACTCTAAAAATGTGATGTCCTAAATATAGCCAATAATATGTTCCCATAAGCACATACTTAGTGCAGGTTTTGTAAAAACATAATTTAATAAAAACACAAGCCAGAGTTACCAAGATGCCTCTCTATTCCTTTTCTCATGTTATATTTTGAATTCCAAAGACCTGAATTTGATGACATTCTTTTATGGTATTTGTAAACACACCTTTCCCCTCTGAACTTCCATCTGGATCACCAGTGTGTCCACATTTACAGCCGGATTCCTCAGATAACCTCTCCACAGCCATCCTGCACCTGCTGTCTCTGGGGCCCTGGCAGAGGTTTGGTGGGGGAAACAGTTAGGCCCACGGGCCCACAAGCATGTGTTCACATAACCACTGCCTTGAGCAGACATCCCCCAGTGTCCAGAGGTGACTGCCATGTTTCACTAGCTGGCATAACTGAGTTCTAGCTCCCATCAGCTCGCTTCTGCTTTTGGGTTCCATGAACACCTCCCAGGGTTGATGCTGCTGTCTCCCATCCTCCCCTTCTCACTCTGTCACCTCATGTTTATGGGGCAGCTCCCCCCGCCCTCCCGTCTCATTTCTCACTTCCTGAGCTATCATTTGCCAAGACATTTACTGAGCTCAACCAACTCCAGGAGCTGTGTCTCACCCAAGGGGTCAATCCTGACTCTGAAAGAGCCTCTCATCTCATTGCTCATTCACAGAGAACAGATTTCAGAAAACACGCAGGGGAGCACTAAGTAGCCAGCAAGAAAGACTACCATGGGAAGCACTGCTATCAAATGTCTCAAGTTCTCCAATAAAGTGTTATATAGAAACAAAAGCAGTGTTAGAAGAACCTGCAGGTTGGGAGAAGTTTAAGAGACCTGATTAAAGATGGGTGGGAATAAATGGTAAGGGCAAATACATTATAGAAATCAAATGCAAGAAAGTGGCTTCTAGCACCCAGGTGCTGTGGAATAATCCACGTGCTTTGCTGTGGTTCTGTGGTCTCTACAGCAGCTGGTGTCCTATGTGCTATGAAGAGGCAGTGGACTGCCATAGAACTCTTCCAGGCTCCTCACATAGTTAGATACATTTACAACAGTGTGCTTGATATTTTGCACTTGGGATACAATAGTTGCCAGATATTTTCCTTTTAATAGTTCTTTTATTTGGGATACACGTTTTTCATTCGGCTAGAAACTGAAATGATTACAGTATTATTTCTTATAACTGTATGTGAATCCATGATTATTTCAATAAGAATTTCAATTAAACTATACAGAGAAAGGGAAAAAGAAGTTGCCAGGCAACCCAATGAATAAATTGAAGCAAAATGTTTAATTCTTGGAAAGCTTAATGAATCACTGCTAAGAGAAAATATGACCTAAAGCCATGGGGAAAAACATGCCAGATCTTTATTAAAAGTCAGCGGAGACAAGCAGGTCTTAGAGACAACTGATGAAAAGTTAAACAGATCCAAATCTACATTTTAGGCTAAAATAGATCATAAGCAAAAATGCTCAAAAAGTAGAAATCTAAACATCCAAAATGAGAAAAATTTACTATGGCATTACATGGACAAAGTCATAAGGACAGGCATCCAGCTGTTGCAGACTTTTCCCAACAGAGCATCTCACATGAGCACCTCTCATGCCATCCCCACCCCAAGGTTGAGTTTCATCTGATGGGGGAATCTTCATGTTTACATCTACTCAGAGGGCCACTTAGATACTGGTTTCTCCCATTTTCTCTTCCTCTACTTCAGAGTTTCTTTAAAATGTATTTTAATTTTATGTGTATGTTTTCCAAACGTGTATGTACACATGTGAACCATTATGTGTGCAGTGCCCTGAAAGACCAGAAGAGGGCATCAGATATCCTGGAACTGGAGCTAAAGATGGTTGTGAACCACCTTGAGGGTGCTGGGATAAAAACCCTAGTCCTTTACAGAGCAGCCAGCACTCTTAGCGACTGAGCCATCTCTCCATCTGCTAAGAATTAAAAAAAGACTTATCTTTAAAAGAAAAAAGTGTGTGTGTGTGTGTGTGTGTGTGTGTGTGTGTGTGTGTGTTGTTCATGTGTGTATGCACACCTGTGCACAAATGGAGAACAGGAGAAGGCACCATATTCATCAGCACTGGAGTTATAGGCATTTGAGGGATGCCTGGCTTATTATGTGGGTGCGGGGATTTGAACTCTGGTTCTCACTATTGTACAATAACCACTGGCCACCACTGAGTCATCTCTCCAGCTTTCTTTTTCATATCTTTGCTGTCAGTGGACCTAAGGAAGTGTCTCCTGAGAAGTGGTTCTCCTCATACCATCCAGATGTGTTTCCTGCTGAGGGAATTTTCCCCACATGGGTAGCACCCAGCAGTGATATCCACTAGGGAGTGTTTCTGATATTCTTTTCACATACCCTCTCTCCTCCTCACATCCTGAAATCAATAGTAGGTTAGAATCAGAGTTTATCCAGTCTCCAAACAAATTTATTACTAAACACACAGAACCATGGCAGGAAATCTGAGATGTACGCTTCTCTTTTTAGAAGAAACTATGACATCATACACATTGTTGGTTTAGGAACAACTCTGACTCCCTTTTAAGTGAGTCTACAATGGCAAGTTTTATGGGATGACAACTCCAAGAAGATGACTTATAAGTAGAGTTTAACTATGTAGAAGGTAATTTTAGGCATTGAATATCCAACTGCTTTTACTGGAACATGAGAACCGGTACACAGCAGGGTTTCTTACTGCCAGGAACATAGAGAGCAATATAGCTATTAAGCAGCCATAGAGCATCAGGGCCACCAATACCTTCCTCCGTGCTCCTGCTGCTTCCCTGAAAATGTCTTCAGCCAATCGAGCTGTTCTTGGACTCAGACATCTCCTGGTTACCTCCCCTCACCCCTGGCACAGAGAGGAGGAGGAAGGTTGACCAGTTGAAGCATTAGATTTTGGTGGCTGAACTGAGTTAATCATGGCTGAGTCTTGACCTCCAGCTCCAGCTCTGTGACCTGCAGAGCAGCAGAATCTTAAAACCTAGTGAATGAACAAGATGTACAAGAAACTGTACATAAAATGCAGCCCTTTCTGTAGTTAAATCACCTTGGCACCCAATAACAGAAGTGTAGAGTGGGATAAAGCATTTTGAAGAATGGCTTGAAATGTGTCCTTTCTGCAGTTTACAGATGCACAGTTGCAATTCAGCTGAGAATAACAGGCTGAGAATAGCGTTGGAATTAGACTTGTGATCATTTCTATGGGCACACCAAGTGTGGTTCCTTTATCAGTTTGTGTTTGGATATCTGGACCACACATTTGTACACACTGATGCCCTGATACTTTGTTATTTTTAAAGTACTCCTTTGGGAAGGTGTTCTAGGGGAGGCTATGGCCACTTGCATCAAAAATAAAATACTTGTTACTCTCCGAAAACATCCTAGCTGGAAATTTGCCCTACCCCACCACATTACACAGTTGTTCTGTAGTTAGAGGCTTTACTTCTGGGGATCTTGAGTTCCATTTTATTTTTACTGGTCTGTGGATAGATTATGTCAAAGCTTCATGTGTTCACTGTGTCTAGCCTAGCCACCAGGAGTTCACCTGAACCTTTTAGCAATCATGTCTCTAGGAGTCCTCAGATCTAGTCTGTCTTGTGTTAGAGTGGGAAGAGACTGGCAATCTCCCACTCTCAAGAAACAGACCCTTCCACAAGAAGGTGAGCAGAGGAGCACCTAACCTCATCACCAGTAAAAGCAACTACATGTGGAGTATCAACTGTATACAGACACAGTGCTATCTCACACACCCTAAACCTCCATAACCCCACTGCATATGCGAAGGGGAGGAGCTTCGTAGTGTTCAAAGAACAACAGAGCTACAGGCACTAAACAGAAAATACAGAGTTCAATGCCTGTCACTTGTCTCTCCAATGATGGTATCTCTGGAAGCTCAGAGCTGCCCATATGCTTAAGGAGCTTGCTAGTAGCCTCCAAACCAGGACAGCTACAGCAGATCTGAAATCCAGACAGAGAAAATTTGTCTGACACTCACTCAAGGGGAAGGAAGCAGAAGAGTTCAGTGGGACGCTGTGGATAATCTAACTGTGTGAGTCCGATGCTTGCCTGTCAAAGGATGGCTAGGGGCAGGAACATGGGAACCAGCATATGACTCTGTAACAACTGTCAGAACTGGGGACGAAATGTCAGCGTGAATGACACAACATGAAATAAAATAGGAAGAACAAAGAAAAACTGGCAGGGGTAATCACTCCAAGATGTTAGGATTTCATTCTGCAAAGTAGCCTTTAAAAAATTATAGGCAGCTCACAAAAAGAAAAAAATACTGAACAGGTAATTTAATAGAAGAGTGTTATTTTTAATTATGAAGGTTTTAATTTCCCTCCCCACCCCTGCTTTGTTATTTCTGCTAATAAGCTTGTCCCCTGGGCTAGGACTGACTCTAAGGGTTTGGGGAAAATGTTTTATTGCCTGGAATGACAGTTTTACACGTTAACATTTTAAGAATCAAATATAACATGGGGTCTCTTTAAAAATTAGGATGCCATTCAGATCATTACCTGAGATGGACTTGCATTGAAGCATGCAAATGCACTCATCCTTAGGGTGAAGTCTGGGTCCCTGTGGTGACTAACTCCACACAAGCGCTTAAAGGCAGAAGGGGAAAAGGGTCTTTGCAACCCCTGAGAACCAGTGGGGAGTTAAGTGAAGCATTCTGGATAGGGTTTCAGACAGAAGACTGCATTATAAAGGTCTCCCAGCAGCCACTAAATCAGAATCATGTGCTAAATCTTTACTGTATACAGAACATCCAATTGGGAACTATGGGGCAAAATCAAACGTGTGCTCAGAGGAGCTGTTTAAGTGAAAGGGAATGTAGAGTATGTATGAACATGTGTGAACAAAATGCACACAACTAAAACAGAAGTCTTAACTGTGGCCTCAAATGGCTCAGAGTGGACTCAGAGATATCTGCTGAATGAAAGAATAATAGAGGGGATGAAAGGAAGAATAGGTATACAATAGACACAGGTACAGTTGTTATTGTGGTTTGCAGACGTTTGGACATTACAGATGAATTCCTGAGACACTAGTTAAGCTTAATTTGTGAGCTTAGCCAGGTTCACAACATACATTTATTTGTTTGTTTATCTATTTTGTGTGCATGTATGTGTGTGCAAGCACGTGAGCATGTGAAGGTAGGTCAGGAGTTGATGTCAGGTGTCTTACTTTATTTTTGATGCAGGGTCTCTTGTTGAAGCTGCAACCTGCTGACTAGCAAGCTTCTGGAATCCTCCTCTCTCTGCCTCCCCAGAATTGCTTTTTTTTTTTTTAACTTTGCAATGTGGGTGCTGGAGCTCTGGACTAAGGGCCTTGTGCATGTGCAGTGGGTACTCTACTGACTGAGCCATCATCTCGGGCTTAATTTTTTAAATGGCAGTTCACATTCTATTTTTTATGTATTTGAGTGTTTTCCCTAAATGTATGTATGTGCACCATGTATGTACCATGCCTACGGAGTCTAGAAGAAGGTGTTAGATTGCCTGGAACTGGGGTTATGGGTGGTTGTGGTCTCTGATATGGATGCTGGAAGCCAAACCCAGGTCCTCTACAAGAACCAGTGCTCTTAACCACTGAGCCACCTCTCCAGTCCTCTTTGCAATTCTGTTAGATCAGACCGTTTGTGAAAACAAAGTCATACAGATATGTGCATTTCCACTGATTTGGAGTGATGTTTCAAAGAGTATGGTCCCTGAGGCCTCTTCAAAGGTCTATGAGATCATATCTGTTTTTATTATCACATTAATGTATTATTTTCCCCCTTCTTCCTCATTCTTTCATAAAGGTACTACTCTAGGGATATACTACTATATTCAGCCAAGATGAAAATCTCAAGAGAAAAACACACAGTAGTACCTAAGAGCTGGTCTTAAAAAATTTGTTAGTGTGTGTGTGTTGCTTGTATGCATATTATGTATATATTGTGTGTGTATGTGATGCAGGTGTGTGATATATATGATGTGTGTTATGTGTATGGTGAATGTGTGATGTGTATGATGTGTGTATATGTGTAGCATATGTAAGAGGTGTGCATATGTATAATGTATATGATGTATATGTGTGTGATATGTATGATGTGTATGTTGTAGGTGTGTCTCTATTAGTTATATTTCTGTTGTGATAAAACATCATGACCAAAAGCAACTCAAGGAAGAAAGAGTGCATTTGGGCTTATGGTTCCGGAGGGATAGAGTTCATCATGGACAAGGTATGGCAAGGAGAAGACATAGTATGGTGGCAGAGTCAGAGAGTCAGGAAGCTGGCTGATGACATTTTCCATTTACATACACAAAGCACAGAGAGAGAGAGAGAGAGAGAGAGAGAGAGAGAGAGAGAGAGAGAGAGAGAGAGAGAGAGAGAGAGAGAAGGAAGTAGGGTGAGGCTATACACCCTGAAAGCCCACACCCAGGGGCACACTCCCCCAGCAAGGCCTAAAGGCCCCATACCCTCCCCAAACTCACACAGTAAGACTCTGTCTCAAAAACCAAGTTACCAAACATATAGGAGACAATCAAGAAAACGTGAGAGTCTAATAGCTACAGAAGAAGTTTTAAAAGTAATTTATTGTTTTTAAAATATGTATTTATCTTTATTTTTTGATTATGAGTGCTGCCTGCATGCATCTAAGTGCACCACGTGAGCAATGCTCACAGAGACAGAAAAGGGTATTTGGTTTCCTGGACTGGAGTTATAGACAGTTGAGAGCTGCCATGTAGGTTCTAGAAATTGAAACCAGGTCCTCTGGAAGAGCAGTCAGTGCTCTTAACTGCTGAACCAGCTCTTTACCTCTCCTGTAGTAACTTTTAAAATGTTCTAGAAGGCTCAAGAGATAGCTCAGTCAGTCAAATGCTTGCTGTGTAAACCTGAGAACCTGAGTTCAGTCCTGATCACAAGAGAGAGGCACAGTGGGGAACATCTCAGCCCTGAGAGGCAAGCCAGGAGGGTTTTGGTGGCCTTATGGCCAGCTAGTGTAGAGCTCCAGGTTCAGTGAGAGATGCTATCTCAAGTGGGGTCAGGTACAGAGAGAATAAAGAAAACACCTGTTTTGACCACTGGCCCCTACACATGCATATACATACAAACATTACACACACAGACATGACACAGAGGAACACCAGACTTTACTGGTGCAAGCATGAAAACTGGAGTTCTGATACTGGAACCCATGTAAGTCAGCTGACTAGATCTTCCCTTTTTTGTGATGAAATTTCCATCTTAATTAGAAGGTATCTGCAGGGTTAATATTGGTCTGGAAGTCTTGGGTCAATTCCTCTCGGGCTTTTTTTTTTTTTTTTAATAGAGGAATTCATCTTAAAGCATAGTGCAGTCTAGGAAGGGGTCATGCTGCGTGTTGCGAACCTACTGCTAGGATCACACCTTTCCTGGGGTGAAGATAATGCCCATGAACCTCAGCAGCCCAGAGCACATCATCAAGTAAAGAACAATGGGGCTAGGCTCCAATGTGCTGTTCCAGCAATAAGGTACAGGCTCAGCCTCTCCCAAACACAGCTCAGACTTCTCTTGGAGTCTTATTCACCCAGTTCCTGAAATTCCCCATCTACCTCTCTTTCGCTTCTCAAGATGTCAAGTGCAGCCCAGCCTGTTATAACTCAGTAGTATTTTGTGTTACAGTGTTGCTTTCTGCTTTAGTAGACACTAAAATATCAAATGCACAAACAGTACTTATTGAATTTGTTATTTGGGCTAGCTAAGCCCATGTATATATCAGTGTCTCTGTTTGCTAGACACTTCTCTCCCTCACACTCTTGTTATGGACCTGGTTTTCCTGCAGTAGTAACTGCCTGTTGTCCTTTTCTTCTGTCAGGGCTAACTACCTTCAGAGGTCAGGCATGATCCTGTTGTACCCAGCTCTAGTCACCATCTCCAGTGGTTTGACACTGAAAGACTACGCCACTCGACCTGCAGGATGTACTTTGGGATGAAGGTCTTCTGTAGTCTAAAGCCTGCTTGTTTCCCACAGTTGAAATCTCAGTGGTTGTTGTTAGGCCCATGAGAACTGTGTCTATAGAATGGTCATCCGCATGCCTCCTCTGCATTGCAGCCCGTGCTTCAGCTTCAGGCAGACATGCTCTTTCCCCCACTTCGGACAAAGCCCACTCTTCTTCTGAGATGGGCTGGCAAACTACAGCCTGGAAACAAAGTGCAGCAGTGATTTGTTTTTCATAGATGGAGTTTTCCCAGAGCACAGCCATGCCCAGCCGTTCTCATCTTGTCTCCCTTCCAAATACTAACCAGGTTCAACCCTGCTTAACTTTCAAAAAATCAGAGCCGTTCAGGGCGGTGTAGCTGTAAACCATCCTCTCATTGCCCACAGCTGCTTTCTCACTTTGCAGGAGAGTAGCTGCAGCAGAGGCCCATTGGCCTGAAAAGATTCAGATATTTAGTCTATGGTATTTCAAAAACAAAACAAAACAAAACACAAAGTTAAAGATGCCAACACTTTTTAAAAGCCTAGTTCAAACTCTCTTATGGTGCCTCCTCGGATTGCCTTGTTTGAATACAAGAAATGAAGAAACGACTTCTACATCACTAAAGGAGTACCAAATAGATTGTAAATGTATTGCAAGGCAGGGACCTTGTATTGCCTTTTCTGTGTAATATACTGTACTTGTCAAGTGCTTATATGTAGCCATTGGAACTTTTTTTTTAGATCAATGTTGCTTTACACAGGTATCAAACCAGACAAAGAGTAGTTTTTTATTTAAAGGAAAGCATTTCTGATTCAGATGACCTGAATATTAGATAATAATGGGAAGATGAAGTCTGGACAAGGTGGCACGTTGTGTTCTCCCCAAGCCTAACAAACACAGGAATGCCTCAGGTCATAAAGGAAGTGGATGGGGTAGGGCTAGGTGAAGTTAATATGAGAGCTGCAGATGCTAAAATAGTGGGCCAAGAGCTAATCCAGGGAGACTACAGCTAGAAAGAAAAGTGTTGTGGCCAGAGGGATGCTCAGGGGCTAAGAACATGTCCTCAAAGAGGACCCAGGTTTTGTTCCTAGCACCCAAGTTGGGTGGCTGACCACCGCCAGTCATTCTAGCTCTACGGGGATCTGATGCCCTCTTCTGGCCTCTTCAGGTACATACATACCTTTCCCCCTCATACACACAATTAAATCGGAATACATTTTTCTTAAAAACAAAAACAAAAAAAAAATAATCATTTGAGCCCACTTCAGAGAGCTCAAGATCCAGGAGAGCAGAATCCACGAGTACTCTGCTTCAGGAAGAAGGGCAAAGTGCCTTGACTGCTGGTGGAAAGCAAGACCTGGCAAAGGAAGGGTGGTGATCGCAAGCAGAGCTCCCGTTTCTAAGCTCTGCCTCTCAGAGAAGGCAAAGGAGGACCAACTGAGAGCAGCAACCTTGGGCAGGTATCCAGCTGCCTGAAGCTGGAGGGAAGAGAGCTTCAACGTTGTTTGAATGTTTACTCTTCTATCAGCCATCTATCTTCTCCTGGGCATTAGCATTGCCCAGGCAACTTAAGCAGTTTCTCAGTGATCTAACATAATCCATAAAGGTAGAGTTTAACTCAAAGAGAGAAGGCTGAAGCACCTTGCAAGTGGGTTATGAATGAATTTTAGAACTAATGTACTGACTCACAGATAGCAACCCTGACCTATTCTATATCCAGATAGGAGCATCCTAGAGTGTGACTGGTAGCCCTGAAAGATGCTGTCTGGAGACACAGGGACAGGGAATAATGTTCTTACCTGGATGAAGGTACCAATCACTCCCATAAGAAACCCCAGACCTGGCTGGATGTAGAGTCACACGCCTTTAATCCCAGCACTTGGGAGGCAGAAGCAGGTGGATCTCTGTGAGCTCAAGACCAGCCTTGTCTATAAAATGAATTCCAGGCAAGCCTGAACTAAATAATGAGATCCTGTCTCAAAAACCAAAACTAACCAATCAAACAGAAACCCCAAGTCCCAGCTGGCTCAGGGGCTGTTTCCTGAATTCTAGAACGTCCCCAATGGTATCGAAATGCAGGTATCGACATTTGCGTATTTCTGAGACAGACAATGTAATTAAAGCAAAAACAAAACCGTAGTTTAACCCGCTCTATAAGACAAATATAAAACAAATGAGTGAACATCTCCAGGGTAGAAGTACTAAGTCCACAGCAGAAAATGTGAAAAGAAAATGAGCCCAAGGACAGAGCCAAGGTGATTTCATTTTGTTCAGGATTTCCGAAAGCGTGTCAAGGGCGGAGGGACTGTGAAAGAAAAAAGCGAGCCGCTGCAAACACATGTAGGGACTTATGAGCTCTCCTAAATCAAAGGAAGAACACTGTCAGACTCCAGGTGGAAGTATGTAATGCAAAATTAGGTCCAGGATCACCAAAATGACAGCGTCTCTCCAAATCACAGCAGGAGGGCATGGCCTCTTTGGCACGGGATATTTGTTCTGTAAAGATTGGGTTTTGTACAGCAATCATACACGCTTGTGTTGAAGAGGAGGTAAGAACTGAGTCCATATTAGGAAAAACAAAGCCAAAAATTTCACCGTCGCTTTGCTCATCTGCCAGATAGAAGAGGGATACCCAGCCAAGAGTCTGGGCATCACGGTGAGGTGCTTGTGGTTGGACTATTCTTGAGGTTGTCACAAACTATCCCAAGTAACCAGGAGGGCCACCAAGTCCATTTCAGCCTCTGGCTCTGACATCTAAGAGCAGAGTGCCGGTGTATGTCATAGCACCTGCTTAAACACTCTTTCAAGGGCACGGTTTCTGGGGCTGGGGTAGAGTGCTCAGCAAAATGGTTCCTGTGTAAGCATGAACACTGAAGTTAGATTTCCAGCAGTCCTGCGAGAAGCTGGGCATGGTGGTGTATGTTTGTAATCAGCACTGGGGAGGGGGAAACAGGAGGACCCTCTAGGGCACAGTGGCCAGTCAGCCTGGCTTAAGTGGGCAGCCCCAGGTCCCAGTAAGAGGATACCCAGATCAGATTAGTCTGTGGGCATGTCTGTGGAGGATTGTCTTGACCGGTAATTGCTATGGGAGGGCCCAGCCCACTGTGGGTGGCACCATTCCCTGGGCAGCTGGCCCTTGTCTGTATAAGAAAGCCAGCAAAGCACGGGCTCATGCTTGCCTGTGAGCCAAAGAGGAAGCCGTGCTCCTTCGTGGTGTCTGCTTCAAGTTATTGCTTGGGTTCCTACTTGACTTCCCTCAATAATAAACTACAATCTGTAAACAGAAATACTCCCATAAGCTGCTTTTGGTCCCAGTAACAGAAAGGGAAAAGATCACCTCCAGAAGAGAGTACTGTGAGGATGTGGCGGGGCACAGCCCGCATGCTCTTCTCCCATCCTGGGGAGCCAGCGCCTTTCTTTGGGAGCTCCACTTCTCACCCTAGCTTTGTGGTCCATTATGTGGACTTGAGAGAGGGAGTGTCTAAGGCCGGGCTGTTTGTCATCACAGAGTGAATGGCCTCACAGATAAACAGCAATAAAATACTGCAAGTGGCAATGTGGGGAAATGATCAAAGTCCTGTGAAAAATCCAAAGAACAATCTAACTTTCTTTGGTTGTATTTTTCTTCTTTTATTCTTCTGCCATGGAATAAGGCCTCCAAGTGTCAGAAGGGCAGGCTCGGAAAAAAACTTTTAAGTTGGGAGTTGCATTGCTGGGCTTTACAGGGCTGAGAGCTAGCAACCAGAGGCCCCTGCCAACCAGCTCAGTGAAACCCTGGTTGTGAGGTAAAAGAGGGGGCTTGGGATGGAAGCTAAGAATTCAGCATGGGTGTTTTACCTGCATATACCTCTGCACACCACATGCTTGCAGCACCAGTGGAGGCCAGAAGAGGGCACTGGGTTCCTGGAACTGGAGTTAGAGATGGTTGTGAGCTACCATGTGAGCGCTGGGAACTGAGCCTGGCTCCTTTGAAGAGCAAAGGGTGCTCTTAGCCACTGAGCCATCTCTCCAGCCCCTTATTATCATTATTTTAAAAGCTACCACTCAAACTCTTGCCATGGGCTCCTGTTTTCTTCTAGTTATTTTACAGTTCCACACACCTTATTTAAATTTATCAGTACTGTTTATATGTGTACATGATGTATGTATGTGTATGTGATGTATGTATGTACCAAGGTGCATGTGTGGAGGGCAGAGACAAACTTCTGCGGAGTCAGCTATTTTCTTCTACTTGTGTTTGATTCCCAGCACCCACATGGCATACATGCATGCATGCATGCATACATACATGCAAAATATACATACACATAAAAAATAAAACAAAATCTCAAAAAAACAATCTATCAAAATGTATGGCTATAAAACAAATGCATGAAACAGACTGCACACATGCCAACATATTTAATCAATGACACAGTGGAAAGAAAGATGTCACAAATCAAACCAACAAGAACTATAAAATACTTAATGATATACCTAATAAAGCTGACAACACAAAGCAACCCTATTCAAGCTCATGATCTAGGATATGGACAATGTTCCTGAGTCAAAAGATTCAACACTGTGAAAATGCTCCTCTTCTGTCCCAAATTAACCTATACATTCACTACACATTTACTGCACTCCCGGTTAATACTCCAGTGGGTTTTGTGGAATATTGACAGGACGACTTTAAAGTACATCTAGAAGAACAGATGCATAAAAACACACAAGAACATTCAAGGTAAAACCAAGATGATTAGGTGAGGAATTAAGGAAGGGGAAGAGAGGTGACCTACATGAGTGAAACTCATTACAAAACAAGGGAAACCACCAGAGAAGGGAGGGAAATGGTGGGCAGAAAGAACATAAGAGCCTGTGGATGGAGACTGGCCCTGTGAACTGCTGACTCCGGGGATGGTCTGGCTGTTGCAGTCAGCTCACAGCAGCTGTGGCTAGCCACACACTATCAAGCCAGCCAAAATTTCAGCATGGATGAGGAAGGACCCAAGGAGCTAACTGTAGTTGATGGGTGCTGAAAGGGGAATGTTCATTCTCTTTGTGGATGTGGATGCTGACAGGTTGTTCACACTCCAATGGATACCTGCATACTCATGTACAGCATTAATTGGGCTCAGTAGTTAATAATAATAACAAAAACTAAATAAGAAAGAACATGAAGCTGGGATGGAGATGGGGCAGGGAGATTGAGGGAAATTGGGGAGAGACTTTAGGGGGCAGACACAATCAATATACATTATACAAATGCATGGATTTTTCAAAGAATAAAAATAATATTAATTGATAATGAACAAAAATACAACTATAGTAATGCAAAGACTACGGTACTAAAGTATAAGAGGCCAGCACATCAATGGGTGTGCACTGACGGTCCACAAGTATATCTATATACATTTGCATGTAATATGTGGTATAGATGATATTTTAGATTAGTGGGGGGAAATTTGATGAATGGTTTTGAGAAAACTGTCTGATAAGAGAAAGTCAAATCCTTCCTCACACCACACACAGATATCAGTTCCAGAGACATCAAACATTTAAATATAAAAACAGAGCTAGAGAAGTAGTGATTTATTAAGGGTTACTTTTATAATGCTGGCAGTGGGCAGGTCTTCCTAAGAAATACAAGCGTCTACCAGCTTTCAAGAAAGCTATCAACAGACCTGACTAAATAAAGCTAAAAAAATGTGCACTATGGAGTACGAAATGAAACACACATAGCTGAAATGCATGGCAAAGACTAAGGTTTTCAACAGAGACAAACAGGAAATGGTTATAAATCGTAACTGTCAATTTTTAAATAGCAAGAGAACCTCAATTTTAAAGCTGGCCAAATTAAAATTCAACACTTTTAAAATTGGCAAATTCATAAGAATATGGAAATAATTAAAAAAAAAAACAGTAGTTAGAAAGTGCAAATAAAAGAATACAGTGCTAGACCTGGAAGTTACATACATGCATGTCTGTATCCTTAAAGGCAACAGGTCAGTACAAAGAGGGAATTTTTCCTGTTTGCTTTCTATTCCCTGTATGATTTGACATTTTTCTAATGTTCATGAAAAAAAATCCTTGTCATACAAGCATAGGACATCACATTTTTTAAAGATTGATTTTTTAGATGATATATATGTGTGGGAGTACATGTGAGTGCAGCTACAGGTCCCCTTGGAGCTGGAGTCACAGGCAGTTGTGAGCCGTGGGACCTGGGAACTGAACTGGGTTCTCTACAAGAGTAGCATATGCTCTCAATTGCTGAACCATCTCTCCAGTCTAATATGTCGCATCATCCTTTCAAACATCCTAAGCCTTCCCATACAGAAAATTTCTCACCCAATGAAGCCTGCAAATTATAGATGTGCCATGGTAATTCTTGAGATGTTAGGTGCTGACCATTATTATTTTAAAGACTTATTCATTTTTATTTTATGTGTGTGAGAGTTTGCCTACATGTATGAAAGTGTACTGATACCTGCCAGCCACAGTAGCCAGAAGAGGGTGCTAGATCTCCTGTAATTGGAGTTATGGATGGCTGTGAGCTATCATGTGGATGCTGGGAATGGGACCCAGGTCCTCTGCAAGAGCAGCCAGTGCTTTTAACTGCTGAGCCATCTCCTTAGCCCAGTTATCATTATTTTAAACTTTCATGAGAACATTTTTCGAGGGAACTGTATTGCCAGTTTGTTTTTAAAATCTTACAGATCTCCAAGAACTCCTTCCAAGTCTACAGTCCATCAACGGTGTAACTTGTTGGCAGGTAGAACATGTCCTCAACAATCAGCCTCTGCTCGCTGCGCTTTCAGCTTTCATGTCTGATATCTGAACTGTTGCATAATAACATTAGTAAGCTGAACTGATTCAACTGGGCCAAACTTTGATATTTCAACTAAAATAATTTTACAACATCTTATTAAGGGAGAAGTAAGTAATACAAACTGCCAGTCATTTTAATAACATTAGGTTCAATGTTTTCCCTCCAAATAGCAAGTCTGAGAATAAGGAGACTTCATAGCTTAACAACAGATAGCAGTTCTAAAGTCTTTAACGTCTAGATCTGACTAAACAGGCAAAGCTTTGAAGGACATAAATGACTTTTACTGTATGATTTTAATAAAAATGGAGCTCAGTCTTAGAGTATCCTCAGTTTTACAACAATCACATGTCGTCTCTCGTATGTGTGCACCATTAAATGTCCTAGTTTCCTTAGTGTTGCGCACTGAAGGAAAGAGTAGCTTGCAAAGTGGAGGTGGCCTGCTCCTGCAGCTCTGCGGAGCCAGCCCTCCCATGAGCTTCATGGCAGGCAAGGGCCAGCGGCCAGCAGGCCAGGTCTGTTGGCTAAACTCAGAGTCAGGTTTAATGCATCAGTATTACTGTTGGTACACACACCTTCCTTTTCTATTTAGTTTTTGTTTAAAAATTTTTAATTTCCAGAGCTATAAGTGGTGTTACATGCTTTTAATCCCAGCACTTGGAGGCTGAAGCAGAAGGATTTCAAGTCTAAGGTCACTCTGGGTTCTATAATGAGATCTTCCCTCAAAAATTGTGTTGTTCAATTTTCATACTCTAATTCTAAAGTTACACCTTTAGTTAGTAACTACAAAATCTTTTTTTTTTTTAAAGAGGAATTAAGAAATAATTATGGGTTGGAGAGATGACTCATTGGTTAAGAACACTATTTTTTTCAGGACCTGGATTTGATTTACAACAACCACAGGGTGGCTCACACCTGCTTAGGAGATGCAATGTCCTCTTCTGGTCTCCATCACGAGGCATGCAAGTGGTGCACAGATACACCCACAGGCAAAACATATGCCAAAATGCATGTGTAGAGGTCAGAGGACAGCTTGAGGGAGTTGATCTATAACATAGATCGTGGGGGTCCAATCCAGGTCACCAGGCAAGAACTTTTATCTGCTGAGCCATCTCACGCCCCCCACCCAGTCTTCTTGAGACAAGTGCAGTAGGGGATGGATGATTCTAAGTGTTTCACTGTCTGACAATGGTTAATGACAATAACCAGCCTTGGGGTACTGCTGTACCTATGTGCTGCTAATGGCCATGTGTGAACCTCAAGCAATCTCAGGCAAACAGCATTGAACATACACTCCATAGAGAGAGCAGGAGCTGAGTCAGGTGAAGAAGGCCTAGGATGAGAAAAAAGACCATCACAACCACTGTACTGTTAAAAAGGGTGAGATTTATGGTATGTGAATGTATTCTGAGTCTTAAGACCTGAAGGAACATCTAGAACATTCCAGGTGTCATAAATGCTCTGGCTGGAAGCGTGTGGTCCTCACTCCTGCAGTCGTCTCCTTCTTCAAAGCCTGTTCCTGCTCCCCTCTCAACCCTGTTATGGTTGAGGCCTTTCTCATGAGCCCACTGACTTCCCTAGTCACTCTCTCACTGACTCTTGATATTTTCTACTCTTCCCCCTGCGCTCTCTTCATCCGTGTGTGTGTGTGTGTGTGTGTGTGTGTGTGTGTGTGTGTGTGCGCGTGCGCGCGCGCGTGTGTGTGTACATCTGTATGCATGATCACACATATGGGGCTGTGTGCATATATGGGGCGATAGAGTGAGTGACATTGGACATCCTTCTCCATCAGCCTACACTTTTATTTACTGAGGCAAGGTCTCCTGTTGAACCTTGGAGCTCACTGAGTGGCTAGTCTAGTTAGCTTACCTTGTATCTCTGCCTCCTACATGAGTGCTGAGGTTTAGCTGGATTATTCAGCTAGGATAACACACCTACTTGGCCTGGGTTCTGGATATCTGAACTCCAGTCCCTTTGATTACACACCAAGCACTTTATATAAACCAGAGTCACTTCCTAACTATAGTCTATTGAGTTTTACATCCTGACAAACTCTTTGAGACAAAAGGAAGGGAGAAGACACTTGTCAATCACTTTCCCTAATATATCTGCACTCTTGTTGAATCTTACAACACAATCCTATGCTCTGGATGGGAAGAGTAAGGCTCCGGGCGTTTCCTTTCAGGAACCTTGTGGTTGTTCACCCAGAATATCCATTGTACCTTTAACAGGCCTAAAACTGATTACAAACAGTAAGGGAACATTTACTAAAAACAACATAAAGCTAATAACAACAGGCATCGTTTGCCAGCATGTTTAAGTACAATCACACTTCAAATAACCCTGAGGGTCATTTTCCACTATGGTAGGCAGAGTGTGCATAGAGATATGATCTTGTAAAAGCACCAGAAAAAGGCAGAAACACAGAGATCATTATTTGAGATTTAAAATAACACAAACTGCTTACAGGGAGACTTAGTTTTCTGCCACAATTGGGTCTGTCTCAGAGACCCATCTGCCATCCTTTTCTCCCCCAGACAATCAAACCGAGTGAAGTTAGTTTGGGCTGCATTTGAGGAGGTAGGAAAGGAACAAGTGTAAAATGATAGCTGGGAGATGGCTTAGTCTGTAAAGTACTTGCTGTGCAAACATAAGGACCTGAGTTTGATTCTTAGAACCCACGTAAAAAAGTGGTGAAATGGCTCATGCGTGTAACCCCAGTGATGAGGACATGGAAGCAGGCAGATCCTCAAGGATTACTAGCCAATCAGTCTGGCTTACTCAGCAAGTTACAGGCTAGGGAGCCCAAAAGCAAGGTGTCTGGCACCTGAGGAATGATATCTGAGACCTTCACAGGTATGTGTAATAATGTACACACACACACACACACACACACACACACACACACACACACCACCACCACCACCACCACCACCACCACCACCACCACCACCCCACCACCACCACCACCACCACCATTATGAATGGTATTTTGAAACATCTGGTGGACACTGACTGCCAAGTGATCAGTGGTAGAGTAGAGGAAAAGCCATGGGTATGATCTCATGTTAGATTTCTATGCCTAGAGCTTTCCTCCCTTGGGTTGAATCCCAGCTCTGATTCTTCCTTGCTGTGTGACCGTGACAGTACTCTGATCCCCACATGTCTGTTTTATTTGTAAACTGAGGCTAGGAATAGCTTGTAGGCTCTAGATTGTTTAGAGCATTCCAGGATTTTATACAGGAAAAGCCATAAATATATTGCCTGGCACATAATTTGTTCTAGACAGGGTCCTGTTCAATAAATAATTATAAACACAATGTCTGCTGCTGCTTGTTAAATGTCTTGAAGAAATGACACTGTAGGACCAGCTTGGTGGCTTATGACTATAATCCCAGCATATAGGAGGAAGGCCAGCCTGGATTATATTATGATTTCCAGGCCAGCTAGGATACAGATCAAGACCCTGTCTCAGAAAACAAAACAGGTGCCCCTACAAGATCTGCTTAACTGATTTGCACATATTTACCTGAATTAGAAATGGGCAAATGCTCACTCTTGTGACTGCTGCACAGTGGAAGGCATGCAAATAACCTGGATGTCCAGAAGACAGCAGCAGCCAGGCTCTCACTTGCAAGACAATGGGTTAGATGTAAATGGTACTTCCTGAGATGACTGCAGCAGTTCAGAAGGCCTGCAGGGGCCCTGCTACCCCAGGCAGATGAAATACAGAGAAGGAAGGGTTACCTTTGCTTTGGCCCTCTGGGGAGCAAAGGTCTCTGGGGAATTGTAAGTGGCCTCTGTCCGTCCTCCAGGCCCCAAGAGAACCAGGACTAACAAATCTCCCTTCTTGACAAAAAGCCCCTTCCAGCTCAGAGGAGTCTGTTGCCCATTTCATGCCCGCATCTTTCTTGAGTAAAAGCTGGCGTAAATGTATAGACATTAACCATTTAGTTCTTGTAAGGACCCCGCCACCAAACACCCACACTCTATTCCAAAGGGCAGGCCAGGAAGATTCCCTGTGGCACTTTTTGTATGTCCTGGGATGTCTGGCCACCACCACAGTGTTTGCCTCACCATCCTGGAAAGAATTCATCAACTGCAGCAAGTCGTGTGTGTGTGTGTGTGTGTGTGTGTGTGTGTGTGTGTGTGTGTGTGTGTGTGTGAGTGTGTGTGTGAGTGTGTGTGTGTGTGAGTGTGTGTGTGTGTGTGTAGTGTGTGTGTGTGTTTTCTGTGTGTAGAAAAGATAAAAAGAACTCACCTAGATAGTTGTTGCTCTTGTGCATCTCTGTAATGTTAATTTTTGTGGCTCCTTGGGGAATCTCTACAACTCGGTGGTAGCCCAGGCTGGTGAGGGCATGCTTGAACACTCCAGACACCACCTGGCAGCCTGTGTTGTCACCTCCACACACCCCACACTTGTCCACAACTTTGTCGGAGCCCAGGAAGTCGTCACAACCAATGCTCTGCAAAGAGATAGAAAAGGTGGTGTAGAGCAGATCAGGAGCATCAGGGAGGAAGGATTGAGAAAGCATCAGGGGGTCTACTAGTGGCCTCAGACAGACTTTCTTCCTGCCCTTGCTTCTGGGGCTGGGGAAATGGCTCAGCATGGCAAAGTGCCATGCAAGCATGAGTTTGGAGCTCAGCACCCATGAAAAAATTCAGGCCTGGCAGTGAATGCCTATAATCCCAACACTGGAGGGCAGAGGCAGGGACACTCCTCCCGGGTCCTAGTCTAGTCAATCAGTGAGAGACAGTTTCTGTAGAGACTCAGAGAGTAAGATGGAGAGCCAGAGAGGAAAATGGCCAATGCTGACCTCTGGCCTCCACATGTACACATAAGTTACATGCCTGAATACCCACATATATACACACACATTTTAAAAAGTTCATACATGCCTTCCTTCCGCACATATGCACAATAGCTGCTCATGAAATATACCCTCGAGAGTAGGGTGGGAGCCCCACACCATAAACAAGACAGACGAACTCAATAGTACATTTGGTTGAGGTAATTGATCAGAAGAAAATGAATAGGAAGGAGTCAGGGTTTGATATTTATATAATTGGACAGTGAAGTTGTTTTGTAAGCCGCCCCCCTCTCCACTCCACAGGATGGTCATGAATGCCCCATGCTGGGAATTTCTTAAATCTCTTTGGAACCACAGTAAATACCCCACTTACAACTGAGGTCTGCCGCCAAGTCTGTTGTACATTGCAGATCCTACTACCATGTGACAAAGCAACCCCCCAAAGTGCTGTTCCCTGGCCTAGTTTCATGGGAAAGAAAGTGGTTCTGGAGACCAGAGCACAGCATGTTTTCCTGTTTCTCTGAGGTAATTCCCATATGTGCAGTGCCTAAAACACAACTATGCCAGATAGCAAGCTTCTATCAGAGACCTTACCACAGTCAAGCTCATTTATGGAAACTCTTGTCTAATCTGAACACATCCTACCCCCACCCCAAATCTCATTACTCAATATTTTTCTACTTTATCTTTATTTTACATCACCCATTCATGTTCCTGTTAGTCAATTGTTTTTGCACTAAAAAAAAATGCAATTTTGGAACAAAACATAATGATCTTGATTGAAATCTTTCTTCCACTGCTCAAGCTGGCTTCATAGGACTCATGGTCCTTTTTCCTGAACTCAAAACTGGGACTCGTGGTCTGAAAAGGGAATTCTGTCAGTCACATTTTCTCAATGGGCAGATGGAAGCAAGCAGAATGTAGTTTGAATGATGAACTATTGGGATTACAGGACTCTCTGTTGGGTTCTGGGCTTGCAGAAGATGAAGTCAGAATGGTATTTTAAAGCTTGAGACATATGTTCACTGACTCACAAGCTTGTTTTGGTTCTTGAACCTAATAGCAAACATGAGACTGTATCCCAGGGGCAGAGTGGTTGGTAGATCCCTCCAAGTTCACTTTTGATTACATTACATAATTGTGGGTCTATCTACATGGGTCCTATGGGTTGATTCCTGTGGGTGGGGTCAGATCTCAGATCAGAGGTGTTTAGTTTAGCTCTTTTACTTTGATTGACATATTTCTGCATGCACTATACTTCTGCCTTATTGCTTCCATATTCCTGAGTGCACATTAGTCAATCAATAATCACTGTTCTTTCCACAAATAGCTTCTCTGTAAAACATTATTTCTGACAATAACAGGACATCATCTCAATATGTCCATCCATATCCAATTAGCCCTTCAAAATGTCATGTTTGCTATGTCTTTCTTCCCCCTTAAAAATGTCTTACCTTCACCCCCTGAACATTTTAGCAGGAAAGCATGGAAAATGATAGCCACTCCCTCACTGTCTTGCATTCTTCCTTGTTTTGAAACAAGGCAATACTAACAACATCAGGGTTTCTATCTTCTAAAAATCCTGGGGATGGAAAGATGGCTCCATGGTTAAGAACACTGGCTGTTCTGGAAAACACCTCAGGCTCGGTTTCCATTATCTATAAGGAGGCTCACAACTATCTTTAACATTAGTTCCTGGGGATCTGATGTCCTCTTTTGGTCTCCATGGATACTACATGCATGTGGTTCACATATACACATGTAGGTAAACACTTATACATGTAAAATAAAAATAAACAAACTTAAAAATTAGATTCTACTCCACCAAAGCCAAGAGTCTAACCGAATTGGTGATTATGGATGGATAAGATGGGCAGCATGGTGGTTTGAGATGTCCCTCATCAGTCTTATGCATTTGAATATTTGGTTGGTGGCTATTTGGGGAGGATAAGAAAGTCTGACCCTGTTGGAGGTGGTATGCCTCTTTGGGTGAGCTTTGAGGTTTCAAAAGACTTGTACTATTCCCAATGAGCTCTCTGCCTCTTGCTCAATGTTTGAGATGTTAGCTCTCATCTGTGCCATGGTGGAATGTTATCCCTTTAGAACTGGAAGTCCTTAATGCTTTCTTTTATAAGTTGATCAGCCATAGAGATAGCTCACAATCCCCTCTCTCTACAACCTTTGGTCCATTCTGGCTAATCCTGGACTCAGCTTGAGTAGAGGGGACATACATACAAAGGCAGAGAAGAAGGAATGAACAAAGCATGTGCACAAAATGATGAGGTTAGATCACCTGGCAGAGGCAACTTAAAGGAGGCAGGACTTATTTTGGCTCATGGTTCACCATGGTGAGGAAGGCATGGTGGAGTTCATGCTAGGGAAGTGTATGGCTGCTGCTTGCTCATGGTGCTAACCAGGAAGTGGAGAGCATGGGCTGCAAGTGGCAGCCTCAAAGCCCTTTCCCCCATTGAGCCACTTCCTCCATCTAGGTCCCAATTCACAAAGATTCAAAAGCCTCCCGAACTATTACAACCAGCTGGAGACCTAGTGTTCAAACATGTATACCTGTGGGAGACATTTTACATTTAAATTGCAACATGAGACTACAGGGTAGGATTGCAGTGAGGGATGAAGTGAGACCAGAGAATTAGTTAGACTCTCCAGGGTGAAGCATTAGAATTTTAATCTAAGGAATCAACGACTACCAGATGTATAAAGAAGTGGAAGGTCATACTCAAGATGTGTTTTGAAGACAATAATGTTGACTACAGTGGGATGGTCCTAGAGATGGGGAGCAGATAGTCTAGAAAGGTCTCTTGCAGAAATACTCTCTTGCAGATAGGGAACAGAGAGTAAGTATTTCAAGAACGAACAAGAGACACTGAAGATGGAATCTGCATCACCTTAGACCTCTGTCCCAGTGCAGTCAGAATAGAATTTTCAGTTGGAAACTGTACAAACACACACTGCTTTAGACAAACATAGACACAGGTAAAATGTCACTTGCTCTTTTGAGTTAGACATCATCTTAAGACACTGAGTACTGCTGGATGGATCCTCACCCGATCTCCTGCACAGCTCAGTCACAATGGATGGATCTAGTCTTTGCCATTGCAGTCTTCATGGCAGATGTCCACATAGTTTGCAGACTGACAATGCCAAGAGCTAACAGTGAACACCCTGTTTTCTCAGAGCCCACCCTGGACTCTTATTGCACTGCACTTCCCAAGAGAGAAATCAAAATTAAGGGCATGTGACCCTTCCCCAGACATAAAAAGAAACCACTGGAGCATCTTTCTGGTGTTCTAGTAGGTCCTCAGCCCTTCGAGAGATGGATTTGCTATGGAGTTATACAGAATGCTATCCACTTCATGAAGCAGAAAAGACAACTCTAGAGTGAGGACTGGGCAAAAAACATGAATTCAAGACCTTTACTGTAACTCTGAGGCCACAGAAAACTTACATGACAACTGCCCTGTCTCTTGATAGGATTATGCTGAAGATCAGTGATATAATGAAGGACAATTTGATAGACTGAAAAAGTAATCTTTGGACCAGGTCTCAAAGGACAAGATGATCTAACCATGTGAATTTATATTTATATTTTATTGATGATGTCACTGGGTGACCACACCAGACAAGTCATCTGGAAAGTACCCAGCTGAATCAGATCAAGGTCTCACCTTTGGGGGAGGGATTAATTTTTAATGGCTCACCACACACACACACACACACACACACACACAATAGAGAGATAGATAGAGAGAGAAAGAGACAATTGGGCAACAAGGACTACCTGCTTTTTTTATGTTTTCCAAGGACAGGATCAAATCTCTTTTAGAAACTGAAATTGGGTACATAGAGACTAGTGTGTGCTTCAATATCCCAGCTTAAGTAGGGTGTGGGAACTGAGTGACATTGAGATGCAAAATGAACAGGACCCCATGCTTGACAGACCATTTGTTTTCAACTTTGTAATGTCTAGTACTCACAGAGCCTTTACTATGTTATAGGTCCTGTGGAAATCAGTTTTTCTCATTTTATCTTAAAAGCAGCCCACAGGATTGCTGTAACCTACATGGTCCTAAGACTTAAAGAGATGTCAAGTATCTGGTATGGTTATGTTGTTAGTTGCAAGGTTCAAAAGCAAAGAACATGCTTTAAAAACCTTTATGTAAGGATTGGATGGAGATCAAGGGGTCAATGGTCATGCTGAAGGTGACAGTTTTGCTGAAGGAGTGGATGGTGGCAGTCACCAAGTACAGAGAACAAGTTCAGGGTGATGCTACCAGAGTCCTGGACAGAGCTCTGCCCAGAGGTGATTCTGGTGTGACTGTTTTCTAGCCTTGTGAAGGGCCAACCACATGATGTATCTCTCCCCTACTGACTGTTTGAACATTATACTCTACATGTAGCAAATGTATAAATATTTTAGCTTGTCTTCTTATTACATTAATTTCTTATTGTAAGATCTTTTTATTTATTTTGAAATGCTTAGACTCACAAGAAGTTGTAAAAACAGTACAGGGAGTTTTGTTGACCTTCTACCCAGAGTTCCCTAATGATTACATCTCACTATGCATTGTCAGAGCCCTGCATACCACTGGCATCAGCATTATACTGCTAACTGAAGAGTAGACCATATATAAATTTTGCCATTATTTATGTACATTTCTCAGAGTATATGGTTCTGTGAAATACTATCATATGTGTAATGCTACTTTCTTTAAAACAGCTTATTCCTCTTGCCCTGGTTAACCTTAATTGTCAACTTGACATAGCCTAGAGTCGTGTAAGAGAAGAAGCCTCCATTGTGGACTTGCTTAGATAAACTGGTCTGTGGGCATGTCTATGGGGGAGTCTCTTGATCATTAACAGATGTAGGAAGGCCCAGACCATTGTGAGCAACACCATTCCTAGGGCAGGTAGTTCTGGGCTATACAAAAATGTTAGTCAAGCAAACTGTCTGTGGTTTCTGCTTCAGGTTCTTGCCTTGTATTCATGCCCTGACATCCCTCAACAGTACACTGAGGCCTGGAAGAGAAATACAAAACAAACCCTTCTCTAGCTCAGTTGTCTATAGCTTGTGTTTCATCACAGCAAGAAAGATCAATTAGGACACCTCTCTCCAAGAACACTGCCATGTAATTTCTAAGTGTAGTTGATGCCATCTAGCAGGAGAAGCTGTTTGGAAGGAGGGGAAGAATACTGAACTGGGAATCAGGAGGCCAGGGGATTGTCTTGGCTTCATCTCTGACTTAATATGGGATGCTAGCCAGGATACTGCTCTACAGTGGGATGGGAACAATCCTGTCCTGAGATATCAGGGAACAGTGGCTGGAACTCTGGTTTATGTTCAGGAAGCTGATGAACTCATGTCTAATGGGGATGACTCCAAACTCTTTGGGAGGCCCCAGCAAAGTGTCATCAGTGTGATTAAGAGGAACAAGGGCATCCTCCAGACACAGCTCCTGTTCTGCCTCTGCACTTATAAGTCCTAGCTCTTTGGACATGCCTGTTGAGTTGGCTGTGGGTTCTTTTGGATTTGCAATGGGAGATGCTGCAATATTGATTTATTCAGGCTGTTATAAGGACCAAATGAGGAAACCTGGGAACAGAACCCTTACAGAATGATGTGGTACAGTATCTTCTCAGGGAACACTGGGTTTTGTTACCGTTGGTTTTATAGATTTGATTATGCCTGAAATTTATCCATTTTAAGTAAATCTCATTATCCTGGAAACAAAGGACCCAGCCCTACTTCTATAACACCCCTCAACTAGAAATACTTTCTTTCTGAAATACTGAATTTTGAAAAATTCAGAAAGTGCTAAAAAGCTAAAGGAAGGGCACAATGGGCCTCAAAGATAACTCTTTACAAACCTCCTCCTTCTTACTGTTCAAACAGCATCTACCAGTAACAGCCAAAGTGATCATCTGCTTCCCGCCCATTCACCTCGACTTTGTGCTTTCTGTACTGTACCATGTACTGCCATTCAAAAGCTATCTGTCTGGTTGGTATAAAGGTGATTGGGCAAGTGTCAGATGTTCATAGCATTTTCCCAGTGACTTATTTTGCAACACATTGTAGGAAAATTTTACATGTTGCAAGCCATCATAAGAGAAATTGCTCAAGAATTACCTTCAATTGTGTGCCAAAATTAACCTAAATGAGATTTCCTGAGGGAAATGAGTAATCTGGATGATATATTTGGTGGTGAATCTGTCCATTGTGGCAGGGAGGGTGGTGCCAGGTGTTCAGATAGTGGCCACAGGGTTCCAACTCCCTAATGGGAAGCAGGTGTTCTCTATGTACCTCACAAACACACAAGGCAAGGCAACCTCATCTGGCTGGCTAGGTGACCCTGAGAGGTAAAACATGGAGCCTTAATAAGCATTCCATTGTAGCAGTGTGGGAGAATATTAAAGCAACTTGCTGCTAACACCAACCTTCTTGTATTCATGGTGAGCTAATTTGTGGAAATACATATGGAGGCTGAAACTTTTATGGATGACATTCTGCTGAAAGAAGTCTTCTGCATATGATAAATATCTCTCTCATACACTGTGAGGAATGTAGATGAATACCACCTTCTTGGAAAGCTATTTAGCAATCCATGCTGCTTTAAGCATTGCATTCTTCTAGGAGTTTATGCAAAGAGAATGATAAGGAATAAGACCAGCAATTTCAGAACGATAGGGCTCATCATAGTGTTATTCTCAATACTGAAAACATGGGCATCATCCCAGGTATTCAACATCAGGGAATTGTTAAACAACATGCAGACCCCCTGGGAAATGTTGGATGGCTCTCTCTCCCAGTGTTAGTTTAAAATGTTCTGGAAGGTGTGTTTGTAGCCTTGGCCCTCTGTATCGTTTAGCAAGTTTTCTGAACTAATCACAAGAGAGTGTGAATGTGATGTTAGACATAGCAGAACAGTGATGATGAGGAAGCTGACATGGCTCCTGCTTAGAGCCTAGCCCAAGTTAGCAGACCATGGTTTCCAGGCCAGATCTGGTCCAACTTCTGTGTTTGTGAACAGAAACTGACCTGAACACAAACATTTCCATTTGTTTACTTATTGTTTATGGCTGTTTGGGGGTTTATAACAGTAGAGCTAGGTAGTAACACAGACAGTCTGGTCCGCAAACACTAACATATTTATAATCTGGCTCTTTAAAAAATATTGCCAGTCATTGGTCCAAACAAAAAGACACAAAAAGGTCACTTCAATATGACTTTGCAAATGGTGGGCTCAGATTCCTGTGAGGCAAGATTGAGGCTCAGGCAGTAGCTCTCAATTGACCCTGATTGCCTGATCCTGAATCATCTATTCTCTGTTCTAATCTGGCTTAATTATTACACAGAATGCAAAGAGTTATTATCTAAGGGGCCAGGGAGATGGCTCAGTTAGTGAAACGCTTGGTGCATAAGCATGAGAACCTGAATTTGGATCCATGGCACCATGTAAAAAGTGGGGTGTGGTGGTGCACCCTTGCAACCCCACTGCTGGGAGGCAGACATAGAGGGGTCTCAGATATTTGCTGATCAGTCAGTCAGCCAGCCAAGCTGAATCAGCACACTCTAGGTGGAGTGAGAGACCTTGACTCACAAACGAGAGAATAAAGGCACCTTATGTTGACCTTTGGTACCAGCATGTACGTGTGTGTATGTGACAAGTCCCTGCATACACAGAATGCACACAAACCTGCATGCATGCATTCACAATACAAACATGAACATTTCATACACAGCTCTGTCCTATTGCAAGCCTTCAACTTTTGGGGTGCTAGGTATTGAGTATACTAGGCAAATACTCCACCAATGAACTACAATCCCCCGGCCCTCTTCCTTCATTTGTTTGTTTGTTCGTTCGTTCCTTCCTTCCTTCCTTCCTTCTGTCTGTCCACCCGTCCGTCTGTCCTTCCTTTCTTCCTTCCTTTCTTTTGTGGTGGGAAAAAACCTATTCATTTAAAAGAAAACTTTGTACAGAACCACAGAACTTCCCTACACAAAATGAGAAAAGCAGAGCCTTGCAGGCTGAAGAAGGGCTGCCAGGGTGTGGAAGCGCAGTAATTCACTTTCGTGGCTGCTCGCCTTCCTCAGGGCTAGGTTTCTCCATTCTGGCCCTGTTGACACTTTGGCCTGGCATGTTCTTTCTTGCAGCAGCTGCCAAATGCACTGTATAGTGTTTGGCCCACTCTTCCTCTTCAGTGTGACAAACTAATCAGATATTGCCAAGTACCTCCAAGGCGAATGAGCCTCTTAGAGAACCGCCACTTTAGGTTATATCACAGCTTATGGGATATCTAGAACACACACCACCACCACAGAAGGCAGTTTCATAAAAATGTAAAATTTGACCTGTTTTATGCCAAAGAAGATTGTGAGTAAATAATAGTAGATTGTTCAGTTAAAAAGCAGTTCCTTCCTGCCATCCACCTAGAGTTCTCTAGCTGCCTTTTAGCTTAATGAGTGTGAGAGCAGAGTTTGCCACACAGTAGGTGTTGAGGAGGTGTACTGAATTAAAAAGCAACTGCCCTGAGGACTGGGCTGATGGCTCAGTTGGTAAAGCACTTGCTTGGCAAGCGTGATGATTGAGTTCGATCCCCAGAACACATGTGAAAATGCCAGTCATGGTAGCATGCACTTGTAATCCCAGGGATGAAAAGGCGGAGACTGGAGGATCCCTGGGGCTCACTTGCCCAGCAGACTAGCCTGACTGATGAGCTTCATGCTCATGAAGAGAGACTCTGTCTCAAAGGAGGTGGGTAGTGTTCCTGAGGACAACACCCAGGCTGTCCTCTAGCCTCCACAGGGATGTGCATAGAATAGATACACATACACCTGCACATACAAATGCGTACCCACATGTATGTGTGCAAAATTCTTCTGCTTGGGGAATCCATCGATCAGCATTATAGGACCAATATGTTCTCAGAACTGGATTATCTCTAAGGTTCCTTTTTGTGTCACATTGTTTCTGGAAAAGTGGGGGGGGAAGTATAAGGCCCCTGACTAAAGAACCTTTCCATGTTTAAATTCAAGGAAATATGCTTCCTGGAGACAAAATTAAATTGGAACCAGAATTCACTGGGAAAAAAAATTGATGCTGTCACTCTTTTGAAGGGCAGACTCGGCAACAGTATTAAGGAGGGTTTGGATTCCTTGGTGAAGGCAATCGGGAAACTAGTGACTGCTTTTAATCAAGCTTATGCTTGTCACATTTCAGGGCACATCCTATTTTATCAGAGTAACATCTCACCAAGGGATTCAACCGGAGGAAAACATTGGCACTCCTGTAGGATAGGAACCAAGTACGGGCTTTACAGAGCCGAGAAAAGGAGCCCTGTCAGGCAAACATCTCATCCACAGAGGGTGGAAACATCCCAAGCAATAATGCCAAGCACCTAGCTTTCATGTTCTAACTGAGATGGGGTGTGGGAAGCAGACATGGAATGATTAACGACAATCATAATATTCAAAAGTATAAACCTCTGAACTTAAGCTTTTTAACCCTGAACAGTGAATTCAGTTTGAAGATAGTAGACAAATCTGGTGAAACTGTGTTGTAATTTTTCAGGGTCTCAGAAGTGGGCTAATACTAGGAAAATCCTGCATTGGATGTGTCTATCAGAGGCTGTGGACTTGGCTGCCAAGGTGTCAGGAAAGGAAATTATTGTAATAAAGGAAAAAAGGGAAACCATCTGCACTCTACAGGGTTGAGTTCTGGAAGAAAACTACCAACAAAAAGTGAGAGTTTGTTGGGCTGAGAGCTCTGTCCCAAGTGGACGCTGCTTGAACACTGGCCAGATGTCTAAGATCTCTGGAGCACAGGGAGGTTAGGTCCACAGACCTTATCACAACCAGAAGTTCCCAGTAGTCATAGGTGGATCCTGAGACCAGAAGGCAACGATGGAGACTTAAACTGGCACCCCTGCAATCCCTGTGGGGCACCCCTGCAATCTGTGATGCACAGTGCACCTGCAAACGTATGTGCATTGTTCTCCACAAGATGGCACATGTAAGCCACCCAAACAACCAGTTTAGGGACAAGGAGCAGTAGCCAAACACTCAAAGGAATGAGCTCTGGGAAGCTAAGAGGAAAGGTGTGCCTCAGCCTGACCGGATAGTCATTGTAATTCTATGTGTGAGATCCTGTCGTGTGTTAAGACATGGTTTCATCAATTAGAACTATTTTATGGAATGGTTTAAAAACATGTGAGAGAAACAGTTAGGCTTTTTGTTTCTAGAATGTTCAAGAAAACACTTAAAAATCTGTCTAAATTAGTTATGATATTGAGGGTTTATAGGCTTTTTAGATGTGACTTTCTGGTTATCTCCAGGGGCAGCTGCGATGAGATGCTAAGAGAAAAGGCTGCTGATCAAAGCACAAGGCTTGGAGTTCCAAGACCGGCCGGTGTGAACTGGGGGTGGCTGGGTGGGGGTTGGGGAGTGGGAGACCGGCTGGGTGTGGGTTGGGGAGTGGGAGACTGGCCAGGGGGGCCTGGGGAGTGGTGAAAGTTTTTTCAGATGATCCCTGGCAGACACAGGCTGTGCTCTGGAGACCAAGGAGCCTAGAGGCTGAGAAACACACAGGAGCCTGGATGTTGGGAAGGGATTCAGAGCACAGGGTGAGGGCCCACTGGACTGAGAATGGTTACCAGCTGATGAGGACATGAGGAAGTCTGAAGTACACAGCCTGAGGCCTGCCAGAATATTGTGCTCTTCAGATCCAAGGCCCATGGGGTGTGGTGTGGTGGGGCAGTCACATGATAGAACCATTTTACAGCCAGGGTCTAGAGTGGATCCCAATGATCATTTATTTACCCATCACTGAATTCACTCATATTAATTTTCTCACTCTACATCTTCATTGGAACTTTCTTCTATAACTGAGAACATTGTTATTTTAACTCTGGAATGAGAATCTTCTAAAGTGTCTTGTACACTTAAAAAAGAAGTCAAGACTTATTTTGGGAACTGGGATGTAGCTCCGTTGATAGAGTACTTGTCTAGCATGCACAAGGCCCTGGGTTCCACTGCCAGCTCTGCATAAACTGGGTGTGGTGGCACATGCCCAGAATCACAGAACCGGGAAGCTGGCGGAGGACAGAAGTTCAAGGTTGTTAACAATCACATGGCCAGTGTTAGGCTAGCCTGAGCTACATGAGAACCTGTCTCAAAAATATACATACAATAAGCTTATTACATCTTTTTAAGCCTCTAGTTAACCAATGTACAGCCTAGGTCTCACCAGGGAGATTATTATCTGAAAAATAAATTTTGGGCCCCTCACAGGCACAAACAGAACCTACAGCATGTAACAGCACCTGCAGGTAATTCCTGAAGTCTGGAAAGTGATGTCCTAGTTCTCAGAGGTCAGCAACATCTTTTGTAAAAAGCCTGACCACATCATCTCTGTTACCATGGCTCAGCTGGGCTGTTGCAGTCTGAAATCGATTCCAATAAAACTTTATTTATGAGTGTATTTGACGGCTGAACCTAGCTATTAGTCTAGATTTGGTTCACTTGCTAGATTTACTGGTGTCAGGCTGCAGTGTTCTGAGTCCTGCTTTAGATTGTTCCCTGATGCTCCGAAGGTTAAGGCACTAAAGTGGCTCCATTACTTCTGGATGCTGGAAGCCACCCACATCTTGCAGCCGTCTGCCACCTTTGTGACTTTCTTTCTTTCTCTTTTTTCTGAGACAGGGTTTCTCTGTGGCTTTGGAAGCTGTCCTGGAACTAGCTGTTGTAGATCAGGCTGGCCTTGAACTCACAGAGTTCTACCTGCCTCTGCCTCCCGAGTGCTGGGATTAAAGGTGTGAACCACCACTGCCTGGCTTTCTATGTGGTTGCTTCTTGTCACTTGGAAATAGTCAAAGGGCAAATGAAACAATCCAGAACTTTCTGGGCCAAAAGAAGTGGGTTTTTAGCTGTGTCACATATTCCGTGAAAGGTCCCAAGCAAGTTGCTCACTGGCTCCAAGGGTGTGTTCTTTTGTTTTTAAAGGGTGTTACTTTGACCCCTTTGCCTACGTATGACCCCTTTGTATGGAGGTTCTGAGAGAATGAAGACAATTTACAATACTTTTTAAAATAAGAGGGTGTTAAGCATAAAGTATCCCATGAATCCAAGCTGTTCTGATTCATCTCAGTTGCTCCATACCAACGGCATCTATGTTCCTGAAGTGCTGGGGGAGGAGGGGTTCTTTCATGGTGTTGAACTCCCGCAGCAATTGAGTCTAGTAAGACTAGAGATCTGCTGGGAAACAGCGCTGGCAACTCCCTCCCTGCCCCGCCCGGCTGTGTGTGCTACCAGCTTATACTAATACCTTTTGCTGCATGCATTTTCAGGTCAATAAGCAGGATGTAAGGGAGATTTGTGCTTCTTCACAAGTTTCTCGATAGACAATTTAAAATCATTCTTTCTCTTTCTTGGAGCCATTCAAGCAGGCCAAAGCTGCTGCCATCTGGGATCATTTGACCTGTTAGGTCAGTCTCTGTTTACTGTACACTTTCTTCTTTTCCCTAGTTGTATCCCAGTCGCCTAAATGACAACCAATTCTCTGTCCAGTCAAAACAAAGACAACACAACATGATCACTCTTTGGCTTGCTTTAAATGGAGAGAAAAAAATGCCATTGGAAAGCTTCCCTCTGTGATATTTATAATGGGGGCAAAGGTGGGGAGAAGACTTGCTCACAATCTCACCCACAAGCCTGGGCCCTGAAAGCAGGAAAGGATTTACAGATGAAGAAACCCAGACCCAGGAGGGAAGGGACTGCTCCAAGTTGGTGGGATGAGGACTTCCTGCCAGAGTCTCCTTCTCATGACACCATGGTGCCCCCCTTCTTCAGCCAGGGTTTGACTGTTTCTTCTGTCAAACCATCTACCTCCTTCTCTTTCTTCATAATTATGGCCCCTTGCCTGGTTGAGGGCAGTTTCATCTACCACTGGGACAGTAGCAACTCCTTGTGAAGGGCAGACACTCCTTTTAGAATGGATGAACTGTCAGGGTGGGAGATGAGAGCCTGAGGTCCAGGGATTGGTAGAAACTATGGCAGGAAGATAACATACAATGGCTAACTTGACATAAGGCCACACGGGGAAGACTCGTTTCAGGCTGGAGATGTGGCTCAATGGTACAGCGCTTGTCTAGTACGTGTGAGGCCCTGGGTTTGAGCTCCAGCACTCAAAACATATAAAACAAAGAAAATCCAGGTCTCCAAAGCTGGAAAGAAGGGAGAGGATAGAGGGAAAAGGCAGGAGAGGAAATAGGCAGTGGAGAGCCACTGAGGAACCCTGTGTGACAGAGAGGGAAGCCAGAGGATGACCTTGGATATAAAGTTCACCTGCTGTGGCTTAAAAACACCTGATCCCAGCCTTGCCAAATCTTCACTAGTTTCCATCTAGGTTCCTACCTGTCTGCCTGAAAAGTTCTTGCTTTACTGGGGAACTGGCCCTGCCCCTTGCTCACTGTAAGGGGTGAACTAGCAAGGGCAATGCTGGAATGCTCCCCCAGGTGGTCAGGACAAGGGAAGGTAGGTCTGCTGACCAACTCTGCAAGTACCCAGGCCCAGAACCAGGGTTATGTGTTGACCTACCCCAACATCCACCCCATCTGTGATCTGCTGGAGCTCATGAAGGGACTGGTCCTGCAGACCCAAAGCTACAGGATCTCCATGACACAGGGCAACAACAGGATAACCAAGAGGAGTCCCAGTGAGGGACCAGCATCCACAGTGTAGTGGGAACCAGAGGTCTCCAACCAGATCAGTGACTCTTTGCAATGAACACTTGCAAGTAAAGATATAGAAACAAAAGGGCTGCATGACTAACTGTGTCACACTACAGCTTCCATGGCAAGATTGATTTTTCCTTTCTTAAATTTTATTTCATTTTATTTGAGGTGGGGGATGTTGCAAGGGTACTCAGGGATGGCGGATGAATGGGATGGAGATGCATGATGTGAAAGACATGAAGAATAAATAAAAAAGAAAGTTAAAAAAAGAGTTCTTGCTTTAGTTCCTGGGCCCTCTCCAAAAATTCCATAATCTGAAATAAGATGTCTCTGCAGTGGGGCAGTACCTCTGAGAATCTTCTTTTAGATTCATGGTTGCCCACCTAAGAACTTTTCCAACATACCATACACTGACAGGTGACAGCTATAAAATGACAGCACCAGAGGACAATCCAGACCTCCTGTGAGGCTTAAGGGAACAGGCAGATGAAGGCAAGGTAGCTTGTTCAGAATCGGAAGGGGCTAGAGAGAACGCATATGGGTTTGTCTTTGTCCGAGAGGTTCCCTGCGATTCCCTTCAGTGCTCAGCCCATTGGGAATCTGGTTGCTTTATCCCACACAGGGCATACACACCCCTGCACCAACAGAAGGGCTGGCCCATTTGTTCAGTCTCGTGAAACCCCAATTTCACTCACACGTGGTTCTCAGGTGGGGTTTGAAGCCAGAGTTATAGCAGAATTGGGGTCACAGTGATCAGTCTGTGTTTTGATAATGTTCTGGATAGTGCTGAATAAGAATTTCAGAGATTTCCTATTAAAAGTTACTTCTTTCCTTTCAGAGAAATTTCTTAGGACTTGCTTTTCTTATGTATGTGTGTGCATGTCTGTGCATGTAGGTTTGTGTGCACATGTGTGGGTGTGCAAGCAGAGCCCAGAGGTTGATGCTAGGTGTTTTCCTTTATCATTCTCTGTCTTGCTTTTATTTTAAATTAATTTTTATTGTATGTGCTTGGAAGTTTTGTCTGCGTGTATGTCTGTGTACCATGTGTGTGCAGTGCTAACAGTGGCTGGAAGAGGGTGTAGATCCCCTGGGACTGGAGTTACAGATGGTTGTGAGCCACATTTGAGTGCTGGGAATCAAACCCAGGTCCTTTAGAAGAACATCCAGAGCTCTTAACCACTGAACCATCTCTCCAGCCCTATGTCTTATTTGTTAAGACAGGCTCTCTTTGTATCTGGAGCTCTGAAGTTGGCTAGAGTGGCTGACAGCAAGCTCCGAGGGAACTTCTTATGCCTGCCTCCCCAGTGCTGGCATTATACACAAGTACCACCGTGCCCAGCTTTGATGTCAGAGCTGAGGATCTGAACTCACGGCAGGCATTTTGTCAACAAAGACATCTCCATGGCCTTATTTTCTGTTTTTAAATGTGCCTTTCATGATTTGTCTTGGAGGCCAGCTATGACAAACTCTCCAGAGGATAGAGACCAGGTTTAGAAACAGCAAGGGGAGTCATCAGAGGAAGCCCGTAAAAGAGGCATGTGGGATTGCAGTCTCAGATGAACTGTGGGTGGAAAACATGCAAGCAGAGATCCAAGTATCCCTTGGGAAACTGAGCGGTAGAAAGCCTCGGGAATATACATGACTGTGTTTGCCTGGAGCACTTGCCATGTTCTCAAAGTCTCGCATATTATCCTTTTTAATTCTCTCAAGAGTCTTTGGAGGTAGGAGATACTTGGATTTTATGTCAAAGCCCACGAAGGGGAGGTGACTGTGAAAGGGCTCTGGAGCCCAGGCTCCTCTGCTGGACAATGGAAATCCCTCTTCGGGGGTTAGAATAAAGCCTGGTTGCTGGTTGCCCAAGGGGCACACATACTTGCTTATATTTTTGGGGCTGTATTCCAGATCCTTCCACAAGGGAGTAAACTTCTGCCCCAAGACCTCCCCTCACAAGGACTGACTATATTGTAACAGCCTCTTCTACAGCTTCCCCATTTTCCAACTCCAGGCAAAACCCCTGTAGTGCCTGTCACTCCGGTGGAGGGACATGTATCACACTCCTTCCTCCTATGCTGAATTTCATAGGTCCCAAAGTTCTCATTGAAATACTGGCTATTTTTCTTATTTGTCTTTCTGGGACTGGAAACTACCAGTTAATATTTATGACTTAAAGAAAAACACTAGGTTCTTTGGGAGATACATATTCAGGCTCCGATGACTATGAAATTAAAGGTAATTCCTCCTTATTACCTTTTCTACATACACACATCCAATATGAACATTTATTTTACTAAGGAATAAAGACATTACACTTCATGCTTTCTCAAAAAGAAGAGATTTGGCTGAAATATTTAAACATGAAGGCTCCTTTATACAGCTTTCGAAGGATGGTTAAGAACAGGGTTATCTGTCAAACTCAATGTGTTCCATAACAATAATTCAGGTGGTAGCCAGATGAATAACACTCATGCTGGCAGAATATTTCCTTTCTTCTACAACTCTAACCCGAAAGGTAGGGTAATGGCAGACATGATGCCTGCATATGCTTCCCAAGGATACGAACGTGTGTCAACAAATATCTGGGACATGTAAACCACTTGGATATACACTGATCTCTCACCTTCTTTGAGAGAACCTTGAAATTCTTAATTTTCACCAGACCCCTCCTTAAAATCCTAACCATATTTATGAGCTTTTAAATCATGCCCCAGATGTGGACACGTCAGCAAGGCAAGGCCTCATGGTTTGAGGTAATCTATTCTGCATGTGAGTGTGAAATCTATCTTCCCAAGGTGCTCCTGTCATCATGTCATTCCTTGGGCTCAGAAGGTTTCCTGATGTCACCTGTCACTTAAACAAGCTGATCATTTCCTCCTAGCCATTATGTATGTACTTAAGTCCCTGTTTCCAGGTGGGGAGAAGCTAATGCCCAAGGCTGCCGTAGTTCCAGGGCTATTTATCCCAGGTGAGGATAACCCCTCAAAATGCCGTAGTTTGAGAATGATCCATTGTCTTTATGCTTTGTCAGCAAATACTCCGTAAGATGGTTAAGACATACTAACATACTAACTAGTGGCAGTAATTAATAAGTGTACATTCTAAATTTTCTCAGTTTTTTCTGACATAATTGGTGTCTTTGCTTATGAAAAGCTCTGGCATGTGGGAGGAACTCTATTTTATTATGCTTTACTTAAAGTCAAGTGAAAGCAAGCATAGCAAATTCAAACGAATACAAACAAATTCTATCCATTCCTCCCTTAAACAACAACTGCTACAGAATACTATGAAGACTGGAGTGCAGCGAATACAGAAGGACAAAAGGAAATGCATTTTTCCTGGAGAACTAAGTCAAGTTAAACAGATGCCAGAAGGAGAGACAAAGATTCGGTTTCGCTAAGTGAATGCCTCTGGTCACTCCGAGATCTGTTAGCAAGGCGGCTCTCACCAGAGAGTGGTTACCAGGGGTGCTCAGGTGCACACAGCAAAACAAAACAAAGAGGGGACAGGGATTCTACTGAAGATCTACCAGGGTGAAACTATTTACCACAGATTTAGCAGAGGAGGGCCGAGTGACTTGGCAGAGGTCGCACCCAAAAGCCCTGATCTGAATTCCAAACCAGTGAGTAGCAGAGAGATAAGACAGAACCAAAGAGGTAAGGCCAGTGGAGGGATGAGATCAGGGCAGAAGGTGGAGAACCCACAGGAGCAGGCCTGATGCCAGAATGCACACAGCCTAGGTATCTCTGCCTCAGGTTAAAGGAAGTCAGTCACCTCAGTGTCACGCTGAAGTTCAGCAGGAAACACCAGACTTTGAGCTACACCCTCCCAGCTGCCCACAGGAACTGCCTACAGCCCTGCATGGAAAGCTTTTGAAATATCTTCTGTTGTAACAAAAGAATCAGATACAGGCTACTCCACCCCGCCCCCCCCTCCATCCCCTTGTGAATCCACAGAAGAGGCCTTCAAGTTCCTTTGGATGGGTTCTATTTCATCTGATAGCTCAGTCTGCTTAAGGCTCCCAGAATGTTCTTTGATTATCAGAAAGATATTCTGAAACCTTTAACCATTTTGGTTAATGTGTATCATCCTAGCAACTGAAGAGCCTCTTACATCAGTTTGCCTTTTGAGAACTATAATTCATATATAGCTGAAGGCTGCAAAGAAATCATACTATTGTTTTGATTTGTACAACTTTTATTTTTTTTAAATGATAGTAGAGCTTGTTCCTTTAAAATAAGGAAACTTCTAGTGATCTTGAGCAGGGGAGCAGGGGAAGGCCATAGACTAGAGCTTAAAAAAAAAAAAAAAAGCTGTGGGAGAATATGGATCCCAAGCTGCCAGCACTCCTATAGGTTTTGTGAACTGGCCTAGGCACTGCTCCTGAGCTGAGTGGTAATATGGACACATAGAGGAAATTATTGGAAGAGGTTTCTTTGACAGCTGGAAACCCTTCCTCAAGAACATGCCAGGTTTGGCTCTGCCTTCCTTCAGAACGAGCATGCATTATGTGGTGATAATTCTTGAATCAACTGCAATTCTTAAGGCTACAACTTAACTTCCACCCAGTTCACAAAATGTCTCATTTCAAGAATGAAGAGATGTGAGCTTAGACCTTTGTGGGGTGGAACTTACTGCATTTAGATTTTGTATTGCAAATGGGCATCTTAATAATAATAATAATAATAATAATAGTAATAATAATAGACACTTAATGGAAGCATAAATGAACAGTGTGGGTGGGACAGGAGTGGGTGGGATAAGGGCAATTACTTTTCTGCTGACATTTCATCTAATCTTTACAACAATCTATGAGGCAACATTTACTTTTTCCCCCTATTTCAATTAAAGAACCAAAGTTGAGAAAAGTAAAGTAGTCTGTTGAAAGTCCTATGACACAACAGAATCAGCATGATTCTGTTTCCAAAGTCTGAAAGTCTCCTACTCTGCCAGGACGAGGCAGCATTGAGTACCAGGACACTCACACCACACAGACCTCACTGAAATATGAGAACATACCCCAGCTACTAGATCTAACAGGCTAAGTGCCCATTTTCTCATCTATAAAATGGGCATATAAGGCATAAAGAGACGGACGGTTCAGTGGTTAAGAGTACATCTTGCAGAGGACCCAAGCAGGCTTCCCAGCATCCCATGACAGGCAGCTCAGCACCACCTGCAACAATAGCCTCAGATGATCCAATGCCCTCTCCTGGCCTCTGTGGCACCTGCACTCCCTTGCATGTATCCCTCTGCTACATATGTAAATAACTAAAAATGAAAACTTAAAATCTTTAAAGTGGGCATGTAATAGCACCTACTTTGTAGGTTTTCAAGAATCGAATGTGAAAATTCACGAAGTGCCAACATTTAAAATGTCAACGTATAAACCCCCAGTAAACAGGAACTCCCTAGTATTAGGGCTGTGACTTTTTCCACACCAGTATTTCTGGCTCAACTTTGTCGTCCCTCACCAACTGGGGGAAGGACTCATATATTAATTCTATGCGATCTCTGCACAGCATGGTTTTTGAGAACTCCATCCATGCACGGAGTGTATTTGATTAAGTTCACCCCTATCCCTTCTCCTCCAATCCCTACCCAGCAGCCATCAATTGCCAATAGACCCTCAGCTAGGGGTAGAACCTCCCAACCACCTTCCCCTTCCATGCTCGATGTATTCTAGCTTCACTCTGCATAAGTCTTGTGTATGTAGTCACAGGCCCTGTCAGTTCATTTGTGCAACTGCGGCGTTGTGTCTGGAAAGCAGTTTTGCTATAGTCCCCTGTCTCTGGCTTTCACAACCCCTTTCCCTCTCTTCTTTGGTGATCTCTGAGCCATAGGAAGAGGGGCATGATAAAGATGGCACATTGACTTACTATTAATTAAACCATTTAATAACTAGGCCATGTTTTTCAACCAAGTAACCATGGATGTAGCGGTCTTGCGGGTGAACCTGCCATGGTAGCCACACGTCTTTGGGTGTGGCTTCAGGTGGACAGAAGTGAAAAGAGGAAGCTTGAGGCATAGCTTCTTTTTGGCATCTTTCTCTTGGGTCAGCCAATCCTATAGAAATGGTAGCGAATCGCTCCCGCGTTCTTTATATTTATCTATGTAAGTGTTCCCCAGTAAACATACATTTTTCATTTAGCTTGGGTCTAGTGAAATTTTTACACCCATGCCTTCACATGGGTTTCCTACAGTGAAAGACAGAAGAGAAAATATATCCAATTCTTTTGTTTTCTACTAGAGCATGGTTGTGAACTGATCCAAGATAACCAAGTTGTTATCTTCAAGACTATCTTCTCTCATGATTACTTTTCCCAGATAGATTTTCACTTTCCAAGGTGCCTCAGACAGCAGTGTGTGTGTGTGTGTGTGTGTGTGTGTGTGTGTGTGTGTGTGTGGGTGTGTGTGTGTGCGCATCCATATTCCCACCCAATAAATCTCCTGTTTGGCAGAGAATATTGTTAGCTTCCATGAAAGAGTCCTTTTGTCCCCTTCTATCTAAGAAGCTTTTTCATTACAAGCCTGGATGTCAAGGTAAGTGCTGTGGGGATTCAAGGACCTCTTGGCTCTTCTCCCACATCCAAATTATCTCCCAGGAAAATGTAGTCCTCTATACTGCAGTCAGCTAGTAGGAGTGACAGCTCAGAGAGCTTCAAATCTGGCCTTAATTAATGGGCTGCACACAAATGTGACCAAAGCATTTTTTTTTTTTTCAAAGAAGGGGCTTTAAATAGCACTGAATGCTTGTGAGTACAAGGCCATTCGATGGCAGGAAGTATCTGGCCATCTTAATGGGATCGGGTTTTTGTGCACAAACAATATGGAGCAAACCACAGCCCGGCAGAGGGCCATTAGGATGGTTTTCATTTATGGTGGTGTGGAGAGGCTCTTAAAGAGCCACTAATCAGAAAAATAAAATAAAATAAAAATGGAAGATTCAAGCACAGTAAGACAGGGTGTCCTCATGGGAGATTCCACTTAGATGATGGCCCAGCTTCCATGGATGGCCTCTTCCTTCAATCTGCTGCCGCCCTGAGCATGGTGGTTAGCTTTCTCCTCTGGGACTCTCTGCCTCTGACCTCCGAAGTGAATTTTACTCTCTTGTTTTACCACACCTTTCTTCCACTTGCTTTCTGTCCTGCCAGTGAGGCTGTTCCCAAGTTCCCTCTCTAACCAGGGTCCCTGTTCTCAGTAGAATACCTTTTAAATCACATGGGTATTTAAGAGTGTCACTTGTCTGGGGACTTAAGAGATAGCTTACTGGGTCATGCGCCTGCCAAGCAAACCTGAAGACCCGAGTTCAGATCCCCAGCACCCACATAAAAAGCAGGAATGCTTACTCCTATCTGCAATCCTAGTACAGAAGAAGCAAATGTGGAAGGATCCCTGAAGCCCAGTGGACATTCAGTTTAACCAGACAGTGAGTTCTTGGTTCAGAGAGAGAGCCTGTCTCAAAAAGACACATTAGGAAATGGTCCAGGAAGACATGTGATGCTGACCTTTGGCCCCATGCATGAACATATCACATAACACCCCACGCATGGACATATCACATAACACACACACACACACACACACACACACACACACTTCACATACATACACTCAAACACATGCTCTCATACACACTCAGACACACACTCACACATATTCACACTCTCTCTCTCTCTCTCTCTCTCTCTCTCTCTCTCTCTCTCTCTCTCTCTCTCTCTTTCTCTCTCTCTCTCACACACACACTCATATGATCTGCTCTCAAGGAACACCACTAACTCATCATTATCACTGCAGCAGCTTCCGTGGGCTGAGCATTCTGGGTGTTCTCCAAGGTGCTTTGTGCATCCTACTCAGTTCTCTTAACAACCCAGTGAGGTAGCTCCTCTGGGACCTTGTTTGACAGATGTCAAAACTTAATTTTGCAATAAAGAGCCAAGGGAGGACTTTCTCCCAAGCGAGGGAGTGGGTAACCGGCACAGCTAGGAGCGGAGTGGGGTTATCTGTGTCCAGCCTCATGCTCCCATCCATCCTGCTTCTCTGACTGCTCTTTCAGTGATTACTGCACAGTCTAGTAGAGGGGAAGACACATCAGTTCAAAAAGCATCACTTGTTAGAGCCCACTGAGAACCCGGAGCATGGATATGGTGGTGTGAAAACCCATAAAGCCATGTGGCCAAGGAGTCACAACTTGTCCCCTTAAACCAATACTGCTGCAAATGTCACATGCTCTCACTTACATGTGGAAACAAAAATTAATCTCAGAGGATGAAAGAATTGTAGTTACCAGGGACTGGGTGAAGAGAAATAGAGAGAAAGGGAGTTTGAAAAAGGTGAATAATACATACACAAATGCAGCTGGATTAAAGCCGGGGTTTAAATGAGCCCACCAGACCCAAGATAAATGATAAATAGATGTTTATTGGGGAAGAACTTACATAGGTAAGAGTAAATAACCGCCTTGGCCTTGCTGCTCCAGAAGAGGCAGTCTCTGCTCTTCCAGTGTTCTCCAGAACCCAAGAGGGCTTGAGCCAGCCCCTCCTCTACCTTAATGGGTCACCTCTGCACCTGAAACCATGGCCGAAGGGTGTGGCCATTACTACAAGTTCACTGGCAAGCCAAGATGCCACTACAGTTGCATGGAAGGGACAATTTCTTTCTTTCTTTCTTTCTTTCTTTCTTTCTTTCTTTCTTTCTTTCTTTCCTTCTTCTTCTTCTTCTTCTTCTTCTTCTTCTTCTTCTTCTTCTTCTTCTTCTTCTTCTTCCTCCTCCTCCTCCTCCTCCTCCTCCTCCTCCTCCTCCTCCTCCCTCCCTCCCTCCCTCCCCCTCCCTGTCTCCTTCCCCCCTCCCTGTCTCCTTCCCTCTCCCTCCCTCCCTCCCTCCCTCCCTCCCCCTCTCTCTCTCTCTCTCTCTCTCTCTCTCTCTCTCTCTCTCTCTCTCTCTCTCTCTCTCTCTCTCTCTCTCTCCAGGGGTTCTCTGTATTGCTTTGGAGCTCATCCTGGAACTCACTCTGTAGACCAGGCTGGCCTCGAACTCACAAAGATCTGCCTGCCTCTTTGGGAATAAAGGTGTGTGCTATCCATGCCCGGCTGACAATTTCTTTTTTTTAAAAAGGCCTTTATTTTTAATTATGTGTGTGCTCCTCTGCATGTAGGTTGTACATGTGAGTGAGATCCCTACAGAGGTCAGAAGAGAGCATCCCTGGAGCTGGAGTTGCAGGTAGTTATGAACCCTCCAGTGTGGGTACTAGGAAATGAACTTGGATCTTCTGCAAGAGCAGCAAATGTTCAGAACCACTGAACCATGACTCTAGCTCTGAGAGAGACAACTTCTAATGTTCTGCAGCACAGTGGGGTAAGTACAGTTAACAATTAATTTTAAATGTTCAAATAGCCAGTAGAGGGTTTTGAATATCCTCACTATGCAGAATGATGTAAACTGGGGGGACAATGGTCTGAGGCTTAAATGCACAATACAAGTATTATGATGCCATGCTACAGTCTATAAATGGTGACAATTGCTACATGTTAATTAAAATAAAATGCGTTTAAAAAATAACTTAAAAAAGACTGTTGTATTAGTTAATGTTTTATCATGGTATACAATTCCATGACAAAGGCAACATATAAAAGAAAAGATTTAATTAGGTTTGGGTTATGGAGGATAAGAGTCCATAACGGTGGGGCAAACACATGGTGGCAGGAACAGCTGAGAGTTTACGTCTCAAACTGTAATCAGGAGGCAGAAGGAGCACCTTTAAAATGGCTTGAGTCTTTCAAAAACCCCAAATCCTCCCCCAGGAAATACTTCCTCCAGCAAGGCCATATCTCCTATTCCTTCCCAAATACAGAGACTTATGGCGTGTATGTATGTGTGTGTGTGTGTGTGTGTGTGTGTGTGTGTGTGTGTGTGTGTTCAAACCACCACAGCTGTGTCTGAGGTGAGGCACTGTGTTTCCAGTTAGATCCACTCACTCCCAGTGGAGTCTTTCTCCAAACTGAGGGTGGTCACTGGTGCTTGACAGACAGCAGCTGACAAAGATTTAAAGAGTCTAACTTTCAGGGTCATCAGGAAAATATTTCTGAAAGCATTTGCCTGTTGATGGTTAATCAAGGCCCAGAAGTTCCCAAGAGTTTGATTTTTGAAGGGGTTTGTATATTTATGTGTACATGTATGTGCACATGTGCACATGTATGTGTGTTTATGTGCTCATGTGGGTGTGTGTGTACATGTGTTTCTGCCAGTAGTCACTGTCAGGTGTCATCTTGGGTTGCTCTTCATCTTATTTTTAGGCAGGGTCTCTCACTGCACTTGGAGCTCTTTGATTTGGCTAGGCTGACTGGACATCAAGCCCCAAGTATTTGTTCATTGCCCCCCAACTCCCACCCTCAAGTGCTGGGTGTACAGCCTCTACCTTGCCAGGCTGCAAGGATTTTAGGTAGGATTTGAACCCAGGTCCTCACGCTTGCACAGCAGGCATTTTACCAACTGAGCCATCTCCTCAGGCCATTTGTCCTTTATTGCTGTCTTCTTTTATGTTGTCTTTATTTTCCTGTCACTTTCAAATACAGGGCAAGTTGTCAAGATGTCAAATGGTGGAGACCTGAGTAAAGCAACAATTGCACAAGACAATTGCCTCATGTAGCCTAATGTTTGTGGCAGGGATTGGCTCAGACACCAGCAGAAGGAACCTCAATTTCAACCCCTCACTCACGAACTAGACTTCATCATCTGCCTCCGAGCCATCAGGAAAAAAAAAAAAACATCTCATGTGGAAGCTGCTTGTGAAGTTGTCTTGCTAGTGTAAATAAACGAGGTCCAATGTGAGATGCAGGGGAGAAATTAATCAGGTTCAGGCAACGCTTCCAAACCACGCCTAGTACTTGCCAGGAAAACCAAATTTTATAATTAAAACACAACAAGGGGGAAAGTGCATCATTTTGATCCAAAACACATAAACTGTGGATAGGGAAATTCATTTGACCAACACTCAGAGTGGCTTGCAAACAGACATGCATTCAGAACCCAGGCATGGGAAGCCAGTCAGCACTCTCTGGTCGTGGGAACCACAGCTAACAATCCCAGCATGCTCGGCGACCACAGAAGAATCTAAGGCGTCTGTTCTGACCACATGGCTTTTGGATTTTAGCCTGTTGGTTGCAGAAAAACTCAGGAAATGGACAAAAGACACCTGGACAAAGGTCGGTTGAGCGGCAGAGAAATGCATCGCAGGAGGGGTGACTGTGGCAGAGGTCAGGTAATGCCAACCGTGGCAGGAAGGGGAAGGCAGACACTTAGAAAACATGTCCATGGAACACAGAGCAGGACTTTCTGACCCCTGCATGTCAGAGACCAAGAAAAACTAGTGATAGTAGCTGATGTCCCTTGAGCCATGGCCTCGGTGCTTGCCAGGGGTTATCTATTGAATTCTTTTGCCAGCTTGAAGGTAGGTCCAATTATTACTCACTCGACAGATGGGAAAGCTGAGGCCCAGTGAGGTTAAATCATTCATTTCCCTAAACTATTTCAGTTAATAAGACATGAATACAGAAACTAAACAAGCCCAACTCTCTGCAAGAGTAGAAATAACAGTGAAATGTCACACATTTTGTAGCTTGGGGCTCTGGGTGCTACGATAAGCATCTTATTTGCTTTGTTACTCTCATTAGCATGAACCTTACACTTCACAGAGGAAAGCTGGACTGTCACAAGATGCCAAAGCCCATACTGTGTGTGTGTGTGTGTGTGTGTGTGTGTGTGTGTGTGAGAGAGAGAGAGAGAGAGAGAGAGAGAGAGAGAGAGAGAGAGAGAGAGAGAGAGAGAGAGAGAGAGAGAAGGAGGGAGGGAGAGAGAGCCTGGATACATGCTGACTATACTAGGCTGGTGAGCAAACCTTAGGGATGCATCCCTCTCCACCTCTCCTGAGCTGGAATTACAAATGCCTATCAATGCACCTAGATTTTAACATGGGGGTTGAGCTCAGGGTTTCTTCCTTACACAAGCAAGGTTTTTACTGACTGAGCTACTGTCCTCCACTGATCTTCAAAGCCCTTCTTAATTCTCAGTTATCCAAAACCACAGGAACCAAGAAAAGTGCTGGCCATTTCACACCCCCCAACCCTGCACACATGCCTATCTCTGCCCGGTTTTCATTCCCAAGAGCTTCCCTTTAAGAACCCTCTTGTCATGTCTGTTCTTTGCTTCCTGCTGCTGCTAAAAACAACCCTGGGGAGGAAAGGGTTTATTTCATCTTACAGGTTCCACCCATCACCAAGGGAAGTCTGGGCAGGAGCTCAAGGCAGGAACCTGGAGGTAGAAACTGAAGCAGCCACCGAAGAGGCGTGCTGTTTCCCAGCCTAGGGATGGTACTGCCCACAGTCGGCTTGGCTCTCCTACACCAATAACAATACTGAGAAATGCCCCACAGACATGTCCACAGGCCAACATGATGAAGACAATTTCTCAATTGTGATTCCCCTTTCCCAGGTGACTCTAGGTTTGTGTCAAGCTGAAGCTATGAATGACACTGCATATGAGGTTCCATCGTCTCCACAGTTCTTTCCCTGATACCCTAGAAGGAGAAGAAACACACACAGACACACACACACACACACACACACACACACACACACACACACACACGAGGCCTTCTTTATCTCATGAGTTCTATTAGCCGCCAAGCAAGGCCATGAAAAGAGACACAGGCATTTGGTAAGGCTGTTTGGCTCTTTCCCTTCCTTTCTGACTCCCAAGCCCAAGGAGGTCATGTAGTCACCCTCTTCCCAAAGTTCTTTCTCCATCCTGAGCCTATGCTAGAACCATTTGCGGGGGGCGTTGAAGGTGATGGGTATTCAACTCTTGCTCCTAAGATAGCCTTAGTTGCCCTGGTACAGGTCTGACCATGGTGACCAGTTCAGAGTTCTTCAGGAGATGGTGTATGCCCACTGTTCTGACCAACAGACACTGCCCCTTCCTTCAGGAGCTCCTCGGGCAAGCCTGTCCAACGCAGTGGCTCTTAACTGGAGGAAGTCCACTCATCCCAGGCCATATTTGGAAATGTCTAGAGATAATTTTGATTCTACAACCAGCATCAAGGGAGGATATGCTATTGGCATTTATGGACAGAGGCTGTGGATGAGGGCAGAGGCTGTGGATGGTGTTGAGCATTCTCTAATGCGCAGGGAAGCTCCATGGCAAAGGATGGTGTTACTATAGAGAAATCACTGTCAGAAATGGAGATGCACATTCATGAGTTCTGATTTCCCAAGGGATCCAAGGGCCCTCAGTCTTTGTGAGGCTCTTTCTTGCCTGGGTATCCTAGGTTGATACTACCATCTTATCTTTTGCTTTGTTTTCAGGGTCTTGGGTAGGCAAAGTAAGGCACACACTGTGAAGCTACATCCCCAGCCTCCTGTCATCATATCTAAACAATGCAGTGGAGGTAAATTAGCCATGTCCTATGGACTCCACTCTTGAGAGGGCGGGAGAAGCCACTCTCTGTCTTCAGACCAGGGACCCCAGCTTCACATTTTCCTGCACAGTCATGCCCAGAGTGCTCACACCTCTTTAATTACATAAAGAAAGTTCTCAGGGAAATCATGACAAGAAACAAGAACCCTGAAATTGTGGGTAAAATATAAACAAATGTTTTGGCTGAAGTAGTGCACATTTTTTAATCACACAGTGTGTTTTCAGAGTGCACTGAGCCCTGCCTAGAATGGCTCAAATTAAAGATCAAAGGCAGTGCCGTGACAAGACAGAGTGGTGCTCCAAGCCAACTTAACATGCCTGCTTCCCTCCCCGCAAGCAGCCATGTGGTCATCTGCTTCCCTAAGAAGGGTTCGTCTGGAACCCCCATTAAGACATCGAGGATTGATTAAAGGATGATTTATTTATTTATTTATTTTTGGTCTGTTTAGTTTCTGTTTTATGGCATGTATGTGTGTGTATGTGGGGGGGTGGGTGCTTTAGAGTACAGTCAGATAGCAACACATTTAAATAAAAGGGAAACTGTGATAGAAATGGAGGCAGCTTTCAAAGACATATATGTCTGAGGCCTGGAAAGTCAAAAATATCCAGACATTCAAACTTGAGGCAAGAGATAGAAAACTGGCCAAGGGTAGATAGAGGCCCTCTGTAAACACACAGGGGACCTGGCCACACGGGCCTTGGGTGCAAAGTTACCTTCCAAGACCCTAGAGCCCAGATGCTCCTACCCTGTTGTGTGGGCAAATCCCAGAGGAAGTAAGCCAGCAAGTATTGAGGCTGTGGTCACCAGATATGATGGACTTGATCTGGTTGAGGACAGGACATGTAAAAAGCAAAGAGAAGCTGACAGAGAGGCTGGAAACTGTGGGTTTGGGATATGGAGTGAGGGTGGGTCTGGAGGGGAAGAAAGCATGTCAATCAATGTCACAAAGAAATAATTGGGGTGGGGTGGGTGATATCTATACATCATGCTATGTGTCATGTCTCCAGCTCTGAGTCACTCAAACTATTCTGACCAACAGATAAGAGATGGAGGTGCTCACCCCACAATATCATCCAAGCACCCAGACGTGGAGACAGGAAGATCCAAGGGCATCCTTAAAGACATTGCCAGTTTGAGGCCAGGCAGACAGTGAGACCCTGCCTCAAATACAGTTGGGGAGTAACCCAGCAGTTAAAACACCTGCCATGGAAGTGCAAAGACCAGAGTTTGGACCCCAGAGGCCTACTGGAAGAAAAACAAAAGGGCCTTGTTTTTCTTCTTGCCCGATGCTAAGAATAGCCCCCTGTTCCACTATAGCACTCGGTAAATATGGGCAGAATTCCAGTCTTGGGAGGTGGAGACAGAAAATGCCCAGAGCCAGTCGGCTAGGGAGACTAGCCATATCGGTGAGCTCTGGATTTGACTGAGGGACCCTGGCTCAAAGAACAAGGTGGAAGAGTGATGGAAGATGATTACCAACATTAACCCGAGGCTTGCACATGCCAGCACACACCTGCACAGACGTGTGTCCATCTATACACAAGACATGCAAGCGCCGCCCCCAAACATGAGTCAAATGGAAAAATGAAAAACAAAAGCAGCAATGAGTGATCAGTGCTGAGAAGGGGTAGGGGCACTCTGCTTTGCCAGTGAACTTGGGTGTGGTTTCAGGTGTTCAGACCTGACCCCTTATAAGGTAGACAAGGGGCTGGCTCGCTCTCTTGGGTTGCAGTGAAAGCATCAGAAGGGCAGAGACTGCAGCTTCAGGAGCAGAAGACCTCAGTGGTAGTGGTTATTTACTATTTGTGTAAGTGCTCGCTTTCCTAGTAAATACCTGTTTATCAATTATCTTGGGTCTGGTAGACTCATTCAAATGCTGCCTTCACAAGAGGGAGTAGCTTTCTTTTTCTTGGACAGTTGAAGAGGGAGGTGTTTGTGTGTGGACAGGACATAGCAGCAAGATGGAGGTGGGGCGCAGTTAGGGGAAGACACCAGGGTTCCCAGGTCCTTCAGTGATGTCTTTTGGGAAGTAGTCTCCTCCATCACCTGGCTGCTCTCCAGTCAACTGCCCTGCTTCATACGGATGAAGTGGAGTGTTCCACAACCAGCTCTGAACAGCCTTCCCCACAGAAGGAGCCTTCCTAGCAGAAAGCTGTTTCACGACTTTGTTTATTCACATTGAGCTAGGCTGGTGGCAGGATGAACAGAGAGGCTTATGGAGTAGGGCACATCAGGTTATTTCAAGGGTCAGGGTCAGGGTCAGGGTCAGGGTCAGGAGAGCTGTAAGACAGACACAGGTCCAAATTTGTGGTAACTTTTTTGGCTTAGACTTGCTGCATTGGGTACAAAAGGGCCTTGTTTTTCTTCTTGCCCAATGCTAAGAATAGCCCCCTGTTTCACTATAGGACTTGGTAAATATGGGCAGAATGACTAGAGGTCAGTCCATATCTGCATCACTAATGGCCCCTTCTCAAGCCCAGGGAGACCCTTCTCATGTCCTAGCAGGACAAGCAACTCATGGGGTCAACATGGGGATTTCCCACAATTGCAGGTACGTTGGGGTCAACTTTGGGTGAGACTGTCCTTGTCAGGGTTTCCATTGCTGCAAGTTTTGGTTTCCATGGCCAAAAGCAAGTTTGGGAGGAAGGAGTTTACACATGGTACTCTATCACTGAAGGAAGTCAGAATGGGAATTCAAGAGCTGGAATCCAGAGGCAGGAGCTGATGCAGAGACCATGGAAGGGGCTGCTTACTGCCTCACTCAGCCTGCTTTCTTATAGCACCCAGGACAATCAGCCAGGGATGGTACCACCCACAATGGGCTGGGCCCTTCCCTGTCAATCACTAATTGAAATGCCCTACAGCTGGATCTTATCGAGATTGATGCCCAGTTCTTTACAGCTTCATGGTCAGAGTTTCCCCCTGAAGGCCTTTGGCAGCAACATCGCCTGGTCGCTTGTGTCAAAATTAAAGCACCAGGTCCCACCGTGGATGAACTCAGAAAGAAGCTGTGTTTCAGCAAGACAAATGGAGGTTTATGTATGCATCCGGGTCTTCACTGACATGGGACTAGGCTTGGTGCATCTGAGCTCAAACCCTGCTTTCTGCTATTGTGGAACCTTGGCTAAGCTAGTTTTTTGATCCCTGGCATTCTCATATTTACAATGGGGATGAAAATGCATCGATACTTATTAAAGGGGCCATGGTTACACCACTACCCAGGTTAGAATTTGGAATAGCGAAAGACCTAGTGAATCTCTCCGGTTATCTATGTGTGGCCCCCTCTAAAATACTGTCTCTTCCCTGAGGGTGCAATATGCTTGTGGCTTCCACTTGCCCTCCATTTCATGGCCAAAAGCAAAATTCTTCCTTGAACCAGGAGATGAACCTTTTGAAACCCCCAGATACTCTGCCCCTCGCCCCTGCCCCCCACCCCCAGTGTGGAGGAAGACACATTTTCTCAATTGGAAAAACCTTCATTATGAACCCAAAGCTATTTCCCAGTGCTCCCGGCACGGCACACTCCGCTGGCAGCACTTTATAACTCTCACTCAGTGGAGATTTTTCAAGCTTAAGAAGATAAGTAACACACTCCTCAGTGTCATTCCCAGCCAGGTTTCAACAGGTGGCCCTCATCAGAGGCTTCCCGACTCCTAACAGCTTTCAGCAAAGCTCTTGTGGGAGGCTGTGATGAGCTATGTGCTACCCATATCCCTCTAAAGACTAATATTCTTGTCTGGTGAAAGGCCTGCTGCTTACAGCCAAGAGCACAGAAATACAGCCTAAGTTTAGATCAACTTGGATTTTCTCCAAAGAAGTCATTTCAGAAGCACTGGCCCTTGAATGCCTTGGGGACCAAGAAAAGCCAGGGGCAGAGGTGAGAGTCACTGTCTCAGTCACAGGTAAAGGTATCAGTGAGTTTATGCTATGTAGACCCACGGAAGCTGAACGCTTGCCTCTCAAGAGCCCTTCCTTGGAACATGTGGATTCACCGATTAGAGAAGGAACATCTAGGTCCCCTTCACAGGAACACTTATTCTGTATGGGCTGGCTCTCCCTCCAGTAGTAGGGACACTACTTATCATCCTGTAAAACCCAGGTGGGTCTTCTTCTTTTCTTCAATGATCACCTAAATAACATGAGTGCTAGAACCAATGAACAGAAAACTTGAACAGACCAATATCATCGGTTACTGCATTGACAAGATAATAGTCACCTAATGCCACAACTCTCTCTTCTCAAACACCAGAGTCAACATTCGGAAGGTTTGTTCCCAATTATAGAGACAGGAAGGTGGGTGGGGAGATGGCTCAGTTGGGAAAGTGGTTGCCATGCAACTGTGAGTGCTGAGGTTTTCCATGGATTTTGAGTTCAACCCCCAGCAACCATTTAAAAGCAAACAAGTTGGACATGGTGGCATGTAATCCCAGTACTGGGGAGGTGGAGAGAGGAGGTTTCTTGGGGTTCACTGGCCAGCCTGCCTAGCTGAATCACTGAGCATCAAGCCAGCCATATACTCTGTCTCAACAAAGTGGATAGTGACTGAGGAAAGACACTCAAGGCTGACCTTTGGCTTCCACACTCATGTGAACACACATACACCTGCATCCACACCAACATGAACATATGTGCATATATATAGAAAAGAGAGAGAGAAGAAAAGCTGCCCATTGGTGTGGTTTAGATATAAAATGCCACCCCTCCCAGTTCGCATGGTGAAAGCTTGGTCCCAGTGTAGCAGTGTTCAGGTGGGGCTTCTGGATAGTGACTGGGTCACTAGGGTTCTGATGTCACCAGTGGATTAACACATTTACCAATAGATAACCCTTTGAGGATTCATAGATTAATGAGCTATTGGAAGGCTTTGAGCACATGGGAAGGAAGTGCACATGGTGACTAGAAAATATGGCATCGAGTGCTATTGTTTATGTTTTTGATTGTTCATCCTAACAATAAAATCTGTTCTCTTAGAATTAGTCAGAGAGTACTGTGATGTTGCAGGACATAGCTCTCAAACTCTGAAGTATTTTCTATAATCAATAGTAATAGGATGTGCAATAAAATGTTCCTTTGAAAAACAGTAGATACCATGGAGTATCTAGGGGTCAGTTCATGGACAATGGATAGTATTAATATCTTTAGGGGAAATGGTACAAAATCTTCTCATAGGATAAAGCAGAGAGATTTGCCACAATTTTAAGGGAAACACACACACACACACACACACACACACACACACACACACACACGCGCGCGCACGCACACACACACACACACACACACACACACACACACACACTGGATTTATCTATTTCCAATCCTGCAGACTCCTCCAGACTTCCTTCGGGAAGCCCTGCCCCCTCTCCAGTCCCTGCCTAGGGACTTCCATGTACCATCCTAATCCCATGCCCTTCTCCCTCACACTTCTGCCTTCCATCATCCGTCCCCTTGTCAGGACTGTAAGCGTCCTGCAGGCAGACACTGAATCTTCCTCATCTTGTACTTCAATGCTTTTTGCTTAGGAATATAGTTACTTCTCAATTAATACCATTGCGTGCATGAATAAAAGAGACAGAGCTTCATATTTACACATTCCTGCTTAGAGGATACCATCAAGATAAACATAAGGCCATTTTTATCTAAGAGTATTGGATATGGTAGTGAAAATAAGTAAGATAAAGGTCTCTGAGGATTAGAGAGTTTTCATAGAGCCCTGAGTAGTCTCTAGTTTCCAATACCATCCTGAATTTCCCTGTTCTCCCCTCACCTTTGGTTGTAGTGTTTCAAACAACAGCCACTGTTTCTTTCGTCTCTACACAGTACTTCTTACTTCGCCTTAGATGGTCTTTCCTATTGAGCTCTCCACTCATCTATCAGGGGGATTTCCACTCTGAGGATCCCCTTGAATAGACTGACTCATCGAAGGTGTCCACTGGCCACTAGGAAAAGGTTCTCACCCCGACAACCCAGAAACAATGTAAAAAGCAGCTTTGCCTGGAACCCACTACAGTGTACATAGTATACAGGTATAACACGTACGTACACACACACACACACACACACACACACACACACACACACCACCACATACTATACTGCTGTGGCAGATACTATGGTGTGGTATTGTGACCCCCTGAAGACCGAAGTTAGGGACTCACAGTAGGTCCCTGCTCAGGACCCGCCACCAGTGGCAGAAAGCTGGTTTGCTCGAAGTTTATGCTCCATCCCCAGGGCAGCCAAATTTTAGTGATTGCATGGTGGAGGGTAAGAAAGCGCTGGCACTTTGTCCCACTGTCCCTGGGACCCTCTGAAAAGCCATCTTGACTCTGAACTTGAGTATGCTGGGACTGTCCCTGGCATTCTCTCCAAAGATGCTCAGATACATGCAATATCAAAGTGTTTACCGAGGGACTCAATTAATGACTGCTGTCTGGTCTGCAAATGTTTCCCCATTATAGGATTTGATTCCCTGCATGTTTATTGAATACCTTGGATAAATAGAGGGATTTTTCCTTTAAAATTTCATAGTACCAAGGCTAGTGCTAAGCAAAATAAATATCAGCCAGTTCTCATGTTTGCCTTCCAAAATATCCCAGATGTCCCCTGTTAGACGTTATCATATGGCTTAGGTCAAGACCCTAGAGCTTACTTAGGGGAAAACGTGTAACTGAAATCCCTGGAAAATGGGATTCAAGTAAAACATTTGAAATTACATAGAAATTTCCATTGGAGAGCCAGGGAGGATTTCCTGGAGGGGGGTGCAGAATTGGAAATGGGCAAGTGACATGTGGGTTCCTTGTGAAGAAACTAGTGATTTGGGATAAAATAGTTTTCTCTCTTCCAATAATCCACATAAAGCACAGGGCACAAGATCATTGTCACAGTGAATAAGCTGCTGGCAATGGCGCCCCCTGGTGTCACTCTGGTGGTAGCACTACTTTTCTCTTCCCAAATTCCTTTAAGTTGTTGTGTTGTTTTATCATTCTTCCAACTCAGCATTATTAAGGGACTTTTAATGACCAAGATTGTGACAAACAGGCACCACAACACTGTCCAACCCATGACTTCGATGTGTACTGTTCTGGTGTCGTTTGGGTTGCTCTGCTCTATTTTCCTTTTCATTTCAGAATCTTCTCAGTCTGCCAGGGGCTCCATCAACAGCATTGCCTCTCAATTTAATTCCATATCTGATCCTGCCCGGAACCCTTGCTTTCCCCAACGTTTTCCTACATTCCCAATATTGTATGATCAAAGGTGTCCCTAAAGGTCTAGTGATGGGAGATGTTATTCTGTAAATATGTTTCTCATACTGGTTAATAAATAAAGCACTATGGCCAATGGGAAAGCAAGATAGGAGGGACTAGGAGACAAGGAGGAAAGAGGAAGTAATTAGGAGGGGTCAGCATGTAGAGCCTAGAGGAAGCAAGATGCCAGCCCGCCGCGCTTGGATAAGATGACCACGTGGAAACACTTAGATAAGTAGAAATGGGTTAATCATTAAGCTCATAAACAATAATAGTAACTGGCCAACAGGACTGTGTCAAATACAGAGTCTCTGAGTGTTATTTGGGGCTCGCGTGGTGACGGGACCAGGCAGCTGGTGGGGAGGAACAAAGAGTGGGACCAGACCAGCGGCGAGGAAAAACCTACTCGTAACAGTCTAGCTTTCCTTCTCTCATAATTGAGTTCAAGAAAAAAGATGGGGCTGGAGAGATGGCCCTGCTGCTAAGAGCAGTTATTGCTACCAAGAGAACCTGGGCTTGGTCCCCAGCATCCACAATCATCTATAACTCTAGTTCCAGGAGATCCAATGCCCTCTTCTGGCTTCCCTGGGCACCAGGCAAAGATGTGTTGTACACACATACATGCAGGAAAAATACTCATACACATAAAATAAGTCAATCTAAAAACAGATTTTCAAAAGGGCTCTTCATTAGAACTTCCTGCAAAGTTGCTGTGCTGATGTCTTGCCTTAAGTACTTTCACATCATTAAAACTGACAAAAGGATGGAAGTAAAATAAATATGGAGTGGACATTTCAAAAAAAAAGAAAGAAAGAAAAGAACAAAAAGAAAAAGAAAAGGGAAGAAAGGAAAGATTTAAAATGTGTTACAAAGAAAAAGTGACTCTTACCCATAAATAAGACATAAGACCAAATGCCATGCTGGGATGAGGTTAGGAGACATACGGAACTTGTCTAAAGGCTTCCAGATTCCAGGGATTGCTGCATCTGAGTTATTTTCATGGTGGAGACTCTGGTTTGTGAGTAATATGTGAGACAGTATCAGCAGTCAGCAGTTTACAAACTTTCAAAACTGTCTCCAGTAGAAAAAGGTTTAATTGAGCCTGACAGAAACTATCTAGCAGCTTTTGTAAGTAATTGCTATTGCCCAGAATAGGACTGACTCATAAACTGCATGATTTCAGAAATGATGAATCAATAAAAGTGTTTATAGAAATAGCCTTCTGATTAATTCCTTCAGTCCAAAATCTGTGGGACATGTGATAAAGTGAGACTTCTACCGTCAATTAGAAAGACCCAGGAATCAAACCCAGCCCTCGGGATAACTGATCCCAGACTTTAGCAGTGGGAATGGTTTTGAAGAGGCCCCTCCAAGATCAACCACATCACACCTCCGGACCTTACTCTAGAGACGGTCAGTTTGAAATCACTTTAATTTATAGCCACACTAACAGCCAACTGAGAATCTGCCATAATGTGTCAAGGTCACTAAGAAGGCTTGAGAAATCTAGCAACCCAGTCTTGGGAGGCTGTGCAGCTTCTTGTCCTGCCTGTATGCTCAACCACAAGGAAAAGGCATCAGCAGTTACAGCAAGGCAGGGATTAACATGGAAGTCGGATCTACTGAGAGCACAAATAAAGCAATAAACCTATGCCTGCTTTATGGTATTATGTTCACAGAAAATGATTCTTGAGCCTCCATAATATCTAAAGGACTTTTTAATGTATATTGTGTGTGTGTGCATGCTCAGGTGTGTGCACGTGAGTACAGGTATGCACAATGCTGTGGCCCATGGATGTTGCTCAGAGGGTAACCTTGGATGCTGGTCTTTGCTTCCCACCTTGTTGGAGGAAGGGTGTCTTGTTTTCTGCTGCATATACTGGGCTAGCTGGCCTGTGAGCTTTTGGGTGAGTCTCCCGCCTCTGCCTCCGATCTTAACATAGAAATTCTGGTTGATTGCACCTCAAGTGCTTTGCCTATGGAGCCATCTCTTCAGTTCTAAAGAACCATTTAAACCATCATCAGATGTATGATTATTTTTGTACAAGTTATAGTATATAAGTGTATCTATTTAAAAATAACCCCTGTAATACTCAAACTGCACCAAGCTAATCAGAATGTCAGTTAACACTGCAATGAAAATGCATGTATATAAAAGTATCAAGCTGTTACAACTTTCTGGTTTTCTACCCCCAAATGTTTTATTGTTAGTACACAAGAAAACAAAACAACAACAACAAAATACTACGCACCTACAATAAAGCTTGCATGTCATATCATTTCAAGTCTGAATACACACACACACACACACACACACACACACACACACACACACACCCTGAAAGTACTCTACAGTATCTTTAACGTTTTGATGGGAGCTTGTCACATGAAGCTGGATGCAGAACCTTTAACTTGTGATGTCCTGTTGATGCTCATATTTGAGAGCATTTAAAGGTTTGAACAGTTGGATTTGACTATTTTGGTCTGTATTAACAACTACATATTAAAAGCTCTCCCTGGAGGGGAAAAATGTCTATGTTAGTTTGTACATCCTGTCTGGGACCACACATGCCAAGTCCTGAAGTACCAAGCTAGAGGCAATGGAAATTTTAACTTACTGTTATCATCAAGCAGGATCAAAAATTTGCAGTAGTGAAGCAAAGTGTGACCAAGATTTAAGGCATTCAACAGGAAGCATGGATGGCTTGAGGAGCAGGTTGCTGGAGGAGAATCGTGAGTCATATAACTCTCCTGGTCCCTTTGTCCTCTCTGAAATGGGAGACTCAGCTTGTTCCCCCAGATACCACCTCACCCTCTTTTGGGTGCTACACCATGTTTTCATCTCTTCTGTACCCGAATACTAGTCTGACTTTATACTGAGTTGGAAAATAAGTAATGACCCAGAAAAGTATTAAAAAGTAACATTGAAGTGCCCACTAATTTAGTTTATGCTTACATTTGCTTAAAATAGCCTAAATTATTTACTTATTTTACACTTATGTATGTATGTATTATGTGTGCGTACATGTGTATATATACATGTATGTACATGAATGTCATTGTATACATGTGGAGGGCAGAGGACAACTTACAGGATCTGGTTTTCTTCTTCTGTGATATGGGTGGTCTTGAGGACTGAATTCAGATCATCAGGCTTGGCAAAGGGTACCTTTACCCACTATGATGTCTCATTAGCCCCAAGGCATTTTCTTTTTTAAGGAAACATTTGAGCACTAATACTGATATCTTTCTCTATTGCTTCCTGCTCCCTAGAGGTAGCTTGGGAAGCTGGGGTGTGTATCTGTGCTCTCAAATGTATTTTTCTGAAATTTTGCATAATGGTAATGTCTCTCTCACAGCTTTTCTCCCTTTATGTTGCTTTGAGATCTATCCATGTCCACACATAACTGAAGTGTGTGTGTGTGTGTGTGTGTGTGAGAGAGAGAGAGAGAGAGAGAGAGAGAGAGAGAGAGAGAGAGAGAGAGAGCACAGACAGGTATTCTGAAAAACATAGCTAAAAATAGGACTGCTTGTGGTTAGTGTGCACACATTTTCATTTTACCAGTAACTTCTCTGACTTTTAAGCTTTGCTTATCAGTTCACACTGTTTCTATGTCTAAATAATTCTTCTTTCAGCCTTCCTAGAGTAGGATAACTGGGCTAATTAGCTGGGTTAAATAAGCACAGTAACTGTCTTCAGGAGGCTACGCTGCACTCTTGTGTCCTTTAGAGCCTTCCATGACCAAGCTTGTTTCCTGGCTTTGGGCTAGAACTAGGAATTGACAATGAGAACCCTTGTTGCTCAGAGGTGTGGGCTGATTGTTTGGGGTCTTTGGACATTGGCTGGCTCCTCTAAGGAAAAAGACAAACAGAAATAAAGAAAAGTCCAGTGCTGAGTGGGGAACTGTTTTCATAATTCAATTTTGTTTTACATAACCTTGCTCCCCAAATGTTAGCAATTTAGCCCTGTGAACTGTTGGTGTTGTTAAATAGTCACCAAATGTTGCAGAGACAGCTCAGCAAAACTCACGAACAGACAAACTATTTTATGACCATTGTCTCACCTCAAGGGTGCTCGCTACACTCCGTTCCAGGTCCCTAGGGCCCCACGTTAATAACATCTGTATTTTTAAAGACCAGCTTTTGTACCACACCTGTGTATCAGTTCCCTTTTTGACTTCTTCCTCTAAACGAAAGCCAAATGTTTGGCTGCACATCTGGTTTCCGGGTTTCACTGAGTACTGAAGACAGGAGCTTGAACACTTTGCCATCCCTCCCCCCATTTTAAGTGATGTTAATTGAGTTCTGGGAAGGTTTAAATTTTCAGATTCTTAGAGAGAGAGAGAAAACAAAAGAGATGAAAGGAAGCAAGAAGAAGAAAAGGAGCAGGCAGTGAGAAATTGCGATCAAAACAGAAGTTCAAGCGAAATGATGGTGGAAACAATTCAAACAAATGGGCTCCAAAAAATTATCACACTTGCATTTCATGCGCCTCCCTCAATTTATTTCTGGATGGCATCTGATTTCATTTAGAAGATAGAAGATTTCCATTAAATGTTCTAGAAACAACTGTAGGAGAGAAGATTGTGGAATTAGTTCATGATGGTTGACTTGGCAATAGAAATCACTACCACCATTTGCCACAATAACACAGCACATGATGTAACTAAGTAACAAGTCCTTTTCTAATAATCAGAACTGACATCAGATTGGCCAATACCTGGTGACATGCAGTTACTTTAAACTAAAGGCTGTCTTCTTTCTAATTTTCTGATTCCTGGATATAGTCTGCATAACTATAGGCAGGGTAAAAATAAAGTAGGTAAAGCTTCTAAAGGACTCTGCACATAGAGGCCCTAATTTGGAAAGGTTCCTTGTAGATTTAATTCCATTCATGATGAATGAGGTGGAACAGACAGGGATGCTTGGCACTGCAGACCACCCAAGTCCATACTTCTTACCTACTGCAGGAATCCCATCCACACCTCCTGATGAGGGTTGACATCTGCTTCTAGAACATTTGCAGTGATGGGAACTCTGAACCTGGAGGCAATTCTATTTTCTAGAAAAATCTCCCTCAGGTGGACTGAATGTCCTACATTACTTCAGCCCATTAGTCAAGTTCTGCCACTGAAAGCCGTCCAAAGCAGGCAGATTCTTAACTTTCTAAGGCAGTAGAGATGCAGCATTGCCTCCTTCTGCCAGTCTCCACCGACCTTCTCTGGGATAAGCCATGCCAGCTTTCTCCCTCCTGTGCTGTTTTTTTTTTAAAGTGGAGTTGGAGTTTATTAAAAAGGATTTTTAACATAGATTAAAGCACATGGATTAATAAAGTGAAAGGCACTCAGGGAAAACAATAGGTAGGACACATTAAAGCATTGTTGTGGACTTCTCAAGGGAGGGTTACTTCAACAATGGTCTTTTGATAAGGGCCCTAGACCAGTGATCCTGGCCACTCTCCTGTGGTTTTTGTTCAAGTTGAGCCCAGTCCTCCTTAAAATACGTTTCTAAGAACAGAATGCAATATGGACTGGTCAGAGTTTTATGAATGAAACACAGAACTAGATTTCCCTTTGAACATTTCAGTGTCACTACTAGCCTTTCACAGCTCAGACTTCTAGGTCAGTTTGAGATGAGTTGCAGGGTTCCAGCCCTGAAAAGAAACTATCGTGAAGCTTAGCTCCCTGGAGCTCTTGATGTAGAACCATCTTGTGTTTTGAAGATGTTGACATTTGTCCAGGTCTCCTCCAGCTCCTCACTCCACTACCATAGTTACATCTCTTTGGGGCAAGAATCAAACCTTCTTAATCCTTTTAATCCTCAGAGCAACTCACTGGCCCTGTGATGTAGTGAGATATCCACCATGGATCCACATCACTGTGTGGTCTGAATGTTCATTCTGTTACAGGCATTTCAACCTTAAACCCAGGATTTCCCACACCACAAACACATTTTACCCTGATCTCAGTCCTGCTTCCCTGTTTATTCATGGGCCAACAAGGCATCAAAGCCAGGCTGGGGAGGTGGCTCAGCCAGTCAAGTATTTGCTCTGTAAGCAAGAGGACTTGAGTTTGGATCCTCAACTCCTGTGGAGAAGCCAGAAACAACACGGGGGGGGGGGGAGCAGGTAGACCTTTAGAGCTCAGTGGACAGCCAGCCTAGCCAAACCCAAGAGCTAATGTTCACTGAGAATCTAATTTCAAAACCAAGGTGGAGAGTGATTGGAGAAAACACAACCTCTGTCCACACAGACAGAAACCACAGGTACACAAACACACACCAACAGGCACACAGACATACACCAACATGCATAGACATACACCAACGGGCAAACACAGAGACACACACCAACGGGCAAAAATAGAGACACACCCGAATAGGTACACACACATACACATGTCATAAAGTATCTAGAATCCTTTCCACAAGTGTCTTAGTGGATTCTATCCAGGGGCCTTCCTAGCTCTGCTTTCCTAAATCTCACTGCTGTGTTCATAAGGGTACACAGTCCCCTTCCACTCAACATAATCGCCCTCTGAAAGCCCAGGTTCATAGTCTCCCAGTTTCTTTGAAAGTTTCCGTCCTTCCCTATTCTCAATGGTGTTTTCCATCATGGGAATGTGGCTGGAACTGAGAGGTTTTACTTGGCTAGCTTGTTGTCTTAATTTACTTAGTATCCTAACCTAGTTTTATGTTTAATCCTTCATCCCGGGGCAGCTGTGTCCCTCTGGAGTTTCTGACCACTTGACCCTGTTTATCTTTAAAGAAATACAAAACAAAACAAAACCAAAAACAAAATATCCCAAACCATAGAGACTCTACACACCACAGAAATCTCATTTCCATCTTTTAACATTTACATTTAAAGGGGAAAGTGAACAAGCCCTCAGGGAAGAAGAGGAAAGCTACAGGGCACTGGGCAATCATGTGTTACAAAGGCAAATCCATATGTGTAATTTACATAGACCTTAGTATGATCCGAGAACTATCCCAAATACTGGACCTCCCTCAGCTGCTATTTTTGAATGCCATCAGGCTCTCCTTTGGAGGAGAGGGTGACCTTACTCTTTCCAGGACACTTCGGCACAGGCCTTGAGAGGGAAAAAATGTCTAGTACTGCACCCAGCTTTAGATTTGTACCTGTGATGGCGGGGGGGCTTGCCCACATTCTGGAGTTATCCTCCCTTTTCCCTTGAGCCTAGCTCACTACCTTTTTCTTTAAAATAAGGGAGAAATGGCGCCAGGATTCCTGGTCCTTAGAGTAAGAAAACCTACAAGTAGTATATTCATCCCCCCCCCCCAAGACTGTGCAGTATCTTTAGGGCCTTCCACAATTATTCTACTCACCACTTACCTCTTGTTTTGTTTTTGTTTGTTTGTTTGTTTTGTTTTTCTCAAGAAGGCCCAGAGGAGGTATAAAAGGCTAAGGTGTGACAAGTGGTACCTGGCCACCAGGGATACTGCAATGGGTAACAGGAAGAAATAAGTGGTGGTGAGGGAGGAGGAGGTAAGTCCAGTCTGTCTCAAACACTTTTGGAAAGATCTTGTTTGGAGAAGAGAGAGAAATATGTAGCCAAAATAGTAAAAAAATAGCGGTTTGGGGCTGGAGAGATGGCTCAGTGGTAAAGAGCACTGGCTGCTGCTCTTCCAGAGGACCTGGGTTTAGTTTCCAGCAACCATACGATGGCTCACAGCATCTGTAATGAGATCTGATGCCCACTTCTGGTATACAGGCACATATGCAGGCAGAACACTGTATACATAATAAATTAATAAATATATCTCTAAAAACATTAGCTACTGGATTTGGAAAAGGATCACATAGGGAGAGTAACTGATATCATGTGCCAACCACAGGACATCGGTGTCTGATGGTATCTAGTTTAAAAGTTGAATTGACAATTCCTGTATTGAGAGGAGGAGAAGAGAACATGGTCTCTTTCTTCATGTGGTCATTCATGATCTAGTCTGTAGGCTGCAAACTCCATTCAGACTCCAGATGAATGTGGAATATATATATATATATATATATATTATATATATATATATATATGTATGTATATATATGTGTGTGTGTATGTATGTATGTATATGTATATATACATATATATATATATGTATGTATATGGTACACACACAAAGCCAGAGGAATCACACTTACACACAAATAAAAGGAGATGGGTCATCTGGGAGGTCAGCCTGAATGTGATATATTTCCTGCCAATTGAGACTGTTTAACTAACATATTTACTGGCTTAGGAGAGATCTGCTCTTAGGTATAGGCAGATATAGCCCATTTGGTCTCAAGCATGGGGGAGTCTGGGCAGGCTAAAGGGAAAAACATAAAGATGTGGTCAGAATCCTTTTGTTTGGGTGGGTATGAGGAGTCTAGGAGGCAGAGATTTGGATAGAGAGACTGTGACTCATTTTATAATGTATCTTCATATATCTTTTAGCTAAAGGTATCTGGCTCACCACTGTTAAAAGTGAGAAAAGAAAGCTAGGGAGATAGTTCGATTTTTCTGGCTCCAGGTCTCAGTGAGAGAACTTGTCTGAAAGCAAAACAAGAAGCTGGAGAGATGGCATATATATATATACACACACACATACACATATGTGTATATATATATACACACACACACACATATATATATATATATGCAGGCAAAACACCTTACACATAAATTAAAATAAGAATTTAAAACAAAACAAAAAATAAAACCCCAAAATCATTGTGGGTAGCTTCTGGGATATGTTATTCAAGGCTGTTCTCTGGCCTGTAATGCACACTCACATAGCATACACCTGCAAACACACGAATACATACACACACATGCACAAATATACAAAAGAAAAGGTAAGAAAATAGAAATGGGTCTATTGAGCAAGTGTCTTAATTCTCCAAATCAGCATTTCCTATAGTCATTCTAAATCTGTGGGATCTAACAGAATGTTGAAAAATAAATGAACAAACAATGGTTGAAGGGTGTGTTTGGAAAATGTAAATTATAAACCAACCATAACTGTTTGTAATTCATGTTCCATGGAATCCTCATGCCACCTCTGGCCTCTGCAGATACTAGGTACACATATGATGCACAAACATATATGCAGGCAGAACAGTCATACACATGAAATAATTAATAAATATTTTGGTACACACATGATGCACAAACATATATGCAGGCAAAACAGTCATACACATGCAGTAATGAATGCATCTTTTAAAAATGTCTTCATATAGTTGTATGCAAGAAACCCTGTCTTGAAAAACATACAAACAAACAAACAAAAAAGATGGGGTTAGTACATTATTTATTCATGTAGCCTTCTCCATACCCAAATCTTTCTCCTGTCCACTAACATATACGCATATTTATGAGAGAAGACACATATACATGGCTCTGTGTGATGCCTCCCATGTGTTCCCCAATCTGCACTTAAGGAATGAGTCTCAGAGCACTGCCTTCCAGTGTGTAAGGACAGTAGTGTAAAGATGAGCATTTTATAGTATAGGGAAGGGATAATCTACCAAATGCATGACCAACCTATAGCGTTCACATGCATAAATGTGTATAAGTCTTGTGCACTTGAGGGCTAGTGGACTGCTGGGATCAGCAGTGCCCTGTGTGTCTTATCTCACTGGGTAGACCCTTCCTCTATGAGAAGCCACCTCCATAGGAGCCTCCCCTTCATGATGGGACACTTTCAAAGCCTAGAATCAGTCCCCTTGCTAATCCGAGCCCTGTTGTCACAGGGTTTCTCTTTTAAAATAAAACTCCCATTGTTCTGAGTAGGTCCTGTACTCTTCCACTGGACAATGCTGGCTGTCACCATTCACACAACTAGTGACATGACATGTCCTCCTTTACTGTCAGGAGCAAGGACTACAAAACTCATGGGGGAGGTGGGGAGGTCAGGAGATGCTCTGTGTTAAGCGGTTGTCCCCACTGGGATCTCTGCCATTCTGCACTATGTATGTCCTCTGAGACTGGCAAAGAGTTGGCATCACGGCCAACCCAATGCTCCCCTCCTCTTTAATACCAGTGTATTCTGTAATTCAGGGAGAAATGTACATGACTGGACATGTTTGGAATGGATTATTCAGATCTGTTTGCAAGCAGTTTTCACCTCTTCACCATAGATGATGGTCTTGGACATTTTGCCAGGGAGCCTGCATTTAATTTGCTTTGCTTACTGGGCCCTGAACATGCCAGAGGGAGCTGCTTTCCCTAATTGCCTGACATATAGTAAGCACCCAATAATAGCCATTCTGGCTATTATTATCCTCACACATTCCTCCTGTGTGTGACTAAGTGAAATTACTGACCTCTCTTGGTCTTTGAGGAGAAAAGCAAATCCATGCAGTCAGTCTGGCTGGAGTTAAAAACCAAGGTGACCCCAGGCCCTAGAAATGCTCATCATCCATGACTTTCAGGTCCATCACACAGAAGAGACTCAGAAGGAGCCACAGGCATGGCTGAGTGAGCCAGAGCACAACTTCACCCCTGTGAATGGCCCTGTCTGTAGTAGGAGCCACTCCATTCCACTGAGGGAGAGTGCTGTACCAGATCGCATTTGTTGACTGGTCTGTGTGGACTCTCAAAATGCCACTTATCACTAGGAGTGACTCACACCACTGTTCTCCACAGAGCCAGCCTTCAGCTCATGAATGCTCTGAAGACAGATGTGCCACTCAAGATTTTCTGAGCATCAGCTGACAGCGAGGGATCTTTAAATTCCCCACCCTCTTCAAATAGGCCAGCACTAAGGTGTATATGTCACCTTACATCATTTTCCCGGACCCCAAATCCTCCACAGTGACATCTGTGCTGAGTCAGCCAACCCAGGCCATTGTTTTGTGTCTGCACAGAACAAATATTAAGTATGAGGCAGGTGAAAGCACAGACTGGCCTCATTTTCTTTATCTGTAAACTGGGGGTATGACTCACTATGAGACCACTCCTTGCCTGGAAAATATAAAGGGAGGTTAGGGGCTGTTGAATTCTAAAACTATAATGCTCACTTTTGGCAGGTTATATGGTGATACGGTATCAGTGGCAATGCAGGCTGTAAGGACTTTTAGGAAGGGCACTGGGTATCACTCTGCCTTATTCCTTTGAGGCAGGGTCTCTTCATTAATCTGAACCTCATGTTTTTGACTAGCCTGGCAGCCAGCAAGCCCCAGTGATCCTTCTGTCTCTACGTGGTCAGCACTGGGGTTATAGGCATGTACGAGACCATGCCTGGCTAACTGTGTGTGTGTTGTTAAAACTCTGGTCCTCATGCCTGCATAGCAAGACCTCTTCCCTGATGAGGCGGATTTCCAGGCTCAACAAAGCATTAAAATATGATATGGGAGGATCCTCCATAAAGTGAAGTAATAGATCGATAATGGAAATTTGAGCAGTAACAGAAATACATGGCAGGGTACTAACAAGAGAGGGCCATTTTCTTCTTTGTATCACAAAGTTTTCTATGAGGCGAGTACACTTTTAAAGATGGGAAGGTCACAAATCAATGGAAACCAACCTTAGGAAGGGCCTACCACATTGTAGCCATGTACCAACTCTTGGCTCCTCTCTCAGCTACTTTCTCTACTAAGTTACTGATATCTGGTCCTCCTCTTCTCTCCTGCCCACTCCCTACTCTCTTCCAGGTTCCAGGCACTTGCATCGTTTTCAAATCCACTGCTTCCTAGGGTCTTCCATGCTATCCTTACACACTCTGTTGTATGCCCCTACTTAAAATTTACAGGACCTTTCTACTGTACCTGGCCAAGGCCACTTTTTAGGAGGGAGGTGCATCAAGACAGACTGCCTCACACTTGGTTTCTCCAGGATGACAGCATGCTATAGCATGTGTGCATGTGGCACCTTCTTCACCTGTGAGTTCTAAGTGTGGGGCAGGACATTTGTATGTTAGTAGTTAAGTCATAGGGGTAGATGCATGCAAGGCTCCTCCTAACCAGTGACTCTCTGGTTCTGGCATTCACAAATGCCATGCCTGCCTGCCTTTGAATGTCTTGCATACTGAGACATCACCCGTGGTGATGGTCCCTCCTTATCTCATATCCCCAACGTAGAAAATTTCCCTTCTCTGATCTTTCTAACAGCTCCTAAAATCCCACTCTGTTAATGAATCCTCCTCCGGCACTTCCCAGTCTGGAGAGTGCATCCATCTTCACCCACATGGGCTCTCCGGTCTCTGGCAGAGAATCTCCAGTAACTCCCCTTCAAGAGCTCCCAACCACCTTCCCATGTGGTCCTGCGAACTCATATCTGTCAGCACATTCCTGTGGGTGCTGCTGAGGCTTCAGCTTCCCCACGAGTGCTCTTTTCTTCTGTGTGTCCCAAGCAGACAAGCTGTGATCCAGCCCCACCTGCTCCCTCCTCTTTGAAATGTTTTCAGATCATCTCCCCCAGGCTCCGGATAGCCACATTGTAAGTGCCATTTGAAATGTCATCACATTACATCCAGGAGCTCTCATTCCTTTGAGCACTCTATCTTGTTTCCTTGCTGGAGTTTGAAGCCTCCCAACTGCACTCCTTTCTGTCTCAGAAGCTTGCGGGCCAGGGAATATAAAATGGATGATCATACTGCTGCCCGGTGGCCCTCAGGCGAAGAGCCAGGCACTGCCAGTAGAGAACAACACAGCTTCTGGGGTCTATCAGCCCAGCCGCGGAACAAGTCATTTAGAAAAGATATTTTGAAGAATTTTCTTTTGCTTTTGTATTTCCATAAGGATAGAGGAGTGGGTTTGATATTAGGAAAAGAACACTCAAAAACCAAGGAAAGCAGCGTTTTCTCTCCAGTTTGCTGCAGCCAAATGTCTGCCCTCACTGTGTGGTCATTTCCATTGTCAACATTATAATGACAACTAGGCTACTAAATCTGACTGCTAATGTGGAATCCTCATTTTACCTATAGAGAACATGGGACACAGCAGGTGTAACCTGCTTTCTTGAGATGCCTTCTTCAGGCTTCCAGAATAGCAGTCTCTTGGAAAGTGGGCCTTCCTGCCTTCCTGCCTGCCTGAATCTCCTCCCTTTCTCCCTCTTTCTCTCCCTCTCTCCCTGCCTCCCTCCCTCCTTCCCTCCCTCCCTCCCTCCCTTCCTGTCTGCCTCCCTCCCTCCTTCCTTCCCTCTCTCTCCCTCCCTCCCCCTCCCTTCCCCTCCCTTCCTTCTTCCCTCCTTGCGCCATTTCCTGGACTTAAATACTGGAGAACCCCAGGTTCAGTCCTTTGCCCCTCTCCTCCCCTCTGTCTACACCTGGTAATCTCACCAAGTCTCTCAACATTAAATATCACATTCCTATCTCCAGGCTTTAACCTCACCCTGAACCTTGTCCTTTTACATTCACTGGCTGCATAGCATCTCTGCCGAGGGGTCCAAAAGGCTCTGCAAACTTCATGGTCAAACTCTACCTCCCCGCTTTCCCTCCCAAATCTTTCCTCCTACCCTCCCAAATCTTTCCTCCTAGTCTTCCCCACTTTGGTGGCTGGCTGAGCCTCTAAGTTGTTGATGGTAAGAATGTCACTATCCCACCAGTGTGGCCTAAGCATCCTTCCCCTATCCTTTGGGTTTGTTCAACAGTCATTGACTGGTCCTCCTGTGTCCTGTGTCCATCAGAATGGTCTGTGGTGGAATCCCCAGGGGCTCCCATCTTGATATGCATAAAGGCCCTAGCCTTTAAATAGTGCAATCTCAAAGTGAGGCTAAACCTCCCGATCCAGTGTCTTCTGAGAATACAATACTATCCAAACAACAAGCATACATTTGAATCACTCGGAGCCAACAAGGTTTTCATTCTTCCCGCAATGCCCTTACAACCTGGCCCTTTCAATATCAGACTGCCATCCTTATGTCCTTTATTCCTTCTGCTCTAGTCACACACTGGCTCATTTGTTGACTTTAATAGACAACATTTGGTTTGCCAGGTGCTGGTGAGAGTCTTGTTCCTTGCATTTCCTTGCATTCAAATACTCAGGGCCCTTCTGCTTTCTCCTTTAGAAATCCCTATGTCATTCACCTGAGGTCATACTTAGAAATAAGTACTGAGATTCTCAAATGGACAAAGGAATGCTACATTAAGTCCAGCTACATGGTTTCATAAGGCAAGGAGTGATTGAAAGATGTTGACTCAACCTGGTAAGTACCAAGCACTATAAACACCCACTTGGTGGCCAGCATGACTGTGCATTCAGGGCTCTTCTTGGCAACACAAGCAGAGATTTTGCCTTCCCAAAGTGGAAGCAGAGAAAGGCTATACTTTCTGGGATGAGGGTCTGGATGAATTTGATCATCCTCCAGGGCCACTGCCCCAGTGCATTTCACTGCCCATAGTTTCAGTTATCCCTCGTTAAGCCAAACTCCAAAATATTAAAGCAGAAAATTCCAAACCTGAACAGCTCCTAAGTTTTTAAAATAACATTTCTTCATGTGTTATTACAATTGCCTCCATTTTATTACTAGTTATTACTGTTAATATATTATGGTACCTAATTTGCAAGTTAAACTTTATCATAGGTCTATAAGAAAAAAAAGCATAGTATATTTAGGGGCCAATACTATGGGATACAGAGTTCACTCCCTGCAGGTGATGGATGTGTGCGCAGACTGTACTTCCTTCATATAATTGTTTTCTGCATTCAGCCCTTCTCTCCAATTCCATCATCAAAGTCATAAGCTAACTCTGCTCACATCTAATGGCTTTTGCTCTATCCTGTCCTCTCACCAAAACACCATAGCCTATGGGTTATAATCTTTCTAATAAACATCACTTGGTGCACTGGGTCCTCCATAACCAGCCTCTTTTCTGCCAACTCCATCAGCTGCAGGGATGGAAAGCATTCACCACCAGGATGGCTCATCCAGTCTTCGAACGTTTCTGATCTTCAGAGCCAATATCCTGTGTGTTATCTACAGCTTGCAGCTTCACCATGTGATCTGTGACCCTTGTTTTTCATTGCATCTGATGGTCAGCATCACTGCATTCCACTCTTTGCCCAACAAACTTTGTAGCCAGTTTTTTGTTAGTAAAACCTTCACAGGTCTCAAAGGACAAAAAGCAATACAGTATAGGGGAATACCCAGGAAAGCCTGGGTTTGAATCCCAGCCTGCCTACTTACCTAGCAGTTTCATGCTTTTGAGAGTATGTCTTTGAGTCATAGTTTTTCCTGTATTACTCTTTGATACAATCCACATACCATACATGTTATCCTTTGAAAGTGTGTAATTGAGCAGTGTACCCACAGTCACATGACTGTCATCACTAGCCTGTTACCTAGTGATAGCTCATCACCTCCAAAGCAACCCACCCCCATTAGTAGTTGTTCCCATCCCTCCTCTTAGACCTTTGGAATCACCATCAGCTCTCTTTACAGAATTGAATATAAACTTGTGTCTTCGGTGGCTGCAAAGTTGGTGACATTTTCCAAAGCCTGCAGCCAGGAATTTGGCATTCAAGAGGACTTCAGTAAATTTCAATAGAATGTTAATTATTTTGCAGGCCTCTTCCCACTCTCCAGATGATACCTTCAAGTCCAGATGGCTCATGATCTTTACCCTACCCTACCTCTCTGGTTTTACCTCTCTGCCCCTTTCTGTTCTTCAGCACTGAGACACACCTCCTCCATAGGAGGCTTCTCTTGTATAACTACCTCACACATGGCTACAGTCTTAAGCTGCTATGCAGGAGGGGAATGTCCTTGAGCTTAACTTTAAATATTTTTGGTGGTGACTCTAGGATAATTTAACTTATGTTTATTCTAGACTTTTCTTTGTGACATATATAAGACTTTACAGACACAGACAGACAGACACACACACATATACACACCCACACATACTTATACACACAAATATAAACCCACATATACATGTACATACATACACACATGCACATATATACACATACGCATATAGACGCAATAACACATGTATACACTCACATACATAAGCACATTATACACAAATACACAATATACACATACATACATATATACACATATATACATGCATACACACACATAAGCACATACACACATATACATGCATACACACATACACATCCATATATGTACACTCACAGATACACATATAAGCACATACACACATATATACATGCATGCACAAACATAAGCACATATGCGTGCGTGCGCACACACACACACACACAGATAGATAGATAGATAGAGAGAGAGAGAGAGAGAGAGAGAGAGAGAGAGAGAGAGAGAGAGCTGCTTTGTTGTAATAAAGGAAAAGAATGCTTTGGGGAGGTTTCTGATCTTGTAGACAACACAAAACCAATAGCCAGTGCTGTTTCAGTAGCTCCCTACACAGCAGCAGTATTTCCCCATACTCTTATGATTCACAAGTTCAGAACCATCAAAGATTATAACCTTTCCAGAATTTATTTGGTCTTGGAAACTTTTTAAAATGAGTTTGACATTTTTATTAGGCTCAAAGTCATCGACCAAAGCCTGTTGCAATTACAGTCACTTATAAAGTTACCTAACATGAAAGGAGATCTAGCAGACCTATGGCAATGCCTGGTTCAGGCAGGCAGCCTGGAATGTTCCTAGGTTTAAAATTCCCTAGTTTGGGAGGCATGGAGACCCAAGGCAATCAATCCCTAGGGTCCTGGTAAGAGCAGGTGGTGTGCAGAGCTCTTCTCGGCAGACACACATTTTTATCTTGACCTGAGTTTGTAAATGCCACTACCCCCACCCCCATTACCTTTGCCCTTGAGGGAATGAACAGACAATTCACAGACAACTTTTGCCGTAACAGAATGGTTGGTGATTCTCACTTTGTAGTCAATGGTCTGCCTCCAACCCTCATTTCCATCATACTGATGTTTCTAATGGTTTTATGGTTCAGTGGTCATCTGTCTGGAACTAAGGTGTCTTGGTGGACAGTTACCAAGGAATAACCACTGAGGTGGACTTCCAGCCTCCATCTTTGTTCACGTACACACTGCCAAATAAAACAAGAGATAATGGAAAGAGTTCCCAGTGACAAGCAAACAAAACTCTACGGAAACCGAGAAGGAGAGAAATTGAGGAACCAGAGAAGGCTTCCTGGAGGAGGCAGTTCTCAACCTACTAAAGCAGTAAGATTTAACCTTGTGGGCCTAGTGGCACTCCAGAAAGAAGACAAACATCCAAACTAGGGACAGAGCTCTGTGTGAGTGACAACGTTGCATGGAATCCTGTCTAACCCACACTAGGGACTGGAACTAATTAGTGGTATTTTCCCAAGGCCACACTGCTGTAACATCTTAATTGCTATGTTAGTCTTTAAGAAAATTCTTTTGTTGCTTGAATCAGTCACTTGGGAAGAGAAATTAATAGGCTTTCATCAGATGGTGCCACAGCAGGAAGATGACTCTCAGCCTGATGTTTTAGGAATTGGGACAGTTTACAGGCAAACAGGGGACCACAGTGCCTCCCGGTGTGCAGATCTACTGCTCAGTGCTCTCAAAGGAGTGTCACATCTTGGGGGCACACCGTGGGAAGACACTGGGGCTTTGTGTAGGTCTTTTAGGCACAAAGCAGACTCACACAATGGGGTAGGCGACATTTGCCCTTGGATTTACACACATGTACTCCGCTGGGCCAGCAGCCAGAGTTGACTAGAGAACTTAGTGGCAGAATGGAACCGCCCTAAGGGAACGCATACCACTGGGCTGATGGAGTGTAATGAGGCTGTATTACGATCTGGGCAGGGATCCGGGTTCCAACGGGCCTTTCCACTCTTGGAGACACTGCCATGCATTTCTGTGACCTTGCAGGTGGCAAGGGCCAAGTCAGGACAGTAAGGCATTTGTAGAGTTTAGAGATTCTATTTTAGGAGCTCAGAAAAGCATATGCAAAAGGGCTTGGCAGAGGCCCAATCTGTGTCTCATCACTGCAGATTAATAAAGTGACAGGAAGCTGGCTCTCAGCTCAGAAGACTGGCAACCTCCTGAAGGGACAATCATGTGCATGTCTTTTCCAACATCAACAACAAATCAACCAATCAATACTTGCACTGGACAAACTGTACAATCAGCATTGCATTGTGCTAGATTCTGAAGACATCTAAGATGCTGTTTCTCATTGAAGTGAAGTCACATGATGTACTCGCACCCAGTATCATTAGGGTTTTCCTGGGATGTTCAGGTGTCCGTACTGTGACTACTGATAAGCAGCAGAAGTGGAGTTCAGAGAGGAAAGAAACAGAGCAAGACTGAGTAGTTGAAATGTGTAATGATGGGCTCCAGATTTAAGAGCAACATTTTTCCTAAAGTAGGTGGTATGCAACTTCATCAAACCCAAATGACTTTTTTTGTGTGTATGTGAGTGTATGTGTCTGTGTATGTGTGAGGCCAGAGGACAACCTAGCATGTTATTCCCAGGAAGTCACCCACCCTGTTTTTGAGACAGGATCTCTCCCCAGTCTAAAGTTCACTAGGTAGTTGACTAGTGAGCCCCAGGGTTCTGCCTCTCTCCACCTCCCCAGGGCACTGGAATTACAAGCTTGTACCACGCCTGGCTTTTTATTTGTTTTTAAACATGAATTCTGGGGATTGAATTTAAGGCCTCATGCTTGCAAAGCAAGCACTACACTGACTGAGTTATCAATCCAGCCCCCCCCCAATAAAATAGTTTCTTAGAAGGGAATTAGGTTTTATCTTTTTTTGGGGGGGGGAAGGGATCTTGTGAGGCTGTGGCTTTGTGATGATTGTTGATCATTTGATCCCAAAGCTGTTCTTGAACCTTACCCAATATAACCCAAGCCTTAGTCTCACCTCAGGAATTATAAAATAATATGGCTCTATCTGAAGCACTTTCAAAATAATATGGCTTTTCTGGATCCTGCATTTACAGAGCTGGGAGGTACGTAGAATAAAAACATAGCTTTTGAGAGAGCCAAGCTGCTGTCCAGGGCACACTAAGAGTTTACAAAAGAGCCACACTCTCTCCTTGAGAGAAGGATTATGAGAACACAGTTCTTGGCACTGGCTTGGGGGAATCTGCCATCTTTAAAAGCACAAGAAGTTCAACAAGTAAAGATTACCAAGGCCTACGAGGCACAGAGCCTTAGGCTTCAAAGAGGATTTCCCAAACATGCCCACAAGTCCTGTTGATTCCTGTGTCAAAAACATCTTTTTTTTAAAAAAAAATATATGTATATGTATATATATATATATATATATATTTTAATTTTATGTGTATGGGTGTTTCACCTGCATGTATGCAGTACCCACAGGGGCCAGAAAAGGAGTTATAGATGCTTGTGAGTTGCCATGTGGGTGCTGGGAATCAAACCCAGGTCCCCTGGAAAAGCAAAAAGTATTTGTAACTCCTGAGGCATCTCTCCAGCACTCAAAAGAGTATCTTAATGTGTGTTACCATCCTTGAGTCCCTGATGGTGAGACTTTAGCATAAATGTCAGGTAGTCGACAGGAAGAAAATTAGCAGGTCATAGGGAAAGGGGACTCAACAAGATCTGTGACCCTGTTCTTCACTTTCAAAACCTTAGCCTTTATAATGAATTCTCTAGTGTCTTTATACTGGAGGTCCTGTGTACCCTCTGGCCTTTTTCATCTCTATGCCTATTAATGCCTCCAGATTAAAGATTAGGCTCTTGGCCTTGAGGATGAAATAGTCACATCAGTCCAGTTAAGATTTCTCAATGCCCAGGTTCATGCTTTTCTGCTCTTTGTTTTTGCTCCTATGACCTAAAAGTCTCTTCTCACTCATTTTCCTGGTGATTTCTATGTTTAGTGTGTGTGTGTGTGTGTGTGTGTGTGTACACGTCACATGTGCCCACAGCATGCACATGTCAGAGCCAGAAAATGACCCTGAACATCTTCCTCTATCACTCTCTACTTCTATTTAGAGATAGGGTTTCACACTGAACTTTTTCACTTTAGTTAGCTCAGTTGGCCAACAGTTCCTAGGATCTACCTGGACCTTCTCAACATTGAGGTTACAGACACATACAACCATGCCCAGATTATTTACATGGGGCGCTGGGGATTCACAGCTCATGCTGTGCAGCAGGTGTTCCTATCTACCGAGCCATCTCTTTAGCCTCTAATTTCATCCTTAGACTGGTTTCTGTAATTATGCTCTCTCTTTGCAGTATGTATTGCCCACACTAAATATTCTGTATTAAAAAAATCAAGAAGAGGGTGGGGTGGTGGTAGCACATGCCTTTAATCCCAGCACTTGGGAGGCAGAGGCAGGTGAATTTCTGTGAGTTCAAGACAAGCCTGGTCTTCAAAGTGAGTTCCAGGACAGGCTCCAAAGCTACACAGAGAAATGCTGTCTAGAAAAAACAAACAAACAAAAAAGAGTCAAGAACAGGTGTCTCTCTTTCTCTCTTTTTACACACACACACACACACACACACACACACACACACACATTCACATACAAACACACGTGCGCACACAAACACACATTCACACACAAACACATGTGCGCTCATGTACCTGCTTTAGCATGTGTATTCTATTTAGCAACTCTTGAAAAGCTTGCAAACACTGTCAGTTTTAGTCAGTCTGTCTTTACACATTCATGGCTACCAGAGAGAGAAGAGTCCAGTGGCGTCAAGGAAAGCCCCTGACAGGAAGCACACTCAGGAATTTGAGAAATTTGATGCTACAATTTCAAAATAATCTAAATAGTCTTTGGGTCCACCCAAAGACACAAGATTAAAAGCACAATATTGTTGGAACAATAAGAAAAGAAACAACTTCAAAGCTCAACTTTCAAGCAAAGAATTCAAGCTGAAAGCAAAAAGTGAAATCTAGTTAAATATTTTGGTTTAGCAAGAGTTCTTTGCTTCACCCAGCCCTCTTCCCTAAAGCTTGTGGCTCCAATGTTCCTTGGCTTTTTTCCCCCGTCCCCACCCCCAAACCCTGGCTGTAGCTTCTAAACAATAGCATTCCAAAGCTGGAGGGCCAGGGTCACTCCAGGGTCCTACAAAGCAATGATGGTACCTCTTTCTATTCTTGTGGGGCTTCTGCCTGACCCTCATCATGGGAATACACCCCCCATAGGAAACATGCAGAATTCCAACTCTACCAGGCAATAGGGGAAACAAACAGAAAATGGTTTCATTGCTGACAGCTTGGCTAAGTTGAGTCTGAAGCACTTCATCCAAACAACCATCAGCCTAGAACTTAACACCAGGGGACTTGAATGCTCAAAGAATTGCCCAAAGTGACCAATCTGGAGGAAGCAGACACAGCTAAATATCTTAGTGGTCCCCATGGGGCCAGCCTTAGTTTGACATGACAATCTCAACGTCTCACACTTTATTCAGCACAGAACGCTTAGCAAATACTTCCACCATGCTGTCTCAAAGGTAGACCCTTGGATTTATGGTGTTGGAGAAACAGATGGCCGTTTCTGGAATGTGGGGTAAGACGGTTGTAAGAAATGAGCTTTTGGGTAATGATCATGTGTTTGTCCTCAGAGAACACGGTGAGAAAAACCTCAATGATGTCACAGTGTTGAGTACATACTCTCCCACAGCAGGATGGCACAGCATGGTGTTGTTTGTGGAAGACCACTCTGCACTCAAACCAGTCAGCAAAACAGAAGTAGCACCCATTTCACTCATAGCCACAGACACAGTGATGAACCGCAGATGTGGCTCTAATGAAGGAGGGAACGAATAGTCATAAGAAACACAAGCTCAGGAAAGGAGACTTCAAGGACATTCTGGTTGTGATTTCAAAGAACACAAAACAAACGGAGCTCTGACAGAATGAAAACCAACAGTGAGGAGGCTGGAAATGCTCCACAGGTTGGACGGAAAAGCTGTGCCATCTACCTCAGCCATTGCCATGTGCTCTGCCATGCAGACTGACTTAGACCCTTCTTGGTAACTTATGCAGAGCTTGGTTAAGTACTGCAAGTTCTTTGGCTTCTGTTTTCCACATTCACAGAATGACATAAGAGGACTCAACCATCTTTAATTGGAGAACTTTGAATTTATAGAAGCAGAGCAATGGAGCCTTCTAGTAATTCAAGGAAGACTCTTCTGCACTCAACGTAATTTGGAGTTGATGGTGAAATACAAAAACTAGGAATGGGTACATCTTTTTCCTCTGGATATACATACCAACTCACGATTTGGGGATCTTAGAGTTGCCGAAGCTCTAGCTGGGCTGCTTGTTTAATAGCGTTAGAATTCATGGACTTCTATTTGGATCTTTCTGCCCAAAATGACTCTTCCACATCATCCTCTACCTCTACACAGTCTGATCCCAACCTGGTTAAAGAAGGAAGTCCATGTATTTAGTTTAGTAAAACTACTGCCTGGTTTTCAAACATGGTTTATCTTTGTTTTCTATATTGACCAGGTGTGCCAAAGGACCTCAGGTGACATTCCACAGATGCTGGCCACATGTTTTTGGTTGTTTTTACTTTTAGACAAAGTCTCTCTCTGGCCTGGAACTCATCAAGTAGGCCAGAGCAGCTAGCCAGGAAGCCACAGGAACCTGCCTATCTTCACCACACCAGCACTGAGACTATAAGGGAACTGCCCACAGCTGTATTTGTTGGGTGTATGATATGATGACCGACTTTCTGGGGTTAAGAAGCAACTTCCCTGTGTTTTGTAACAACAAAGTGAGAAGACATACTTTTCTGTCTTGAAAAGCCCTTCCATATTGCCCAGCAGCATCCTGCATATTTCATACACACTTGTGTATGGGGATGGCCTCTTTTCAACCCCCTCAAAGCTATGCTATTGTAACCAGGACCATACTGGCTCATAAAGAACCTATGATTCTGTTCTACACAACTCTTTTTTTTTCTAAGACAGGGTTTCTCTGTGTTGTTCTGACTGTCCTGGAACTCTATCTGTAGACCAGGCTGGCTTCGAACTCACAGAGATCCGCCTGTCTCTGCCTCCTGAGTGCTGAGATTAAAGGCATGTACCACCTGCCCCACTCCAGTCTACACAACTCTTATGTGTTATGTCCAGTCTACAGGCAAAAGTATGGAGTGACAACCACAGACACTGTGTTCTGGTCACCAGTCTTGTGATGACTGAAGAGCTATGGATAAAATTCCTTGCTCCTGCCCCTATCCCTCTCTTCTCTCATCAGCCAGAACCATCGTCCTTAATGTGGCACTATCATTTTCAAACATAGCTATGTTTCCACTAATATGCACAGATCTATAAATAATTTCATATTGTCTCAACTTGTAAAAGTATATGCAACTCATACAATAGTACATGTATGCGTCAGAAACAATTTTTAAAATTGATCTTTTCTGTTTTTTTTTTTCTCTTTTTTTGGTTCATGCTGCTACATATGGATCTAGTTTTGTCTGTGTTTTTTAGTGTGACTCTGAACTTCATTACACGCATAACTTGCAACTTATTTATCTATCCTCTTGAGGACGTACACTGAGAAGTGTGTTTTTGGTTACTAGTGATTATCAAAAGCAGTGCTAGCCATATTACTGAACTTGTCTCTGTATACAGATATGCTAGACTTCCTTTGGACAGTGTGTCTTTTCCCAACTTCTTTGACTAACTCCTATGATCATCTCCACACAAAACAAAATATGTATGCACATACACACAACCTAGAGCTGTTTTAAGAAATAAAATACTGCTCTTACTGCATCCTGTGCCCTTTAATTCACCCAATCCCATTTTAGTTCATATTTTAAATGTCAATAAAAAACCCATTGAACTCATTTTGTGATGCATTAACAGTCTTGGGTATCTACCAAAAACCTGGATAGAATGGATAGAAGTCTATGCTAGGTAAAGCTCAGCCTGTCTATGGCAGAGCGCTACTTGAAATTACTCAGAAACTGACAAACAAAACCAACCACACTACCCAGGTCCTTAATGCATACAGTCCTGGAAGGACCTCTCTCACCAGGCTCCCCATGACTCAGCTACCTCCCTGAACAACACACTGTCAACACTCACCAATTAGCTTTCTGGCAGGTCACCCTCCAGCCCCCACAACACCCTTTGTTTGTTCTTCCCATTTCTGTGACAGTTCCCCAGCTCCATGTTCTTTCTCTCTCTTTCTAGACACTTGATACCCATCTTCCCAGTGTGTAGCCATCCCACCCCAGCCCCAGGTTGTCCTCCAGCTTCAGGACCAGTTAAAAGCACTTCTACCACACTTCTTGTTGATGCTGCCCTGCTTTTCCCAGTGACAAGATTCTCTTCAACATTTTTACTATAACGCTTAAAGTTTTCCTTATTTATTTCATTTTATGCGTATGAGTGTTGGCCTTTACTTATGGATATGGCCATATGAATGCAGTGTCCACAGAGGTCAGAAGAGGGCACCAGCTCCTCTGGAAGTGGACGAACTAATGGCTGTGAACCACTAGGTGGGTGCTAGGAAACTGAGTCCTCTGCAAGAGCAGCAAATGCTCTTAACAACCTCTCCAGCTCCAAGTGATATGGTTATTCTTTGGGGGCGGGGTGTTAAAGATAGGGTTTCTCTCTGCAGCCCTGGCTGTTCTAGGACTTTAGACCAGGCTGGCCTTGAAGTCATAAAGATCTGCCTGCTTCTGCTTTCTGAGTGCTGGGATTAAAGGCATGCACCACCATATTCAGCTCCCAAGTGATAAGATTCTTGATAGTGGAGGCCTGCTTTAGGGAAAGTTCCTGCCTCAGAGCCATGAGTTCTTGAGTTGAGAGTCCCACATCCCAGCCAATGTGTTTGTTCTCTGATTTATCTTTTAACCACCCTGAGCTCCTGTTTTCTCATTTATGAAAAGAAAATGTGGTTTAATTTAAAAGGTTATTTCTTGCATGCTGTGTGTGTGTGTCATGGTACATGCATGGTCAAAGGACAACTTTCAAGAGTTGGAGCTCTCCTCCCACCATGTAGGGGAGTCTAACTCAGATTCTCAGGCTTAGAAGTAAGGATCTTTACCTGTTGAACCATTTTACCATCCCTGAAAATGTGGAAGGCAAAAAACAAAACAAAACAAAAGCAAAACCTTTTAAAATGAGAAACAAGGTCCCAGCTATGGAAATGCACCAAAAATTCTCAAGGGGGCAGAAAGGATGAGGTATATCTCCCATCACCCATGGCATCTCCCATGTGTCCAGTGGGTGCCTAGAGCTCCTTGGTTCTGATAAACTGGCCCTTGGATATACAAACATCCCCATGAAAGAATTTGTAACAGTGTACATGGCATGATTCTAAGATGATCCCCAGAGCCCCTGCCCTGATATCAGGCACAGCTTGTGTTATCCAAGGCTGTGGTTAAGATGGCGTTTAATCTGTGACTAACAGCAAATGGTACTATGCTCATAGATGCGGATTATCTTGGTGACCTGAGTGAATCACTCAGCCCCTTCAAAAGCAGAGAATGAGGCTGTGGTGATAGCTCAGATGGTGAAGTATTTGCCCCAGTTTGTTCCTCAAAACCCACATTAGAAAATGCTGAGTATGTGCATCCCACTGAGAATCTTAGTGCTGATGGGGTAAAAACGCGCAGATTCTTCAAGCTTTCTGGCAGGCTGCCTCAGCCCATTTGGTGAATTCCAGGCCAGTGAGAGACCCCGTCTTTAAAAATAAAGGGGATAAAGATTGGTAGAAGGACACCTGAGGTTGTCTCTCACCTCTATGTTCCCCACACAAGTATACTCCCAAAATGTGAACTGGTTCACACACACTCATACCCATATATACACCAGGGTATTTTCTCCTGCCTATCTCAGGTTTGAGCATAAAAAGGTCTTTCTACACTGTTTCTGGTGTGAAAATAGAAGATGCTAGGTGATGATGGAAATAAGTGAATTTTAGGATTCTTAGAGCATCCCTCAGCTGTCAGCCATCAAAGAAATAAAACCCTTGGTCCTTCAGCTTCAAGGCAATGAATCTTGCCAGGAACCAGTGAGCTTTCAAAGAGACCCAAAGCTCCAGATAAGGATGGCTACCCTGGTGGACACTTTAATTTTAGCCCACTGAGATCCTGAACAAGAAACCCAGCCATTTAGGGCCTAAAGGGCCAATGGTATAATATATTTGTGTTGAAGGGGTTGATAGCAAGACAACAGAAGAGGGAGCCCATGACCCGTAGTTCTTCCATAGAAACAAATATGTAGCATCTGCCTGTGGACAAAAGTGACTTCATAGAAGCTTTGGTGCCCAAGGAGAAGGTTGTGAAATCCTGTTGGAGCTTAGTACCCAAAGGGATGCTTTGAGAAGATCCCATGGTCTGACGGTCCCAGCTGTGGTCTAGAAGCAGCATGGTCTTCCTATGGACTGAGCTTCAGTCCTGTCTATAATACCATCAAAGAAACTACTGAGGTACCAGTTACTGTGCTGGTTACTTTTATGTCACTTTGACCCAAGCTAGAGTCATTTGGGAAGATAGAACCTCAACTGAGAAAATGCCACTACCAGGCTGATCTATACGCAAGTGATTGATGCGGGTGGCCTCAGATCATTGTGGGTGGTATTAATGCCGGGCAAGTGTTTCTGGGTGCTACAGAAAAGCAGGATGAGCAAGCCTTGAGGAGCAAACCTGTAAGTAGCACTGCTTCGTGGCTCTGCATGACAGCTCCTGGATGACAGACTACAAGCTCCAACACGAAATAAACCCGTTCTTTCCCAAGTTGCTTTTGGTCATGGTGCTTTGTCACAACAATAGCAACCCTAACTAAGACACCTGACTAAGAGCTTCCTGACAGTGTGAAACAATCAACTTAAAGGAGCTCAGTGAAAGAGCTTAGATGGACAGCTAGATGGCATCAGGAAAATAATACATGAAAAATGCTGTTTAGAAAGATAGGCCATAGGAGAAAATACCCCAGAGGTGAAAAATTCAGTTATTGAACTGAAAAAAACAAAAAACAAAAAACACGAGTTTCAACAGTAGACAGTAGAGCAGGTAAACCAGAACTCAAAAACTGGTCATTTGTAATGATCATTTAGAGAATCGAAAATTCAAAAACCAAGAATGTCAGAGAGTGAAGAAAGCCTAAAGGAATTGGGGCTTCAATGTAACCTGTAAACTATAGGGTCCCCACAAGGAAGACAGAGAGAGAGAGAGAGAGAGAGAGAGAGAGAGAGAGAGAGAGAGAGAGAGAGAGAGAGAGAGAGAGAGAGAGGGAGGGAGGACAAAAGAATGTAGCATCTCATGCATCGTAGTTTACCAAGACCTTTTTCATTTTGAAAATTTCCCACAAAACATTTAATTCCTCCTCTGTGGAGGGGAAATTAACCCTAACCCTAACCCTAAACCCTAAACCCTAAACCCTAAACCCTAACCCTAACCCTAACCCTAACCCTAACCCTAACCCTAACCCATGGGGAAATGGTCATTCACTACCTTCCACATGGTGGGGGAGCTGAGCCATCATGTTCAGCATAAGAGAACCTGGGAAGGAGAGAGGCAGATGTCTCTGTGAATCTGCTTGCCCTTTGTTGTTAGGTTGGATGTATTTGTGTTTAAAGACAGGGTCTCACTATTTAGCATTGGCTACCCCAGAATGTACTATATAGACCAGGCTGACTTGAACTCACAGAGATCTGACTGCCTCTGCCCCCTGTGCCACCATGTCCTACACTAAGAAATTTAAGAGATAAATAATTACTATCTATTTTTTACTACAATTTCACACATCACATAATTCTAACATCACAAAAATAATAGGTAGGATATAAACCCAGAGTAAGAGGTAACTGTATATACAAATAAATTAACCTAGCTTCCTGTAAGTCTGCAATACTTTTCATTATGACAATTGCTCAGGGCCAGGGCCCAGAGCACTGGGGTGGCTTGGGAACCTCTGATTTACACTATAAGTACCTTGAGGGCAAGGTGAATCCTATACAGCAACTCCTTCCTGTCTTTTTTCATGGTCTTGTCAAATGCGTGTACATACAATCCCATAAAGAAATATATGTTTTACATTGAATAGGGGGCATGCATACATTTTCCACAGGGGGCTGGAGACATGGCATGTGATTAAGAGCACTTGTAGCTCTTGAAGAGGACCAGAGTTCTGTTCCTGGCACTCACAGGGCAGCTCACAACCTTTAGTAACTCCAGTTCCAGGGGAACTGACACCCTCCTCTGGCCTCAGAGAGCACTGCACAGACACGTGGTCTACATGTACACACACACACACACACACACACACACACACACACACACACACACACACACAGAGGCAAGATGCTCATATGTGTAATCTAAAAAATAAATAAAATCTTTTAAAAAATTTCCCACAGCTCTGTGGAAAGACCCCATATAATCAGATCCATTTTAGAGATGAAAACAAGACAGTGTCATCTAGTGGCCTAAAAGGTGACTTCAGGCTTCTAAATACAAATCTTTCCACAACAAGGGCAATTTAGGCATGCGTTTTGATTCTTCAGGCTGTCAATATAGCCTATTGGAGACATAATAAGCTATGTGTCCTGGTTTTCAGTACATTTCTGTTTACATGAAGGTTTTCGTTTTCCTTGTTCATTTTATTCCATGATTATTTTCCTTCAAAGGTTAACACAAAGACCCAGAAACTCTCTGTGTGTAGAAAATAAGAGGCTGCAGATTTTTGAGTCCTAGACATCTGTGTCACACTCCTCCTTCCAAAGCTCGGGGATCCTTGCAGAAGACGGGGATGAGAGACTGAAGGAGCCAGAGGTGCTGGTGACTATTAGGGATAACAACAGAACACATAGGAACTCACAGCAATTAAGACAACAAGCAGAAGACCTGGGCAAGCTCAAGCCAGACAAAATCTCAGCAGGGAGAAGGGAGGTGGGCAGGAAGTCCCACCCCTACCCAAGAGCTATTGACATTTGATAGCTGCTGGGAGGAATCAGTTTTCTTTAAGAGTGTGACCAGTGGTAAGTTGACTGAGCTCCAGGGCCAGTCCCACACCCAAGAGTATTTGGAAAAAGAAGTTAGACTGAATATTTTGGGAGATGGGGGGCGGTGCAGTGCACACATCAAGTCAGGCAGAGTGGTTGGTTGGTGAGGGCTGAATTGGAAAGCATTGTGGGGGGGGTTGTCAATATAATAAAAAATCAGATTCTCAAAGAATTAGCAGGAATATTTTAAAAAATAGATTTAAGATCATTGACAAAATCATCCAGAATGATAAGAGAAGATTTAAAGTAAATGGGTGGGAGATTCATTGAAATCAGGAAGAGGTTAAAATCAGAACCAAGGCACACATCCCCATCTTCCCACTTGGTGATACTGGACCAGACCTTGAAACAAACAGCCTGAAAGAAATAGACCAGTGGGGTGGGAAGATGGCTCAGCTGGTAAAGGAGGCACTACTGCACTGGCTCATGCTTGAACTATACTTAGCCACTGGCCAGGGTGACAGCAGGGCTGCCCAGCACAGTGGGTGCATACCAATGACCTGCTATGTACCATGGTAGTAGAAGAGAGCTAATGTCTTTGCACATTTACAGTCTACAGTCAAGTCTGAGCTTTCCTGAACCACAGAGAGATTCTCTCTGGTCCCTAAGATTCCCCAGAGGTGAATTCTTAAAGCATGGGAAGTCCTTCATGGAGCAGGCATTTATTAGGCACCTTGCTTGTTCCAGGCTTCTAGTAGGACCTGGGGACACAGGGAAATCAAAAGTAATCAAAGCCACACAATTAGTATTAAGTTTCTAAATGAAGTCACAACTCGTGAGACCACAAGAGATCAATCAGGCCTCATACTGACATTTATTATGGGCCATAATCCTTCAGAAACAGTTGATTCATAACCTACCCCCACGGCAATGGCACACATGTGAATGAACATATTGTAGCGGGGAAATTAGATTATCCAATTCCCTAGAGAGTCATTAATTTATACAGTGGGTTTCAGGAAATATTTTTACATTAAAACAGTATGGTGTTTAACTTATTTCACAGGTGGCATCTGAGGGAAGAAGGGACCTATTGACTAGAACCAAGCTATGCAATTCACAAAGCAGAGATTAAAGTTTAGAAGGATCGAGAAACATTCCACTGACCAACCCACTCCTACAGCAGAATACCTTCTCAAAAGTCACACTCTAGTTTTTGTTCTTGGCTAAAAAAAAAAAAAAAAAAAAAAAAAAAAAAGTAGAGTGGGATGGGCACTTGGCTTTACAAATCAATTAATCTCAACCGCACCCCTTCTTAAATGCCTTTATCATGGGGTCTCTATCTTCTGTTCTCATTCACTATCATTGGCATTTTCAGCCTGGATTCCTATAACAGGCTAAGGCACAGCAAATATTGAGCTCTCAGTGTGTATCAGGCACTAGACAAGGCTATGGGTTAGTCATCCATGGAAGTCACAATTCCTGTGCTCATAAGACTCAGAGCCTTCACCTACCAATTGTCCCCAGAACTCAGTTCTCTCTATTTTGCTGCCCATTGCTCCTCACAGATGCCACAGCGAACTTGAGTTCAGGCTCCACTTGCTGCTCCACACAGTACAACTGTCCCATGTCCTCGAGATGAAGAACCCTCCTCAATGTGACATCAAAGGCCTTAGAGTCTGTCTTCAGCAAAATTCCCAGTTAACCCTAGTCTTATCTGTACAGGCATCCTAAGCCAGAACACAGCACTGGCACATACCCAGTCCAGCTGGGCTCCTTTTCCAGTGCTGCTAGTCCTTCCATCACTTTGTCTTTAAGTAACTACTACATCAGGGCTCTGGGAGATGATGAAGGGCCTGTCTTGCAAGCCTGAGGACCTAGTTTGACTCCCCAGAACCCACATGAAGAAAGCTGGGTGTACTTTCAATCCCAGTGCTGGGGAGACAGAGAGGAGGATCCCTGGGGCTCACTGGCCAGCTAACCCCATCTATCTGTGAGTTCCAGACCAGCAAGAGATCCTATCTTACAGACAAAGGTGGGTCACATATGAGGAATGACACCTGAAATGGCCCCGTGGTCTCTACATACTCACATACATGTGGTGTGTATTTACTTGCATATACATTCCCCCTTCATACATGTGTACCTGCACACACATAAACACACACACACACACACACACACACACACACACACACACACACACACACACACACACAGCCTTTCTTGGAGACCCCTCTCTCCACCCTTCGATAACACCTTCAAACAGTAGCCCTAAGGTTATCTTGTGACACTGGGGTTGCCTCCTGAATACAGAATTGTTAACAGGCATGACACACACTTAGTACCAGGGTCCCTATCCCTCTCCCCCAAAATAAGCCAGAATCTTAATTTCCGCATCCTTAGAGCCAGCCTAGAGCCTAGTGTACACTGAATAGTCTGGGTGTGGCCAGCACGCCAGAGTGGCTGACTTGAAGATGGGTCTGAAGTAAAAAGGTGGAAACTATGAGAAACTTAGTGCATAGAGAGGGCTTAAAATAATGGTTCCCTCATTTGTCTGACTGCTACACAGCTCTTGACACTTCAGTGGCATGGGGTAATTGATAGTATCATACAGCCATTATCTTCCAAATGTAAACTCACATGATTGGCAAGTATTGAGGATAAATAACTATGGACAAACACACACTTTTAGCTTATTATTTGTGTGTGTGTGTGTGTGTGTGTGTGTGTGTGTGTGTGTGTGTGTGTGTAAGGGCTTGTGCCTCTGCATGCAAGGAGGCCAGTGGAAGATTTTGAGTGTCTCAGACCACCCCCCTTTGGTCTCCTGAGACAGGATCTCTCGATGAACCTGGAGGTAGGCTGGACACCATCACACCCCAGTGACTCATCTGGTTCTCCCCAACACTCCCAGTGGTCAGGTTATAGGTGCACACACAGTCATGCTGGCTTTGACAAATGTATTTTTCATTTATTTATTTCATTTGTTTATTTGGGATGAGGGATGGCCCATGTGCCAGAGCACGTGTGAAGGTCAAAGGACACTCACATGGACTTGGGTTTCTCCTTCCACCTTGTGAGTTCTAAGGAAAAAACTCAGGCTATCAGGAGTGGCAAGTATCTTTATTGGGTGAGCATTCCTTCTGGCCCCTACAACATACTGTAACAAATCCAAAATACTAATACTAGAAGCAGGAGATAGCTCAGCAGTTATGAGCTCTGACTGCTCTATCGAATGGCCCTGGTTCAATTCCTAGCACCCATATGGTAGCTTACAACCTTTTGTAATTCCAGTCCCAGCAACTGATACCACCTCTGGCCTCCATGGGTATCAGAAACAGCCATATACATAAAATAAATAAAATAAGAAAAAATAAAAATACTAACACCCGTAAGCTTATTGTTAGACTTTGACTTCATTATACTATTCTAAATTCCTTTTCATAGTATCTGTTGCTTCCTGTCTTTTTGTCTCTTTTTCTCAACAATTTACTATAAATTACAGTTATAATAAAAGTAAAATACCCCCAAAGGAAGAGCAGGTTAGACTGGCAGGAACATGAGGTGAGTTAAAAAAAAAAAAATCTACTCTTTAGCTGGGCGTTGGTGGCGCACTCCTTTAGTCCCAGCTCTCAGGAGGCAGAGGCAGGTGGACCTCTGTGAGTTCAAGGCCAGCCTGGTATACAAAGCTAGTTCCAGGTCAGGCTCCAAAGCAATGCAGAGAAACCCTGTCTCCAAAACCAAAACAAAACAAAATCTACTCTGCTAAGTTGTGAGGAAAAGAAACTGACAGCTATGACCTGGGTTGTTCCTGCATGTCATGCAAGCTAATGAGATGAGCTGCTTATGATCACAGGCAGCGGGCTGAATTGCCATTATCAAGGCAGACAGATGGCTATGTAAAAGTGTAATATTGTAGGACTGGCCAGATAGCTCAGTGGGTAGGGTGCTTGCTGAATAAGCATGAGGACCCAAGCTCAGATTCCCAGCAACCATGTTATTAAAAGGTCAGGATCAGTGGCATGCATCCATAATCCCAGAGCTGGGGCAGAGAGCAGGAGGATCCTGGGCCTGCTGGTCAGACACTCTAGCAGAGTCAGTGAATTCCAGGTTCAGTGAAAGAGGAGGTCTCAAATAATACAGTGGACAGTGATAAAGGAAGACACAATATTGACCTCTGACCATCATCCATGTATGTTCACACAAACACCCCCCCACAAGCACACATACTCACATGGAGATAAATGAACATGTATACACACCTAGACAGGAGTACAGGAGTATAATATTGTATAGTATAAAAACACACACACACACACACACAGTGCAATATTATATAGTATAGACACACACACACAAACAAATGCAATTATTATACAGTATAGAAGCACGCACACATGTGCAGTTATTATACAGTATGGAAAGGCTAGCACATATGGAAGACAAGGATGCCTGTAGACCATCATGGAAATGTCTACAGTTTATTCAGCAACCTTTGCAAGGATATTCATCTCCATCTCTCCTGCAGGGCTACAGGAGAATCCTGTTCACCATAAGTACTCAAAAATGTATTCTAGGGGATAAACACTGGCTTAAAAAGAAAACAAAACAAAACCATACCAGACAGCTGAGGATTTGGTGAGGTGACCTTCCCTCATTGCAATGGGAACATGGAAATCACATTTTGAAATATAAGCCTAGGGATCTCTTTTTTCCATTAAATAAGGAATTTCTTGGGATTTGCTAAACATTTCTGTTTTATTCAATACAGAAACTTTAAGGCACAAGGGGTGCCAGAAACAAACCTGGAGCCTTAAGCCTAGGATGGGGTTTGTTTATTTGGGCACAGGAAACCAGCACACAGCGTTCTGCACCCCTGCTCCCCCACCCCAAGGGAAGCCCTTCCTCGGAGGCAGGGAAGAATGCAAGATGTGTGCATGGGTCCTGGGGCTCAGAGCTTTTGTTTGTTTTTTTGTTGAGTTCTGTACCAGGTCTGATTCCAATGTCTGGAGCTTTGACTCTTGCTCAGATAATGCATGGAAGATGAAGCATCCATCAAGTGGCAACAAAATATGTCCCGTGAGTGCCTTGGAAACACCCAGCCTAGCACCTGGGCTCACAAGGAGTTCTGGCTTCCCTCAGCCTGAAAGACTCCCTGGCCCCAAGCAGGCTGAAGCAATGGAGGAGGTAAGTGATCCAGACACACCAAGTCCTATACTGCAGTGCAACTGCTAATGTGAAAATAACTCAGAACACCCTAGAGTGTAGTCTGGGAAGCTGCCTGGAGCCACCGAGATACTAGGCTAGGGCAGCTGGAATGGATCTTCCTAGGTAAGTCAACAACCCTCTCATTTTCCAGCTGAAGAGGGTGCAGCTTGAGAAGAAAAGGGACTTGGCTGGTCCTACACAGCTAGTTAATGACACACCTAGGAATGGACTCCCAAAGCCAAACGTTCCTATTTCTAGCACCAGGGGCCTGGGCTCTGTCATGGTTGCTATTGGATGTCATCTTGACTAGAATCCCCCGGGAGACACACCTATGGGCGTGTCTGTGAGGGACTTTCTAGATTGAGTTAATTGAGATGGGGCAATACATGCTAAATGTGGGTGGTGCCAGTACATCGATGGGGTTCTGTGCAGAATAAAAAGGAGAAAACAAGCTGAGTTCCAGCATTTGCCTCTCTCTGCTTCCTGACTGGATCCCGTGTCACCACTTCCCAGCTATGATGGGCTGTGGCCTCAAACTGTGAGTCAAATAAGCTCTGCCAACCTTGAGTTGCTTTTGTCAGTGACTTTGTCAAAGTCATAAGCATATCCCTTAAATGATGAAATGGTGGAAAGGGCTATCAAAAAGTTTCAGATTCATAGCCCAGGTTACCAGTGATAAGACATGATGAGATCTTACTTCCCTCATATGTTATGAGTTCAATTTGAAATTCCCACAGGTTTGTATTTGGAGTACCTGTTCCCTAGCTGGCTGCTGGTGCTATTTGGGAGGATAGAAGTCGGGGTCTAGTGGGCAGAAGGAGGTCACCAGAGGTGAATCTGTCAAGGTTATTATATCCAGCCCCTGGTTCCAGTCTTTGGCTTTCTGCTTCCTGATCTGTCACTATGTCATGTTCCCACTGCCACAGAGCAACTAAGTAAACACATGCATCTTCTATGAAACATCTTTTTGCTTTCAAGATATAAGCAAGCTGATGTGTTTGTGCTGTGATTATGTTGGTGAAGACAGTGGTTGACACACAAGACGTGCTCAGCTGATGTTGGGTTATTTGACTTGAGTTTTCAACAGTGGCTCTGGCTCCCTGAGTCTAAGAGTGAATTGTGCTTCCAGCCCTTTGTTTTGCTCTCAGCCTGCTTAGCTCAGAAATCCTCCTCAAATAAACGAGCTTTCTTTTTCTGCCCTACAAGTTGCATATTTGAATATATTGGTTTCTTTGATTTCACTACTGGGAAACTCAGAGCAAAATCTCCCATCTATCTCCAGTAGTTACTCAGTGGCATGGGTTTTTGACACAAGTATTATTTGTGTCTCACTTTTCTTCTACCCAAGGTTCTTCTATACTGTGTTTTCCTTTCCTTGTTGTTGATTTACATGCTATGTTCACTTAATTTAAAAAGGTTGCTTCACGTTGATTTTAGAATGAAGTCTCATAAACAAATACCTTTTAAGAGATGATCGGCCACCACTGTCATTTATGGAGAAGGGAAACAAACAAGGGCTGGCAGGATGGTTCAGAGGTTAAAGATGCTAGCTCCAAAACACAATGACCTGAGTTTGATCCCTGGGTCCCACATGATAGAAGATGAGAACTGACTCCCGCAATTCGTCCTCTGACCTGCACACATGTGCATCCACAAACACACACACAATAAATTAATGTAAACAAACAAGAGTAGAATTTACCTCTTTAAAGTCCCCCCCTTCCCTTTGTAATCCTTTCCTCCTTTTAACTCTTACATGTGTGATAGTTTCCTTGATACACAAAACTAAATGTCAAAGAAAACTTTAGCATGGATCTGCCCCACATCTGTGAGCACTGGAGGATGGAATCTACATTCCTTCAGAGCTTTTGACCAGTGAGGAACAACCAAAATTTTGAATTTTTCAGTGTCAGGTCACATTTTATCCTGGATGTTTCTGGCCATGCACCTACTTTTAGAAAGGAACACATTTAGGAGAGAGGACAAGGTGGGGGAGGTACTGTGAGAAAAGTATTCAGATGGGATAGAACAGTTTCCATTTTCTCCTCATGTAAAATTCATGCATTTTCATTAAAGGAAATTATAACATGCCGCACAGATAAGCAGTGAAAAAAATAATTGATAAAAATCATGGACAGAAGGAAATATTTTAAACGTTAGCTGAGGGGATGTTATATGAGATTACAGCTATGGAAAGTACTGCAGGCCACCTCTGCTGGTACTTGTTTTTGTTGGTTTGTTTGTTTGTTTGTTTATTTATAGATTTTTGATTCGGTATTTTGAAAGGGTCCTGAATTCCAACTCACCTAAATTAGGAATTATGGGCTCCAGCCTGGCCCTGGGGAACCTCTCACAGCATCCTGCATGCCATGTCAGAGTCTCTTGTTTTATGACATCAGGGGGAGGAGGGACATTCTGCTTCTGTAGACACTTTGAAGAACACACACTCTCAACTTAGTTTGCAGCTCTCCCAAGTACCCAGTGGTTTCAGGGTCTTGATGATGGAGACCAGGGACTCTGACTTTAAAACTTAAATTTATATAAAACAAGAGAAGGTCCAGGGGTGTGACTAGCCCAGATCTCTCTCTCTCTCTCTCTCTCTCTCTCTCTCTCTCTCTCTCTCTCTCTCTCTCTCTCTCTCTCTCTCTCTCTCTCTCTCTCTCTCTCTCATTTTTCCAAGTAACTGTTTTTTGTATTCTATACTAATAAAAGGACCTGACCAGTTTTAAAAGACATAGAGAAATAGGATAAGGATAAATATAAAAAACAAAAACAAACAAAAACAAGGCATGAGGAAAGAGAGGAAGAGAAACAGAAGTGGAAGTCGGGACAAAGACTCATTTCCTGGTATCTTTCCTAGTAGTCAGAAGTGGGCTACAAATTGGTCTTGAGTTTCTAAATGACCAAAACAAAGAGGCAGATACAATGAGTCATCAAAGTCAGGGTTTGTAGGTAAGCCTGCATAAACTTTGCACCTTCATATGTGAGTATATGCACCACAACACACTCACACACACACACACACACACACACACACACACACACACACACACACACACACACAGATATTCTTGTTGTAAAATATCTGTTTAACTATGAAAAGATGTGTTACATATGTTTATGTTAAGGACTATTTGTTTAACTAAGTAAAGATGTATTGCATTTGTTTAATTATGTAAAGATGTATTCCTGTTTTACTTTGCCTCCCTAAGGCACCTGATTGGTCTAATAAAAAACTGAAAGACCAATAGCAAGGGAGAAAGTATAGGAGGAACTTCTGGGCAGGGTGAGTAAGTGGGAGGAATTTAGGCTCAAGACAGAAAGAAAAAGAGACACCAGGGAGATGCCAGTAGAAAGACAGATAGACGTGGAGGGAACAAGAAAGTATAATATACAGAATGAAAGAAAGGTAAAAAGCCCTGAGGCAAAACATAGATGAATAGAAACAGGTTAAATTAAGTTAAAATAGCTAGTAGGACAAATGTAAGCTAAAGTTGAGCATTCATAATTAATAATAAATCTCTGTGTCTTTATTTGGGAGCTGGTTGGTGGCCCAAAGAAAATTGCAGCTACATGTTCTGGCTTTCCTGGGTTTTGCTGTTGATGGAACCTCCTCTGTTAGACCCTTGTGAATGGCATTGCCACTGCTCTGCCTCAACCCCTATATTCTGTCATCAGTGAGCTACTGGGAAGAGTTTGTGAGGACGACCTATGGCTCTATCTTTGAGTCAGTTGGTGGTACCAGAATGGGAAGGCTCCTGAAGCAGCTCTCAGCTGGAAAAGGTGTGGGCACACAAGTATGTCATCTTGCTTCTGCATGGGATAATTCTGAGTTCTGAGCCATACTAACTCCCAGAAGTCTCAAAAAAAAAAAAAAAAAAAGAGTCCAGGTGTCTATGGTGGCTGCTGTGGGGGATAACACCCTTGTGTTGTTACTTTTCTCTCTATGTCTAAAAAGTGTGTCCCTGGGAAATAAGGGGGGTGGTTTCTAGTCAACTGTGGTTCCAACATGACTCAGCACACAGTGGTGATAAAAACACACTACCTCTTATACGGGTCCTCTTGACCAGCCAAGGGCAGATATACATGATCAATGTCAAGGCTATTTCCAACACCACCACCACCCTGATGAGGAACCACTCTATAGAATGAACTTGTAGCATCGATGTGTGAAGCCGAACACTAGCTTTATTTAGCCTGAAGTGTCTGACTGTGTCTCTGCCCTCCACCCCCACCTGCATGGCTCTCTGAGTGTCTTTCTTTCTCTACATCTGCTCCCTGCACTCTCTCTCTCTCTCTCTCTCTCTCTCTCTCTCTCTCTCTCTCTCTCTCTCTCTCTCTCTCTCTCTCAGATTGGCCCTGACCTCTTCCAGTCTCTACCTCCTCAAGTGCTGATTACAGGTATGTGTCACCACACCTGGTTGTATATAATGCCAGGGATTGAACCCAGGGCTCTGTGAATGCTGGGTAAATACCTCCAACTAAGCTGTACACAGGCCCACTTTATTAGCCTCTAACGAGAGAGGACTGGCCTTTGGTCCCACTGGCCCTGCAATCCCGTCATGCACAATATGCTCCATCTATATGAGTTCAAGTGTCTGGGGTGGGGGGAAAATCACAACATTCTTTCCTGGTGTTCTTTTCTGAAAAAGGTTTCAGAATCCCAACCCATTTTGCTGAAGCCTTCAGTGTAGGAAGCTACTAGGTGGCCCCAGAGAGAAGAATCAGTGTCTGGAGTGACTATCATAATCTCTTAGTGAAATGCCTACATGGAATGGTTTGGGGAGGGACAGAGCAGTCACTGTGGGGCCTGGGGGCAGTGAGGGCAATTTGTAAATGGACAGGAAATAACAGGGCCTCTGGAGGCATGGACACCCACAAGTGGCACCATCTGCTTAGAGGACAAGAAGGGATGGGGCAGAATGTCCTGAGAGCAGCATCTATACTAAGCAGCATCTATACTCAGACACTTGCAGTGTGTGAGAAACAAGGAAGAATCCTAACCCCACCCTTTGGCAAACAGCACACTGCTTCTCTAAACTTTAAGTGTGATATTAATCTATCATGGAGGACCATGGAGGAGAGTACAGGAGAACGTCTAGCCCCTGACCACAAAGTAGATGTCCCATCAACACCAGGGCTGCAGTTTGTTGGCTGATACTTTGCTCAGGAAATGCAAGGGCACCATCCTGGGCCACAGGCGTGCCAATATTTTAAAAGTAAGCATTTTAACTCACAGTTATTTCAAACCTACTTTGCATTTTGATTTGATTAAATCCCCGTGAAGAGAAAACATGTACAACAACCAGATTATGCATTCTTATAGAATAACCATGCCTTGGGGTAGTTGAATTCACTATTGAATTTCAGGAAGAGAGAGAGAGAGAGAGAGAGAGAGAGAGAGAGAGAGAGAGAGAGAGAGAGAGAGAGAGAGAGAGAGAACTCTAAAATAAAACCAAATGAGATGGTTTGTTTGCTACTTAAGAGTTAGCTGTTATTACTGAATGGCTCTCCTCTTTGGACCCCAGAGTTCCTGTAATGAAAACTGAGGTGGCGATGGGCCAGATGTACCTAAAGTGCTATTCTTCCAGGACTTTTGGTCTCTTTCAGTTGTAGGATACGCTGAGAAAGCAAAGAAACAAGTCCTTTATGTGGTCATAAAGAGCCACTTCTGCCTGCCATTGTCACCCTTGTGTGCTGAACACTTCTGAGGCTGGCTTAGCCCTTTTGACTCAATGGTTCCTTTGGTTTTCTTTCTTGGTTAATAAATTAGAGAATGTTTTCCCCTTGTCACCATTCCCCTGTGATTTATTGTCCTTCAGTCTGAGTTTCATTCAAGGCCCAGGAAAATCCATCTGCTATTCCTTGAAGATTCATTGCAATGTTTGTTTGTAATTAAACTTACAACAAAGTACAGCAGAAATCAGGGATAGCTACTCTCCGCTGTCACTCCCAGCAAGTCTTCCCAGGCTCAGCCTGTGAAACTCAGCCTGCAGCAGTCTCTTGCATTTTGAAGCCATCTGATCTCTATGCTGTGCAATTAGCTCCTTGTTGTGGACTTTGCAATGTTCTAATGGCCAGCATCAGGTAGCTGGACAATGGCTTATGTGAGGGAGACTCTTCCCCAATGTGTGCTAGCTAGAGTGGGGTCCAAAATGTGTTCTGCTTCTAAGACTATGTTAGTAAGCCATATTATGTGGTACATCTTTGATACCCATGTAGTGGATATCTGTAGTGTTTTAAAAAAGATATTTCTTTTTATTAATTTAATTACATGTATATGTGTATGTGTCTGTGTGTGTGCATGAGAGGAAAGGTGTCCTCAAGGTTCAGAAGAATGTTTGAGTCCCTGGAGCTGGAGTTATAGATGGCTGTGAACTGCTCATCACTGGTGCTGGGAAGAAAACCTGGGTCCTTTACAAGAGCAGTCCCTGATCTAAATCTCTGGGCCATCATTCCAAACCCATATACTTGTGAGTTTTTGCTTACCAAGTATCACATTTCCTGGAAATACAACCCCTAAGTCACTTTATGATCCAAGCAGGCTGAACCTACTACCCACTTCCAGGTCTATGCCAGAACTTAAGCTGATCAACTGGTGTATTTTCCCCCACAGGCTCCAGGCTGAGCTTTCAGCCTAAGTCGGCTCAGTGACAGTTAGCTCTTGGAATCTGCTGGGACTACAGACACAGTCTTTTATTCAAAATCTCTAAATCCAAAAAGCTTAACGATTCGAGGTGAATTTTTAGTGACTGATGTTTGGCTATATTTATTTATGGTAAGTTTGGTATTGTATTCATTTGGTTGTGAAACATGGCTTCACTGATGACGTGCCATTAATAAGAGTTGACAAACTGAAGTCCTGTAACTGCTGGGATACAGTCAAGGGTTTGAGTAAAATCTGTGCTAAGTCTTAAACCATACATGTACCATACTGCCATATTCTGAAACAGCTGTGTTTTGGATAAGAAATATGAACTACGGCAGACATTTTGCATTTGTACATACCATTTCCCATCTGGAAAGTTCACCTAACCCACATCCATCCTTCTCAGCTTAAAAAGCCCTGCTTACTTCACATGTCCAAATGAAATCTCCTCTCCTTTGGGAAGCATACCCTGATCTCCTCAGCAGAATCAGCCATGCTATTACTTTGTTTCTCCAAGTATCAATATTAGGGGCCATTGACACAGATCAGGGGTAGAGCATTTGCCTAGCATACACAAGGCTTTGGGTTCAATCCTCAGTACCATTATAAGAAAAAAAAATCCAAAAAAACAGAAAGCCAAATATCGACCCACACCTGTTCCAGTGGTTTCTACACTATGTTCTGATCATCCCTACCTTCTAGGAGCCGGAAATTCTCTTGGGGTCTGTGTACAAAATAGGCATGGTGGCAGCAGAGTACCTCACCTATAGTGCTTCCCACAGAGAGATGACAGGGGGAGTGGCACAGAGCCACTGAAAGCACACACACCTAGTCCCTGAGTGGGAAAGCATAAACATCGGCACAGGCTATTTTGTGAAATAGCAAACAATTGTATTTTTATCACTATAGAGAAATAACATGAAGAAAAATGAAATGCATTATGGAATTGGCTAACAGGCACATCCCTGAGACCGATGAAGAACAGTCCCCTCCTAATCCCAACAAGCTGAGGCTGCCTCAAACCTGTGAGTCACAGGGCCCTTCTGGGGACCAGGGCATGACAGTGGCACTTGCCACATGGAATGAAAGACATCCTCACCCACTGGGTGATTTATTGCCAACAAGAGCGTGAGCCCTCACTGCAGACCAGCCCTTTGAGACCAGACAAGGTCTTCTCTATTAAGCATACAAACTTCCTCTAAACCAAGTGAATCAGAGGTAATGAATATACTCACAACCTGGTTATTCAGAACTAATTAACATACTTGAACTTTTCTTTCTACTTCGGTGTGCTTTCTTTCTCAACCAAAATGATTGCTACTTGGCTTACCCACAGTGATGTGTCTCTGGCTTCAGGTATTAAGGGTTTTAGAATCCTGCTGATCATGAAAATGCTTCCTAAGTGGAGGGATCCCTCAGTTGCTGCCCCTGAAGTACTTACGCAGAGTGTGTATGTTTTCTGTGGTGTTTGTCACTTCCCTTGCCTTTGAATGGTTGTTCAGAGAACACTAAGAAAATACAGCTCCACATGAGCTGCCTCACACTCCCTGGAGCTTGCACCAAAGGTTCCTGAGCAGATTGTTCTGATGGAGTGGGCCATGTCTCTGACAAATATCCCCCCAAATCATACAATGCAACAGTTTCAACCCCAGTATGGTATAAAGGTTTACCAACCGTGTGCTGCATGTATGTTAACAAAACTCTGTACCACAGAGTAATGAGAGAGGGGGGGGAGAGAGAGAGAGAGTGAGAGTTTCCCAGCTTCAGGTGCTTCCTGGCTCAATGGGAGGCTGGATAGTCAAAGGAGAAACTGTCAAGACAGCAACTAGGGTCAAACTAGATCCAAGGGTTGATGTTACAGAATATGCCAAAGAAGGTACCCCAAGGCAAATGAAACCCAGGGTGTCCTGGCACAGGAGGGATTTTGAAGGGGCAGAATGCTGGAAATGTTATGAAGAGGACCCCAAATTACATCCGGGTCATGGCAATTCTAAGGTTCCTACTTCTCTGTTATATTTTCAGGGCAAAAGCTAGACTGAAGTCAGGATCTTCTCTGACCCACTGGTGTTTACCAGCCACCCTTAATGCTTCCTAGCTTTTATGAATAACTTGTTGAGTAAAATGGGGTAGAGGTGTGGTTCTACCTTTCCCTTCCAACAGTCTCAGGTGGTTGACACTCAGATCTAACCATGACTGCAAGGTGAACATACTTGGAGGAACAAACTTGCAGCTGAGATCTCTACAAATAGCAGTCAACACAGCCAATGTCTCCAGTTTAAACACATTCATTTAAAACCACGGGTACTCTCAAGTAGCCCTAAGCCTTCATTCATTCATTGGTTTTAGATGCCACAATTGGCTTCTATTTATCCAGTTTTTCTTGGACTATTCACTGTCCAACTGGGGCTAACCCATGCAGTGGGTCTGGGGCACACCATAAAACCATCTCAAGGATTTCTGTTCCTCCTAAGTAAAATGAGTTCAATGGACTGGGTGATCTCTTTCCACACAAGGGAACTGTATTTAACGTATCTTTTGGGTTCTAGTACAGAGAGTGTTTTGATCAAAGTTCTAGCCGAGGCTCTTTGTTGTTGTTGTTGGTTCTTGGTTTTTCGAGACAGGGTTTCTCTGTATTGATTTGGAGCCTGTCCTGGAACTTGCTCTGTAGACTAGGCTGGCCTCGAACTCACAGAGATACACCTGCCTCTGCCTCCCGAGTGCTGGGATTAAAGGGATGCGCCACCAATGCCTGGCCCAGCTGAGGCTCTTTGCTGTGAAAACCATATAGGCTTTCTAGCTCTGTGCTCCATCAACTGGGATGCTATGACAAACTTGAAGCCTTAGGAACACCATTTTTGTTTCTCCCTTAGCAACAGTCTACCCCTTCCTTCCCATTCTTAAAGTACCCAAGACATTTTTCTTCATGCTTCACTTCCTTCTGAACCTTTCTCTGATGGCCATCAGACTTGCCAGAGGAATGTGGAGGCACATTTTGGATTCTTGCTGATAAAATTCCCCTCTCCAGGGTCCTTTTTATTCTCAGGGGTGCTTGTCCCTTCCTGATTCTATTGATCCTATAAGCATCTCTCATTCCACTGACTTTATATTCTGTGTGTATAGGCCCAGAGTTAACCTTGGTATGTGTGGGTGCTCCTCGGGTATCTTCCACTTGTTTTTAGAGACAGGGTCTCTCACTAAGTAATCTAGACTAGCTAGCCAATGAGCTCCCGTGACCTATCTGTCTTTATTTTCTCAGTGCTTCGATTACAAGCCTGCACCACCATGCCTGGCTTTTTAAAAAATGCAGATGCTGGGGCTCAAACTCAAGTCTTCGGTCCTGGGGGTGGTAAGCATTTTACCAACTGCATCATCTTCCAGCCCTATGCTGTATTTTAACTCGACCCCCCCCCACAACAGCATTTCCTAATTCCCCTACTTCCCTCATGCTAGGCTTTTGAGGTCCTATTAGTTGTCTTTGTGTATCCATAATCAAGTTATCTGAAAGAACTCATTAAGATAAAGGACTTATATTACCTCATGATTTCAGAGGTTCTGTCCACCATGGTGGTAGTGGCACATGGCAAAGGAGTTTCTTCACCTCACTGTAGGCATGAGTAGGAAGATACTGCAAGGAGCCTAGGACAGAAAGCCACCCCCAAGACCTGCCCAATGACCTCGTTCCCTCAGGTTAGCCTCGTGCACTAAAGTTTCCAGAACATCCCATGATAGTACCACCAGATGGGGTAATTTAATGTGTATGTGGGGACACTTCATATTCAGATCATAAGAAACACAGACACTACTTTTTCCAAAACTGAGAGCTGCCACCCACTGAGGCTCTGTATACACACTTTATGGGGGACACGTTCCTCAATTTCCCCAACACTTATGCTGACATGAGTCTCCCTCTTGATCAATGCTAAGTGATGCTTAAAGCAGTCATCCAACCCAGCAAAGCAAGAGACACAGTGATTCAAGCTGAGGTCTGGGTGCCATCAAACCAATGGCTTTTAGGTGCCCGCCCTCTGTATTGAAGGCACTAACACTATTCAGGGGCTCACAGTCTACATTTATAGCTCAGATGATTTTAAACCTGAAATGCATTTAGGAAATCATTTAATCTTAGTAAGTTCTCTGAGAACCAGGAGATTTAAGAACACATCCAAACAGAATAAGGGAATGGCATAATTATATGGATGAGTGCCCATACATTACACATGTCTATATTTATACTACAAATGTAAAGTCTTTCTTTACAAGCTGCCATGGAACACTTTCAAAAGCTGGTATATTTGGCCACAAAACCCTCCACTCAATCCTTTTTATTTAGAATGCTGAGGTTGTATTGTGAACAACATGTCCTCCAGCCTACATGCATTATCTTCTCCTGTGGGTACTTAATGTTCTAGCCAAGAGGAACAAAATTGCCATTGTCTAAATATGCCCATACTTTCCCCCAACTCAATACTTTCTTTGTCTATATTGTTCCTGAGGCTTAGGATGCCTCCTCCAGGATCTGTCTATAGAACTTCTAAGCATTTCTCAATCCCACCTCATATACTGTTTTCTTCACAGGGCTGGTTCTGGTCCTCACATTTAGAGTCACTCATATGTCAGCCCTCACTAATTCTTCTTAGTGCCAACCTTTGGAGGGCACTCAGGTCCAGTCTTAGGGATGTCTATCACACAGCATGAAACCTTCTATACACAAAAGTACTAGAACATAAATGTTGGGTATAACTCAGAGCTGCTTGTTTTGCTTTATGGGAATATAGGAATAAGAAAAAATATAGATAGTCCAATTTCAATATATTCTAATACAAACCACTCCGTTTTACATTAAGTACTCATTTTGTCCTTTAAATATGCTTGCATTGAAACTGTAGCATTCTTTCTACAGAGTCACATTAACTTTCTAAGCTAAAGTAAATAAATTTTTTTTAATCGGCTGATTCAGCAAATAGGATTAAGTCAAAACATCTTTTAAAAGGAGAAATGGCTAATTGAGTATGAGTGTGAATAGTTAATGTAAAGAAACGGAAAAGGAGAGAAGCCACCCCTGGTAGGATTTGTTTTTAGACAGCAGTACTTTCATTCACAAAACATAAGGCTTTTAAAAGTGCACGAGTGTGCATGGTGTGTGTACATATGGAAATATGTATGCATGTGCATGTATATGTATATGCAGGTGTATAATAGTTAGTTTTGCTTTTTGTTTTTCAGTTTGTCAGCCACCTCTAGGGTCATCCGGAAAGAGAGACTGTCAATTGAGAACATGGCTCCATCAGACTGGCCTGTGGCTGTGGGCATTTTCTTGACTAATGGTAGATAAAGGAGGACTCGGACCTCTGTGAACAGTGCTCTGCCTGGCAGGCAGTCCTGGGTTGTATAGGAAATCAGGCTGAGCAAGCTGCCAGCCACTAGTGCTCCTCCATGGTCTCTTCTTTAGTCCCTGCCTCCAGGTTCCCGCCCTGAGTGACTGCCTTGGGTTCCCTTGATCAACTATAACCTGCAAGCCAGGTAAACTCTCCCCTCTTCAAGTTGCTTTGTGTTGTGTGTGTGTGTGTGTGTGTGTGTGTGTGTGTGTGTGTGGTGGTCTTTCACGTCATGCCTCCCAACCCTACCCATCTCCCTCTCTATGCCAAAAATAAAACAAAATAAAATTAATGAGAAAAAAACATAAAGGAAAAAAGAAACAGAAAGGATTTTGAAAACTCCTAATATAAAGAAAGGAGAAATATTTGCGGGGATGGATATACCAATATCTTGATCTGCTCATTACAAATGGTATGTATCCACTGTATTCCATGAATATGTACAATTATTGCATCAATGAAAATTTTAACAGGCCAGCAGAGAGGTGGCTCAATTGGTAAAATGCTGTTGCATAGGCAGGAAAGCCAGAGTTTGGTCTCCATGTAAAAAGCTGGGCTTAGTGGTGTACTTCCACTGAGACCCAGGGCTTGACAATTTAGGGACCTCATTGCTAGGGAGGCAAAGCCAGAGGATCCCTAAGTTGTTGAACCCCAGGTTCCAGTGAAGGATTCTCTCTCAGACAACAATAATTCCTGAGGAAGGACAGCCAATGCTGACCCCTGCTCCCCATATACAGGTACACATGTGTTCATGTGCTAGTGTGTGTGCATACATGCACACACACATTCATCTTAATACTTCCTTGCAAACAAATACATATCTTTCACCCACTCAGCCCCCATATAAAATTATAAAAGTGTACTCTTAAACTTCTAGTACTCAATTATAAAAAATGTGCATCAAAATGAATATTTTCCTCAAATAACTCTCACAATGTTTACAGAAAGCCTGTCTATAAAATAAGCCATAAAGCAACAACTCTCAAAACCTCAGAATCACATCACATTTTCTGACCACAATATAAGTAAGTTAGAACTTAAATTGGGATTGGGAAAAAGAGCCTACTCTCCATACTTATTTTTTAAAACACATAATGCACAGATCATGTAATTTTTTTAAATATGAGAGTGAAAAATAACCATCATGCATGAGATCTTACAAGATATGGGCTGGAAAGATTTTTCGGCCATTAAAGACTAGGCTCACAGATAAAACCAAAATAGCAATTTCTCCCACTAACAGATTAATGGAAGAGAATCAAATTATCTCAGTAAACAAAAAATATCAAATAAAATCCAATGCCTAAAGCCAAATGTGGTGTAGCATGCCTTTAATTCTAGTACTTGGGAGGCAAAATAGGATAGATATTTATGAGTTAAAGATCCCCCTATGTAAAGCATTCTGGGTCGGTCAGGGCTACATATTGAGAATTTGTCTCAAAAAAAAAATAAAAAAGGAAAAAGCAATATCTATTCGTAAAAATGTACATTATCTTGACTGAGTAGGAATAGAAGAGACACTATCAAATTGATAAAGCATGCAAACAAAAAATTCTAGTAAGCTGTTTTTGGTAGCAACATATAAGAATTGAAAAAGGCAAGAAGGTCATTATTTACAGATAATTATGTACTTAGAAACTAAATAAGTTAACTTCTCTTGAAAATCTTTGAAGGCATAAACAAATGTGAAGGGTATACTATGTTCATAGATAAATGTCTCAACATTTCAGTGATACCAGTGCTCTCATACAGTACTACAGATTTAAAATAGGTCAGATAAAAATCTCCAAAGGATTTTCAAGGAAAATTGACAATACAACTGCAAATTTTATTAGGAAGAGCAAATATTTGCATAAAGCCATGACAACCCCCAATGAGTAAGATGAAGAGACAGGCTCTACACAGTGAGCTTTGCTAGAAGCTCTAGTAACTAAGAACTTTAATTATAGGTGCAAAAGCAGAGAGATGGTCAGCAGAGGACATAGAGACTGGAAAAAGAAGAAAAAAAATCACTCATTGAAACTTGATATTGGACAGAGCCAGCACTGTAAATTTGGTGCAAATTTATTGAATAGGAGATTATTCAATAAATGGTCCTCTCAATGAAGGGCACAATTAAAATATCCTTATTCACAATACTTAGGAAAATTAGTTCTGGGTATTACCATATTAAGTGAATTAACCTATTAGATATTGTTTGTTTTCTTGGGTTTGTGGTTCTTAGGGGTGTGTGTGTGTGTGTGTGTGTGTGTGTGTGTGTGTGTGTGTTCTGTCTGTCTGTTTGTCTGTCTGTCTAGGAGAAAGGAAATCAACAGGAGAGAGGAGAGGGTAAGGAAGGGATGGCAGAGAAGTATGGGTGGGGAATATGCTCAACACAGAAAAACTTGAAAATAAAATTAAAAATTTTAATGTGATTTACAAGACTGATGATTTTAGGAAACAATGTAAGAGATTACCTCTATGTCAGAAATAATTTCTTAGGGAACAGAAAGAATTAACATAAAGAAATTACACATTTTAAATATATTTAAACGGAGAGCCTCTTGGTGAGAAAAATACTATAAAATTTAATATGAGCTACCAGAAAATAACATTAATATTTATATATAACAAGCATTCATAATCAAACTATGTAATGAACCCCTAATGTGATGCTGAAATAGCAAAAAATCAAATTTAAAACCAGAAGATAGATATAGACATCTCACAGAAGAAGTATGGACAGTGTATACATACACAGGTTACATGGTAACAGTTAATGGTCAGAGAAATGTCAATCACATACTTATACTATCTTGTGCCTAACATATCAGTAAAATTAACCTGTTCTATAATACCAAATATTAGAAATATGATGCATCTTTGAGAATTTTGTCTACACTTCTAATAGACATGAGAATGGACACAACAGGTCCAGAAGAAATGAACGTATACTAAGCAAATGCATGCTCTATGACCTACAAATTCAACTTGTAGGCATCCTCTACAGGAATTCTTGATGTTTTTTATGAGGACACATGTTCCAGAATGTTCGTAGTAGGATGTTTATTCCAAATATTTGTGGCTGGAGACATGGCTCAGCAATTAAGAGCACTTGCTGCTCTTACACAAGACCTGGGTTTGAGTCCTAGCACCCACATGGTAACTCACAATCATCTGTAATTCCTGTTCCAGGGGATCCAATGTCCTCTTCTGTCCTTTGAGGGCACCAGACACACATGCACATATATACACGCAGACAAAACACTAGTACACAGAAAAAAAATCTAACTGTAAAAAACCCTAAGTATTTATAGTAAGAATGATGTTATATTTACATATAGCAAGTTCTACACACTCAAGCTGTGCTGTGCTAAAATGAAGGAACTGTAGCCGCATGTACCATTTGTGTTAAATGAGAAATCAAACTGAATGCAATATCAAAAGATCACGTTTATAATTTAAAACCAAACAAAATCAAGTAATATGACCTTTAGAGATATGTACGTATGTAACTACTATTTTTATATTAAGACAGGGTCTCACTATGTAGTACTGCCTGTTCTGGAACTTGCTATGTAGATCAGACTGATCTTGCATTCAAAAAGATCTGTGTGCTGCTGCCTCCCCAGTGCTTGGATAATAGATGTATGTCCACTCCCACATACACACACACACTAGCTATGGTTATTGTTTTTAAAAGCAATGGCAAAATAACCATACATTTCCTGTGATGTCTGTCTCTGAATGACAGAAGGCAGGCTGGAGGGAGCACACGGTAGTGTGGACAGGGCTAGCGATGTCTATAGCTGTCTAATTATCCTGCTTTACAATCTGCTTCCACAGTATGCATAGTCTCTGATCCATATTAAATGCCACACCTTTTATAGGTCATTTTTTAAACATGTAACTACTCAAAAGACCATTCCTTTACAAAGGCCTTAGTAGTTTTACAACTCAGTTTTTAAAATCCTTTGAGAAAAAAGTTAATTTCTCTGGTGTTTGAAGTGTTTCAAAGCATGTGAATGAATGAGAGACTTTTGAATTTTATAAAACTTTGGGTTAGCACAGTTTAAGATTGCCATGAGCCAATAGCCCTGATTTATAAAAGAGAACAGTTCAATATTCATAAATCAATTAGCAAAGGTAACAAACACATCAAACCTAACAAGAAAATCAGTAGGTGGGTAATGGTAAAAACACAGGCAGTCCATGACCATATAGAATCACTGTGCAAACGTTATCAGAGGGAAAAGGCATATGAGTGTTTTTTATGAAGTTGGACAAATTGTGATAAAATTCAACTAGTCCTGATTTTAAAAAAAAAAATGTGGACAGGAACTTCTAATTGGATAACATTTTCTACCTGGCATACCTAGCAGGCCTCATGCTCAATGGTGAAATACTAGGAGCATTCCCAGCTAAGTCTGGAAAGAGTTGAGACTGTTGGCTTCCATTGTTCTGACCCAACTTATCATTCTAGAAGGTCCTTGTAGTTGCAATAGGCTAACAGGCAGGAAGAGGGCAGTTAAAGAATGAACTCTGTCATTGGTACTAATTGAAAGCATACATGCGCTCATACACACAAGCATACAGGCTTTCATTTAGAAACACATACAGTTGATTCTGGCTGGAGGACGCTTAACTGTGAGCCAAAGTTTTAGCTGAGAAGAGGAGAGAGACTGAGGGTAAGGAATAACCCTGAAGATGGGGCTGGGGAGATAGCTGGGTTGGTAAGGTGCTCTCCCTGCAGAGCATGAGGACTTGAGTTCAGATACCCAGCACCTGTGTTGAAAAGCCTGGCATGGTGGTTGGTGCCTGGGAACTCAGCACTGGGGAGGCAGAGGCAGCAGGATCCCAAGGGCTCATAGGTCGGCCAAGCTAGCTGAACCATTGGGTTCCAGGTTTGGTGAGAGATCCTGCCCTACCCCTATTGGGCTGTTGGCAATTGATGGTGGCCAAAGAAGGGGAAGTCACTTTCCCTTGGGGATGTGGCTGCTAATAAGCTGTTCTTGCCTCTGTAGATGGTTAACACCGTGTGCATGCAGCAGCACTGACTGGACTCAAGGTTATTAGTAACAAAATGAAAAACAGGAAAAAAAAAGAGAGAGAAGAGGACATCAAGGTGGAAGAAAATGAGATGGAGGGCACTAGGGGGAGTTGGAGAGAGGTTGGGGTGGATATGGTCAATATATACCATATAATGTGAGAAACTTTCAAAGAACAAAACATTTTAATGAGCTGAACAAGGATGTCACCAACAAACAGGCCAAACTGGTTGGGGAAAAGCCCATGAAGGCTCAACCCTACATAAAGAACCACAGGCAACCGAGGAAAGCTGGGAGTGGGAGAGGCAGTCCTCCTCAGGGAGCACACCAATTAGTTGTCCAGTGTCAAACAGTCAGCCCTGAAAACTTACATTCAAATAACACTATAAAGACTTAACAGGTTATAGTTAGGAATGTGTATGTATACACACAGCCTTTCTCTTCCCTCCCTCTCAAGCATGTAATTTGGGGCTGGAAGTGTAGCTCAGTGGTAGGTTAAATACCTACCATACATGATGCTCTAGGTTTATTCTCCAGCACAAAAATGGAAGAGAGAGGGAGGGATACCACGAGTGGTTTTTAGTATAGGTACAAAGCTGTGCAACTATTCCAACACCATTTAATTCTAAAACATTTGCATCACCACAAAAGGAAAATCTGTAACCATTAGCAGCCCAAATATAGATATTTCAATTTGGGTAGGTGTTGCTTTACCAAAATTAAAGTAACATCCTCTGACATCATCTCTGTACAGTATACGCGTACCCTTACCAGTTTCTAGTTGCCCTTACTTTCTCCTCCCTGCACATAACAGGATCTCACTGGTCATGTTGGATAAGGACAGAAAATGCAGTGTCCCCAATCCTCAGTGTCCACAAAGCCACGGCACTCTGGCATGCTTTCCATACTCACAGAGGTGCCCAAAGAGCTGGGAATGGGGTGCAGTGGTGGAGTTCCTGTGAGTGCTGGTTCCATGCCTAATATTGCAAATAGGGGACTAAATACCAACAAAGCGTGCTTTTAAAATTGCATCATGGCTGGAGAGATGGCTCAGCACTTAAGAGGAACCTCTGTGCTTGCAGAAGATCTGGGTTTGGATCCTTGTACCATGTCAGGTGACTGACTCACAACCTCCTATAACTCCTGCTTCAGGAGCTCTGATGCCCTCTTCTGGCTCCTGTAGGCACTGCACTCATGTGCATATACCTACCCCTCCCCCCACAAATAATAACAAACAAACAAATGAATAAATAACAAAACTTCTTCAATGCACTGAAAGTCCAGCCTGATTTCAACAGGCAATTTACAGCCCTTCAGAGGACATACCACTGTGTACAAATGTACATGGCTACTATTCTGATCATGTCAAGGGCAAAGGCATTCTAGTGACGCCCAAGGCTCTAAGTTCAATGCCATGACAACCAGGAAACAAAGGCAACAACAGCCTTTTCTCCAACCCATGCAGTGACCTAATAACAGGTTGCTCTGTCCTTGAATGACAAGTACCTGTGCCCACAGTGTCAGCCAACTGAGACTTTCTCTGCACACTTGCTTCTCCCACTTGTGGGCCTCCAGGTCCCCATTTATCTGGAAAGACTTCATACCCAGTACAACAACTGGTTCTGCAAACTGGTCCCAGCTCTGCTGCTTGGCTCACAGCCCCAGGCTGAGAACACAGCCAGCTCAGCAGCCTGGGTGGACCAATGCCTGCTCCCCTTTCTTCCTTTCCTCCTGTGTGTTTTAAGGATCATCCAAAGGGAAGATAATTAGAACCTGAAAGAAAAGCCATCGGTGGGCAGGAGGAAAGAAAACTGTGGTGACTTAAGGACGCCGCCACATGTTCATGGGTACGCGTTTGTAACATGGTAATAAAAAAGACGCCCCTATAAAGTGCCACAGCCTTCAAAGCTCTATATAAATGGCATTCTCTTTTAAGGGGGTGAGGGACTCAGGCTTGTCCCTTCCTCATCATTTTGCTTCCAACGTGCAAAGGGAATCCTAATTATACACCTCCTAGTAGTGCAGGCACTTATAGAGTAAAATGCATAGAAGCATCCACACGCTTAAACACGTACACACACATGCACATGTAATGGTGAGATAGACGGAGATAGCTCTGTGGCTCAGCAGTGCAGTGCTGTAGGCATCTCACGGCCTCTCCTTGAGGTTTCTGGCTGCTCACATTAAGCATGCATACTTGAACTCCAAAGCTAGTTTGGTCCCACTCTCCTGAGTGAGTGGCTAGTGCTATCTATCCCCCATCAAAGTAAGGGCATGCCTGTATGTGTGCACCGCTCTAATTTTCCTCTGCTTTCCCGACAGTGAGGCAAAGTGAAGCCCTCTGCCTGTATGAGAGGCTCCAGGACATGCATTCCTGAGTGGCCCTCCCCAGGAGCCACTTGTGGGCAGGTAACTGAAGCCTGCCTTCTGCCTTGCTGTTAATAAGAGTAATTGGCACACTGCGGAGGGGCTGCTGCAGTGCCGTGATTTGCTCAGTATGGAGGTCTCCCCTGACCAGATGTGTCAGCAGCGGTGATAGAAATATTTTCCATATGAGCTTTCCTCTCGCCTACTTAAGTGCTCTGGGCTGAGTGAGGTGGGCCCATTTGTCATTAACTCCACATAGTAAAAAAATCAACAGGGAAGTTGCAAACTTCAACTACAAGCAGAGGCCAGTGGTCTTCTTTCAGATTTCCTAATCTTTTAGATATCTTTACTTCCCTCTCAAGAGCTCTGTTCCCCCAGAGACTACCCACAGCACAGAGGGCTTGGGTAACTAACCAGGCGAAAAGCCTGGAACAAATGACCCTGGAGCTGAAAGCTCATGGAACCCACCCCAGCCTTGCAGCATGGGCACAGGTTGGGGAAGAATGCTTACAGAAGAAAAGCAATTACATTATTAGCTTTCAGGACTCACTTGGCTCCTGACAAGATGAACAAAAGGCAAAGTTGAGAAGTGTGGCCTTGTGGCCCTTTTTGAAAGATATATCTGGTCACTAGCTTTTCAAAGAGGAAAGCGAGTTCATGACAAATGCTGCATTCGCATCACTCCAGCCCCTGAGACTTCCCTTCAGAGCTGATAGGGAAGGAACGGAGGAACAGTCGAAGTTAGTGCCAGCTCATTTACAGGGCAGGGTGGGGACACTCAATGTTCCTTTCTCTCTGCTCAACAATCAACACTTTAGGCTCTGCTTGCATCCAAACCGGCTCCTGGAGGTATCAGTGATGTTCAGAAACATACGGAGCAAATACATGAGCTAGACCAATAAGAAGCTTTCTCCAAGACCCAAAACATGCCTCCCTTTTCTGGCAGATCTAGGCATACTTGTAGCCCTGCTGGCTGCCACTTTCCCTCTCCACACTCATGACAGAAAGTGAAACACAGGTTTACCCATGCCCATCAAAGTGAAGAAAGAGAAAAGTATGGCATGAAGACAGAAAAGAAAGGCAATCTCATACATGCATATTCTCTCTGAGGCACAGAAGGAAACATGCTCAAAGGCAATGCTCTTCCTGCATCTGTACTAGACCCCACAAGAATCTGACATGCATCACCCCCAGACCCCTGCAAATGGCAGAAGAAGCATGCTTTATTCAAGGCATCTGTCACCCGGGCCATGCCAGGTCCCCAGGGTGGAAACTGCATGGACAGGCTCAGAACAAGATTTTAGAAAGCACGGGACACTTCAAGAAGAACAGAAGTTCCCTGTAAGAAAAGCCTAAAATAAAGTCATAGAAAGAATTATTCTTTACATACCACAAAAACATATTCCCTGACTCCTCTTCATAGACAGAAGGGGAGATTTAATGCTGATAAAAACAGAACTCTGACAAGATAGTTTATTTGGCTTACCTCTCCCCCAGGTCTTGCTAACATTGCTGTCTCAGTGTGGAACAATGTTAATAACAGGTAGCTGACAAACATTATTACCCAGAGTCAGAGCTACCCTGGAGGAGAATCCCGCTGCCAAGTGCTAAGGCTTGCAGATACACTTGTGGCTCGGGGATTGCAGCCTGGAGTTCCGTAGGCACCGCGCTGGCTCCCTGGCTCTTTCCCTCACTGTACTACCCCGTGCTCCAAGCTCAGCCTCTGCTCTGAAGAAAACTGGTAAGCTGATCTCTTCATGTAATAACTTCTCCTGGCTGGGGGAGGGGACAGGAGCCAGCTGGGAGCTGGGGGGCTGCCTTTAACAGAAAGCAGAAAAGGGGAGGGACAGAAATGATCAATGTGGAGGCTGCATCTGGCCTCATTCATGAAAAGGGCTCCAAGGTAAGCACTTCAAATACAGGGGGACGGCTCTGCCTCCTCAACTGAGGCAGGCAGGCAGGGGGCAGCGGGCGGCAGCAGGAAGAGCTGCAGGCTGGCAGCTTGGAGACCCAGGAGACTCCTGAAGGGCTGTGTGATCTACACAAGTTGCCTCTCTGGGACATAGTTTATTTTTCCCCCCACTGGTCCTAAGTCAAGAGGTGGGTGGATAGCTTCTGCATTCCTTTCTGTCTCATTTGATGGTTGCAGAAATCTAGGCAGACTCCATTGTCAAAGGCAGCCTGGAAAGTAAAGAAGTCACCAGAGTGCCACCTGCTTGTCACATGAGCATGAATAGGTATGAACTGGGGAAGTCACTGTATCTCCCTCTTGCTACATTGCTGGGACATTGTAACTAAAATAGTATAATAAGGAGTGATAAAGTAAGGACAAGTGAACTCTGAGAGGTTATGTTGTCCAGAATGCGTGGCCTTGGTGGTCCCTCCTGTGAAATGGGGAAATGCCACCCAACGATTGGGAAGATACACAGGTCACCTAGGCATACAACTTGGCACAGTTTGCACCACAGAAGTACTAGAGACCCTGGCTTTGTCTTTGGTCTGATGTAAGTTCAAAACTCAGCCTCAGAACGTAAAATAACAGATGCTTGAAAGCTCTGGGTTATAGGCATTATCCTGCACAAACGAGGAACCGCTAAACTGAACTACAGTTTGCAGCCTCTTATCATCAGTGGCTGTGCAATGACAAATTATTTACTAGTGGGATTTCTGGGAAGGCTTGGGTGAAAAGCACTTAGAATTCCTCGTGCCAGAGAATCAAGAGAAAGGAGAGTGCTCTGGTCCCATATCCACAGACTCCGTTTTGGTGGCCCTTACGAGCCCAACAGTCAGGTTTTATAGCCATTCTGCTTCCCATAAATTCTGATGGTGAGAACAACTGGGATTCCCTCGGCTCACCCTTACCACCTCAAGAATTATTCTTCAAGCTATCAGTTTGCCCACAGTGGCCAAGAGGTGCAGAAAGAAAGAAATGTGTAGGGGTTATTTATTTTTAATTTTTGCCTTTGTATCCTTTCCCTTCCTATTCATTGCTATGTATCCACACTGAGTCTTTTCTGCTTCCTATTAGAGGAGGCACTGTTACTGACTCAGTAGTCTGCCAAAAGTGCAGGCATTATTTAAGAAAGCCTCACTCCTTAGAAGACCAGGGATGTTTCCTAGCCAGGGGTTGGGAAATTCCCTGCAGAGGGTTTGGCAATAAATACTTTTAGTTTTACAGACCATATGGTCATCTCTGTGGCAGCTACTTAACTGCCATCACAAAGAATGAGCACACAAATAGATGTGGCTGTGTCTCAGTAAAACTTCACTTGTACAAATAGTTTCTTTTTGGGCTGGAATTTTCCTGGAAGGCCAGGCTAGCTAGCCCTCAAGCTCTCGGGGATCTGCCTGTCTCTGCCTCCTATGTCACTATGGCTGAGGTCATAGGCTTGTGTCACTGCACTCAGCTTTACATGTGGGACCCAACTCAGGTCCTTGGGCTTTCAGGGCAAGTGTTTTACCAACTGATGCCGTTTCTCCAACCCTGCTAGCTGACTTCTGATGCCCCTCCCTTATCTCAGGAGCTCCAGACATGGTACCAGTGGCCCTTCTTTCTTAAAGCACAAGAGATCATATTTTAGCCCTTATGTGACTTCTTGGTAATACTAGCCATGATGTTCTTTAAAGAAATGTTGTGGTACGAGACAGCCAGCTTAAGATTTAACCATTGTTTATTATGCAATTGAGCAGCATTGGAAACACTTGCAATGCTGTGTCGCTCCCACCACTATTTGTTTCAGAACGTTTTCATCATCCTAACAGAAATTATGTATGCTTTGGACCATAACTCCCTACTTCCCTCTTGCCTTGGTCCTTGGCAACCCCTAATCTAGTTTCCATCTCTATGACTGTCTATTCACAGACATGGAATGACACACTTTGTCTCTTTCTATCTGACTTATTTCACATGGTGTATTGTATTTAGAATTACTCTGTGGCATATATCAAAACTTCATTCCTTTTAAAGGCTGATTAATATTCAAATGTACAGATACGCTACATTTTGTACTTTTGGCCATGGTGAATAACTCTGCAAAGAACACAGGTATGTGAGCATGCTCTGGAATCCCCACTTTCAGTTTGTCTGGCTGAAGCATACAGCGACTCTCACAACCTCCTGACACTGCCTCTTCAGTACACCCTACCTGGATGTTAACTTGTTGAGGGTTAGCCACACTGTTTTCCATAGTGGTTGCACCACTGACATCTCTACTTGTAATACACAAAGGTGATGTAATACACATCAGGCTGTCTTCATCCCTGGCCAGGGCTTGTCATTTCCCACCTTCTGGTTCCAGCCATTGTAGTGAAGTGACGTGCATGTCCTTTTTGAACTGCTCTCTTCCATAGTTCTCTGGAGACACCTGCCTAGTTTTCTTTTCATTAGTCAGCATTTTCTGAGCACTGTGAACATAACCCCACTTGGGCTGTGTTGTCTCACCCTGATGACAGCATTATTATGTTAAATAACTTACCCCATGCCGTACAATGTGTACCATGGGTAGATGGGAGGGACAGTGTTCTGGTCCTAGCACCCACACCTCACTATTAGAGCCCATCTATGAATGCCAGAAAATCACTGCCATCATTTTTCTGAACACCCTCCAGTCTCCATGACATCTTCTGGGGCTGAGCTTCTAAATGCCTGTGTTCCAAGCCATTTCCCTTCTACATCTGCTCTCCTTGGGCCAGCTCACTAGTTTACAAGGGTGGTCCTCAAGCATCCTTTACATATTCATTGCTGCCCATGACCAGTTACAGCCATGACTTTCCCCCTGCCCTGCAGGCTCACAGATCCAGTTGTCTAGTGCATAGGTCTATTTTCCTGCCATATCCCAAATTCAACAGGTCTAAAACAGGACAGCTTCCCTAAAAAATCAATATTTTCCTCCTGTTTCTTGCCATCTCTCCAAGAATGATGTCATTTTGTATGACAGCATTGCCCATGTAATTCCAGAGGCTGAAGATGGTGATGACATGGCTCTTCCCACCCCCTCCCTTCTTTATTTAAACTACCATTGAATCATACAGAGATTCCCTCTAGCCACCTGTCTGGAGCCCTGCTGTCTTTGCCGCCTTCCAGCCCTCCACCATCTATCTCACTGTGACTTTTGTGGCCACCCCTTTTTCTCCCTCCAGTATTCTCCAGTCAAAACACCAGTAAAACACAAGGCTATCATGCTGCTCTTCTGATTTCTAAAACCTTTTTATGCCAGAAAAGTATTCAATTAAATATGAACAGAATACTTGCACATGGAGATGAAAATGAGTTCTTCCTAATATTCTGTCTTAAATAGCTGGGGTGCAGTCTTGAAAACTAAGATGTTGTGGGGTGTTGGTGGTGAACACACCTTTAAATCCAGCACTCGGGAGGCAGAGGCAGAATTCCAGGACAGCTAGGACTGTTACACAGAGGAACACTCTTAAAACAAAACCAAAACAAATCAAAAACAAAAACAAAAAAACTCCAAAACCTAAAAACAACAAAACAACAACAAAAATGTCAAGCAAGCTAAGATCTTATCACTGTGCTATGGACTTGTTTCTGGGTTTTCCCCACAAAAGCTCCATCTTCTGTTTTAGAACCCAATCCAGAATCACAGGTTTGAGGGAAGAATAGGATGGAAGCGACATGCCCATCCATCAGGGGTATACAACGTCAACATACTGCACTGCAGACAATGTTTACCTTGACTGACGTGGTGACAGTGGCATCAGCCAAGTTTCTTCATGAGTAAAATTACCATTATTTCTCTTTCCAAATTCTACTCATTATAAATGTGTCTGCAAGTCAAGAGGAATTAAGCTCCACTTCCTGGGGAGGATATATAGAAGAATATCGAGTCATGTGTTAAAATCATCACCCCACTAACAAATATTTGGGGGGATATTTTAAGGCTATGCAAATATTCCCTTTCTGCTTAGATTCTGACTAGTGTTAGCATCTGTCTGTAGTAAATTGATACTACAGTGGCCTGGGGTTGACATTTCTGTCTTCTTCATACTTTTTACATATACAAAACAGAACTCACCAGTGTGAATGGTTTGCCTTCTTCTCTTATTAGCTCCAACGTTCATACACCCCTGCTTCTTTGATGGCTTTCCTTTGGATGGTGCCCAACCCTCTTATATGACAACTGTGACCCAGCTTCTGTCCTCCCAGCTTCCTCCCTCTGTCTCTGTTCACAGCCACTTCACTTTCCAGCCACTTTATCCACAAGAAACCACCCCCAAACCACCATATGTTCCTGGGTTCCATGAGCCCTCCACAGTAGCTCCTTCTAGAATGTCATTTTGCTCAGTCTCTGACTGAGCGCCCACTACTCATGGCCTCTAAGAACTCAGTTCATATGGTTTGGACCCAGATAAATGTCCAATAGGAGAGACAAAGAGAACAACCTGTGATAGCCACAATATGAGAGGTTTTTCACAGTGCCCTGTTGTTCTGAGACAGCCCAGTCTGGCTTTGAGTTTTCAGTCTTCCTGCCTTAGCCTCCAGGTTCCTGAGAGTGGGCCATCACATCCTGCACTCTGCAGCAATTCAAACAAAAAATTCATCATGGTTGCTTCCTATGTAATGGCAGGAAACATTAAGGTTTGCTATAAAGTGAAAAAGCAAAGGTGTGTGCCCCAGTGACTGCAACTTATGTACACATGCTTCTAAGTGCTCACATATGTACTAATCATCTGTAGTTACACACAATAGTTAGCTATCAATGGCTAACTGAAGGGAGGAAACCGAAGAGCTGCAGGGTGGAAATAAGAGGTGAACGCATCACTATTTTTTCCTGTGTTGTCACCTCTGGAAACTTGAATATTTGAAATGCAGAGAGTCTAACTTGCAGTGTGTTGTAAATGTTAACACTGGGTTAAATAAAGTACAGTACTAAATAATCTCATTTCAGTGTTTTTTCAGTGTGGCCGTTAGCAAAGTTTGAAATCACTTAGCATTTCTACTGGCAAACATTCCTATATCCCCTTCATACTGAATGTTTAAGCATGAATACATTCCTATTCAAAGTTAAATAAAAATGGAGAAATGGTAATGACAATGGTTAACAGTCAAAGTGAGTTACTACACACTAGTGTCTCTCGTTCCCAACTTGCCTAGGTGCCATGCTTCCCAGGAGCTACACCTCATCAGGCTCTCTGCCCAGCTGAGGGCAGTGGCCCTGGTTCTAGCTATCACACTCTGACCATTCCCAGTGTAGCATTTGCCACCATCCTTTGTTGTAACTGTTAGTGAATTCACCTTGCCTTCATCAAGACATAGAGTGGGCCTTCTGTGACAGCTGGCATGTCTTTGTGCCCAGGCCCAGACTCAGCACAAGCTGGCTCATTGGGATGGGCTGAGGAAGGGAGTAGAGCATAGGAAGGCCTCACAGGAAACTCTTGCTTGGTTATGATGAGTAGACAGGTCTAAGCTCATCTTAGATAGCAGGAAAGGTAAAGGAGACAAGAGAACATCCAGAACACTGTCAGGGGACACCTAAGTGACAACGGGAAATGAGAGAGAGAGAGAGAGAGAGAGAGAGAGAGAGAGAGAGAGAGAGAGAGAGAGAGAGAGAGAGAGAGAGAGTTATCGGTGTAAATCCTCAAGGTTTATACTCTGTGTACTTCTGTCTTGCTAAGGATAGACTCACAGTGTATTCTACCCTCTAAAGATTTTACTGTATTTCTTGCAAAGAATGTCTCTTACTTACTGAAAGGTGTAGCTTTCTTCACAGAGGCGCACACCACATATGTACATTGTATGGGATAGACCTATGGCAGGGGTGGGGCTATCAGTCATGAAGCTGGCCCCATGCATGGGGAGAACAGGAGGAGAAGCAGGTGTTAGTAATTAGCTCTCCCTTTGTGTGAACTGAAGAGCCATTAACTGGCCACAGAGGTGGGAAGTGGAAAACACTTTCCTATTTCTAGCAACTTCTCTCCATTAAAGGTAAGGAAAATCATGGGCACCCATAACAAAGGGAGTCACCCCACCCTTACCTCTCTGGTTTGGGCTTAAGGAAGCCTGGTTGTATGAGCACCTGTGGTAAGCAGGGCGGCTGTATGGACTTACAGAAGGCAGGGGCTATGATTCTGGGCCCAGCTGGGCTCAGGGAAGTGACATGGAGCGGAGAGTGGAGACCCCAGCAGGAAGATGCTCATTGGAAGTGGTTCAGCCTAACTCTGCAGACACCAGTGAATTGCCTCGGAAGAGGCAGCAGTGCATTCTTATACTGGCCATATATATCCCTGATCAGAAGAATTTGCTTGAAAATAGAGTCTCAAAATGTTCTCCCTGGATTAGCATCTTCCAAGAACTTGCCAGAGACACAAATACCTGGATCCTACCTTTTACTCACTGAATCAGGAATTCGAAGATTGGGTCCCACCGACTAATTATAACACAAGTGGATGCCCATCTGGGTGCCCTATGTAGGAATTCTCTGCCCATATTTATTATTATACATCACTACTAATCAATATGTCTGTCTAGTCAACTTTATTTCAAAGTTCAGCTCAAAGCATTATTTTATAAAAACTTATTTTCATATAAAATGAGACTGTCAGATATTAAAGCATAGTGCCAATTGACAATAAATAAAACTCAACTAGTGAAGGAAGAGACAAGCCTTTTCCCCAATTAAGCATGTCAAAGGATCGGTATGTGCTCATCAGGCCAATTCAAACCAGCAAGGCAAGGATGGGAAGGGTTGGGGACATGGCTAACCATTGGGAAGCAAATGAAGCTATTTGTCTAATTTTCATCATATGCCAAAATAAATTTCTGATGGATTAAAGAGCTCAGCAAACAAAACAAGAATGAAAACTGAAGATGGGTGAATATTTCTATATTTTGGGGATGGGAAAGCTGTAGTCATGGCTCTAACAGGAACAGAGATTAGGTTTTTAAATTACGTATTTATGTATAGTTTTTAAAACCTGTCCATCAAAAATACCATAAACAGACTTAAAAGTCTAATGCTGAGGAGAACGCATACGTCACTTCCTCTTTTTCTTAAAGTATAAGTTCCTATTACGGGGCCTGAAAATACAGTGGCCACCCAAGTTCCAGTTACTGTGGAGCTGGCTTACTCCTTACTCAGAAGGCCAATGCTGATGAAATCCGAGAAATACGCCTGATAATGCAATGCTAAGGGGCTGCAAAGGAGAGATATGCTATGGTAAAAGAGGTCTGTCCTCATTAGGGGGATTGCCTTGCCTTGGGAGCAATAATGGCTTTTGTGACAATGGGAGAGGGAGCAGGTGTGGATGAATAGAGTGAGCAAGAGGGAGGCCAGCATCAGCTTGGGCTGAAGACAAAAGGGGGCACCATGAAAGAGTTTTGTCTTTCTCCCAATAAGCATCTATTCAAAGTGCAGGGCAGCAGTTATAAAAACAAAATTTGCATTTTGCAAAGGCTATTCTGTTGTAGCTAGAGGGATCAGAAGGCATGAAGAAAAGAGGCCGGTAGAGGACTTAAAAGATTACAGCATGATCTAGATTAAAAGGGATAAGAGCTAAAACTAGGATAGTGGAAAGGGGTATAAACTTGAGAATATATATCATGGAAAGGGGGCCATGCCTGTCATATATTCTTTAAAAGTGCACAGACCACATAAAGACAATTTTTGACATTCAAGAGAGTGGCTGAATAAAGTATGGCATGTCCCAAAAGTAAAATCCTACCCAATCACTTAGAGTGACCACATCATTTAATTATTGAAATTGGCACATTTTTATACCATGCTTTAAGACAAAAGGAGACCACACAGCGAAGAACTCTTTCAATCATTGGAGTCAGGTTAGATGGGCACCAACATTTAGAAGAAGGAAGATGGGCTCTCTACCTTCTATTACACACTAAATGAATTCAAAATGAATCAGTGTTCACTATAGCGATTGCAGTATATAATATCATATGATATACAGTAATACAGTGTATGTTGTAATAGTACATAATACTGAATAGTGTACAGCAGTATAATATATTGGGTTATATACTTAAATCTACACTCAGTAATTTCCCAATGTGAACCATAAAATCAGAATATGAGGTAATACATATGTCAAAAAATTTGATTTAGTCATTCCATAATGTACATATATGTCAAAATAATATGTGGTACAGCATACATATGTATAATTTTTATTTGTCAATTAAAAGTAAGACAGAAGGATCCTAGACTGGGGAAAGTCCCCAACATGTCTGCATCATAATCCCTGGAGTCTGGGAACATGCTATGTGTGCTGGTCAGCTTTTTGTCAACTTGACTAGAGCTGGAGTCATCATCTGAGACTAGGGAACCTCAATTTAAAAAAAATAGGCAAGTCTGTGGGACATTTTCTTGGTTAACACTTGATGTGGAGGGGCCTAGCCCATTTGAAGTTGATGCTGTCCTTGGGCAGGCAGTTCTAGGGTGTGTAAGAAAGCAAATTGTACAAGCCAGTATGCAGTTCCTTCACAGTCCCTGCTTCAGTTCCTGCCTCCAGCTTCCTGCCCTGCCTTCTCTCAATGGTGAAGTACAAGCTACAAGCTGAAATAAACTCTTCCTCCCAAGTTGCATTTGTTCTGTGTTTTTCTATTCTTAAATGTGTTTATTTACTTATTTATTTTAGGTGTATGAGTGCATTGCCTGCATGTATGTATGTGTACCATGTGCATGCACGGTGCCCATGAAGATCTGAAGATGGCATTGAATCCTCTGGGGCTGATAGAGATGGCTCTGAGCTGTTATATGAATGCCGGGAATGAACCTGGGTCTTCTGCAAGAACAGCAAGTACTTTTAACCACTAAGCCAACCCTCCAGCTCCTTTGGCCAGTGTTTTATCAGAGTAGTAGAAACATAACCAAGACATGGTAAAGGGAAATTAAAGAGCTGGTAGAACTACCATAGCTAATTGGATGACTTTAAAACAGATAGGTCAGCTTGCATTATCCAGGTGGATTCAACCACTTACAAGGATCCCTTAAATATGAATGAAGGAGGGAGATGACGAAGTCAGAGAGATTTGACTTGGGGGGGACTCAGCCTGCCATAGCTGGCTTCCCAGCCAAACAGGAGCCCTGAACTCAGGAGCACGTGCAGCCCATAGAAGCTTCGGGAGACAACAAGGAAGGACTCTTTCCTAGAGTCTCTCAGGTATCCAGTCCTATGACCACCTTTAGCAATATTGTGGTGGTGGTAGTGTGTGTGTGTGTGTGTGTGTGTGTGTGTGTGTGTGTGTGTGTGTGTTTACACATGCCACAGCACACATGAGAAGCTTACAGAAAACACTCAGGAGCCCGTTCTCTACTGCTGCCTTCACATGAGGTCTGGGATCAAACTCAAGTCAGCAGGCCTGCATGGAAAGTACTGTGTTGTTTGGTTGTAAGAGATGAAATAATGACATAAGGTATGAGATGAAGGACCTGTGAGAATATAAAGCTAACTGAGGGGAGCCAGTTCCAAAAGAACATTTGTTGGCTACTGCCATTTATGTGAAAACTCTGAAATAAAGGGATTTATAAAGGCAAAAATTACATTAGCATTTTCCTAGGCTGAGGAGCTAAAGGGGAGAGAGGGAAATGACTGTTAATGAATATGGAATATTGGTGGGAGCTGTTGCTGTGTGTGTGTGTGTGTGTGTGTGTGTGTGTGTGTGTGTGTGTGTGTGCATTTTAAACCAGCAAACTGCATGACACATGAGACAAATCTTAATTAAACTGCTTTTTGAACCAGCCAAAATTCAGTGTCTTTAAAAATCTCTTCTAGGCTGGGCAGTGGTGGTGCACATCTTTAATCCTAGGACTCAGGAGGAAGAGGCAGGCAGATCTCTGTGAGTTAGAGGCCAGCTTGGTCTACAAAGGTACAAAAACCCTGTCTTTAAAAACAAACAAACAAACAAACATCTCTTTTGATCTCTTCTGAGTAAGCACTAAAAATTATTAAACCCCTTCTTGTTTGTCAAAGTTAGTTGTTTCAGCTGTTTTTAACTTTTCTTTCATACTGGGCCAAAATAAATTCGTCAATTCAACCGACAAAGTTATTCATTTGGAAAAAATATGAAATAAAAGTGGAAAAGGCTATGAGCAGGCAATCAGTAAATGGAGACCGAATCAAGCAAAAGAAGGGGGGATGCAGAAAACATGAGATATGCAAGGAAACAGAAAACAGTGTGCTGCCACACTCACCTCATCCACTTTCACAGAAAATGATTTTTAAGAATGGTTTATGCAGGGAAGCAGGTGGTGTGAAGCAGTTAGTGAAAGCACAGGCAACGCAGGTGCTTTCAGTGTGGGCTTCTCAAACACAGGTCACCTGGAACCTTTACATGATGTTTTTAATCAGATCTGGGGGCGTGGACAGCCCCTGGTGATGCTGGCAGTCACTTCAGGGAGGGGCAGTGTCCACACTGCGAGACATAAAGCCTCCAGTAGGCAATATCAGAAGCTCACTAATGCCTATGATTTGAACTAACAGCAGTTCTGTATCTATGAATGACAGTCTCAGTATTGTTTGTAAGAGGGAAAAGCTTTAGGAATGTAAATGTTTAACCACAGGGTCTGAGTCACCTTTCTGTTTAATTATATAAATGATGTGTTGCAATATTTCTTGACACTGACTGGGGTTTACTATATTGGTTACTTGTCATGTGAAGAAAAGTTACAAGGCACAATTTTGAGGGTGGAACCATTTCACCTCGGACACAGAGAGAAGGTGCTGGGAAGGTGGCTCTCCAGCACCATAATGCTAATTATCTCTGACTGGCGATTTTTATTTTTTTTCTATTTGTCACTCTACATTTTTAGTGTTCCCACCACAAACTCATGAAATTTTAGTAATCTTAAGTAGTGAAATGTATTTGAATCCTGCTCAGATCCTTGTAGCCAAGCTCGCAAAACATACAACTGCGCCCTCTAGGCGTCATTCACTCAAACTTTAACCCTCTTACCAACACGGTTGAGACAGTATTTACAGTGGATTCCACAGTGCGCCAATCGATTGCTTGGTTTTCACCCAAGGATCTCAACTATCACCCTCTTCTCATGTTAATTAGACTTAATTAAATATGGCTAATTTTCTGATTTGAACAGAAAGTGCCACATATGTTAGTAGTAGAATGGCTTAAACCTGTAGGATGGCGTTCCTCATTACACAGCAGCACGTCCAAAGTTGCTCTGATTTCATTGCTGTTATCACAAGAAAATCCCTTGAGCAAAAGAAATTCATGTTGAGAGGAAGCCAAGGCAGAAATGCGATCGACTAGTCACATCACGTCCTCAGTCAAGAGCAGAGAGAGATGAATGCACTCACTCATGCTGCCTGTTTGCTTTCTGTTGCTTGTGCAGAGATGCAGTTCATGGCCCAGTCTATGAAATGGTGCTACCCACAGTGGGCTGAGTCAATTAATAGTCAAGACAACCCCTCGAAGACATGCCCACAGACCAAGGAAATCTAGACAGGAAATCAACTGAGACTCTTCCTAGCTGATTCTAAGTTGTGACATGGCAAAACTAGCCAGCACAAAGGTTCTGGTCAGTGCCAGGAGTCTAGTCTTGGGACCTCCCATCATGTCTGTCCTTCTGCTTCACTTCTTTCAGGCCAAGGCTTGGGGTAAGTGTGAAAGGAGCCGCAATCTCTCTTGTATTTCCAATCATGGCTGAACACCTCTGCATACAAGGGTGCTCACTTCTCAACATTGTGTGGGCCTTATTTCAGGCTGCAATGCTACAGAAGTTTCTGACAGTTATAGAAAGTAGCATTAAACTGTAGAAATGCCTTGTAATATGAACCCCAGGCTATTCCCATTGGTGAACTAGAAAAGAGCACAGGAAGTGGGGTGTACTGATGTGTACCAAGTTCATGAAGGACTCTGATGTAGTCCTGGGCCTGTTTGTCCTCCACCAACACTGCTCACCAGAATTTAGGGGCCTGTTGCCCAGTGTTTGCAACTTTCATTAGGCAGTTGAAAAAATACATGAGGTGGTGGTCTGTTCCCCTAAAAGCCTGTATGATAAGGGCACAGTGAATGCACATGCATATGGAGATCAGAGGTCAACCTAGCATGAGGTCACCTGAAGGTGTCTTCTTTGGTCACTCTCCACTTTTTTAAAGGCAGGGTCTCCCCTCTTTTATCTGGAAATTTCCAATTCAGCAAGACTGTCCAGCCAGGGAGTCCCAGGGATCCACGAGTTCTGCCTTTTCAGCCCTGAGAAGACATGAGTGTCACCACATCCAGTACTTCTATGCCAGTTCTGGGGATGGATCCCAGGTCTTTGTGAATGTAGGGTAAATGCTTCAATGAATAACCATTTCTAAGCCTAGTATCTCCTTCTCCTAAGTTGCTTATCTTAGGTATTTTATCACGGACACAGAAAGGTAATGTATCTGAGGTACTAATCAAGGCAAGTAATAACTCAATTGAAATGTTGCCTCTCCATGCCTTTCAACAAAAGAAAAATAACATCTATTGAATACTTAATTTATGCTGTCCTTGGGATAAACGAGAAGCCTTTGGGTCTGAATGAAGACGTCCACGGCACGGCAGGAGCAACCATATGCCCCGTACTGTAAATCTGGCCAAGAACTGGTCCTTGGGGAGCCCACAGCTCCAGGGTGAACCTCTTATTATTATTTTGCCAAGTAGAATTAATATTATATTGCTCTCTAAATTCCTATCTCTCTACTTATAGAACAGTGCTGCTCTCAGACTTCACCAGAGAGACTTCTTTGTGCTGTGGATGGTGGCTAATAAATATATTCTTAACAGGTTAAAATTAAGAGAAAGTCAGTGGCATGCTCAGCCACAGAGGGAACATTCCCCCAGCCCCCACCAAGTCTCAGGGGCCATTGTGGAAGATGGAGCAAAAAGGCTAAGACCCAGAGGTCAGGGAAGACCAGGGCAAAACAGTGTCTTCCAGACATGACAGGACACTGTGCTCATGCACTCACAGCAACTGTGATTGCCTGCACAGGATCTACACATGATCAAGCCAGCCACAATTCTAGCATGGCATGGGAAAGGGGTCTGAAAACCCCCACCCCTAAGGAGCTATGGAGAGTTGATGACTTCGGCAGGAGGGAGTCAATTTTATTTAAGTGTGTGGCTCCTGGTAGGTTGACCATACTCCAGTGGACAGCCCCACATCCCATAAATGAGCAGCACCAGTTGAAGTAGATGAAGAAATCTAAGGGGATGGATCTAGAATGAGTGAGGGGGAGGAGTTTAGGATGGGTCTGATCAAAATACATAGTATGAAATTCTCAAAGAATTAAAATATTTACTTAAAGAAGATATAACATTGGAGTGGTAGGAAGGTCATGGTGGGGCTGGGAGGAGTTAGGAGTGAGTATAATAAAAATTGTATGAAATTCACACAGGATTAATAAAAATATTTTATAATAACTTTTTAAGGTTTTTTCTTTTAGATTTATTTACTTTATGTATGAGTGCTCTAGCTGCATGTATGCCTTTATGTCAGAAGAGGGCATCAGATCCCACCATAGGTAGTTGTGAACCACCATGTGGTTGCTGGGAATTGAACACAGGACCTCTGGGAGAGCAGCCAATGTTCTTAACCAGTGGGCTACATCTCCAGTCCCTAATAAAAAATATTTTAAAAGAGCAGTGCATAGCAGAACCAGGAAGTGCATGCAGTAGGATCTAGCCCATCCCATCACACTCAACCACCATGGTTACTCTCTGTCTTCGCAGCTGTAGCTCCTCCCTGTTCACTTTGCCTGTGGCTGTAAACTCCACCCCATCATTTCTCCTTTCCACCTTTGTCTGGCAAGGGCAACTTCCTCTGGGGTATTGGTCTCCATGAGGCATGTTCATCCCAAATCGAAGTGAGTGCCTTGCTTCCTGCACCCCTCTCCCCAGGATGAGAATTCCTTTTCTTCCCTCTATTTTTTCCTCTGGGTTCCTTTCCCCAGTCTACAGCACAGATTTCTTGTGTATTGATCTTAACTAGACTATGAAGTTTTGATGGCAGAGCCCTGTGTGGGATTTTGGAGGAGGCAAGGAGATCAGCACATAGTGGATGTCAATGTATATCCAGAAGGCAAACGCTTGTGTGAAAGGAGATAAACATTACCCCAACCCAAAGACACTAGGTGAGCCTCCCCTTGCCAAGGCACTCTGTATGAGGAGATGCTCGGAGGAAAGGTTTCCCTGAAGTCCCTCAAGTCACTGGTATGTCAACTGACACCACACTGAAAGTGTATACTCTGCTGGGCAACAAAGTTTTGTTGTTGTTTTAATACCTGGTCACATCATTTTTAACTTCAAAGTAATTTCAAACCCTAGGCATCTTTTTCTCCTTACCTATTTCCCCTCTCCATTTCTCCTAGCCATGGAGGCTGAGATGGCCGGATGTCCAGCAAGACCACAGTGAGACCAGAGCCCTGTGTTCTGCTAAACTCCACCTGTGGAGCCAGCAGGTCCTGGCTCTAAGTGTAGCTATACTCTATAAGTGTAGCTGTGTAACAGCTGTTCCTATTTTTAACAATAATTTCTTCCATGGCTATTTCCTATTCTTCCCCCTAAGAGGAGGGGTTCAAAGATGATAAATGCCACAGTGACTAGCCAAAATGACCAGAAAAAAAATCATCAAAAAGCACAGTCATTAATATGATGACAGAGTGCTTGCCAGCATCATTTAGTGTGTGTTGGGGGAAGCAGCCAGAGATGATAATTCAGATTCATATTTCTAAAGCTACTCAGGCAGGATCAAAGGCCTTGATATTTACTGGTGTGTTACTTATAAGCATTGGGTCATGCATTAGGTCAGGGTAGATGTGAGCCCTGCCCCCAGTTGCTTCCCTTACATTTTTGGTTGTAAGCCTAGCTTTAACAGACTAGCCCCCAATTGCTTCTCAAGCCTAGAGCATGATACCCTTTATTTTAGACTTGCTGAAGCTGAAGTCTGGGAAGATAAAATTTCATTCAGTGTGCTTTGTTTAGGACATAATAAACAAAGATACCAATTCAAACAAATATTTAGAGCAAAACTGAGTAATTTTATAATTTCTGAGCTTAAGATTGAGAAAAATAGTAGTTTAATAGTTGTTTCTTCTCTTCTAAGATCCCTCCCCCCACTCAACCCAGCACCTGGCAGCAGGAGTGTTTAATCTAATTTAAAGCACAATTCTTATAGTTAATCACTAACTCCGGCTTTCAGCTGAAAACAGTTGGGTAAAAAAACCTCAAACAGACCTCTCGCTGACAGAGAACCACATTCCATAAGCCTTATGATCAATACACAGAGAATATTTTAAATAAACGGTAGAGTTAATTTTTAGGTAACTATGAAATTTTTTCTCCAGTGGTGACCAAACATAGAAATGTGCAGCCCCATTCTGAGGAATGTCAAGTGTTGTCCTAAGTGGGGGTACATTTTCCCCCCATAACATATCCCTTGTTTCAGCAGGTTCATTAGTTAAGAGAAAGCCAGCATGGTTATAGGTACACCTTAAAATCTCAGTGACACCTACGAGCTGCAGGAGTGTGCTGCTCCTTAGGGCTTCTGAGGGACCCAGGTTTCCTGATGCACAGCAACTTAAGCATGTCATTTCCAAGGTCATCCTAGGTGTTGCTACCCACCTGGCAAATGGGGAGGGGAGATGGCAGGGGATTGTCATCACTGGTCCACTTTTCACTGGCCCTATCCAGCTACAAGAGGGCTGGAAGGCCAGGAGGAAATAAACACAGGCAGGGGCTGACAAACAACCCAGTGGTCTCCACCACAGTAGTCAGGTTGTCCTGAACAGGCATCTCAACCCCTGTGCTGTGTATGCTTTTTAAACATGATGTATTTTTGTCACAAGGTATTCCACAACCCAGTCTTCTCCCTTGCTCTCTATGAGGTATAAATACCAGCTCTATCCAGCACTGAGATGTCCCTCTGCTTCTGATTCAGACATATCCAGCCCAGAAATGGGTGAGTTCCTTAAAGAAGCTTGCCTCACCATCCCAACAGCTAACACTTAGCTATTTTATACCCAGAAATAGAAGCTGTGGCCTGGTGAGTGAGTCTTGGCTTACATTATCAGGTGCAAGGAAGAGAATATTCATTGAATGCCTGCTCTGCAGATATCTTATTTAATAACATTATGAGATGATATTTTATACCCATTTTCCAGATGAGGAGGCTGATTTCCCTGGAGGGGATGACTCTGTCAGCCTTACAGAGGTGGAGGTAGGTCTAGGTGTTTCCCATGGCATTTTGCTACCCTGCTGTGGTGGAGCCTGGATGGAAGTCACTGACAAGCCCCCCAGAGGTGGCTGCCAATGTTCTTAAGGGTCACAACTCATATCCTTCATAGAAGTACCTCAGTGCACACACAAAAGCACTTGCCTCTGACCCCCCTCATGGCCAATGGTGGTGGCAGGGATGGAAGGACGACCCTGAACTTGAAACTCAGCTGCCTCTCATACTCAACTTTTGTGATTTCCAGGAAGAAGCATTTTTGAAACTTAGAGGGTTTCCCCAAGACCAGGTGTGGTGGTTTGAATGAGAATGGCCTCTGCAGGTTCTTGTCTTTCAATACTTGCTCCTCGGTTGGTGGAATTGTTTGGGAGGAATTAAGAGGCCTATTGTAGCGTTGTTGTAGGAAGTGTGTCACTGGGAGTGGACTTGGTCATAGTGTCTTATTACCAGCATTAGAAAAGTAACTGAGATACCAGGTGAATCTGACACCCTGCTGTCTTTCCCAGGCCTGCACCTAGTCCACATTAGGCAAGATGTTACAGCATGTACCAAAACCAGGAACACAAATCAACAAAACCACTGTTAAATTGGTAAAAACTCTCTCAGGGCTGAGTCTGTAGCTCAGTTGGTGGGATGCTTGTTCAGCAAGTCTGAAGCTCTGGGTTTGATCTTTACCTAGCATTTCATAAACTGGGAATAGTGGTACACACCTGTGGTTCCACCACTCTGTGGATAAAATCAGGAGTGGAAATTCAAAACTGGCCTTGGCCACAGTGAGTTTGAAGCTAGCCTGTCTCAAAAAGGAAAAAAAAAAGCCCACAAATTTTGAAGAAAAAAAAAATGGTAAATAACTGGGGTGGGGTCTGGGAAGGGAAGGAGAGGGAAGAGATAGGGAGAGAGAAAGAGACAGAGATAGGCACGGGGGGGGGGGGGGATTTCCTTAAAGTCTATTGATATTGTTATATTGTTGAGTGGACCATTAGTTTGCAAGCTTTTCATGTGTGTCTACAAGACTCTTCCAAATATACTCAAAAGTTGTACCTTAGGGCATTAAATATAACATTGATTATCAATTTCAGGAAGGTACAAGAACTTGCCACTGTTGTCACATTCTCCACTCTGCAGCTCTGCCATTGCAAAGTATTGTTTTACTGCCCTGCCCGTAATGCTTTTTCTTATAGTCATGAGAGGAAGTGCCTGCATCTTTCAATAAATAAGTCACTCCACCTCTACCTCTATAAAAATGCAGAAACTGACTAATTAGTGAAACATAAAACATTTCTCACAGTTCCAGGAGAGCCAAGATCAAGGATCTGTCAGCTGGTGTTGGTGGGGGCCTGTGTCTCCTGGGGAAGTGGGGCCTTGTTGCTGGGCTTCCACAAGGTAGAAGAGGACAGACCTTGTGGACCATTTACCTTGGAAACCTCATATACCTCTTCACACTATTGCATTGGGGATGGAATTTCAACAAAATTTGAAGGTCGTATGGCCCCTCATACTGGCCATTTCTCACATGTGCTAACTTGATGGGATGTGATGCATGACATATTGTGCCTCATTGGGTGCCATGCCCATAACCTGCTCCCAACAACCTACCACCCAACAAACACTAAGAGACCTATTCTAGGTTGAAGTAAAAATAAATTTTACCCAGAGACCAAAGCTTGGCAGAATAGCCATGTGTCCTGTTAAGTGGTGATCCATCACTGGGCTGGTTTTAGGAATTCGCATCACTCAAATGGAAAGATGACAAATAAAAGCCACGGCATTGGCACAAGTGATGGATAAAGCTTCCTTTCACATGTCTGGTCTGTCATCCAGGCCATAAACACGCCAAAAGAGATTCAAACTCATGTTTTCAATGCAGACTGAAGAAATCATTTCTTTCAGGAAAAACTCCCCTCCCCAAACACAACTTTAAAAACATCACTCAAATAAACCCAAGAAAAGCACAATGCAACTGCCAAGAATGACAGCCTGTCTAGCCGCGAGAGTAAATGACTGTCTCCACACAAGGAAGAAGAGACCTGACAATGTTCTGCCTGTGCTGGTGTTGTGTGATTTAAGAGAGGAAATACTTAAAGGCTTAGGAGGCCTTTGCAGGGATCCTGGAAGCTGCCTGTGTGTTTGAAGAAACATTCCCTGGGACCCAGACTCCCTTCTCTCTGGGAACCACCAGGAAGTCAAGTCCATACACTGAGATTTTAGAGGGACTGTGAAGCAGGCAATGAATCAGAACAAATCGAAACTTGGTTCAAGCAGGTAGTAATATATCATGGTGTTGTCATAAGCTACAAAGAGAAAAGCTAGACTCTTACAGTGCAAAGGGCTTTAACCCTGGATAAGGTATCCAGGAGTCTTTGCAGCTGAATGGGGTGGGCTCCTCTTCCTCAGGTTAGTCCTAGGGAGTCTTTGAGGCAGCACAGGGTAGGAGCCCCTGGATGAGACACACTGCCAGGAGCTCAGAAGCTACAAGGACTTGGAAGAGCAGTGCTTCAATAGTTAGAGATGCTCTAGGAAGCTACAGAGGTCAGAGCCTTTCAGTAGCATTTACCAAATAGTGAAACACTGTGGCTTTCTTTGTGCCCACATGCTCATGTTTGTAGAGGCTGGAAGACAGCCTCAAGTGTCCTTCCTCAGGTACCACCTACCTTACTTTAAAAAAAAAAAAAAAAAAATATATATATATATATATATATATATATATATATAGAGAGAGAGAGAGAGAGAGAGAGAGAGAGCATCATGTATATATGTGTGTGCCTGTGCATGATTTCGTGCACACACATGCAGTACCTGAGGGAGCCAAAGGAGATGGATCCCCTGGAGCTGGAGTTGCAGGCAGCCTGACTAGGACCTGAACTCAGGTCCTCTGCTGAGCGGCCCTCGAGATGCCTTGCTGGTCAGTGAGCTCAGTGCCCCTATCTGTCCCAGCACTAGGATTATGAAGCTATGCTATCATGCCCAGCTTTCTATTGGGCTGCTGGGAATTCAAATTAGGTTCTCCTATTTGCAAGACACTTTATCCACTGAGCTACCTCCCCAGCCCAACACCATGCTTTCTCCTGCACATGTGACTCAGGAAAATTTCTCTACTTCTCAAAAGCCTCAGTTGGTCTTGGCTTTTATTTTGAATCCCCATGCAGACTTCTGAGTCTGTGTCCTATAAAACAGAACACAGGGAAGGTTCTGCCTAGGAATAGAATAGCAGCAATCAGTTCCTGGATTTCCTAGGAATGAGCATTACTAGAAAAAGCATCTCACTGATAACCTTTGCATGGAAGTCTTTCTGTACTTAAATCTGTATAACCAACTTTCTACCTCTCATTGACACAAACTCATTCACAGGCACTTTTTGACCATCTTCCTGATAGCCCCATGCCCAGGACTGACCTTTCCCATTCTGCAGTACCCTCTGCCAACTTCCATTTGCAAATCTGAAAAATGTCTCAAAAAAAGTACAGTTAAGTCCACACACTCATGGTTAGGAGTGTTAGTTTTCACATTTAATTGCTTTGAGTCAAATGTAGGTAATATCGTTTCCTTGCTGTGTATCCCTGGTAAGCTTACTTAATCTCTGTGCCTATACAACTGGATAAATGACAGTACATAACCCCTTAATTCTGTTATAAGAATTAAATGAGGTATTACACACAAAATATGTAACATGGTACCTGATGTAAAGTAAATGGCTGTCAGGGGGACAGCAGTGGGGGTTGAGCCTGGGGTCTTGCTCATAGTAGGCAAGTACTCTATGACTGGGCTATATTCCCAGCTTTCTTTTGACCATTGACTTTGACAGTCTCATTCAGTTGCATGGGCCAACCTGGAATTCAAGCTGTAGCCTAAGCAGGCCCTGAACTTGCAACCTTCCCAGCTCAGACTCCTGAACTGCTGGTATAGCAGGCTTGTACCAGCCAACCTGCTATTGGTTCTCTTTACTCCTTGTGACAAAGCTGATGGGTATATTTATCTTTTAAGTATCAATGATTTTCCTTCTAAATGAGGAAAGTGTGCTGAAGGTCAGGGAGGCTAATTAGTGTGGGTGTGGTCCTGGCTGAAGAAAGGGGGAGGAGTATGAATGAGATTAGAATGGCTCCTAGACTTTGTCCTGTACTCATAGCAGGCATGGCTAGTCATCCATGACAGTCCTCCCTACCTTTCAGCAGCTTAGCTCCCTCCCCAGTGGCAGCAAAGTCAGCCTCCCAAGGGATCAGGTTGCTCAGAGATTGCCACATCTACTCCAAAATGTCAGCTTATGCTGTGGAGGAGGTTCCAGAGAAAGAAAGAAAGAAAGAAAGAAAGAAAGAAAGAAAGAAAGAAAGAAAGAAAGAAAGAAAGAAAGAAAGGAAGGAAGGAAGAAAGAAAGGAAGGAAGAAAGAAAAAAGAAAGAAGCTAAACCACACAACAGCTGTACAGATTTTGACAAAAAGGTAGAGCCTCTGGACAGCCTGCAAGTGACTTCTGGCAAGTGCCAGCTGTTGGCGTGGGGCCCTGGCTCAATATTTCTCCCCTCCATCTTTGAGGGCCTCCCTCACATCCTCTTTTCAGATGGCAGGGAGCCACACAGCAGTGCTTCCCAGAGGTGTGTGGACCATTTAGTTTTTCAGATATCCTGATAAAAACAGACCATGGTCAGTAGGTCAAAGGACTGTTCCCAGAGACCTTGCTAAGGTGAGACAATAAACATCATGTTAAAGGCCAGGAATCCTAAAGCACACAGGCCTGGCCCACGTGGGTGACCCACTGGTGCCTTTCCTCACTCAGCACCTACCCATGTGCTATTGCATCTCAAGCCCCCATGTTCCAGAGCTTGGGGTACCAGCTCTTGGTAACATGTCTAATTAAGTCTTTCTTTTAGGAGCCACACCAGTCAGTCATCAAGCAAAGTCACCCATAGAGTTTCTTCTGGCTCTGTATCCTTTGAGTCCCCATGACCTCCGCTTGGGGTAGCTCCTCATTGGTCAGAGCAGCCAATGAACCTGGGGTCTTCACCTGCCTTCCCTCATCACCCTTGCCATCCTATGTCTCCATTGAACTAGCTTTCCAACATAGCAGTGTCACTAAGATATGTTCTTGTCTCCAATCCTAAGGACCTAGGAAGGTAACCTTGATTTGGTAAGAAGGGTCTTTGTAAACAAAAGTAATAAAATAATTTTTGATTACAGGCCTAGGCTTTAAATTCAATGACAAATGTCATCCCTATGTGTGTTTGTGTGTATGAACATGATTGTGGAGACCAGAGGTTGACACTGGGTATCTTCCTCAATTACTCTCTAGCTTGGTTTTGAGACAGGGACTGTCACTGAATCTACAGTTCACTGATTTGTATAGACTAGTTGGAGAGTGAGTGAGACTCAGCATCCACTTGTTTATGCCCCTCATTGCTGGAACTACAGGCATTTGTGGCCACAACTGGCATTACACTTGGGTTCTGAGGATCCAAACTCTAGTCCCGGCCTCCACACACTGAGAAGCAACTGGAAGACATGCACATGCTGTGTGTGTGTGTGTGTGTGTGTGTGTGTGTGTGTGTGTGTGTGTGTGGTCTGTTTTCTGTCTGTGTGTGTGTGTGTGTGTGTGTGTGTGTGTGCCTATCTCATGGTGCATTTGTTGAGGTCAGAGAAAAGTTCAGATGTTGGTCTTTGCCTTCAACCTGTGTTGAAACGGATTTTTATGTTGTTTGCTGCAGTATACACCAGGCTAGCTGGCCTTGAGCTTCCAGGAGCCCCCTGCTCCTGCCTTTCATTTCACCTTAGGATAACCCCAATTACAGGTGTGGGCTACCATGACTGGCTTTTACGCGGGGTTGGAGGATTTGCACAGCAAGTGCTTAATAAACTACTGAGCTGTCTCTCCAGCCTTAGAGGACAGCTTTGAATTTGCTTTAACTGACACATTGTTGTGAAACATATTGGTTAGATAAACCCAGGCAATGCTGATAAATAAATTGGAAAGGTTTGGAGACATGTATAAAGTATACAACTATCACATGGGGTTTTACTTTAGATAGAAGAAAGGGTCCTAACAAAGTATCAAGAAAGGAGTCTGAGGCCTGTCATTGTCATTTCTGAGTACATTCAACAGTAATGGGGAAGTTTTGTGAGATTTTCAAGGAAGCCTAGCTGAGCCAGGTATAGATTTGAGAGGCTGAGGCAGGAAGGAGGATTGAGTGTGCGAGGTCACCTGGGCTATTTAGCAAGACCCTGTCTCAGAAAACAAAACAGACTAAAACCAAATAAACAAAATGAGATTGGGGTGGTGTGGTCCTGCAGAAGGAAAAGAGCCACAGACTGGGTTACTATCCAGGTAGGCATCTGCCCCTAACTTTGTAATCATTCCTCCAGGCACCAGCCCCCGAGAGGAATCTCAGCCAACTCACTAGACTGAATTTGGGACAGGTAGGCACTAAACACACATTTCCAAACGCTGAACACATGCCCCGTATTTGTAAGAATTTCCTCCAAGAAACTCAAGGAAACAATGAGTTACTGCAAAACCTCATCCACCAGGTGAGGCCAAAGAAAAGTGACTGGCTCGTTAGTGAGTGACTTTAGAATAGAACTAGATACTGGCGGCAACCCAAGAGATCACCCTCTCTCTCAGGGCTACTTGGCAGAAAATACTAGGCCCCTCCACAGCTGTCCAGTTGCCCTAGTGGCTAGGGACCGTCAAGTCAGAGGACAAGCTGCATGATCAAACCATAGCCATGATCACAGAGCCCATAGCAGGTGTGGTCTGACCATTCACCCACACTTTTAAATAGGAATAGACACCTGTCAAAAGTGCATTTTTTTAAAGTGATAAAATAGATTCAATTAAATATGATATCTAAAGTATCTTATTTTACTTTTAAAGATATCTTATATTTTATTTTTAAAGATGTCTTGTATTTTGTTCTTTTAAAGATGCCTTGTGTTTTGGTTTGAATATGAAGTTTCTTCCACAGGCTCACATGTTTCAATAATTGGTCCCCAGCTGGTTGATACTGTATGGGGATTGTGGGACCTTTCGGAGGAGGTAAGTCATAGGGGACAGCCACTGAGGTTTTACAGCATGTCCTCTCTCTATGTCCTAAGTGAGGATGAAATGTGACCAGCCAGTTTCCTGCCCCTGCCGCCATCCATGTCTCCCCCACCACGATGGACTATCTACACGGAGCTGTGAGGCTAAATGAGCCCTTTCTTACCTAAGTCACTTGGGATCAGCACATTTTATAGTAACAGAACAGAAACTCTACCCTGTGTATTTATTTCCTTTAAAATTGTGGGAAACTAAGACAGAAATTGTTCGTAATTTCACCGCTTGTTTTGTTTGAGGGAAAGATCGGAGAACTAGACAGCTTTTGGGGTGCTTACTGGGTAAAATGAAGATGACATACTTAGACGGTGTGGCTTCTAGATTAAGCGGTAGAAAACAAGAAAAGCAATGACTTCTGGGTATTTGCATCACCTTACCCTCCCATCCTCACCTTCCCCAGAGCCCAAATTTTTTCCTGGCACTGCGGTTCCATCTATCAACATTTCACATAAAGAGATGCTGGCTGCTCTTGTCCAAGTTTCTCACCTGGTGTTGCAGCAGCCTTTTGTATTTTTTTTCTTTCTTCTTTTTTTTTTTTTGGTGCACCAAGATTTCTTGGGAAGCACTCCAACAGCCTGCCGAATTGCTTTGCATGAGGATATAAGTTCTGGTGCCCAGCTATCAGGAGCCAAACCTCAAGTACATCATTTATTACATAACTGTTACGAGCCTTGTTAGGGTCAGGTCCTAGGCAGCCCTAACAAGCTAGGCTCAGCCACCCATCCCCATAAGCCAATTAAACACACCAGTAGCAGTGAAAAGCAGAGAGAGGAGGTTCATTCAGCGTGATGTTAGGAAGGGAACTAATAAAGTGCACAGACACCCCACACCTGCCCCCCAAGTCTATCTTTAGGATCCTGATGTGAAGTTTAGGTTTAAATAGACTTAAGCAGTTCTGGTAAAGATGCAGTCTTTCCTATCATGTCTGTGTACCAGTCTCTCCTGCCTGCCACGTGGTCTGACACATTGTCAGAACCAAGTGAAATCTTTTTCCAAGATGCAAGCTCCCTCTCTGACTGGTAGCAGTTTCATCGTGTTCCTTCCTCCCAGCATGAAATTCCTGGGGAAATTCCAGGTCCGTGGGACCACTGTTTTGACAGTCTGATGGTCCAAGGGAGGGGCACAGCATCTCTTTAGAACATCTTCATTCCTGCCAGCACAGTTACATAATCACTTCTGAAAAATTATGGAACCTGTGTAGAGCTTAGTGGAAATCATTAGCAAAGCAAAGGATAGCAGCTATGCTACAAGAAGGTCGTGTTTGTTGAAAGGATTGTGCATACCTGGTGGCCAGCACAGGATCTGGTACATGAAAGGCTTAGCCTTTGCTACAGCTCCTTTTCCAGAGAAGAGGTCTGTGTAAACTTGAGTTTTCTTATGAGCCAAGGGCAGTGGGATGGGAGGGAACAAGATACTGCCTTGCTGCAAGGAAATCATTGCTCCATGAGGCACCTCAGAGAACCATTCCAAGGAAGACGGTCCTGGCGCCACTCTATGGGAACTGCAGGCCACAGCAGTTCCTGGTGGCAAACTTTAAGTTCAAATATCCCTGTGTTAATCACAATAACTGGGACCAGGGAGCACGTTCTTTTGCTTCCATCACCTCCCCACACTGCTGTCTCTAATCTCCACAGCAGCCTCTCTCTCTTCAGGGAGCTGACCCCACGTCACTCTCTGAGAAACCCTCATTCCCACTCTGACTTCCAAAATCAAGTCTGTCTTTACAGCCATACTGCTTAGTTAGCTTCAAGTCTTTCTCAACTCTGTGCCTTGCTTTCCTATGTAAAACGTGTCTCTTAACTGTGTGCAGGTCAGCTTGTCATTGCTGTGGCAAAATGTCTGAGAGAAACTACTGAACGGGGAAGATTCATTTTTACTAGTAGTTTCAGGCCATGGTTGGCTGACTCCAATGCTAGTGGTGAGGCAGAACATAATGGCCATGGGAGACTATGTCAATGGAAGGGGGGGCAGACAGACAGACAGACAGACAGACAGACAGACAGACAGAAACACACACACACACACACACACACACACACACACACACACACACACACACACACACACGGGAAGTTGCTAGGGCAAGACACACTTTAAAAACATCCTCAATGACCTACTTCCCCTTGCCAGATGCCACCTACTAATTACTCATTTCATCAATGGATGGATGAAGGTAATGTTCTTAGGATTCAATTACCTCTCAGTAGCACCACCCCCTGGGGACCAAATGGTGCAGCAATCTGTTGGGAGGCCCACTTCCCAACTATATCACAACACATAGTATTGTGAGAATTAAGTTACTGCAAGAAAGGCTTACTGTTGGACATACTTGGGATAGTTTACTGTGATTTGCCACCCGCACCATGGCAGCAAGCCCTCTACAGCCACACTCTTCTCAACTATTCCTTTTTCTTTCACCCACTAACTGTACCTCGCTGGCTTCTCAGAGTCCCTGCTCTGACTGAGAGGGAAGATAAACAGAATGTTTTTAACCTCCCTCCCTTGGCGCCAGAGCATCAACCCCAAACCTCAAGTAACTCTTACAAAGGGAAACATTTCACCAGGCTTGCTTACATTTCAGAAGTTTAGTCCATTATCGTCATGTGGGACACATGGTGGCACACAGGCAGACATGGTGCTGGAGAGACAGCTGAGGGTTCTACATCCAGATACGCAGGCAGCAGGAAAAGAGAAGGCTGCTGGGCCTGGCTTGAGCTTCTGAAACCTCAAAGCCCACCCCACAGTGACACACTTCCTCCAACAAGCCCACACCTCCTAATGCCACACCCTAAGCATTCAAATGTAAGCCTGCAGAAGCTATTCTTATTTAAACCATCACACTTGCAGATAGCCATGGCCATGTCCAGTCTACTTTTCCTCTCTGCTCTGGACTCCTCCAGATGCCTTTGGATATTTTCTCTCTCTTACCTACAATAAAAACTTTCTCCTTATCCATACCACAGAGTGGTCATATCAGAAATTTCTTTACTGCATCCCACTCACATACATCTGGTGCAGCACTCACATACTATCTTATTATGTTTTATTTATTTGTGCATGCATGTACATGTGCATGTGGGCATGTGGGCATGTGTGTGTGTGTGTGTGTGTGTGCACACATGGGTGTGCGTGTGCACATGTGCATTTAAGTATGTATGTAAGTGTGTGTAGAAATCAAAGGACAGCTCAGGTATCATTCCTCAGGTGCTATTCACCTTTTAAATTAATTTCAAACATTTATTATTTTATGTGTATGTATTAGGGTTCTCTAGAGTCACAAAACTTATGGAATGAATCTCTCTCATATATCTATATGCTTTATTGGAATGACTTACAGGCTGCAGTCCAGCTAATCCAACAACGGCTAGCTTGAATGGAACATTCAAGAGTTTGGTAGTTGCTCCGTCCCACAAAACTAGGTGTCTCAACTGGTCTTCTGTATATGCTAGAATCCTGAAGAAGTAGTCTCCAATGCCAGTGAAGAAATGGATGTACCAGCGAGGTGAGAGCAAGCAGGCAAGAGCAAGAGCTCCCTTTTACCATGTCCTTATATAGGTTTCCAGCAGAGGGTGTGGTCCACATTACAGGTGTGTCTTCCCATCTCAAGATCTTAATCAAAGATGTGTCTTCCTACCACCCTACCTAAATGTCTGGATTTACCCACTTCAAACAAGCAGAAAATCTTCCACTGGCGTACCATCTATATCTGGATTGCAGTTCATTCCAGGCAGTCTCATGTTGACAACCAAGAATTGACACCACAAAGCGTATGAGTGTTTTGCTTGCACGTATATATGTGTACCATGTACACGCTTGGTACCCACAGAGGTCAGAGAAGAGTATCGGATACCCTGGAACTGCCATGTAAATGCTGAAAATAGAACCCAGATCCTCTTAAGCTCTGAGCCATCTCTCCAGCCCCATGCATCTTTTTAAAGTCAGTCTCTCACTGGCACAGACCTTGCCTGGCCAGCAAGCCTCAGGAATAAGCTTGTCTCCTCCTTTCAGTTAGGATTTTAAAACTGTGCCTTAAAAGTGTGTGTGTGTGTGTGTGTGTGTGTGTGTGTGTGTGTAAGAGGGTGAGAGAGAGAGAGAGAGAGAGAGAGAGAGAGAGAGAGAGAGAGAGAGAGAGAGAGAGAGAGAGAGAGAGAGCCTGTTCTGGGCCTCAAACTCTACTCTTCCTGCTTGCAAGGCAAGCATTTTACAAAGAAATCCCAAGCTTGGATGTGTCTTCATTGCTCATTGTGGAATCTCTTGAGCCCAGAATAGTTCTTGGCCCACAGAAATCCTCAATGAATATTGCTGATGAACGAGGACTGGATGGTGGGGTTCAAATACCACATAGCTCTGATTAGACACATCTGGCTTTACATCTGTATCTTCTGTGTGGGTTTTGACAACTTACCTCTCTGGGACTCAAATTCTAACTAAAACAAGGAGGAAGCGGAAAATCACATCACTGGGGTGTGGTGAGGATCCTTGAGGTCATGTCCACCACATCTACCACACAGCTTCCTGGTACAGCTGTTCTAGTAGCTACAATCCATGGTTAGATGGAAACATTACACTAAGGTCAGCTAGCCATAGGATAGCTCTACCATCCCACCCAGGTGCAGACTTCACTTTGTGAAATTGCCTTCCTTTGCCCAGAAAAGGTATTGGCTCGTCATGCAGCCTGCCTGATGAAAACTGATCCCATATTTCAGGGCTTCAGGCTAACAGATGCAGGATCCCCAGGTATCCTAATGTCTTGTGTAAATTATCTAGAGGAACTAAATTTTCCATAGCCTAATTGGATGTTTTAAGAACTGAGGGAAGGATACAGGAACCTTTCAGCTTTGTACTCCCAGGAAATGACTTATTCTGTGCAATCAAACAATGCATGCATGTTCCCAGAGCCTCCTGCTCCTCTGAGGCTTCCCAGATCCACTTTTCCTGAACTTTCCTGCCTGCGGTCTCTGGATAATTAAGTAAAGAGAAGGTCTGGTCTGTCCTATTTGCCAACATTCACAGCCAACATTAGAAGCATCTGCTACAATGTTGTCTTCCTCTAGGGACCCCTGAGCAGCTTCACAGCTCTGGCAGGATTTTTCTTTTTAATATAAGTGGTTCAGATCTGGGGATGGGATGCTGGCATAGTTGGTAATGCACTTGTTGCACAAGCATGAGGACCTGAGTTGGTTCTCCAGCACACGTGGACAAGGCAAGGTATGGAGGTGTGTGCTCATGATCCCAGCCTTGGGGAGGTGGAGAGAGGATGCCCCCCCTGGGAGTGACAGCCAGTCAGCTTAGTCCAAATAGGGTGCTCCAAGTTCAGGGACAGATCTGGGACCCAAAACAAGGTGGGTAGCTCCTGAGGATTGACACCTGAGGCTGACTAGGGGAATTCACACCCAGTAAACACACACACACACACACACACACACACACACACACACACACACACACACACTACATTGCATTGAAGCTCCAAAAAGGCTTGTTAGCAAGAAGTCTTAAGTTTTTGTCACCGAGAGTCAGTGAGAGTCAGGAGCTGTGATAGGGTGATCTGATTGAGAGAGTAGAGATGGTTAGACTGAGCTCGGAGGTTGTTGGAGAGGTCATCAGGCCACTCACCATAAACACTAGGCACAGTCATGGTAACATTCCAGAATGCAGTGTGGCGCTGACAAAGCATGCCCACAAAGTCTGCAAACCATAAACTGCCCAGTTCAAATGTCGTTCTGCTGGATTCTCTCCTTTCTCCCCTTGCTAACATCTCCTTAAGATGCCACATGGACTGTTTTAGTGGCCCGCAGGTCCTTTTTATAAAGAATACAACCCCCTGCAAGCTTTTAGGAATCTGTTTCCTATACTATGATGATCAGAGTGTTCCCACTTGGTCCCAAATCCTACACAGGCCCAGGATGAATGCTCTGTAAAAGCCTGGCCTCTGACTGGGTCATGAATGCGCAGAGTTTGTCCTCCTAAAAGGAGAGCATCTCTCAAGCCATTACATCTGCTGATCCTTTGAAAAACATGCCAGGGTTCTGCCAGAGTGTGCCCTGAAAGATAGCCAAGGCACAAATTAACACCCACTTTCCGGCAATGGGAACCGTTCCTGAAAAAAGCCACTTGCAGAACCGGAGGCAATCTGGCATAATCTGGGAGCCAGCACACAATTCATTACTTTACAAAGAACAGGACTGTGGTCCAGAGGCAAACTAGCTGCTGGGACTTTTCCTTTCCCACACAGCTGTATTTCAAAGGCCTGACACTCAGTTTACAGGCCCAGCCTTTGAGCACAAGGCTTTAAACAGCAGGCGATCTACTGTTGTGCCATTACTGAAAACCAAATAGTCTGTGTCCTTCTCAGTCCCTCACCCTAGAGATAGGGACCCAGGAGCCCAGAGGGGTAGGTCAGTCGCACAGCCATGAACATAGAACGAGTGTTACAGCCAGCCCCCACAACTGCAGCACTAGGACCAGAGGTCACTCCTTTTTCTAGCTCCCCCATTTTTTTCTACAGTCATCAAGCCACCCATGTGTTCAAATGAGAATTTTTGAAAGAACCATTTTCCTCCACAGAATACAAAAGGCATCACTTGAGAGTTGGAGCTGGCCAATATCAAAGATGGATTTCTTACTGATCTGACATCATGTTTCTGTGGGTAGAGAGAATACTTAACACAAGCGCCAACGTGCTGCCCCTGAGTTCAGTGGACATCCACTCACTGCTACTGAGTACCCAAATCAATTAAGCCATTTAAAAAGAGATTTATTTGACAATATTATCAGATAAAGATAGCAAAGCCTTTAATTTGACTTCTAGAAATTCTGAAAAACTGAGCCAACAAGATATTCTTTCACAGAAGGGCAGTAAGTTAATGATGCACAGATTAAGATACATGGGACAAGGATAAAATATGGGTTATACATTTTAGAAGTCACTTACATGAGAAACAATGACCCGCAAGTTCCTACTCCAAGGACCCACACCCAGGCTGCTCTCTGTGGCCAGACCAGAACCAAGAGAGTGGCTGGGGCCCTGGACCCCAGACAAGCCTACCCTGTCATGGTCATGTCTGCACCTGTGACCTAATGGGTGTGGTCAGTGCAACAGGTGCAGACAGAGTGGATATCTCACTACAATTCCCCTTTCAGTCTAAAGAAAAGATTTAGGCTTGATACAAAACTATATACAATGACAGTAAATAGCAAGTATGCTCTAGAAGAAGGAAAAGTAAGAACATACACACTTTGCCAGTGAGGCAACAAGGTCTATTGCCAGTGAGGCAACAAGAGCAAATGGCAAGAACTACATGTGCAGTCCAAGGGTGAAGGCATAACAGAGACTATAATAGAGTTGTCCTAAGCTGGAAAGTTTAAGCCTTGTACCTAGTATTTTTATTTAGGAAGAGAGCAATAATAGTGACAGTCTAATCTTCAACCTCATCAAAGACCTGAGAAGGACGATAACAATACTAGGGTAGGCAGGAAGGGCAGTAGAGCAACGAGCAACTTCCAAAAGGTGCAGGGAAGACAGAAACAGCAGGCTACCAACACATTGGAAAAATGAAAAAACAAATACAATAAAAAACCCACTAAAACCTTAAATACACAGCAGGTGAGATTTTATTTTAAAATTATGAATATAATCACATATGAAGTAATATACCCAATAGCAATTTATTAGTGTATGAACTTGCCTGTATATATTCTATGATAGAAGTGTTTTTGATTACTGATTGAAAGGCACTTTATAAAAGTATACATGCTCTGAGTCTATTTTTGTAAAAATTAAATATCTTTATTTGCTAGAAATGTTGAAAGGTCATTTATTATTGTTACAGGATCATAGGATTAGAGGAGGTTTTAACAGTCTCTTGGCTTATATTTCTATTATTTTTTGCAATATATATACACTGATTATATCTTGAATATTCTCTGTGTATATGTAAGTGTGGTGTATGTGTGAGTGTAGTGTATATATGTTGTGGTAAGTATTACATGGGGGCACTGTGTACACAGAAGCTGGGGGAGATCATCAAGTGTCTTGGTCTACCACTTTCTGCCTGCCTTACTACCTCAAGACGGTCTCTCACTGGAACTGAAGTTGAACTAGTGGCCAACAAGTCTAACTATCCTCCTGTTTCTGCCTCCAATAGTACTGGGATATAGATACGCACAACTGTGCACAGCTTTTTACATGGGTGCTGAGGATTTAAACTTGAGTCTTGATATCTGATACAGTAAGCACTCCTTCTCGCTGAGACATCCTCTAACAGGGAAAGATACACTATTATGCCCAGTTTATGCAGAGTTAGGAATCAAACTCAGGGCTTCGTGTACACTAGGCAAGTGCTTTGCCAGTGGAACTATGCCTCCAGCCCCTTTGTAAAGATGTTTACAAAGGTTTTAAGAATTGGGTTGTATTTTTGGTTTTGAGCCTAGCCTTTAACAGCTGAGCCATCTCAATGCCCAGAGATCTACAAGGATGAACCCAACTAATAATCCAAGCAATAGTGTAGAGGCTACCTTTAATGCCCTTCCACGATAATGAGATTGACATCTACCTTATATGCCATCCTAAAGCCTTCATCTAATAGCTGATGGAAGCAGAAGCAGACACCCAAAGCTAAACAAACATTAGCTGAATTCCTGGAATTCAGTTACAAAGAGGAAAGAGTGATGAGCAAAGGGGTCAAGACCAGGCTGGAGAAACCCACAGAATCACCTACCTGAACAAGGGGGAGCTCATGCACCCCAGTCTGCTAGCTGGGAAACCAGCATAGTACTGACCCAGATCCCCTGATTGTGGGTGTTAGTGAAGAGGACTGGGCAGTCTATGGGGCCTTTAGTAATGGATCAGTATTTATCCCTAGTATACGAATGGACTCTGGGAGCCCATTCCACACAGAGAGATACTCCCTCAGCCTAGGTACATGGGGGAGGGCCTAGGCCCTGCTCCAAATGATATGACAGACTTTGAAGACTCCCATGAAGGCCCCATCCTCCCCGAGGAGCAGAAAGGAGATGGGCTGGGGTTTGGAGGGGGTGATAGGGGAGTATAGGAGGATGTGGGAACTGGGATCGACATGTAAAACAACCTTGTTTCAAATTTAAAGAAAAAAGAAAAAAAAAGATTTATAATGCAAGGCTGGTGAGATGGCTCAGCAGGTAAATGTACTTGCCGCCAAACTTGATGCCCTGAATTTGATCCCCAAAACCCACATGGTGGGAGAACTGACTCCCACAAACCATCCTTGACATTAACATACGTGCTGTGGCATCCCCCCAAATAAATAATAAATAAAGTAATAAATAAAGTGAATTGGGTTGTAAAAGTAGATAGTTGTTCTCTTGCAAAAAAACAAGCAGGATATGCCCTTGGTGGAAATAAACACAGGTTTATTATTTATTACCAGAGGTGGATTCCTATAGAAGAGCAACCTTAATACCTGCTCTTCTGGAAGATTCTGCTGTTCAGAGGATGATGCTAGTCTCTGCTCTGATATCTGTCAAGCCCTCCTAATTATTTGTGAAGGTGACTGTTGGCTCTTTTCATCTCAGCTGCCATGCCCCACTTTCCCCACTTCCTCTTAAGCCTGATATCTCTCACCTGCTTCCTACACCGACTTGAGTCCATGGCTCTGAAGTTATGTGGCCTATGTTCAAGCACTGGCTCCTTCATTTATTTCCTTCTTGAATTAAGTTTCTTGACCTTTTTGAACCTGTTTATTTTGTAAATGGATGATTTACACATCACATGACACAAGCCCCTAAGTGTGTAGCTTGCTGTGTTTTGACAAATATTTACAAATGTTATCTGTTTATACATGTGATTCTAACACTGTAATCAAAACAGGGTATTTCTATTATCCCTGAAGAACTATCCCTTACTTATTTCAAGTCATTTCCCTAAACTGATGTATTCTGGAGCTGCAGCAAGTTGAATCCTCCAGATCACCTCCATTGTTCTGGTGGTAGCTTCTCATTCTTCTTTTACTTTTTTTTATATGAAGCCTGATAAGGGCATGGGATCCCTTGGAGCTGGAGGAGCTGTGAGCTCACAGGTGGCTGTGAGCATCTGACATGGCATGAGTTCTGGGAGTGAAACCTAGGTCTTCTCAAAGAGCAGTAAGCCGTCAACTGCTGATCCATCTCTTGTCCATATGCTGCCTTCTTTTAATCAGCACAGTGATTCTGGAACCCATTCATTCACACTGTTGCACCAACTGTTTGCTGCTGAGTGTATCTTACCTATTCATCAACCAAAACTTGTTTATTCAGCCACCTACTGAAAGATATTTGGTTTGTTTCCATTTCTGAGTTATAAATACAGCTGGTATTAATAGTCATATCCACATTCCATCTCTTTTCCTCTTTCTAGCAATATGTGTGCACAGGCATGGTTTGATATCTTCCCAGTAAATACCATTTTTCCAATGGGGTTGTGGCATTTCATGTGCCTGCTAGCAATGTATGTAAGGCTTTTAGTCTCCCATCCTTTTCAACACTTAACTCTCTCTAGGGATGTCATGTGAATGACATTATAGCCAAGTTTCTACTTGCATTTTCCAGATGGTTTATGATATTGAACATCTTTACACAATTATTTGCCATTCATATATCTTCCCATGCTACACACTGATTTGAGCCTTTTGCCCTTTAAAAAATTAAGTTGTTAGTCTTACTACTCAGATTATGACTTCTTTATATATTCTGCATACAAGTCCTTTGTCGTTAAAATGGCTCTGAGGATACTTTCCTACACCCTTCAAAGTGAGGACCAAAACTGGGGCTGAGAGCCGTGCAAGGATGGCGTGACCCCTGTGTATAAGACAATGGATGCCATCAGCACTTTCCATCTTGGGAAGCCACTAGCAGCACTACACAAAATGTGCTCTGCTATGAATTGCTGTGGTTCTTTCTTCTGCGCCACATGGCTGGGATAAAGTACTCTGATGAAGAGCAACTTAGGAATCCAAACTTGGTCTTTTTGACTGTGCAGTAGGGGCTTTAACCTCTGAGCCATCCCTGTATCCTGGGAATAGAGTATTTAAACAATGCCCGAAAAAGTAGTGGTATGTCAGAAAGTTAAGAATGGAAGGAAATGTTCCCAATACAACATACTTCATATACCATACCATCATCTCCACAAGTACTCTAATTCAAAGTGAGTGGGTAAGAGGAGAAAACTGGCAGATTCATAATTTAGGTAGTCTCAACCACAGGATACCCTGTACTATAGCACTGCTTGGCTTGCTGGTGTCACTAACATCAGATAAGCTGTGTAAAACAAAGCCTGAGTCTGCTGTGTTCATTGTTATACGGCCCAAATTGTGCTCAACACAGCCTTGACACGCACCAGTTGATAAAGAGATGTGTGCATGATTCGCTAAATGGGAAATGATGGAGGTATACTGCCCGGCAGGTAGAATGCTGCCCTATGCCACAGGGCATTCTATAGACTGGGGAGGGAGCTCAGGTAGTAAAGTGCTTGCCTGGCACACAGGGTCTCCAGCACCATATGCAATGAGTGTGGCAGTGCATGCTGATAATCCCAGCACTCAGGAAGCAGAGGCAGGGGGATCAGAAGTGTAAAGTCATCCTTGGCTACAAAGTGTAGCCTGGGCTACACAAGACCTTGTATCAAAAACCAACAACAGCTGAGTCTGTTCCGTGCGTGAAATGCTAAAATAACACATGAACTGCCTCCAGGCTACTTGTATAAAAGGCAATGTTCAAATGTAAGCTATGGAGAACAATCTGGCAGCCATAGAATGGTAGAAATACAGTTACCATATGAGCCTTCACAAATTAATTAGAGACTTTATTAATGAGGTCGTGGGGTTTGTGTGTCCCATCACAGTACAAGGATGGAGTCAGAAGGCACCATCTGTGAAGTAGAGCCTGAGCCCTCACCAGACACTGAGTCTGTTGGTACTTGATCTTAAACTTCTGGCCTCCAGAACTGTGAGGCATGGACATCTGCTGTTTATAAATTATGTAGCCTAATAAATGTGGGTCATTGTAATCCAATGAACTAACAGCCAAAAGTTAAACTGACACAAATGAAAATCAGTTGGTGAGTAGATAAACAAAAACAACATATGGGATCATATTTTGTCACATAAAGGAATGAAGTACTGACACTTACTAAAACACAGTTGGGCTCTGAAAATACTTTGCTACGTGTAAGAAGCCAGTCATAAAGACTGCATACTGCTGTGTGATTCTATTCCTATGAAATAGAGCAGGCCATTCTAGAGACATGGAAAGAGGGTTAGCAATTGTCTTCTTATTTCCCTCAGTGATAAAATATCCTGATAAAAAGCATAGGGGGGAGAGAGAGAGAGAGAGAGAGAGAGAGAGAGAGAGAGAGAGAGAGAGAGAGAGAGAGAGAGAGAGAGAGCCAAAGAGCCAGCAACAGTGGACTACAGTTTTTATTTTTTTAAAGGCCAACATAAGCCACACAGAGAAGTCCAGGTATGTTCAGGACTTGCCACTTCTGAAGTGAGGAGGGGCTCAGAGCAACACATGAACCATTGCTGGTCTTTGTGGTCCTTTTATAAATGCTTAACTCTTGGGAAACAACCAGCATGCTCTAATATGGAAGTTCCTACCCTGTGATGGCTAGTTTTAAATTGTCAGCTTGCCACAATCTCAACTCACTTGAGAAGAGAGCCTCAATTGAGAATTGTGTGGATCAGGTTAGCAACCATGTCTGTATATAGATCAGGTTAGCATGTGACCATGTCTGTGGATAGATCAGGTTATCATGTGACCATGTCTGTGGATAGATCAGGTTATCATGTGACCATGTCTGTGGATAGATCAGGTTAGCCTGTGACCATGTCTGTGGATAGATCAGGTTAGCCTGTGACCATGTCTGTGGATAGATCAGGTTAGCCTGTGACCATGTCTGTGGATAGGTCAGGTTAGCATGTGACCATGTCTGTGGGTAATTGTGATAATTGTCTGTCCATGTAGACCCAGTCCATTATTCCCCAGGAGAGGCTCCTGAAACAGAAGAAAGCAAACAAACAGCAGCATCTGTGAATTCACTTCTCTCTGCTCCTGACCAGAAGAGTGATGTGACCAGAGGCTCGAGTTCCTGCATTGGCTTCCCCCAAATGACCATAACTTAGTCTATATATTACTACTGTAAGCCTAATAAACCCTTCCCTCCCCTCAGTTTGCTTTTGGTTGGGGCATTTTATCACAGCCATGGAAATGAAGCTAGAACATACCCACACACAGCTACTTACATTTAAGTTCTTAAATATAAAAATGACTTAGAATTTGGCTCCTACTCTAGCACTTGGTGGCCATGAGTGATCTGGCAGACACAGAAGAATGCCAGCCCCGCAGAAGGTTCTGATCAAACAGGGCTCTCATGGTGAGTCTTGGTGACCTAAGCCTTGTGGTAATAGTCCTTTTTCCAGCATGTGACAGCTAACATTCTACGATTGCACTGAACCAAGAAGCAGGTCCCGGGAAAACATGGAGACCTAATAGGGCCTCCTGTGCATGGGTGTCACACTACACACACACAGCCATCCTGTCCTGTGGGATACTGAGTGCTTTGATTTCTTTAAAAAAGAAGCACAGGGAGAGAAGTCAGTAAAGAATCCTGGTCTTGTTTTTACAATGCTGGTGGAAAAATAAACAACTGTTTAATGTCCTGAGTAGAAAGGCTGAGCCCCCAGGGAAACAGGAGGGAAGAGAGATCAATATTTACCAGCGGTCCTTATCCCATGTTAAATATTAGCTTAAACTTAAAACCCATGGTTTTTGTTGCTGCCTTCCCTTCAGTTCACATTGCAGCGGTAGAGAAACAATCATTTCAGAAGCAGTGGGAACAGCTTCAACTACAGCCATTCTCTATGTTTTACTGTCATCTATGATGGTCTCTGTAAACACAGGGGCCTCAGGGAAATACCACCCCCCTGAAGTGGTTCAATCTCTGGGACAGGTAAGCCTCAGAGGAGCTCTGGCAGAGCTGATGGGCTGAAGGAGGGGCAACATTAAAAGTGGTTTGTGGGATGAGGAGAAGGCTCGATGAACAACACTTGTCCTACGAATGTGAGGAACTGAGTTTAATTCCCAGAACCCAGAGAGAGCTGGAATGGTAGCACACACCTATAATCCATGTACTCCTGTGGCGAAATAGGAGACAGAAGCAGGAGAATATCTACGAGCTTACAAACCAGTCAGCCTAGCAGACATAGCAACAAGATCTGATCTTAACAAGATGGAAGGCAAGGACCCACACTTGAGGTTGACCTCCGACCATTGCACATGCACCACAGCAGGTGTGTGCTCACGTGGTCACACAAGCACACACACAAGCCTATGTGCACACACAGAGTACAAAAGAAAAAAAGAAGACTCATTTGCTGGAGTGCTCGAGAAAACCCTTGAGCTGAACTGGAGGTTTGGCATTTCACATGAACTCTCAAAATCTCAAAATAAGAAACATTAGCTGGTGGCTGCTAGGCCCCTGCTCACTGTACCAGAATTCTTCTAGACCTCTACTCACAGTGCTCACACTCTGCTAGGCCTCTGCTCAGGGTACCGGAACTATGATGAACAGGAACCTTCAAACCAAAGAAAAACACATGAGGCAAAGCGGAGTAATTTGCCCTTGGTGCTCATGACAAAACTTCATCTTCATTCTTTATGCAAGATGGGCTGGCAAGATGGCTCCATGATTACAGCTGCTTGCTGCCATCCCAGAGATAGGTCCTTTCTACATAGTAGGAGAGCATTGATTCCCATAAGTTGTCTTCTGACCCTTATTATGATATGCATGCACCCACAAACATACACACACAGAGACAGACAGACAGACAGACAGACAGACAGATGTATAAAACACTTCTAAAGCCCCCAAACAAACAGAAGAATAAAAATGTAGTCTTTAAAGGGGAATGTGAAGTCAAACAAGAGGTCATTCTAGAACTATAGGGAAGTGCCAATCAGCAAATCCCCATCTGCACATTGAAATATTAATGGGTGTTGTCCTTGACAAACACTGACTGAATACAGTCCCGACACCAGCTCCGTGGGCCTGTGCACTAAATCCCAGGGTTTTCTTATTGATGTTCCTGAGGTGATGGGACTGGCCTTAAGGAACAGCACAGGTGCGCTGGCATCTGATTGTGATTTGCTGAACCTCACTGCAATCACACAGAACCTGACAAGAAACCATCATGAGACAGAGAACTCTGGAAGTTGAGCAGTAATTTCATCAAAGTTGCTTAAATGATTTGTGGTTGGAAAGACCAAAGAATCAACATTCCAGACGAAGCCAAAGCCAAGTTGGGGGTGATGGGTGAGAGTGTTTTGGCAATCTGGTCTTCTCTACACAGATCATTCATGAATATGAACCAAACAAACACCCAAATATTTCCAATGAAAGGTTTTTTTTTTTTTCTTTTTTGAGACAAGGTCTCTCCTAGGCCAGGCTGGCCTTGAGTTTGCTGTGTAGTGAAGGACAACCTTGAGCTTCTGACCCTTCCTCTTCTGTGCTGGGATCACTGGCTTGTGTCACCATCCTGGACTTACATGGTATGGGGGATGGAACCCAGGGCTTCATCCATGACAGGCACATACAATCTACTAACTGAGTAACATCTTCAGCTTATGAAAGTATGTTTATTTTTTTTCTGGAAAAATAACTAACTGTATGGTATTTAAGTCAGTGAGAATACTCAGGCTTTAAAGAAAGTCCTTATCCTCACCTTTATTGCCAATGCTTGCCTTGACAGGAGAGAGAACTGCCATGTCTTCTTCAGTGTGTAGAGAGGAAAGCCCGGAGGACATACTCCCAGCTTCTACCTTGATTCAATCTCAAATTCGCATGAAGACAGAGTCTGTGACCAGGCCACAGATAACACAGCCCTTCCCTGTCCCTTAAACACAACCCCCGCACCCAATTCCTCCTTTCTATTTCACTCCTCTCCAATCAGGGGCCACAATGTATCCATCTTCATTGTCTTTCAAACTTCTCTCCCAAGTCATGTAAAAATGTGCCCAACACCAACTTCTCATTCACCATCTAAGAGCCTAGAAAGTACCATCCAAGAGCCTAGAAAGTAGCAAGATCATTTAAACCAGGCAAGAACCCATTTTCCACGCTGTAAGAGCATCTTAAGTGCATAGGGAGACCTTGGAGCAGCCTTTCTTACAGGGAGGCTCTACTGCCTTCAATTCTGGCCCCTGAATAGCGGAGACAGGTTCAAGGGAGACCTAGGTCCAAAAGAGAAAAAAAAAGGGCAGGCTTCAAACAAACCTGGCTCATTTCATTCAATCTCAGGCTTGTACTAGATCCAGGGAGTGTGATGGTGTCTCTTATACTTGCCCCCTCCCTTTATTCAGGTCCTCAGCACACACCATGCCTGTGTGAGGATCACCCCGACCACATAATCTAAAACAGCTCCTTCAAGATATCCCTTTCCAGCTTCTTTTTTTTTCTGCACATTGTGCAGGTATTTATGTATGTGTGTGTTGCATAGGTGTGACATATGTGCAAGTATGTATGCATGTGTGCCTGTATAGGTGCACACTTCTGGAGGGTGAAGGGAGACCTTGGGTGTCCTCCTCTATCACTCTCTATCTTATACCCTTAATGACATGGGTTTTCACAGAACCTTGGACTAAACTGGCAGTCAGAAAGCCACAACAATCATTCTGTCTTCACCCTGCCTACACTGGCACTGGGGTCTCACATTCCTATGTAGCCACACATGACATTTTGTGTGTTGTTTGAGATAGGATTTCTCTATGTAATAGCCCTGGCTGTCCTGGAACTCACACTGTAGGCCAGGCTGGCCTTGAACTCACAGAGATCTGCATGCCTCTGCCTCCCAAGTGCTGGGATTAAAGACATGTGCCACCACTGCCTGGTGTCAACATGACATTTTACATGGGAGCTATGAATTTGAACCCAGGTCCTCACGTTTACACATCTGTCCTTACCCATTAAGTAATCTTCTCAGTCCCTAATTAAATACTCTTTATGCATATTAAGACATTAGTTATGTGTGCAGCAGGCATATATGTACCTAGGCACATGTATAGTCAGAGGACAACTTTCCGGAGTCAGTTCCTTCTGTCTTATTTTGAAGCAGGCTCTGTCTGTCTTGTCTTTTTACTGCTGTGCCGTGTCCTGGCCTGCTGGCTTCCAGCAGAGTCTCCTCCACTTCCCATTTCACTAGCAGAGTGCTGAAGTTACAGATACACACCATGGTACATGAGTTCCAGGGGCTGGACTCAGGTCATCAGGCATGCATAGCAAGCATCTACCCACTGAGCCATCTACCCAGCTCCTTAGACACCCTTTTGAGCTCTTGTCACCAATATTTGCTGTTTGTGTACTTGTCTATTATCTGTTAACCTTGATAAGGGCAGCAAATCTGATTCACCCACTGCTGTGTCTTCTGTGCCTAGTGCAGTGTCTGTCTTTTCAATAGACACTCAATAAAGCTTGTGGAATAGACAAAGGGATCTACAGGCAACTCTCATTCACTGGGAGGAATGGTTACCAATCCCAAGTTACAATTAGGCCTCCCAAGTGCTGAGTGCTTTCTAAGCACTGGGCACTGTTGAGTCCCGTGAGCAGGCAGCTCACTGGGTGTTCCAACAAAGTGATTTTATATCAATGAGCAATGCTCTGTTTTAAATCAATAAAAAGCCTCTTATGAGTACAGTAGCGTCACATGTCCCCAGGGCTGTTCATTACCCCTTCTTTACCCCAGTTCAGAGAACTTAATACTTTCTGCCAATGTGTAGTAGAATGATTCCTACTGTATTTGTTTCATTTTTAAGAATATTACTGGAAAAAAATTCTTTTTAAAGCCAGTAAAACACCACAATAACTGAAGTAGATGTTTTCACTCAATCTGAACGAGCCAGTTGTATGGCTTGGTGGATGGGACCTCCAAACAAGTCACAGATGGTAGTCCTGACCTGTAACTAAGGTCAATGACTTTCCTTATTGAAGAGCATATCTCAAGTGCTCAGTTCATTTCACACCAAGTATTTTCTAGTTACCAGAGGATCTAATGGAGGGGAAACAACTGATAAAACTTGGAGGCTTTGAGGTCTAAAAGACCCAGGTTATGTTCTAGTCCCACTTGTATAAAGTTAAGGGGGTGCTTTTTCTCCTAAAGTCTTGATGGACTTGCTACCCAAGGGTCACTATATAACTAGCATGCACTAAGCATTTGGTCCAGGGGTTGAATTTGTCCCACATACAGGTTGGGCCAACTTGGTAAGGTTTCACAGATACAGACAGATCTGAAATGGCTGAACAAGATGACAGAGGTCTTCCTTCCATATGGTTCAGCAGGCAGCATGGACATCCACATATGTTCACATCACTTTTGTCCCAAGTCCATTGAGTTAAGGTGGAAAGGCCTACCAGCATCATACGTGTGTGCATGTGTGTGTGTATGTGTGTGTGTGTGTGTGTGTGTGTGTGTGTGTGTGTGTGTGTGTGTGTGTGTTCATGTGGAGGCCAGAGGTCTATATTTAATGTGTTCTTCAAACACCTTTTATGAGGCAGGGTCTCTCACTGATATGGTGATAGTTTGTTTATGATCTAATAAAGCTTGCCTGAACATCAGAATGCAAAGCCAGCCACAGCCATAGAGGCTAGGCAGTGGTGGCACACACCTTTAATCCTATCATTCAGGAAACAGAGACAGATAGATCTCTGTGAATTCAAGGCCACCCTGTGCTATATGAGAGTGAATCAGTATAAAAGAGAAACATAGTTCACTCCTTTGATCCCAGCACTTGGGATCACATGCCTTTAATCCCAGCATAAGGGAGGTAGAGATGGGAGTGATATGGCTGGGCAAGAGAGGAACATAAGGTGGGAGGAAACAGGAACTCATGGCAGTCTACGCAGTCTGAGGAGCAGTGCCGTTTGGAGATGCAATCAGAGGACACGATTGCCCTTGCATTCTACAGTAGAGGTAAGAGCTAGTGGCTGATTGTTTTGCTTTTCTGATCTTCAGCCTAAACCCCAACATCTTGGCTTTTATTATTCATGCTGCCCACTGAACCTGTGATCAGTGATCTGTCTGCACTGCTGGCTAGCAAGGCCAAGGGATCCCACTATCTTTGCCTCCCCATTGCTGGGATTATAGGAACCTGCTACCACACCCAGCTTTTTTGTGTTGGTTCTGGAGCCATCTTTTCAGCTCAATGCCCAAACTTTTGGCATCATTACTCTATACTGCCATCTACAAAGTTCACATGTGAGAAACAAACCATCAAATTACAAACTTTTTCATAATGTTGTAAGTTTATGACTTTGTGTTGATTGCATTCATAGCTATCCTGGGACACATGTGGTCCACAGGCTTCAGCCTGGACACTCCAGGCTGTCTGTGCATGCAGCATGTTGGCACTGCAGTAGAAGAACACAGAACTTGGAGATGTAATGTTTTTTACAGCAATCAATAAATAAGCCCTGGGCCTAGAAAGTGGATCAACAGTTACGAGCTCTTGTCGAGTAGTCATGAGGACTGGAGCTCAGCACTCACGCAATGAGCCAGGCATCATGTGCACACCTGCAACCCCAGCTCTGAGGGAAAGATTACTAGGGCTCACTAGCTTTCAGCCTAGCTGAGAAAATGTGAGCTTCAGGTTCAGAAAGAGACCCTGCCTCAAAGGACTGGCAGAGAATGATAGAGTAGGACAGCTAACACTATTTTTCTGTAGTCTGTGCTCTCATACATTGCCCATATACTCACAGACACATGCACACACAAAAAATGAGCAAGCCTGCTCTTCACCCTAGAAATAGATCATATTTCTAAAGATGGCTCACTCCAAACACAACCTTGGAGAGTGGCTCAAGTAAGCAGCATCTGTGGCTCATAATCTTGGCATACATACCAGTGAGCATCAGCATGAGAGCTGTCTCCCAACACAGAAATGACAGGCTCATAGCACAGTCTGCACAAGCTAGCTCCCAGCACTCTTGAAAAGGGTTCCCTTTATAAAAAATAGCTCCCTTGGTGATGTTTCTTCTAGAAGGCTACTTTCAAAAACAAGTTTAAAGCTTTAGGGGGCTATTAAAATTGATACAGGCAGGGTGGGGGAGGTGGGCTGGGGAGGTGGCTCAATGTCTAAGTGTGTGTGCTGCTTTTGAAAATGAGCCATGGGAGCAGCTCACAAATGCCTGTGACTCCAGCTCCAGGGGACCCCACACCTTCTAGACCCCACACCCTGGCACTCACATGTGCACATACCAGCCCCCACATACACACATAATTACAAAAAAATTAAGCTTTAAATTATATTGGGAGGCTGACAGATAACTCAGTAGTTTAAGAGAAGCAGTTGCTCTTCCAGAGGATCCAAGTTTGATTCCCTCCCGACCTGTGTGTGTGTGTGTGTGTGTGTGTGTGTGTGTGTGTGTGTTGTGTCCCTGTTGAAGATAACAATTCAACGTTCATACTCTCCTTCCCACAATCTAGGAAGTATGCATGAGTCAGCCTAACTTGCTTGGTTTGCTGAGATATTCACACACCTCCCCCCATCCTTTGTTAACTAATCAGCATCACAATCTAAGATGGAAGAGCACAGCTGTACCTTCTAGAGGAGGTCAGAAAGCCCCATTGCAGCAGAGGCATGTGGATGGGAAGACACCCTTGAAGGCTTCAGAAGGAGCAAGCAAACCATCATTCATCCCAACAGAGATGCTATTTCAAAACACATGGCTACCACCTGGACTACACAGGGAAAAACGAAAACTGTAAATAAAAACTTGTCTATAGGGCTGAGGATGGGATTCAGGTGGGAGAGTGCTCGCCTAGCATTCACAAAGCCCTGAGTGCAATTTCTAGCACCACATAGATCAGGTGGCTCACACCTATAATCTCAGCACTTGGAAGATGCAAGCAGGAGGGTCAGAACTTCAAGACCATACACAGCTACATAAGGAGTTCCAGGCCAGTTTGGGCTACATGAGACCCTGTTTCAGAAAGCAAGCAAGCAAATAACAGTGACAACAATTAAATTTGCTTACTAAACACTTGGTTCCCAAGACATAAATCAATAAAGCCACAAATGGGAGTGAATCAAGAACTAACTATAAAATAACTGTACCATGAGTTCTGGTGGGCAGAAACCAACCCTTGACATCACGCCTGAACAGACGAGGTCACCAGGACTTCTCCCAAACAAAAGAAAACACTCAGTATGTCACTGTGGGCATGGGCCACATTCAGCAAACACTTTTCTTGCACATTGCTCCTCAGAATAAACAAACAAAACACCATTTTGCTGACCTGGTATTTTTAAAAGATTTCTTAAGCTTTTTTTGAATTCCTTTGCTGTATGTTTCTCAAAACCAAGCAAACATCTGGCCCTCCTGATTATGCAAAGAAAACAGGCCTGAGTTCTAGTCCTCTGGATGCTCCTTCAACCTCCTCATTAAGCCAGAGCTAATAGCTATTAATCACCTATGGTCTGCCAAAAGGCTGTTTGTGCTTCCTAAATTATAGCACTTTCCTTTTACAAGATCAGATAACTGTATTATTTGGCATTTCATTTAAAAATGGCTTTACCTATTGGAAATGTACTTTTCCATCTCTGTTTTTATTCCTATGCAAACTTGAACCACTTAAATTTCCTCTACTTTTGCAAAATTTTAAAGTTGGAAACTCTTTCCCTCTTCTTTATTTTTAAACTTCAGCTTTTGACCATGGCTTTTCCATTTTGACATTTGCTATTTTAGTCACAAACTTTGGCCCTGTTTGATTTGGCGGGCTACTTTTGGCCGCCATCTTGTTCTTTTTCTATATCTAATTTAGCATTTTAGCTCTTTTAGTTTCCTTCCCCCCAAGCCCTCAGAAACCTCTTAAAACCTTCCTTCCCTCCTTGGTAAGAAAGCCAAACAAAATCCTAATGGGCACAGAGTCTCAGTGAGGTCCCGAAAGACATCTCCCAATGTTCCTTTAGTACCTCTGAAACCCTCAACAGTTCTGTACAGAGGGAACTGCAGTTAAAGGCAGATCAATGTTATTATCTCTAGTAACCTCATGCACCCTCTAAAATCATGATGAGGGTATTCCTCCTCTGTGGTTTTCTTCCCTGGAAGTCATTGCCCCAGTATGATTTCTAGAAAATGCCTGAGAACCCATCACTAGGGATAGTCCACAACCACATTCTTCCAAAACATCAAGACCATACCACACAGAACAGACTGAAAACCTGAGCAGGCTACAGAGATGCAATGATTCAGGAGAAGTAGATCCAGGGACAGAAACAAAACAGTTAGGGAGCAAGGGTGGCTTTCAGTCTTGACAGATGTACCTTGGTAGCCTAAAGAGTTAACATAGTGGCACTGATGTCAGCTGGCTGAGCTATCCCAAAATCAAGCATCTTTCCAGAAAAGGTAATTGGTGTTATAAGGAATCCCTCAACTGCTTGGATGTGTGGCTAGCCACAGGTTCCTTTTTCCACCTTTCTTCTTCTCTGCCACCTGTGAATACTCACATTATTTGTCTGTGAGATGAATGCATGGCTTTAGTTTTCACTAATTTCCTTTAAGTCTCCTCATTTAGTCAAGAGGTTCTCTTAGTTTGTGAATGTTGGGGTCCAGTTGCTAAAGTGCTTACCTTGTCATCATGAGGTTGAGGTCAGTTCCTAGTATGCATGTGAAAATGTCTGGAATGGCAGTGTATGCCTATGATCTGGCACCACAGAGGCAGAGCCAGGAGGATCCTGAGCGTTCTGGCCAATGAACTTCAAGGGAGCATCAGGCTAAAGAGATGAATGGCTTCCTAAGCATGATAGCCAAAGTTGTCCTGTGGACTCTACACATGTACATATGTATGAACACACACACACACGCACACACAAACACATGTGCACATGCATGAACACACATGTGCATGGACACACACATATACACACATGCATAAAAATTTCATGGTGCTTCTTAAAATCAACAATGGTGACTGTCTTCACCACTAATGGTCTCAGTGTTTTTAACCCTGCATACTACAGTGTGTACCCATTTCCTCGTGTATTTATTCACTGGGCACAGACTTGGGTCTACCATAGGCCAGGTCCTGAGCTACACTCTGATCTGCTTTTGGAGTGTCATCATGATAAAGGATGTGGAGCTTTGTAGAGATTGGTTATATCAAACCATGGCCAACCTCAGGGCTCCTGATGGAGTGGGAAGTACAGCTTGCTCTACAATTTGCAAAGCCTTCCTTTTCATTCTTTTCTGCTCCTAGACCACAACTCACTAAGGAGCTGAGTCCAGTCTCATGATAAGCACTGGTATGGATCCACTTTTCATAGATGTCATAGTGCAAAGACCTGTTGTGCTTGGTGTGTGACATTGTTCCCTTGAGAGAGAGGGGAAGGGTGGCTCCATGAATACCATGCCTGTCTTCAGTTGACACTGAATCAAGTGCAGTTAAATAGGCCAATGACTCCAGCTGTTAGTAAGGAGGTGGCACTCTTGTCTGGGGGTGTGGCTTAGTGCTCAGAAACAGGGCACTTGCCTTTTAAGGCCTGGGTTCAATCTCCAGCATGAAAAGAGAGGTTAAACTGACCCTTCTTCCTGACTAAGGATGACCTGGGGCAGCCCTCTAGCTTCCTGATTGTAGACGTCCCTGAACTGTGTCCTAGGAAGGTTAATAGAGTTTTGCTGGCTGCCCACACAGGGCAGAGATGATGTCTTCGTTCATTTTCAGCTGTGGATCAGATGGACTCTCAAAGGGTGGGTTGGGAATCCCAAAGTAGAACAGCTCCATACAACATCCAGGTCATGAGGCCTTTGCTTTGGGTCCTGTGATAATGGGTAAGTGTGCTGAACATGCAGATTGAGGAGCAAATGGTAGGTTTCACATTCAAGTTCAGATTCTCCACAGAGAGAGCTTTAGTCACATTTCTCAAGTCACATCTTGAGCTATTTCAGTGGTTCCCAAACTGACTTGGCTTATGGCACCCTCCACCTCTTGGAAGTTGGTTCTGAACTTTCAACTAGACTCATGTAACTTTGCACACACACACAAACACACACATTTGAGCATTCACATGCATATACATATTTATGTGTGTATGTGCATATGTATAAAGCAGAACACATATTATATTCTATATAAGTTCACATACCATATAATCAAGTATAGGCATCCATTTGACTACACAGGTTTGAGTAAGCAGAGGACCCTAATGCACACAGGGAACAGAATACTGGCACATTCAGTTTGAAGACACTAATATTTTGGCCATTTGTCCAAAAAATGCTTCATTTATAAAATAATTCATTTTCTCTCTCTAACTCCCATTTGAAAGACTTCTAACCTTTATCCATGTAAAGATGGAGCCGAATGTATCTTCTGTAGAGCATCTTGCTCCTATTTTACATGTATATATTGTATGTTTGTATTATAGATGTATAGAGAGGGTGTCCCATATAGCATTAAATCCATGACACAGCATCTATGTTGATTCAGAATGCTGCGTCAGCTCTTTTGATTTTCCTGATGCTGTAGGACACAGGGTTTCAATATCTTTAGTCTTCTCACCTTTCTTCAAGGTCCCTGTTTCTCTCTAGTACATGAAGCCATGGACACAAGCCATCAGGACTTCGCACAGCTCAGGTTCGATGATGGCAGTAGATTGTACCATTGCTAAAACATCTCTCTTACTTGCTTTTTAAGAAAAGTTTAAATTTATTTATTTGGGAAGCATGTGACATGGTGCAGGTGTACAAAGGTCAGATGACAACTTGCAGGGGTCTGTTTCTCCTCCCACTATGTGTGACCTAGACATTGAACTCGAGTGGCTAAGCTTGGTGGCAAACATTTACCTTTGGAGCCATCACACCAGCCCCTTCTTGCTGGCTTCTGGATGACATATTTGTTCCTTTTTACCGTGGTTCATAAAGACTGCTAGATTGTTTTCAATCCTGTGTGTGTGTGTGTGTGTGTGTGTGTGTGTGTGTGTTGATGTGTGAGTGCGCATGCGTGCGTGTGCATGTGTATGTGTGTGTGGTTGTATACATGCATGTGTACAGGTGCTTGTTCATGCTTATGTGAAGGTTAGAGGACACTGGGTGTTCTCCTCTGTTACTTCTGCCATATTTTCTTGAGGCAGGGTGTCTCGCTGAACCTGCAGCAAGGCTGACAGCCAGGAAGTCCCACCAATCCTCCTGCCTCCACAGCACTGGAGACACAAGTGTGCATGGCCACACCTGATTTGAACTCACCATTATTCATCAAGCTCTCTTACCCACTGAGCCAGGTCTCAGTGCCCTTCAAACAGTTTTCTACTACAAAGTCCACCTGCAAGAACATGCATTGTTTTTATTCATTTCTTCACCCCAGTATTCTGATTCATGTTACTATTCCTAATTAACTTTCAAGATGCCTAGACAGTACCAAGGGGCACTCTGAAGTACTGCTATATTTTCAGGCATGTCTAAGCAGTCCTGCCCCAGTTATGCCCATTCCTTTCAGTAACTATATCAACTCCAGCCACCTTGCCGTTGATCCCTGTACAAGGGGGCCCTCATGAAGGTCCAGTTCCCACAAATGGTCTAGAAGTTTATGAAATACATCTCAAGAGATCAGTGTTGTGGATTAGCTCTACTTTATTCCAGACATTCATCACTGTCAAAGTCGCCATTTGCAGCCTCACATTTGCACAAGTTCTACATTCCTGGGCAGATCTTAAACAGAGTGCAGTCAGTGTGTTTCTCTGCATGACACCTTCCTTCTTTTGGCAGTGGAAATGATGGAACATACACTAATTAAAGGATGCATAGATGAGAAAGAGGAGCCAGGAGATGGTCCTGGAAGGTCACTGTGAGTGTGTGTGTGTATGTGTGTGTGTGTGTGTGTGTGTGTGAGAGAGAGAGAGAGAGAGACAGAGAGAGAGAAGGATTATTGCCACCTTTAAATTCAGACTTACCTACTGATGTCAGTTGTTCTAAAGACCCAGGAAAGTGTAGTGGGTTAGGCCAGCTCACTGGACTATTCTAGCCATTCAGCCTTGTCATGCTGGAAGGCTTTCTCCCAGAGACCGTGGCATTACCTAGCACTGGCATGAGGACATTCAACAGCTCACCGTGCTGGAACTAGAAATCAATAGCATGGAATAGGAGAGATGGGGACAAGAAAGGAGAGAGAAAATGAGAGTGAATAGAAGCCATGTTGGGGGCATTTGCTAGATGATCCCTCACTGACGCACAGCAGCCATGTGGCCTTTGCAAATGTTAATTGTTAAATGTGCATCTTGGCTTCTGCCTTTGTGGAGTAAGGGCTTAGTCACACACCGCAGTTTTACACTGAGGACAACCATACACAGAAAGTATTCCGGATAATGACAGCGCAGCGTATGCATTAGCTGCTGCTCTTAAAGAAAACAGGGGAGGGGCCTGAGTCAGAGTGCTTTAGTGATTTTCTAAATACTATCTTATCATCAACAAGTGCGTCACTGCTAGATATTAAATCCGTGCTGAAGAAAAATATCTCATAGTTATGGATTATAAGACTCAATTCTGGGGTTAGAGAGATGGCTCAGTGGATAAAGGGGCTTGCTGCCAAGCCTGACAACCTGAGTTTGATCCCTGGGAGTCATACTCACAGGGTGGATGGAAAGAATCAACTCTTGCAAGTTGTCCCTGCCCCACATTCTCTTGTGCCAAGGAGATCTCCAGGAAGAGCAAAGCTAATGTGTGACCTAAGTTCGATCCCTAGAACCCATGTTAAAAAGCCTAGTATGGTGGTTTGTTGTCAAGGTAGCACTGCTGGGATCTGGAGAAGGCAGATTTCTGGATCTTGCTGGCCAGCCAGACTAAACTAAAATTGGTTATCTCCAAGTCACAGAGACTCTGTCTATAAAAACAAAATGAAAGATAAACAACCTGAGGAATAGCCCCCAACCTCTGGCTCCAAATGCATGCACATACCTGTACATATACACAACTGTATAAAACTAAGTGTATAGACAATATAGCTCGTGATTTCTTATGTGACACAGTAAGACTGTACTGGGGGGGGGTGTAATATGGCATTTAAACACTAAGTGTTGGAAAGTCTGCTGTTCCTTGGGTGGCCACAGCAAATGGAGAAAGGCTTTTTCTTAGAGCCTTGTGGGAGGGAGAGCTCAGAAAGAAGAGCTGCTTGTGTGGAGGCCACTGGTCGGCAAAGCTGCAGTGTGAGGAGGGCAGCGCTGCAGGTGAGGAGTTGTGCAGACTCTAGTGATTAGACAACGAAAGTCTCTGCTCAGAGGTTATGAGAGATGCATTGGGAAAGTCTGAAAACTAAGCATGACGAATCCAGTTTGCCATCAGTTTCACACCAATGAGTACTCTTGAGCTTGCCAGTGCAATGACCAAGAAAGAGCTTGTCATATGAAGACTGACCTCGTGACAACACTAAGATTTTATGGGAAAGGCAAAACTAAGGGGGCACAGAGCATGACTGGTGGCTCCTGCAGCATATTGGAGCCACTGGAAATTTCACACTTGAAGTGTGAGAGGAAGAAAGGTAGTGTCTAGATAGACAGTGTAGAAGTGTAGTTGGGAAAGACCTCCAGAGAGGGGAAGAATCAAGAGATTAAAAAAATTAAACCAAACAATAAACATCCCCAATGACTATTAACCAGACATCACTAACTACCAAGTTTGAGAGCAAGAAAAGAAAAAAAAAAAAAAAAAAGAAATGAACTATTCTATTCTAACATCCGTTGCTGGCACTTGGACACAGCAGGAAGGTTCTTGGGGTCTCAACTTGCAACAAGCCCTAAAATGTTAGCATTTTTAATTAGGGGAGAAGTAATCAGCTTTCTCAAGTTCCAGTCATCCCCTGGAAAGAATGATAAATGAGGATGCTGCGTGGATTATGCCCCTGGGTTCTTTCTGTTTGCAAAGTGTTACACAGTTTAATATCATCTGGAGCAGTCTGACCCGGCAGCAGGGTTTCTATTTGCTAAGCAGTACTTAATTGTCCAAGTGCACCAAGTGTTAGATTCCCAGCAGCTCCCTTCCTGCTGCCCTGGCTGGGTTAAACACCCAAGTCATTGGCTCACTCACATTTGGCCTTCTCTCTCAAAGAATTCAGATTCCATTGAATATGATTTTAGCCCTCGAAAAACAATGTTGAATTCCTCAGTCTGAGAAACCCTCTGGCATGGCCAACTTGATCTCAGCCACAATTCATTCAATTGATGGTCCCAGAGCAATCCCTGATTCACAGACACATTTATTTTATTAAATGTGGCATTAAAAACTCATCCTGAGAAATCTGGAGCTCCCACTGCTACACGGAGAAGCTGACAACCTATGCCGATAAATGGAAAGAAAACCACCCCAGATTCCATATAGGAGGGAGAGCATAGGCATTTATCCTTCAGCGTCTGACTTACTCTATCTACTCAATAGGATGAGCTCCAGTTCCTACCACATTTTCTGCAAATGATGTGCATTTAAAAATACTTTTATTTTTATTTACGTGTGTAGGTGTTTTGCTTGCATATGTCGGTGTACCATGTCTCAGTGTCTGTCACTGCCACACCCAACTAGAGAGCCATTTAGAGTGTTACAGGTAAGCAGAATATTAGGGATAGCCCATGTTCAGAGGCCACTGCTGTCCCAGGCAAAACTCAGCTGTAGGAGATGGGCACTCCTGATAAAGGAATTTGAGTGTCTGGATGGAGGGCTCTGCATTTGAGGGCAGGGCTGGCAACACTACAAGCAGTAGGAAGAGAGCACTCATTTTAGCATTCTTAAATGTCATCCAAAGCCTCAAATTTACAGCAAGAAAAGCAAATTTACAGCAAGAAAAGCAAGGCTGGGTTGCTACTAGCAGCTGTCCCCTTGAAGAGTTAGCCGTTTCTACCTTTCGAGGAAACCCAGGTCTCTCCCACATCTCCTTACTTTTTGAAAATCTATAAATCACCCATGCTTCCTCAGCCTCCCTCCCCTCACCCAGCCAGGAGCCATAGCTGGGTCAGCTGTATCAATACTTGGGAAGGTGCTTGTCCCATTAAGTAGGGGAATAAGAGAGGTCCAGTCTCCCAGCACCTCATCAGGTACCATAAATCACTTTCTAGGCCCTGGAAGAGAAAAATATACCCCAAAGCTGCCGATTTATAAATGCTTTCCTATCCTGAGAGCATTTTATTCTTCCAGCTTCATGTGACATAAATAGCATATAACCCTGACACAGAATTTTTTAATAACCAGCTGTGACATTTCACTAGCACTGGTACAAAGTCAAGGGCCAAAAATAACTAGTCCCAATGTATGGAGGCTTCTGTCCTTAGTCGGACTTTGATTTGGTAACGGCTTAGGAAGCCCATGCTTCTTCATGGAGAGAGGCAGAATTTCACAGATTAATATCCAATGCATGTGCTGGCACCAGGCCAGAGGGCATTTCTTTTGGGGTCCATCATGAGGTTGTGGAAGGCAGAAGCCAGAATAGAAAAAGGCGAAGAGAAAACACTAAATAATACAGACTTAGGTTTCTTGAAAGCGTTTAGAAACATTTAATTAGCCATCAATGCCATGGGCTAGGGATACTGGTACAGTGCTTGCCTAGCATGCAGGAAACCCTGGGTCTCATCCCCAGCACTGTATGAACTGGGCATGATGGTACACACTTTTCATCCTGACACTTGGGAGTTAGAAACAGGAGGGTCAGAAGTTCAAGGTCATCTTAAGCTACATTCTGAATGTGAGGCTTGCAGCCTCAGCTATACAAGACCCTCTCTCCAATAAAAGTCCTGTTTGTCTAGGAGTTGATGTATTTCCTTTGAATCTGTGGAATGGGATAGCAACTTGTGACCTTTGGCACATCCAGGGCACAGGTCCCCAGACCTGTGGGATCAGAGAGAAGAAGACATGGGCAGAGAGCAGACCAGCCCTCCCCTTTCCATGTTAATGGTGGCCATAGCTTAAATAATGCCTACTCTGGACAACCTCAATCTCCAAACACAGGCAAGAAAAGTTTACTTGGAAAGTCTAAATCCACAAAACTTTGGGTGTCATTTTCCAAACCTCCTATCCATATATATAATTTCCTCAGAAAGTTGACCCTTAGGCTGGGGGAATAAGCTCGGAGGCAGAACACTTGCAAGCAAGCACCAGGCTCTGGTGCCCAGCACTTCAAAAAAAAAAGTTGACTTTCACAACTTTCAAGCTAGAAGTAGGTCAGGGTCAAGGCTGCTGGATGTCACACCCCCAGGACTGGGGCCACACAGGACCAAGTTCTCATTCTCCAAGCTTGTAAGCAGTAGTGCTATGTCCCATGAGGATGCCTCTGGGGGGCACCACCCTCATTGCTGTGATGATAGCCACAGTCTCTCTGTCACATGCATTTTGGCTAATACCAAAGGCTATATGGAAGGTACCCAGACAAATGGCTGGACCACTGTGAGAATGCAATAGATATCAGCTTTCTTGGTGGCAGATACTATCCCCAGAATGAAGAGAGACCTGCTGGAAACTTTGGGGTATTTCAACTGCATTTCACCATTCATAAGTCTGGATGTACTAGAGTAAACTAAGCCTGGTTCACATTCAAATGCTGACCTACATTAGCCATACGATGCACATCAGTACACAAAGGGTCTTGGAACCTCAATTTATTCTACTATACAATAGAGACAATGGTTGTGTTTCCCCATACATAATACAGATTCCATGCAAGAAGTTCAGTGGTCACTGTACTCATGTAGGTTATTATTAAACTTGAGATGGCTCCAGTCCATACTCAAAGGGAAGGATATAAATGTGTCAAAGTTATAGGCTCGGTGACCATATAGTCAGCAAAGTGCTTACCATGCAAGCATGAAGACCCCAGTGTGGTACCTGGAACCCACTTCAAAACAAGCTAGAGCACGGTATTGTGTGCTTACAATTCTAGCAATGGAAAGGCATGGGCAGGTGGAATCTTTGGACTCCCTGGCAAGCCAGTCTAGCCCATTTAACAAGATCCACCAAAACAAGGTGTATGCCACCTCAGGAACAACAATTGAGGCTATCCTCTGACTTATGCCCACATGCATACATATGCTGGCACACCCATACACACATGCACCTACATATACAAACACATACATACCAACACTCACACATGTACAGAACTCGGAGTGGAGGCCACTGGCGGTGGCAAAGTTCAATGTCAAACACCTCTGGGTCTGACACAAGACTTCTGCTACTGTCACACTGCCCTGGAGCATGGGGATTCTAAAGATGAGCAAGCTAGTCTAGTGCGCATGCTTGTCTGCAAACCCCATGGATAGCTTCCTGACCCAGTGTTACCCTAGCAATCCAGCAATGAGCAACATGTCTCTCAACACATAAGGAGCATCCATGTGTCTTGGAGGAACCTTTTTGTGGACTCTTCTCAGCCAAGAAGCCTATCCCAAGTCACATTTTTTATTTGGAAAGTCTGAGGCCTGGAGCAGTTTTTTGAGGGGGCAATTTTACTCATCATGGTGATTAACACTTTTAACAGCTCGTTACACAGTGTCTGAACACACACACACACACACACACACACACACACACACACACACACACACTTAAATGCGGTGTATTCAGAAATAACGCTTGCCACAAACAAAATGACGCTGGTTACTGGGCTCTTTGTGCATGGAACTGATTTACGGCCTTCTTCGGGAAAGCAGTGGGGGTGGGGTGGGTGCTGGTTTTCTGTCTTGAAATGCCATATTAATTCTAGGCCTAAGTAAAGAAAGAAAAAAAACAACAACAACAACAACAACAAGTCACTTCCTTCTGATGCCAGAGTCTCAAATTAAGGGAGGGAAAGGAATTTGGAGGGTGAGGAGGGAAGTGAGTTTGCATTGAAGTGGCAGGGCCTCAGCCATTTGGTTTTCCTCCTGAACATACTTCAGGGGGTCCCTTCAAAGCAACACCACAGGTAGATATGTTAGCCCACACTCTCAGTCCCAATGCTAGGAGGCAGGGCAGGTGGATCCTCAAGGTTCCCCAGTCAGCAAGCCTAGAGAAGGCTAGTAGGAGACTGTCTGAAACAAACAAACAAACAAACAACAACAACAAAATAATAGGTAGCTGGCATTCCAGGAAGAACTGCCAAGGTTGTTCTCTGGTCTCCACACACATGTACACACAGTGCACCTGCACAACCACACACACACACACACCACACACACACACACACACACACATAAGAGAGAGAGAGAGAGAGAGAGAGAGAGAGAGAGAGAGAGAGAGAGAGAGAGAGAGAACAACTGTGAGAGATGCCAAACTACGTTAGAGGAATGGGGTCCCATCAACTGTGAGAACCAATCCTGATAGTACCACCATCTTGAGAAAAAGCAATACTCAAAGCATCACGAGCACAATTCCCATCATGTATAAATGGGTCTCCCAGGCCCACAAGAGAAGACCACCACCTCCCAACCTGAAAACAGGCAGAAGGCATGAACAGGTCATTCAAAATGGAGCTGGTGGTAATAACAAAGAAACATCTCACCTCGTCAATATCCAGGAAGAAACAAGACATTATGGGCTGGGGAGATAGCTTAGTTGGTAAATTGCTTGCTTGCAAGCATAAGGATCTGAGTTTCAGCCCTAGAACCCACTTTAAAAAATCTGGGTGTGGAGTGTACTAGTAATCTTAGTTCTGGAGAAACTATAACAGGCAGAGCCTGAGGCTAACCTAGCCAGTCTCGCTTACTTAGTGAGTTCAGTGCCAGTGAAAGTCCCCGTCTCAAAAAAAGGTGGATGACACCCAAGAATGACACCTGAGGATGGCCTCTTGTCTCTGCCTCCACTTACACTCACTTGTCCACAGCCCTTACCCACACACAAACAAGACTGTGCTCATTGTCATCATGGCTGTGAGCAAAGGGACAGATCTGCACTTTCTCATAAGAGTTAATAGTGTATTAACTTTTCTGATGGACAGTTAGAAATGCCATAAAGATATTCACACCCCTTTGACCAAAATACTTCCATTTATTTGGGACAATACTGAAAAAAAAATATGCATATGTGCACAGAAATAAATGTGGAAAGATTTTTGCTGTCATACAACTGAATGGAAAGTTTTATTTGAAAGGCCGGTAATTTATGTTTTAGGCTTGGCTAGTCTCTTATGAAACTACTCAATGCCATCATTTTATCAATAGGCCTGCCATTGATAATACATAAATAAATAGGCATAACTGTGTTCCAGTAAAAAAAAACCTTATGGATAAAAACAAACACCAGTGACTAGGTTTAGTCTATAAACTATAATTTGCCAACCTGGATAGTACAAATTATAATTTAAAAATAGAGCCACCTATATTTCTACCAATCTGAAATATAAAACACTTCATATGGTTAGAAAACCTTTTCTTAGGGATATGGGGAAACACTTGTATGGGGGAAAAAATCTGGACACAGGCCGTAGGCTTAGAGAAATCCCAGTTCCCTAAGGGAAAGAAAATATGTAAGCATGAAGAAAGGATTAGAAAGAAACATACAAGATTTTAACAGCAATGGTGGTTTTAATTTTCTTTTTATACTTCTCAGGATCCAAATCCCCTATAATGTGTATGTGTTTAATTTTTTAAATTGAAAAAACCAAGTTTGAAATGACACAAGTGGACTTCTGCTGTGAGCACAAGTCAGTCCTTTCCCTAGTTCATGTGGAAATAATCCAAACTTGAGAATTAAGAGGAAAAAGCCCGTCATCTTCCATTTCTGGTATAATCAGGAGACAAACAGAAAAAATTAAAAATTTTTATGTGTGTGTGTTCGAGAGTATGCATGTATGCACGCTCATGCATGTGCATGTGTGTGTGCCCATGAAGGCCAGAAGAGGGGATTGAGTCCCCGGGAGCTGGAGTTATGGTTGTGAGCCATCCAATATGCGTGCCAAGAACAGAACTTGGCTCCTCTGGAAGAAGAGCAGTAGGTGCTCTTAAACACTGGACCATCTCTCAGGCCCCTGATAAATGCCAGGATTTTTGTAAGGGACACATACAGTAAACTGCAGTGTAGAGTGGGATGCATAAAGAAGAGAAGGGAGATTTTAGAGGTAGTAATTACATAAAACCCTAAACAACAGTGCAATTCTGGAGATCTGTCTCCATCAAGCCCCATTCTCATAATGCCCACCTCCACACTATAGCTCTTCCTATTTTTTTTTTTTATCTTATACACAGTCTTAATCACATTTTAGGACAATATGCCTTAACATTCAGGAACTCAGAGAATACCAATCCCATGAGCCCTTCTGGAGGAATTCCTAGAAGATAAACGCTGGCCAACTAAAAGGTAACTGAGTGGAAACTGGGACACTCTGGATATACTAACAGTAAGAGTATGACCACAGAAAATGTGGGTATTGGAAGTTAGAATAGGAAAAATAAACTGAGGAGGAGCAGCAGGAAGTGATTAATAAAAATAACAGCAGGTATTAGAGCAATGGAATAACTCACTAATAGAATAAATAGAACTAAAAGCTTTTAGAGGGCAAGATAGCCATCTGCTAACTAGCTTAATCAGGGAAGGGGAGGAGTAAACATTCACAGTAAGAAATGTTCTAAGAAAAACAACTACAAGATCTAAGCAGGAACCATAAAAGACTACTTTATTAAAATTAAGACAAACACACATGAAACCTAGATGAATGGGACGATGTTCAAAAAAAAAAAAAAATAGCATTGGCCTAAGCTGACTTCCAAAGAGGAAATGTAAACAGACTGATTTCCTTTAAAGGAATAAAAAGGGGATCCTTGGTAGGGAGTCTCTTCCCTAAAAGGGGCCAGACCTAGGTGGTTTCATGAAGGGCTTCTATCCAGCTTCACAGAGCCAAAAATGCCAAAGTTATCAAAACTATTCAAGAACTTATATTTAAGACACATCTCCACATATTCCAAAGTGGGCACTAAAAAAGAATGTGTAATATTGGTGTAAAAAAATTACAAAGTTAAAATTAACAAACACTCCAGTATATTGACAGAACTATCATAATCAGGTGTTGTTTATGACAGGAATAAAGACCATTTAATTATAGGAGATAAATTAATTTGTCACTTAATATCCATTTTTTTCTCAGGGTGGAGGATTGAGTCAGCATCTCTCTGTGTGGCATTGGCATTGGATGTCCTAGAACTCATTATCTAGACAAGGCTGGCCTCAAACTTGAGGTTTGCTAACTTCAGTTCTGCTTCCCACAGGCCAGGGTACCAGACATGCTCCACCACATCAGTTTTCACTTCCTGTTCTCGATAGGAACATTTTAAAAACAGGAGTGCTACTTTAATATAAGAACAATAAATCAGCTTGTTTCCTAAGAATTTATATTATGCAAAAAGGAAAAATGCAGGAAACATATTTGATAATATTTGGAATTGGACAAGAATTTAACTTTTACTTAACATTGTATTGGAGATAGTAGCCTATGTAATTGGATAAGAAAAGAACTGAACATTAAAAAAAAAATTGATCAGGTTAAAAGAATAATACTCAAGTTTATATATTATTAAAAAAAAAAAAAAAGACCCAGGACAGCCAAAACAACCCTGTACAATAAAGGAACTTCCAGAGGCATCACCATCCCTGACTTCAAGTTCTATTATAGAGTTATAGTCTTGAAATCAGCTTGATATTGGCACAAAAATAGACAGGTATGCCAATGGAATCTAATTGAAACCCCCAGTATTAACCCACACACCAATAAACACCTGATTTTTGACAAAGAAGCTAAAATTATATAATGGAAAAAAGAAAGCACCTTCAACAAATGGTGCAGGCATAACTGAATTCGGACATGCAGAAGATTGCAGATAGATCCATATCTATCACCATGCACAAAGCTTAAGTCCAAATGGATCAAAAACCTCAACGTAAATCCAGCCACACTGAACTTCTTAGAACAGAAAGTGGGAGGTACCCTTGAGCTAATTGGTACAGGAGACTGCTTCCTGAACATAACACCAGTAGTACAGACACTGAGATCAACAATTAATAAATGGGACCTCCTGAAACTGAGAAGCTTCTGTAAGGCAAAGGACACAGTCAGTAAGACAAAATAGCAGCCCACAGAATGGGAAAAGATATTCACCAATCCCACATCTGATAGAGGGTTGATCTCCAAAATATACAAAGAACTCAAGAAGCTAGTCAAAAACCCTATTAAAAAGTGGGGTACAGAACTAGAGAATTCTCAATAGAGGAATCTAAAATGGCTAAAAGACACTTAAGAGAGTGCTCAACATCCTTAGCTATCAGGGAAATGCAAATCAAAACATCTCTGAGATACCATCTTGCTCTTGTCAGAATGACTAAAATCAAAAACACCAAGGACAGTTTATGGAGAGGATATGGAGAAAGGGGAACACTCCTTAACTGCTGGTGGGAGTGCAACCTTGTACAGACACACTTTGGAAATCAGTATGGCGGTTCCTCAGGAAAATGGGAATCAGTCTACCTCAAGATCCAGTAATTCCATTGTTAGGCATATACCCAAAAAGATGCACATTCGTGTAACAAGCACATCTATCTATTTAACTATGTTCACAGCAGCATTATTTGTAATACCAGAACCTGTAAGCATCCTAGATGCCCCTCAACTGAAGAATGGATAAAGAAAATGTGGTACATTTACACAATGGAGAATTACTCAGAAAAAAAAAATGGAATCTTGAAATTCTCAGGCAAATGGATGAAACTAGAAGAAATCATCCTGAGTGAGGAAACCCAGTCACAAAAAGATAAACATGGTATGTACTCATATGTGGATTTTAGCCATAAAACAAAGGATCACCAGCCTACAATTCACACTGTCAGAGAAGCTAGGAAACAAGGAAGACCCTAAGAGAGATATACATGGCCCCCAGAGAAGGAGAAAGGGACAAGATCTCCTGAGCAAATTGGGAATGGGGGGGGTGAGAGTAGGGGAGGGAGGGTCAGGAGAAAGAGAAGGGGAGAAACGGAGGGGAGATGAGGGCATTAGGGATCAGGAAGATTGAGTAGGGGGAAGAATAGAGGAGAGCAAGAAAAAAAATACCATAATAGAGGGAGCCATTATAGTTTAACAAGAAATCTGACACTAGGAAAATGTTCAGAGACCTATAAGGATGACCCCAACTAACAATCTAAGCAATAGTGGAGAGGCTATCTTAAATACCCTTCCCTGATAATGAGATTGATGATTACCTTACACGCCATCCTAGAACCTTCATTCAGTAGCTAATGGAAACAGAAGCAGACACACAACAGCTAAACACTGCGCTGAACTCCTGGAATCCAGTTGCACAGAGGGAAGAGCGATGAGCAAAAGGGTCAAGAACAGAAATAGCTGGAGAAACCCACAGAAATAGCTGACCTGAACAAGTGGGAGCTAATGAACCCCAGTCTGATAGCTGAGAAACCAGCATAGGACCGACTCAGACCCCCTGAATGTGGATGTCAGTTAGGAGGCCTGGGCAGTCTATGGGGCCCCTGGTAGTGGGTCAGTACTTATCCTTAGTATACAAATGGACTTTGGGACCCCATAACATATAGATGGGTACTCTCTCAGCCTAGACACATTGGGGAGGACCTAGACCCTGCTCCAAATGATATGACAGACTCTGAAGATCTCCCGTGAAAGGTCTCACCCTCCCTGGGGAGCAGAAAGGAGAGGAGATAGGGAATTGGTAGGGGACAGGGGAGGAGAGGAGGGAGAAGGAACTGGGATTGACAAGTTAAAAAAAAAAAGAAAAAAGAAACCTTGTTTCTAATTTAAATAAAAATTGACCAGGAACAGATCATTGTGACTAGAAGATGTGTAATTATTAGCCTTACATACCGAAAAGAAACAAGTGAAAGAGTAATTTACAGAATCCAAGAACTTTCATAGTTATGAACAGTAGTGTATTTGAACTATGCTGGAGCAAATTCATACTAGCAGGAAAAAAAAAGATGAAATACACAGAAGACAGTTTAAGAAATATGAAAGTCGCCTACAAGGTGCTTCAAAACTTTCTGAAGACTACAAAATAATACTTGAATTGAGTCATTTCATGTTCTTAAATTGAAATAGGATTTTGTCAAATGTACACGCACAGCAACAGTTTCTTCTCTCTTGAAACTAGATAGACATCTAGATGCAAGATTCTACGCTAGCTACTGTGGCAACTGTAGATACAAGTCAAACAGGAGCTGCTCTAAATCACAGTACGGGAACTATATTCTGTTGACAATTTCTTGAATGCTGTAGCTCTTAAGGCATCATCCAATGCACTCACACTTGAGACCCAGAAGCTGTAATCTTATCAAGAACAGGGTTAGCGCTGATCTCCCATAGTGCAGTTTCCACTGAGTTGTGGGGCTGAACACTAGTCCAAAGTGTTAGCGAAAGCCACTGATTCCTGAGTCAAAGGGAAAACCACCGAATTTCTTTTCCTGTAGTGAGGTGTGAACTGATACAAATCTTCCTGCCCTAAGCACACGCATAGGTTAGTTCAGACACAGACACATACACAGAGAAAGACAGAGACAGAGAGATCCACCTACATCATATAAAAATTAGGATAAGACAGAAAAACCTGGAGGTGACACAAAATAAGTAGAGGAAATATAGTCATATTTCATTTATTTATTCATTTATTATAGAACTAGGGGTTGAAACAAAGGTTTCAAACATGGTAGACTAATGCTTTACCACTGAGCTATGTCACTGGCCCTGGCTGTGATTTTGATGCAATTGCAATGCAGTTAAGTGTGACGGTAGCCTATCATGTCTATATCCAAATATAACTAGATTTTAGGAATGTTCTCAGAATAGATCTGAAAGCTTTATGAACTAGTGGAAAGATAACAGGTAGTTTTTTTCAGAAAGGCGGAGTTTAACATAAAAGCTGGTTCTGTGGTACCTTCCCATACTCCCTGTTGGTAACCAATTTAACACCAAGGCAAAGGGATGTCTCTAGAAAAAGTATCCCTGTTGAATTGGCTTACACTCTACAAGTTTACTGCCACCACCAAGCATCCGCCATTTTGGCAAACAGAGGAATTCACAGGCAGGGATTGCAGGGATATTTAGACTATAAAATGAATTAGTGGGTAAAGGTGATTGCTGCCAAACCTTGAGACCTGAGTTCAATCCCCGGAACCCACATGATGGAATGAAACAATTGACTCTCATAAGTTCTGACCTTCACACATGCACCATGGTGTGTCTGCCCACCTAATAAATAAATAAATGAGAGAGAGAGAGAGAGAGAGAGAGAGAGAGAGAGAGAGAGAGAGAGAGAGAGAGAGAGAGAGAGAGGTGAAAACCAGAAGAGAAACAGAATGAGGATGTGGACAACACGTTCCCATAAAGTTTTCATTAAGCTGTGAGCAAACCCGCAAGCTACAGTCAAAGCAGTAACACAGGGAGAGTGGACGCTTGCTTCCAAATGGTAATTATACAACAGGCTGTGTTCTGGGATGCGGCTTTCTCATTTCAGTCACACAATAATGACCCTGTAGGGCAAAACTATTCTTCCCATTATTTTCTAACGGGGCTTTAGAAAAAAATTAACTTTCCCAGGGTCACACCACTAGAACCAGAACTCCCAAGCCAGCCAAGAAGTGGGGAGTTATGGCTGCTAATAAAAGAATGAGGAGCTTAAAATCTCCCCAGGAGGCAGAACAGAACGAAAGAAACATTGATTGGAAAGGAAGATGGACACCAGTTCAGCTCTGACTACAAAAGGGGCTATTTTATGATGTGGTGTGTGGATTAGTTCTAACAGTCAACAGGGAAAAACCTAGACTCAACTGAGAAAGGAGTCTCAGTTGAGGGACTGTCCACATCAGATTGGCCTGTCTTCAGAACAGCATCATTCCCTGGGCAAGCAGGAGGGCAGATGAGCGTCTTGTATAAGAGTGAAGGGAGCTTGCTGAGCAAGCAGCAGCATGGATGCCTTCATTTTTCTTTCTGCTCTTGATCGGATGTGATGTGGCTAGCTGCTTGAAGTTTCCTGTCTTCACTTCCCTGAAGTGATGGGCTGTAACCTCAAATTATAAGAAAATAAATCCTTCCTCCCCTAATCTACCTTTGGTCAGAGTACTTCATTATGGTAACAGAAACAAAGCATAAAATATTCAGGAATAGGTATTAAGGATACTCAAGACTAAATGTATAATACATATAAAATGTCTCATGTCCCTTAACTGAATCATCTCTTGCACAACAATTTTTTGCAAGAGAGCAGGGAATATGATCTGACTTTTGTTTAGCATTCATTTTTTGTTTAGCATTTATTTTCTTAAAAGAAAAAAAGATATTTGCCACAAGTAATTACTATGAAAAGGGAGCTATGCCCAGGTAGAACATTTTTAATCATGAAATGGTATTCAACAATATTTATTCTCACAGTCTGAAAAAACCCATCAGCTAACTATAGTGGTCACAGAGCATGAGCAGAGAGACTGGTCTATGCTCCTAATACTCACAGCCACCTACTAAGGAATGACATAAAACGCTTATTAACACCAATGTGTCACTTTATGAAAAACAACATAGGAAACTGTGTTGTGTGTGTGTGTGTGTGTGTGTGTGTGTGTGTGTGTGTGTGTGTGTGGTGTGTTGAAGCATGGGGTCATGTGTGTGGAGATCAGAAGTCAACCTTAGGATGCCATCTACTCAAGTGTTGAAGAGAACATCTCTCACTGACACAGAACTTGCAATGTAAGCTGAGCTGACTGGCATCCAAGCCCCAGAGATCTGCCAGTCTCCATGTCCCAGTGCTGGGATGGTGAGAGCATGCCACCACACCCAGCTGTTTTATATAGGTCCTGGGGATATAACTCGGGGCCTCTCGCATGCATTTACCAACTGAACTACCATTCTAGCCCTTATTCTGCTCCTTTTAAAGAGTTCAGAGCCTTGAGTAAATTACTTGGGTTTTGGTCTCCTCTTCCATAGATAAATAGGTCTAGGGTCTACAATTTTGCTTCCAAACTCTACTCTACTTAGGCCTCCTTCTCCCCAGCAAGACTAGCAATGCCCAACTGTCAGGAGGCCGTGGTTGAGCTCAGTTTTCTTCTAATGATCACACAGCATTTAAACGATGAATTTACATTAAACGCCTTTCCTAGCACTCAACCACAATCATTTTGAACCAAAAAAAAAAAAAGAAAAAAAAATTAGTCAATAATGGTGAACCATAACTCTATTATGAAAAAGGAAATCATGGAAAATTCCCTAGAGAAAAAGCCACCAGCATTGATGGGGATGGCAGAAGTGACAGTGATGATTGTCATTTGACACTTTTCCTAGCCTGGCCTTTTGCTTCCACATTTGGAAGCTTTAAGCTGGCAAGAGCAGCTGAAGGGAAGACGGGAGGACTGGCATGTTTGGAGACAGTGCTAGAAACACTCCTGGAAGGTCTTCAACCAATGCTCAGCGCAGCAGAAGGCTGGAGCAGAGGTCAGCTTTGGGGAGCATGGGATATCTTCAGTGAACTAACCTGAATGTTTTCTCAGGTCACAGACCTAGGACATTTAAAAACCCAATGCTTCCAAATGAGTTGGAAGGCAATCTTCGTTCCAGGTTTTACTTCACAATGAAGTGTCATTCCATTGCAAATTTTACAGGGTCATGGACAGGCTGTGTCATGTTTCAGATTCAGTTTCTTCATATGCAAAATGGGGCTATAAACTCAGTTTCCTCAAGCTCACAAAGTGAAAAGGAGGGTAACATAAGATGTATTTAAAGGAGAAGAAAAAAAGAGGGGACAGGATTTGACCCCTGGTTGAAGCTGAAGTTAAGAACAATGCCTTAGCAGGATCTTCCCAATGGTGCTAATGACCAAGTCTGTTACTGAGGTACCCAACCACTTTTTGCTTTGCTGAGAGGCCTGTTGCAGAGGAGGGACTTCTTCTCTGGTACTGAAAACCTGGTCAAAATCACATGGCTGGGAACTATCATAGACTCTAATGGAGAAGCGATGACTTCTATTTTGTTAAGTAAACATAGTATGTCTATCAAATTGCCTTCTAAATAACTATATATGTGCCCATAGGTTATTGCTGCTGTCAGCTTTAATCAGAGAAGCTTCTTTTGGCAATGGACATGGTTAAGTGCAGAGGCTCATAATTGGCCAATATGACTAGGCTAAGTGACAGTACTCAGCCAGAAGTAGGACATTTATTTCCTCCCCCAAGGCTAAGGGAACATTGAAGAAAATTGGCAGGAAGAATGTAAGAGATGAAAGGAATGTGTATATGGGGTGAGTGCGGGTTACTATGGAATGCTGACTTTGAGGAATGGCATGGCCACGATATCCCTGAAACTTATGACAGTTGTGGTCCACCATGCAAGATCTGCACATGGTTAGGCTATCAACATGCTGTTGTGGGCAAGGAAGAGCTCATGTGGCACATCTCATCCTTGAGGATATGTACAATTAGTGGATACTGGTGGGGTTAGAGACATTTGCTTCAGTAGTGGAAGGGTATCTATGCTCCTGTCAACAGCCCTAATATAACCATTGGGTCATTAAATAAAAGAGGTGAAAACATTAGCACCAATGGATGGGAAGAGATCAACAGGAGTGGGAGAGACATAAGAGAGAGTGACAGGAAGTAGAATAATAAAAATATTATACACATATACAAAATTGTTTAATATATGAAATGTATGTACTAATAAAAACATAACCCTACTTCAGGATAAGACAGATTGGGTTCAAGGCCAGGCTTTGAGCAACTTGGAGCCAAATACATAACCTTTTTGAACCTTAGTTTCTTCATATTTAAATCTGGACTAACAATAGTTACCTATCTCACTAGAAAGACAACTAAGAAGAGACTTGTGGCTAGTTTGTTTTTCTGATGCTGCTCATGGAAACAAAAGCACATGGGCTTCTCTCAGGCTAACCCAGCAAAGTAGAAACATCCTATGGGGACACTTCATAATTAAAAGGTGCTAGTGCAATCAGGAGAAATCAGCAGACAGGAAGGAATTCCCTGGCCAGCAAGACCCTAGGAGTTTCAAAGGAAAGTATTCTGAAAGTTTCCTCTTGGGACTTGTCTCACCTCCATCCCAGCTTCAGATCCCAAGAAAGCCCTGGCTCAGAAAAGCTGTTAGATGGGCCCATTCTCACAGACTTGAAAGCTCTGGTTTGGAGACTGAGCTACAATGGCCAGTTTTGAGAGTGAGTTTACTAATGCCTTGACTGGGTTTTTGTCAACTGGACACAAGCCTTAATTAGCTGGGATGAGGAATGTCAACTGAGAAAATGCCTTCATCGGATTGTCTATAGGCAAGTCTATGGGGATATGTTCTTGATTAATGATTGAAGAGGGAGGGCCAAGCTCACCATGGGCAATGCCACACCTGAACAGGTAGTTCTGGGTGGTATAACAGGCTGAGCAGTGCTCCCCTATGGCTTCTGCTTTAGTCCCTCCTCAAAGTCCTTCCTCGGCTCCCCTCAATGGACAATAAGCTGGAACTTATAAGCCAAAGTTTCCTCCCCATGTTGCTTTTGGTCATCGTGTTTATCACAGTAATAGAAAGCAAACTAAGGCAACTAAGTACACAGTAGGCCAAAGTAAAAGAATAAATACCAAGTAGTGGATGGATGGAATGGATGATGGATAGATGGATGGATGGATGGAAGGATGGATGGACAGCAAAACATCACAAAATCCAGCAAAAACTGACTGAGGAAGGCCCTCTATGGCAGTCAGCTGGAGTTCTCAGAAGGAAAAGGGTCCAGGTCAGAACAGAGTCCCCCTAGGATGAGGCTTCTGAATAAAGGGGCACAACAGTAAAACAGAGGTAACATTATCAAGTTGGGAGCTCACCCAGGAGAAAGCAACGGGGAGGCTGAGGAGTCAGCTGGAGTTCTGAACTGAGCTTTCTCTCCAGAGCTGAACTTGCAGCTTCCCTTTCCAACCGCACGGACTTTTACATCCAGGGTGATAAGGAGTGACCTCTGTTGGAAAGAGATCACTTCCCACCATTCCCAGTGCACAATGTCCCTAAACTGGGGATGTTTTGTTGTTTGCTCCTTACCACAGAGTTAGGGAGGCAGTACACCTCCAGACCGTGGAGGACACTTTGAAGCAGACATACTTGGGTCTGAACTGGGGAAGGGAAACCCCACTTTCAGAGCCAGCTCCTCAGGGAGCTCTAAAAGTGCACAACAGTTTATCCATGTAACAGACATCGCATCTTTAAAAAAGCCTTCCTAGTATGAGGCAGGGGTGGAAGTTGTTTCCACCCCCGAAAAAAATCAAGAAGGTGAAAGCTCAAGTCCAAGCTAGTTTTCTCAAGCAAAGTGCCAACCAGCTAAATGCTGTTCTTACAGCACTTTTCACTGCACTTGGCCAAAGTCAATAATATCACTCCACTGAAATGAAATCTGTCCAGTCAAAACCCTAATATGCCTCAATAGGTGTAATTAACAATCCCTTACCTGTTATGAAGCAAACATATGTATATTAAAATTGAAATGAGGTACAAGCCACATATTTACATATATTGACCCACTTGAAGTTTGGGAGCAGTTTAAGAAGATGGTACTTGTATTGGTCAGTTTCATGTTATTGTAACAAAGTCCCTGTGACAAATAACACGAAAACTATTTACTCATTGTTTTTGAGGTTCTGGTCCAAGACTGGGTGGATTCATTGATTTGGGCACCGGGTGGGATATAGTAGTGAAGAGTGTGTGGGAGAGCAAGCTGCTCACCAGGAAGCAAAAAGAGAAAGAAAGAGGACTGAAGGCCAAGGCCTCCTACTAGGCCCCTTCTCCTCCAGCACTGCATCTCTCAACAGCATCACTCCAGGGATCAGGCCTTTAACCCTGGAATCTCCAGAAGGCATTCGACATCCAGACACTGTAGTAATCAAGAAGGTGTGCGGGCTCAGGAGACAGTTCAATTGGTAACGTGATGACCCCAAGTTCTTCCCTCAGAACCCAGGTAAAACCAAACAAACAAGCAAACAAAAGCCCACACATACACAGTGGCAGACACTTTTTAATGCCCAGTGCTGGGAAGGTATAGATGGCAAATACCTTGCTAGCCTCCATTTCTCTCTCTCTCTCTCTCTCTCTCTCTCTCTCTCTCTCTCTCTCTCTCACACACACACACACACACACACACACACACACTCACACACGTGTGCGTGCGCACATGAGCGAGAGAAGGTATTTGATAAGATGTATCCAGACTGAAGGATTCAATCCTCCTTGTATTTCTCCTTTGTGTGTCCGGATGCCAGGGATTTTGTCATTCCTATTAAAGACAACACTTGGGTATTCTGCATTCCTTATGACTGTCATGCTGCTCACTAGAGATTTATTATCAACAATCTTTTCAACACCTACACTTTTCTACACTTTTCTGACAACTTCATTTTGTAAAGTTGTCTTTTTATGGACTGGTGAGGTGGCTCATTAGGTAGAAACACTTGCCACTCAAGCCTAATGACATGAGTTTGATTCCCAGAACCCATACCAAGTTAGAAGAAGGTAACCAACTCCACGAAGTTGTCCTCTGATCACCACACACATACTATGGCACACACTCACCCATATGCATATACACATCATACACATATTATAATAAATTAAAACTTAATGCTCATTTTCCCACCCTTTGACATAACTAGGGATAGGAATGGCTAATGAGATGTAAAATGAACTCTGTTGGACAGGGAATGGCTCTCTCTCTGTCTCTCTCTCTCTCTCTCTCTCTCTCTCTCTCTCTCTCTCTCTCTCTCTCTCTGTGTGTGTGTGTGTGTGTGTGTGTGTGTGTGTGTGTGTGTGTGTGTGTGTGTGGCAGTTGGGGGGAGTGGAAGTTACAACATTGCCTTTTCCCTTCTCCTCTGTGCTGTAAACTCAAATGTAATCCTTGTAGCTTCAGGCACCTCCTCCAGTGACTGTGGGAGAGGCACTAAGACAATTAGTAGAAATGGTATCCCTGCTTGACCACTGAGCCAACCAAGACAGTGCCACTTCTAGACTGCTTGTTAAGGCAGGAAAATGAATCCCTCTTGGCTGAAGCCGCCATAAACTGTTTACCATTTCTTGAAATCAAATGCCTCGATGGGCTGATGGTAAGAGCAGCAGGGATTGATTTTGCCCTCATGTTTTGTTAGTGAGTGCCACATGATGTCAGAATTGGGGGACTCAAGGTTTGGGGTGGTTTTCCTGCTGCTGAAAGTTAAAAGGGGTGTGAATTTAGCTCAGTGGTAGAATGCTTGCTTAGCAAGAGAGACTGAGGCTCTGGGTTTCTTTCTCTAGCAGCAGCCCCCCCCACACCAATTAATAATCTTTTAAAATTCTAAAAGGTTCTAATCAGTGGCTGGAAATACACCAAGAATCCTCTGCCTTCTCGATATTCCCTTGGGGTGAGTCTACCCCAAACATTTATCTATTAGAAGTCATAGTGTTCTTGTAAAGGTCCACAGAATGAAGGATTGATTGCCATAACGAGGGAAGAAAACACTCTGTAAATAGATACACTCTATGCAGGAATACACTCATGGGTGTATACATGCATGTGTTCACACGATGTAGGATTTTTCTTTTCATTCATTTTTCCTTTTGTTTTTTTTTTTGTTTTGTTTTGTTTTTTGGCAGTTAAAGATTCAATGAGCAAATGAAAAGGAGAAAGAGATTAAAGCAGGAAGAACCAAAAAGTTCCTCCAGAAGGAAAGAAGACAGGAATGTATCAGATATCAGCTCCTGTCTCTGTATAGTGTGTGTGTTAGCAGGAAACACACTCTCCCTGCTTTGAAATCCAGGAAATGTTTTACCCATCCACACTATAAAACAATCATCCTGTATTTTATAGCTTCAATGTATATGCATTTTAAAAAATTCTGTAAGAATTAACAAGGTACTATTTATGTGCACATACATGTATATGATGTACATATGTATGAATAAGTAACTCTTAAATACACTTAGAAGCTCAGATCTTTCTGTGTAAATTCAGTAACACAGCATTCTAGAACCAGCCAAATACTTTGTCCTTGGATCTCTATTAGAATGTATTTGGACTTCTTAGTTCACAAAATCTAATAAGGTTACATGTAAAGCCCAATTGACTGATGTGTGTCAGTCAACTATTGTCGTAATATAGCTGTGTAACCACTCCAGAATCTCAGTGACATACAGAGCTCACTTCTCCTTTCTTGCTCCTGAGGTTACATGACGGCTGAGATGACTTTGATCGGCAGTGAGGCAGGTGGCAATTGTCAGAGAGCTTTATATTCCTTTTCAACAAAATCTAGGTTTTTAGTCTTGTTTCATTTTTATCTTGCTGAACACTCACTCCCTCAAAAAATAATCCCACAAACCATTTAGCTAACTAGGGATGTATGGCTAAAAATAAAAATAAGAATGTTATATAATGCTTTGACCAAATTTTGCTTATGGTAATTTATCCTTTAAAGGTAAATTGGGTGTATGAATGGTATGAATGGAAGGCTTAGTGAAAATATTTTCATTAATGAGAGGTGGAGACAACTTGTGGTAGAATAGTGTTTGGATTTACTGTCTATTGTATATCTTCTCCTAGACCCAGGGTACTTTCTTCCCCTTGACCGAGGCTGGGGACCAAATTTGAGCATGTATCTTACTTTGACCAATGAAGCAGTCATGCCCCCAAATGCCTTCTAAGGCTTGAGCAAGTCTAATGTGGATAGACATGCAGTCATAAACTTCCATTGCCACCATGAGAATATACAGCACTAGTTAGTGTCACTATGAGACAACTCCAGAAGGCACAAGAGAGAAAGAGAGAAACATGGTGCAGGCTCTCTCACCTGCCCCACTGTCAATCAAGCTGATCTCAGCCATCATACAAACTCAGGAGCAAGAAATTAAGGGTGAGTTCTATATGACACTGAGATTCTGGTGTGATTTACACAGCTCTATTATAACACTGGTTGACTGACACATGATCCAAATTTCAAAATTAGATAATTTAATAAGCTGTGATATATATGATTGTGCTAGTTTGAATGGTCCCCTTGGGATCATATATTTGAATGCTTGGTCCCCCATTGGTAAAACTGTTTGGTATGTCACTAGGAGTCAAAGCCCATTCCATTCTCAGTCTTCATATCTCTCTCTTTTTCTCTGTCTCTCTATATCTCTTCTCTCTCTCTCTCTCTCTCTCTCTCTCTCTCTCTCTCTCTCTCTCTCTCTCTCTCTCTCTCTCTCTGCCTTGTTTTATGGATCAAATGTAAGCTCTAAGCTACTGCTTCAGCACCATGCCTGCCTGCCCACCTAGCTGTCTGCTGCTGTGCTCCCTGCCACGATGGTATTGCTGGACTCACCTTCTGAAACTATATGATCCCATTAGGTGCTTCCTTCTATAAGGTGCCTTCATGGTGGTGTTTGTCATGGCAACAAAAAAGTAAGGCAATGATGTAGTATTAAATGTTCATTACCATTAATGTTAGCGATTTACATCGCTTTCTGCATAGAAATGCATTAAGAAGAAAATATGGAATAAACAGAGCTATACTAGGGTGGGAATCAGGAATGGGAGACGTCTCAAGGGTTAGCTCTGATGGGATCTGGTGCCCTCTTCTACCCTCCATGAGGATCTACATGCACAAGCATGCATATATACACAGACACATAAATAAAAATAAATCTTAAGAAAAAAAACCAAAGTGAATTCTTCAACATAAAATAAATGCAGGTGTGTGTTTATATGCTTCAAAAGAAATACACTACATGTTAACAGTATTTTTCTCTGAGTAGAAAGAATATAAATATTTTTACCTCCTTCCTTTTATTAAAAATAAACTTATAGCAATTTTACTTATTTCATCATAAGACACATACATACATACATACATACATACATACATACATACATACATACACACACACACACACACTTACTTACTTCTGACAGTAAGTTAACAAGTTGTAACTGTCTTGGCCAAGAAAACAAACTTCTTTAAAAGTTACAGGTCTGTTTGGTTTTGTTTTTAATATGGCAACTACAGGTTGAAGTATGCTCCAAAAGTTAAACCAAAGCCCCTTCAGCATACAAAAAAGAGCTCGGCCTGTTTCTTCCACAGATTTGTCTGTTTATTGCATCAACTAATGAAAACTCATTGCCTGCCTCAGCCTCTGAGCACAGTGTGCAAACATGGCCTTCTGTTTGCCAAGGTCAAATTCTCCTCTCTCCCATGACTAGCTCTCAATGACTTGTCCTTGATCTGCCCATAAAACCCCCAATCCAGAAGCCATGATTAGGAAACCACAGCCTCCAATAAAGGCAATTTCATGAGTGTCAGGGAGAAAGAAAAGCCAATTAAAAAGGACTGAGGCTCGTCATCAAAACCATAGGCTCTGGATACCACAAATAATATGGATGCATACACGAACACAGTGACTATTACCTAAGTCACCCGGGAATCTGTGCAGAATACATCTACATAGTACCTCTCAAAGGTGCAGGGGAGAATGAAAACATTTCAATTAAAACAAGAAAGAAGGAAGTAAAGAAAAAAAAAAAAAAAAGGCCTCTGGGGCCAGCAAGCATTTACAGAGCTAGACCAGAGCTTGCAAACATACATGGCCTAATTTCCCCACACGTGTTTCTGTTCCCCCAGGACTGTTAGTCGCTGTGGGGGGCCGCTGCATGCTGGCATTGAGGATCATAAGCTGTTTCAATTACTGGACATGAAGCAGCCCTGTGGTTTCAGGAAATATTAAAAACCCGTTCACTTGTAGAACAACTGCAGAAACTTTCATCTCAGTTAACTGGGAAAAAGTCCTCCTCTCTAATGGCCCACTGGGAAAGACCAGGAGGGAACAGGCTCTCAGAACACCTTGCCTAGTGCCTGCAGAGGCCCCGTATGGTTCTTGTCTCTCACAGCCACTCAGTAGATTGCTCAAGAGCTCCCATTATCAGAAATGCATTGCTTTGGTTACAGGTTGATAATTATCCCAGGAGTGGATGTGTTTAAGCTACAAGGACTTGAATTTTGGTTGCTGCCTGCAACTGAAGCTCCTTGTACATACATGCCTAGATCTGAATTCCTCTTCTGTGGAAACCCAGGGTCCAAACAAGTGGTTCCTAATGCTATACAACTGTGCAACCACTTTTTTGCTACTTTATAACTGTAATTTGGCTACTATTATGAATTGTAATATAAGTATCTGATATGCAGGATATCTGATATGACATCCCTATGAACTGATTGTTGAACCCCCAAAGGGAGACCCACAGGTTGAGAACTGTGGGTCTAAACCCCTTTACTGCTTATGATACTGTTACCCAAAGTTCTGTGACTTGGATTCCATTCATCTTTTGGGATAATTCCACCAAATTGTGTTGTCTGGAAAAATTGCATGTTTTCATTTAGTAGACAGTTTGCTACAGATACTATATATGTATGTTCATTTATAAACACATGAGTTATGGGTGATAGAATTCTGTATATGTCAAATCCCACTTTAAAGGAGGCTTATATAAATACATGGCAAGATACCAGATGATGTATATTTGAGGAAGTAGAAGAGAGTACATATCCAGGAGTAGAGTGAGCATAAGGTATGATGGCTGCTGTGGACTGTCAACTTGACAGGACCTAGAATTGCCTGGGAGATGTGCTTCTAGACATGTCTGAGGGAGATTGTCTTGATCGCATTAATTGATATGGGAAGACACATCTTAACTATGTACAGGAGAAAGTGAGTTGAGCATGATGCATGCTCTGACTGCTGTCTTCTAACTGAGGACATAATGTAACCAGCTGCTTCAAGTCCCTACTGCCTTGACTTCCCCGCCATGGCGGGCTGCACCTCAGACAGTGAGCTAAAATTATCCCTTCTCCCTGAAGTTGCTTTTGCCAGAGTATTTTATCACAGCATCAAGGGAAGAAAGAAACTAAAGTGTAAGATATCTTGTGCGGACTCAGGTACTTTCCAGAATTGGCTTTCAGCTTTTTGGTGTGAAGGACACCAAAGCAGCCACATGCTCAGAATTAAGACAGCTGAAGGAAGTTTATCCTGGGGTCCTCATTACAGACTGCTGTGGAAAGTGATGAGCACACCTTTGAGAAAAATAAAACAGTGCCACAACAGCAAACAGGGACAGGGTGGGTACTTCTTTGAGCATCCAACTCTATCCTTGCACCTTAGAACCATCTGTGAGAGCAGCTTGGCTGCACGTGCCTAAGGCAGCCAGGCCTTGAAGCATGCAGCAAAGTGTGTGTGTGTGTGTGTGTGTGTGTGTGTGTGTGTGTGTGTGTGTGTGTACATGCATGTGTGTATGTGTGTGTGCATGCGTGCATGCATGAGTGCATGCATGCTAGCAAGTGATTCTGAGACAAGGTCTCATGGTCTAGAAATGACAAAGTAGGATTGGCTGGTGAGCCAGGGAGCCCAAGATCTGCCTGTCTCTGTCTTCCTAGTGCTGCGATTGCAAGCATGTGCTACTATTCCTGGCTTTATTTCACATAGGTTCTGGAGACTGAACACAGCCTAAGCAACATGACTGAGCCTCCTCAGCCCTCTTTACAGCAATTATTTTTTAAGGTGCAGAGCCTAGTCCTCAAGTGAAGGTTTTCTGGAGATTTGGAAATATAGCTAGAGAAGCAGGATGGAGTCAGGGGAGGGAAGATGGCAGTGTCAGAGCCGCTTGTGGTAGAACTTTCAGTCAGAGGTGCAAGGTGGAGACTTAGGCTACATGGTGGGGAAGCCTGGGGACTTTCCGCCTCCAGGAAGAAGGGTGACAAGATGGGACTGGAAAGGACTGAAAGCAGGAGGAGAAAGGCGTCCATGAGATACAGAAAGCAGCAGCTTCTGTTTCTTTTTTCCATCCTGGGCAGCAGTCTCCAATGTGGCCTCCATATCCCCATCCTACTCCTGTCTGCCCATCCTTTCATCTCTTGGCACCCAAGCTGCAGTAAGCTTGGGAAAATGAATTCAGCGCATGCTACAGAACTTCCTCTATCTCTGCACAGCTTCCAAATGGCCGCAATGCCATTTTCCGCACAGATGCACAGCTGCCCTTGCTGTCTCTCCATTTCTCCTCCAAGAGCACATTGACCAGAAGAAGAAGCTGCTGTCTGATGGAGCTGGTGGTGTCACACCTTTATACACAAAGCTGGCTCTGTGCATGGCTGCCAGGCACAGGTGGAGTGCTGGCTTCCTTTCTGTGCTTCCTGCAGAGCTCTGGGGTTTGAGACACTCCGTTGTAAGCCTGTAACTATTACACATTGCTTGTATGTTTACCTTGGTGAACTGTGCTACTTGGGGGACTCAATTTGCATACATATTCATATTTCTGAGAGAGAGAGAAAACTGTTTGCAGACTGTATCATGATGTTTTGAACAATGAATAGCATATGGAAGAATAGTCTCTATAAGATTATAATAGACCTGAAAATCACTTTTGTCAAAACACTACAGCCTCACAGTGTAACATATTTTGAATGTGTTTCTGGTGGTGCTGGTCCAAACACACCTTTTGCATCAAGGTGTGGTGCAATGCACACAATTATGAATATGACCTGATGCTTGGTGCTAACCCAAGATGTAGCTATCAACTATGATGTAGTTTTACAATTCAATCCTCTTTAAAAAAAAAAAGAAGAAGAAAAGGTGTTCCCATCTGTTAGTATGCTGGTACTGCATAGGCAGCAGCCTCCTACATCTAATGTGTACCACATCTCTTGATTACTCTAAAAAGTCACACTGGGGACCAGTGGGATGAGCCAGTGAGTAAAGGTGCCATTAAGCCTGATAACTGAGTCCAATCCCCAGGACTCACAGGGTGGGAAGACTCCTGAAGTTTGTCCTATGGCCTCCATGTGCAGGTGTTGCATATGGAATCCTGGAATACACACACACACACACACACACACACACACACACACACACACACACACACACACAAATACAGTAAAAAAAGAAATAAAATGTTTTCACAAAAGTCACTCTGAATGACTGACATAGACTAAGTTTATATTAGTACACTCTATGACATTCTCAACCACAGACACATGTTTAGCTTTACACATATACAGATTTACATTTACAGTGATGTGGGAGGCTATCATTAGGGAAGTGGGAAGTCTACCAGGAAGATGTTCCTGGGTCCTCATAGATGCATCCTACGGGAAAGGAAGACCAGAGCCCTATCTGTCTGGAGCGGAGCTCCCTAGGGCTTGTTTTTCTAACAAAAACAACAATAAAAAGCCTGAATTGCACTGTTCAAAACTGACCTCCCAGTTTCAGTAGCTGCATGGAGTATGGTTGCATAATCCAGGTATTCTCTTGCCGGGGTTACGTAAGACAACTCCCATGGCCTCCACCACTCCACCCCTGCTGCAAAGGTTTCATTTCCTCCTCAGAAGAGGTTTTCTAAATTTAGATACAGTTCACCAGTCACAGTTTCAATTAAGATGGGCTTTATGAGAATAACATGCTGTGAACCAGCTGTGAAAGCCAACGGCTCTTAAAACCCAAGACACAGTTCCATGTAGGTCAGTGAACTGGACTCCCAACAATGCATCCAGAGAGGGTTTGTTTCTGGAACATTCATCGAGGAATAGAGGGGAAAGTCCTTAGGGAGATCAACCCCAGATTATCTGCTGAGGGGCTCTGCCCATTAGAGAAGTCAGGCTCTGTTCACTACAAAATGCAAAGAACTGTCTCCCTCCAACTGGGAACTCATGTGGGCAGAATGAAAGGTTCCTAGGGATAGTTAAGCCTTGCTGGAAAGGGTTCCTGCTCCTGTCAGGATGAGCCTTTAATAGGCATTCAGCAAGCTTCCTCCAGAGTGGGTCAACTCCCCACGCTGGTAAAGAAGAGTACGTTGACTGAAATTCATAGTAGTGACATTAGCTGGGTGTGGTGGCTCATCTAGTGAGTTTAGTACTATGAAGGCTGGAACAGGAGTTCCAGGCTAGTCTAAGTTACATTTTGAGTTTCTGATCAACCTTGGTTTCAAAGAGAAAGTCCCATCTCTAAAAACAAACGACAACTTTAAAAGCAGCTAAATTGAAGGTATAGGGTATACGTTGCAGCATCCTAGGTACTTAGTTAAACTAAATCCATATCATCTATCCAATAATGCAGGTGTGAATATTATAAACATTCTACAGAGGACAGTTGACAAAGTCACACAGATGTGGCCAGGCAGGGACAAACCCTGGATCTGCCCCAGCACCCTGAACTCTGCTTCGATCACTATTCTTGGTGCCTGCATAGATGGATCCCAGAGAGTCCTTGCCACCTCTCTGTCAGGAAGGCTCTGTTATCCTATCATATAGAGAGGGAAACAGATGCATAAACCACCCAGGGAACTTCTTTAAGGCTGAGCCAGGACTTGAAGCATGGCTGAGCCTGGCAGTACTTGCCATGGTATCTGGAGATAAGGTGGGCACAAAGGACCAGCAGGAGGGGTGATGGAAGAGTTAGGGGGACAAAATGGTCCCTTGAGAACCCTCAGAACACCTTAGGGCTGGCTTGGGCAAGGAGGACCACGAATGGGAGGGAGCAGAGCATTGAGCTCAGCTTTCAGGATGAAGTGGACAACATCGAGCATATTTACAACCCTGGAGGGAGCCTGGACCCCTGTGGGACCAGCAGCATGCTAGCAAGTGTCATCCTCATAGGACACACACACACACACACACACACACACCACAATAAATACATAAAATTTAAAGAGATACAAAAGTCTTCTAACTTCAAATACAAGTTAAACCTTTGGAACTCTACAACTGAGTTCAAAGTCCTGTCTCAGGTCCTTACTGGGGTTGTGAGCTTGAGCAAGTTTCTAGACCTGTCAGTCACATACATCACATACATACATGGATATATGTAATGTACATATTGTATATCTTTTTGTCTATACTGTAATATACAATGTGTGGTTCTCCATTTAGACTTTCATACTGTAATATACAATGTGTGGTTCTCCATTTAGACTTTCAATTATTTTTGTATATCCTCTATTGATCACATAACGTTGATTCATGTCCCTGTTTAAAAAAAGAAACACTGATAGGAAGTCTACCATATGTCAGGTCCCACTCCACACTCCAAAGACAGACACAGCTGAGAGCAAGGCAAGCACCATTAAGCTCAAAGGGAGGGAGATAAACAGACTCTGGGTTTCCTGCCTTCTTCCCCATAAAAAGGCAGTCTTCCAAAGGTATATTTGATGCAGATGTGCAAAGCATAAAGTGCACACACATCTGGCTAAACATCCTCATATGGATGCTACGGTAGTAGATAGATACCAGCTGGACGTCATCTCACCGGAAGGGGTGGTCAGAAGTCATTGGCTAGCAGTATCCCTGCTATGAAAACAGCCACTGGCATGTGTCTAGGGGACTGAGGATGGAGGGGCCACACTACTCTCTCACTGTGCCTGATGGGCTGTGCCTGTATGACTTGTAATTCCAACTGGGAGCTGGGGTGATCTGAGGCTGTGACCTAATGAGAAACTGTTTATGTATGAGAAGAGCTGTGTGGGGCTGGGGATGTGGTCCCGTTTGTAGAGTGCCTGTGTGGAGCCCTGAGAGCAATCCCCAGGATCACATTAACTGGGTGTTGTGGAACAAGCCTATAAGCCTAGCACTCAAGAGGTAGAGGCAGGAGGGTCAGAAGCTCAAGGTGAAGGTCATCCTCCAAAGACACATGACACCATGTCGAAGAAAACAAACAAGAAAAAACCCAACAAACCCCCAGGTACTGTGTGTGGTGTGGTGCATGGCACCCAAGGACCACTGACATCTTGATGAGGCCTGGGCTGCACAGATCACGAGAGGTCAGTGTGGCTTGTAAGAGGGAGAAACTTGACCTGTTGGAAGTTCCTCTTTGGAAGTGGGCTGTGGGTTTATTCTCATAAACACTCATGTTCTGTCCTCAGCCATGTGGCCTGAGAGGAGCCTAACCACATATCAAAAGAAGGTGGGAATGTACCGATACAGGTGTGATACAGTCTGCAGGTTACCCCACCCTGACCATACTGATGCTCCTTATCTCCATAATATTAAAACTAACAGGGTTTTTGTGAAGCATATACCTGGCTAAAATAAAGACTACATTCCCCAGACTGTCATGAGATTACATGCTGTCATGTTACTAACTTCTGGCAAGTAGGACAGAGGCAGAAGTAATGTGTCAAACTTGGGAGGCACTTTAGGGCTTTGGTGGTGGTGAGGGTAGAACCCAGGGCTTTGCTGATTCCGGGCAAGCACCTTTCCTCCTGAGCCTAACCTTCAGCTCCTTGAACTTTCCACACTGAAACATTTTTAATAGTTTGTGTATGTTTCTACAGGTGCAGGTGCCCTGCATCCCATATACATGGTTCAGCCAAGGGAATCCTGAACATCATTCTAAATGGGAGGCTGACAAATGCATGAAATAGATATTCTCTTATTTTCCATGGTTTCATTTGTGTGTGTGTGTGTGTGTGTGTGTGTGTGTGTGTGTGTGTGTGTGTGTGTGTGCCTGCCTGCTTGTGTATATGGATGTGGGCATAAATGTACACACGTGTGTGGAGGTCATAGGTCAGTGTCAGGCGTCTTCCTCTATCGCTCACCACTTTAGTTTCTGAGACAGAGTCTCACTGAGCCTGAAGCCTGGGGCTCACCAGCTGTGCAGAACTAGCCTGGCCAATAATCCTAGGGATCCTCTTGTCTCTCTCCCCAGCATTAGGATACGCGGCAAGTGCCACTATGCCTGGCTTTTTACATGAGTGCTAAAGATCCAAACTCAGGTCCTCATGCTTGCACAGAAGGCTTTACAGACCCAGCCATCTCCCTGGTCCCCTGCACCTTATTTTGTTGTGATAGTCTCTCAGTTTTACCTGCACCTCAGGGATTGGCTGGCCTGGCAGCACGGAAGCCCCAGGGATCCATCTTTCTCTACAAGCATGCCATTATACCTGTTTCTTGTTGCAAGGGAAAATTTTTATCTTCACAGCTGCACCATACTGAACCTTCTTCAGGAGCAGGAGTGTGAAAACTGGCCCAGAGTAAAGGTACAGTAGCTCCTTTATACCAATTCCTGATATTTATTTGTTTGTTTGTTATTTATTTAGCGTGGGTTCTGGGAGTAAATTCAGGTCCTCATACTTACACAGCAAGCACTTTACTCACTGAGCTGTCTTCCCAGTCTACTTTTTGCCCTTCTTTAAAACCCATGTAAGGGAAACTGCAGAGATGGCTCAGTGGGCACAGAACACTGGGCTTCAGGTCCCAGGACCCACATAGTGGGTCACAATATCCTGTAACTCCAGTTCCAGGAGATCTGATACCAGAAACACATATGGCACACAGGCATACATGCGGGTAACACCACTTACACACTTAAAAAAATATACAAATCTTTAAAATGCATACGAGTTGACCTAGGCCTGTCCAGGTCCCTCTCCTCCCCAACTGATACCAGGAAGGTTTGAAATAAGAAACAACAAAGCGAGCTTGGGCAAACAACCTGAGCCTGATCCCTCCACAGAGGGAAACACTTAACTGAAGCACTGACGAGGTTGACTTCTATGCGAATGGCTTGGGTCACAGTCTGGGCAAATGCAGGTCTTGAATTGAAATGCATGTCACCCAGATTTGAAATAGCGAGTCCTCTTTCATCTGGACTCATTAAATATGAAGCCAACAGGAGCCGCTAGGGAGAAAGTAAGACATAAATCCACCAGCTAGTTCTCTAACACAGAAAGGGACTTGAAGCCCCCAAAGGTAGCAGGAACAGCCTTTCAATCCTGCCTTTTGTCTGTCCCTGTCTACCTCTCACAGTCACCCTAATTAACTGTAGCACAACTGTCAAGCCAGGAGTCCAGGCCAAGATGCAGTGGGGGTCTGCACTGCAGCATTCAAAGGGGAGCCTTTGTGAATCACCCCTATGTAATAAGGCGTCAGTCACATCACACTCCTGGGGGGTAGGAGGGCCTCTCTGAAGTTAATACTAGCCTTGTTTGCTTCAAAATGGATGCTTGAAAATGAGCAGAAACAGGCTGATTTAGAAAAGCAATTTCAGTGGCCAACAGCTAAAATTTCCTAAGTTAAATGCTAGCAAGAATGGGGCATTTGATTTCCATCTCCAGTCATTTACCTATCAAGGAAAAGAAACTATTCACATAAGTGTCACCCACAAATAGAAACTTTACTAAGTTTTAAATATGTATACTTATTTTATTATTAGGGCATATGTACTAATATAAGACATGCAGAGCCAGGCATGGGGGTGGGCACATCTACAATTCCAGCACTTGAGAGGCTGAGGCAGGAGGATTTTGAGCTCAGGGCTCATCTGGGCTACAGAATAAGATCCTGTCTCAGAGAGACAAAACAAACAAACAAATACCCATCTATTCATTTTCTAAGTAGGGGTTGAGGGTTCAAGGGAAGGGGTATTTTCATCCCTTTTGCTAACTGAAGTCAAAGTTATGAAGGCCCTGGAACAGCTGGGGGTTGGCAGCTCACTCCCCAAAGACATTTCTCAAGAAGGCATGTCACACTTAGGTAAGTGTGTGACTCTCAACAATGGGGAAACTGTAGCATTCTGATCTGGAGGAGTAAAACTTACACTTCAGAAGGGAAAATGTCACATGGTAAAGTGGTGAGATTTAAATTGGGAGACAGTGGGTGCCCAGGGGAAGGGGTAATCACCAAGCCTGTATCCCTTGTAAAGAAAGTGACACAGACAAGAAGTGCTCCCTGTAATCTATCACCCTGAATTATGGCTCTTGGTGACAAGTACTTTCCAAAGAACATCTCCAAGAACTCTGATTTCATCTCAGGGCCACAGATCAGGGGAAAGAGGGAGCACCCTCCTCCCAGTTCATGCTACACTAACACACTGACACTCAAGAGACATGCTGACTGGAGTCTGTCTCTTTAACTCCTCATTCACCATTGCCTTTCTGGATCTTCCAGACAGATAAAGATGTCAGGGTGGAACATGATTCCTCTCTTTATCTACAGTGATTGGCCCATTGGAAGACATGCATGATAAAAAAAAAAGACAAAAACAAGATCTGAACCAGAGGATAGAGGCCAGCCTAAGAGGTGCTGTGCAATCAGGTTGAAGTCAAAGCAGAGGACACAGTCAGAGGTCCTGATGGCTGTAGCTGGATGGCTTAGATTATGGAAGAAGCCCAAGTTGAAAGGGCCTTCTGTGAAAATGAAGCCACGCTCCATGATTGTTTGCCCCTGATTCACATGTGGGCAGTGTGGGAAGCTAGGCAGGGTGTACTCAAATGTGCTAATATGAAGTGGGCATAGCTTGTGCAGGACCTTGCATATGTAATTAATTCTTTGTTGGGGCTGGAGAGATGGCTCAGAGGTTAAGAGCACTGGCCACTCTTCAAAAGGTCCTGGGTTCAATTCCCAGCAAGCCTGTGGTGGTGGCTCACAACCATCTGTAATGAGATCTGATGTCCCTTTCTAGTGTGCAGACATTCATGCACATAGAACGCTATGCACATAATAAATAAGCATTTTAAATAAATAAATAAATAAATAAATAAATAAATAAATAAATAAGTTCTGTTTGGTGAGAATTTCAATTAAGAAAGTCCATAACCCTGAGGTTGGATCCATGCTAGAGAGAATGAGGTTAAAAGTGAGTTAGGAGAAGGGAGGCCTGACTGGGAGCTGGCAGACTTGGCATCACACCTGGTTTATGATACAAGCAATGAGGTAAGACATGGTCCTAGAGTCTGAGTAAGAGTTGGCCAGCAGATGTACCTTAATGAGCCTAGCATCCTCCTCATTTGGGGGCTGGGGAACTGCAACAGGAGACAACTCCCAGCTTCTCTATCCATTTGCTTCCTCTGGAGTAAGAAGCAGATCACGACAGCTGACGACTGCGAATGTCAGAGACCCAGAATGTATTGATTAATCAAGGCATTTGGCAAAGTCTCTCAGGAAATTCTTGTGGACAAGATGGAGAAATGCAGACCAGATGACACTATAATTTGGGTGACTCGGAGTTGGCTGAAAACTTGTTCTCCAAGAGCGCTGAAGGACAGGGAAAGAAGGCATCCAGGGGGCCTGCCAAAAGGTGCTGTCGCTGTGTTAGCCTACTCCTCAGCCTACAGTGAGCGACTTGGATGCAAACCCCAAAGGAAGGAAGCAATGCTGATCAAGACCAGAGAGGACCCAAGGCTGGGAGAAATAACCAATACGATGAAATCCAGATTGAAGAGTTAACAAATATCAAAATGAGCTCAACGGGCTGGAACAAGGAGCTGGACCAAAGAAAGAATTGGATGGGGATAAATGTGAAGTCTTTTATTTAGGTTCAAAGAAATCAATTACACGCATATAGACTTGGGATGTCTTGAACTGCCAACAGTTCCCTTCAACAAACACAGATAATATTAGTTGATCACAGCCAAAGATAATCCAGCAGTTTGACATGGCTGTAAAAGGAAGCCAATGGAATCTTTAATTATAATAACAGAAATACAGCATCCAAATCAATAGATTTGGAAGAACAGTCTCACTTGCTCTACTCTGTCCTTTGCAGACATCTGGCCTGGCACAGCGCCTTGTCAATAGACAGCATTCAGCGAATACTTGTCTCACAAATGAATGGATACCATGCTTTCAGATGGATCTCAACGTGAAAGGGATTTGGAGACCGTCCTAAGAAGAGAAGCCTGAACAAACATGGAATGCAAAGCCTGGAGTAAACCAAGGACACCCCCATGAGAGGAGGTTTCAAATATTTGAAGGAATATCAAATCTGATTTTGTTCCAAGGGAGAAATCTCAAGGGTCAGTGGTCAGAAGATGTGCAAAGCTAAAGCTTGGCGCCAATGGATAGGGAAGATTGTTTGGAATTGGGTGTGGTGACACATGCTTATAAACCCAGCAGTCTCTGGCTGAACAGGAAAATGAGTAGAAAGACAGGTTACAAGTTCAAGTCCAGCCTGGACTATGCAGTGAGCTGGAAGCCAGTCTGAACTATGTTGCAAGATCCTGACTCAAAATATCCATTGCCCCGCACCCCCCTCTAAAAAAAAGAAAGAATAATAGAAGGAAGTAGTAGTAAGGTAAATTCATATTGAGGAAACTAAGACAGAAATGGGCTAGTCACTGATACTATTATTGGAATTGCAGAACATACACACTAGAAGGCAGCCTAGGGGTGTTCTACAAAAGATATGATTCTAGGGCCTGGAGAGATTGATAGCTCAGTCTCACTAGACCCTGTATTTAAAAAGCCAGTTTGGTAGTGTGAACTTGCAAACCTAGTGCAGGGTAGCAGAGGCAAGTGGATCCTTGGGGTTTGCTTGCCAACCAGCCTAGCCTACTCGGTGAGTCCAAGGCCAGTGAGAGATCTTGTGTCAAGAAATATGGATGGCACTGAAGAAACAACATCTGCGTTGCCCTCTGGCCTGCACATGTACTAACACATGTGTGCAATCCCTCCCCACATGCTTGCATTAGTACATACACACACGGATGTGTGCACACGCAAAGAGAGAGCTGAGTTTATGACATTCTGTCAATTTGTTCCTTCAGCTCCAAATAAACTTCCAGCTCAATGGAGAGGTTCATGCCAGGCAATCCTGGACTTCAGAGCAGCTGCTAACAAAGAAAACGGGCCCCCATGCCAGGGAGGGAACCCAGGGCGGTAACTTGTGAAAGGCGGCTGAGTTCTGATTTGTTTGTTGAACTTTCCTCAACACAGACACTAGTCTTTTCTAATAACATCTAAGGGGTTGGACAGCATGTTCTACCTTTATTTCTCTTGTAGAGAGCTCCAGGGTTCTTGTCCAGTGTTCTGAGAGGGTGATCACACAGTCCCGTCATACGGACACTATGCCCTGCTGCTCATGGAGTTCTTTTAGCACCTTGCTTTATTTGAGTTTAATAACAGTCCCCAGAAGTGGGCACTGTGTTTTTACAGGTGAGGCGGTGCATGTTCAGAAGTCAGCGAACACTTATTAAGTGCCGGCAGGGTACACTGGACTGCATGAGGCGCTTCACACACGCTGCTGCAATCTGGCCTAATGCAGTCCTTCCCAAAATGCATTGCCTTCACCCCGGAGAGAACACGGCTGCTTAGAAAGGGAAGAACGTTGCCTATGATAATATTACTACAAATGCACTAAAATGAATATGAAAACTAACCCTTTGAGCTCCAAATCCTAAGGATTCTTCTCCATGTAACAAGACAGATGACCCATATCTCACATATTAATGTCAAAATCCTTGTCCCAAAGTTGTGCAGTGTTGGGGCGGTACCCCCAGTCTTGGAAGTCACCCTCCCAACCACTTCTACCAGGTTCAAAAACTCAGATAGATTACTGTGTGTTAGGGGTTTCCACCCGTGAAATAGATTAGGATTGTGATACAATGTACTGTAGTGAGATACTCATCCCGCCTGTACCTGTTGCACTGACCACGCCCACTGGGGACTAGGTCTGGGGTCCTAGACCCCAGCTCTCTCTCTCTTGCTTCCTGGTCGGAGATATCCATCCCAAACTACAAAACAGCATGGCCACTCTTGCAGGGATTCGGATTAAGGAAGTCAATCCAGACTTAGTTTGCAGAAGGTGGCCCAGGCTGAAAGGTCAGTGGGTCAAACTGGACTGAAACAGACATTTGGCTCTTTGGCAGGTTCACAAAGAAAGGCAGCTTAGCTCACAGAGTCTGGGTGGGCTCAAAAACAGCCTCTGTTGCTAAAGAGAAACAAAACTGTCAGGATAAAACACAAGGTATTGTGAGCCCCTTGCCTCAGTCCAGGGCCACCTGTGGTGAAGGCACCAACTGTGCCTCTGACACACCCAGTTTCTCTTTCAAAGCCTTCTTTCTGTTCCTTGCCTCTCATCCATACGGTCCCTATGAAAGAGTTATACCCCAAATGCACATTTACACTGGGGAAGGCATCATTCTGCCAAGAAGAGCAGCAATGCATCGTGGCCTGGTTTCTGAAGCTGAAGGAAAACTCCTAGAGTTGAAGACGGGCTTTCGACGTGACTGAGAATTGACACACACAGAGACAAATCTCTGGTCATGTCTGTGGTAGAGTTTCTAGACGGGGCTAACTGAGGTGGGAAGATACATCCTAACTGCGGGCAGCAACATCCCCTGGACTGAATGCAAAAGAGAACAAAGCAAGCTGGGCAGATGCACTTAATCTTCCCTCCTGACTGCCCCTCTCAGGCTCTCCTTGCCACACCTTCCCTGCTACAGTGAGCTGTACCCTCAAACCCTGAGCGGAAACAAACCGTCCATCCCTTAAGTTATTTTGCCCAGCATTTTGTCATAACAAAGAGAAAAGATACTAATAAACCTGACTTGGCTGAGTAGATGAGCTGCTGTGGTGGATTGAAAGACAGCTGCTCATTAAGACACAGGTTTCCCTCCCCCCCCCCCCATATAGGAAGCAAGTGACCGAAGGGAAGCTGGGTGGTACTTCCCTGTGCTCTCCCCCAGAGCAACACATCACTGAAACACAAGACACCACTCCTCAGTCTAAATGATGAGCCTCGTTACGTGACATTGTGCTGCTAGTTTTATGCCACCTTTACCCAAGTTATCTGAAAGGAGGGAACCTCAGTTGAGAAAATGCCTCCATAAGATCCTGCTGAAGGGCATTTTTTTTCAGTTAGTGATTCACGGGGGTGGGCCCAGCCCATCATAGGTGGTGGGCTCAGCCCATCGTGGGTGGTGCTATCTGTGAGATGGTGGTCCTGGGTCCTATAAGGAAGCAGCCTGGGCAAGCTATGAGGAGCAAGCCTGTAAGCAGCACCCCTCTAAGGCCTCTGCGTCAGGTCCTGCCTCCAGGTTCCTGTCCTGACGAGCTGAAATAAACCCTTTCCTCCACAACTTGCTTATCCTCCATGGTGTTTCATTGTTGCAGCAATAGAAACACTGAGACAGTCATCCATATAACCTGTAACCCTGCACCTTTCCACCAGTGATGGCACTGGTGGACACCTTCCTTTCTGCAGCAATAGGTCAGGCTTCAGTCTGAGATCGTTCTTCTCTCCTGATACACAACCACCCAGCAAGCTCACCCAGAGAACAGAGGCATATTCAGGTAAAGAGAAAAGCACCCCAAATCCACGCAGAGAAAATACATTGCCCACCCCCAAGAAAGCAAAGCCACAGAAGGTTCAAAAAAGCAAAGCCACAAAGGGTCCAAAGGAGTCTAGCTTTGGAATGAGAACACACACCTCTCTTCTCACTCCCTTTAACTGAGTTTTGGGGACCTTATATATTTCAATGGAATAAGTATTAGTAACAAATATGAATTTGTTTGGTTGCTCTTTGGCATGAACTAAGTGACAAAGATTGCTAGAGAGAGAGAGAGAGAGAGAGAGAGAGAGAGAGAGAGAGAGAGAGAGAGAGAGAGAGAGAGCGTCACATGGAGCATTTCCAATTACCTTCCTGGCCACTCCAAATGAATTTTAACAGCCTAAGCTTTTCCTGGGACATTTTTCCTTTGAACTCCCAGACTTCCCTTCATTGCAAGTTGTTGTAATATGAACCAGATTTTTTCCTCCCTCTTGTTTGCTTAAAAGGCGTTAACTATAAATTAGAGTGTCTGAAGAGCGAGGTGTCACTCGTGGGGCCTGGGCTCCTCGGGCCCTGGAGCCTCACGGCTGGGAGAGAGGCCAGGCAGCCTCGCTCTTTGGCAGCCTGGCTCCCAGACCCACGCCAGGGATGATTCCACCTCCCTTTCAAAGCTATCCAGTTACATCGACATACTAACTGCCTTGTTTGACTTGAGCACTAAACCATATCCCTTTCTTTATTCCCCCTCAAACTCCTGTCCTAGAGGAGCTGGAGAAGGAAGTGTTTTAAAGGCACACTTCTGCTAAGTTATTTTCCACTCAATGCTTTGGTTCTAATGAACCTTCACACTATCTATTTCTTCCTTGTGTGTCTTGTATGCACACATGTGTGTCCAGATGCACATGTCCATGATGTGTGGGGAGAACAGAGAACACTGGATGCCCTCTTCTGCTACTATTTTCCTTAGAACCTTGAGTCAGAGTCTCTCACTGAACCTGGAGCCAGGCTGGTTGGCCAGGATGGCCCAAGAATCCTTCTGTATCTGATCCCAATGGTGCTGCAGATCATGGTAGGTGTATGGTCACACCTGGATTTTTCATATAAGTGCTGCAGGTTTGAACTCAGATCTTTGTACTTGCAAGCAAGTGTTCTTACTCACTGAGCCACCATCTTAACCCTAGTGACAGTTATTGAAATGTTTGTACCCATCAGAGTCTCATGGGAGAAACATCAATGGCACATACTTCCCTCTTTCAGGATCAGGAAACAGTCAGTATACAGACAATATGGTAATGTAGCTTGGTTTTGTTTTTATGGTACCCAAGCTCATAGCTGTCACTCAATTCAAAATACAGGAAACAGTCACTGAGTAGCAAGTATGTGCAGTGGGTGTGAATGGGAAGAAAGACAGATTTCTGTTATCTTTTCTTTATTTTTCAAATCTGTGTGTGTGTGTGTGTGTGTGTGTGTGTGTGTGTGTGTGTGTGTGTATACCACATGCATGTCTGGTGTCCAAGGAGGCCAGAAGATGGCTCCAAATGTCCCTGTTATTGTTTTGGATTGCCACATGGGTGCTGGGAATTGAATCTAGGTTCTCTAGAAGTGAAGCCAGTGCTCTTAATCTCAAAGCCATCTCTCCAGCCCTTCTGGTATCTTTTCTTCAAAGGACACATAACCTAAATAGCTTGCTCAGGGCTTCCTCTCCAAATACTATCCCATCATCCCACTGGATCCACCTGAAAGTGAAAGAGGAGGCAAGCAGAGGTAAAGCTGATTAGAAAGGAGGAGCATAACAGAGGTCAGAGCCCTTCAGTCCTCCATTGTGCTGTGGGTGTACCTAAAGTTAGAGAGGATATGGCTGGGATAAATGCTATGAGGACAGAGGGGTTGCTCAGAGCCACTGGCATATCCCACAACACTATGACCCAACCAGCCAGCAAGAGCCCACAGAGAAGGGCTGGGACGAACACCCTTCCTCCGGGATCAAAGTGTTGTGAAGCTTCCTAGTATATATACTCTGACTCACCCTGATTCCACCCAGGGGAACAGATCAGATGGAGATCTGGAAGGGAAGGAACTTTTGAGCAGAAAAGAGGACTGCTCCCAGTCCCCAGAGAGTGGAGTTTTTCTAAGCGTTGCACAGAAAAGATCTGAAAGTCAGAAACTGACAAGTAACTTAAAGAAGAGATGCTATTCCTGCCTCATGCCCATGCCTCCATCACATCTAACAGGTAGAAACAGGAACTACGAGCAACCTAGCTCACTTACAAACATGCACTATGCCATGCAGTCCAATGTGTGGCTAATTCACACCTCTCACACTGCCTTCAGTGTAAGAAGGATGAGTTCCATTTTGCAGACGTTTTGGGACCAGAAATCACTTGTCTGCATGGGAGCAAAGTTGGATGTGAAGGTGAATGTTGTGAGCCAGGCTCAGTGCTTTCTGGGGGTCGCCTGTTCTACTGGGCTCCAGTTTTCCCTGTGCGGGCACAGCTCTGCTGGGTGGGAATGAGAGCAAGGATGAGTCTCCAGCTGCCTCCTGCAGGGCACTGGCAGGGTGAGCCTCCACGTGGTTTCCATTGCTGCTGTTTGGTGGGACTTGAAGCCCTATGACTACACATCCTTCAGTGTCACTGCGGTGGTGACAGGCCCACTATCCCCCTGAGTTTTCAGATGAGCTGCTGGATTTATTTGTCTCAAGTCCAAATCCTCCTTTCCCTCTTCCTGCCTTTGATTTCATCTGGATTTAATAAACACAACTCCCTTGGGCTACTCACTTCCACGCTGGGGGACTGTCCCTTGTCAGAGCTCCAATCCAGTGTTTGCACCGTGGTATCACGTTGATGCTGCGCATTGCTTCTCTCTCTACTTCAAATCTTAAGTGATTTTTTTCTCTCTAAGTGTTTTTATGAAATGCGGGGGAAGCTGACCACAGAATGAGGTGAAGACTGGCTACTGAGCTTTCTTTTTTATGAGACCGGTTCTTATGTACCCCTGCACTCCTTGCATAGTTGAGGATGAGCTCAAACTTCAGATCCTCTTGTAGCTAATTACCAAGGGCTGGAAGTATTACCACCACACCCTGTTCGTGGGACACCTGAGACTGAGTCTGGGCTAGGCAATCATTCTACCAGCTGAGTGACATCCCCAGCTTGCCTAGTGGATCTTATGGATGCAGGATGGTGTTCCAAAGACATGCTTCTCACTTTCTAGTAATTTCTGTTTTGGGTACAAACCAAATCCTTCCAGTGAAACCTTATTCCAAACGTACTATCTCAGCTTGAGTCTCGGTTCTCTGGTCAAATCTCCTGTCTTGCTTTGGTCCCAGTGCATTTTTACAATCTGGTTACCATGATTCTAAAGTGCTGGTTTAGAAAGGAGTAATTAACACTACTGACTGCTGGGATTTTCATGTCAGAACACGGCGAAAACATTAGCCTACTTATATTTTCTAGTTTCAGCATAGCAGACGATGGGACTACCTGCCTTCATCGTGACTTTATAACGAAGAACTGTTGTTACCAACCTGTTTTTCTAAAGCACAAAGATGATAATTGCCCTATGTAAGACTGCAAAATTGTAGGGGCAAGACCTAGACTGGCGCCTACATCTCTCTTTCCAGTTGTTACCAAACTGTCACACAGAAGCAGTGTCCAATATACCCCCAGGAAAATTGCGTATCTTTAGTATTGAATAATAATATGTGTTTATGTTGACAGAGAACTTTAAAAGCCAACCCCTTAATGGTTAACAATACATATGCCCTCACCATCTGGATAGGTAAGTCCTGATGTGATAAGCCAGCCTCTTCTATGATGACCATGTCAGGGTATGTGACAGATGGAATGGGGTTCTCTGGGTGCCTTGGGTAGTTCTGAGGCCCTAGAGGAGGAAGCTGCCACTCTATCCTGGTTTGCCTGCATGGCTGCGCTGAGGGAGAAGAATGGGGTACAATCATTGGATGTGTTTAAAGGCAGTCTTCAGTTTTCAACACCTCTCCTTTAACCAGATCCATTCACCCAGACACACCTGAGAGCCACTAATATTGAACTTTTCACCACCTTTATTCAAAAATTTGTGAGCTTCTTCTAGGCAGTTAAAAGTTATCCGTGTCTGAGTTCCACTCAATGTATGAGCGCCATCTACTTGTGAGTGGAGGGAACTTCAGGTCTCTGTGGGTAAAGTCTTCCCTTAGGGTTTCAAGAATTACCCGTGTAGAGAAAGCAGGAGCTATGAGTCAGTGCATAGAAGTGAATTGCTGAGTTTGGAGCCCAGGAAATGGGAAGTATGGATTGCAGAGGACACACCGATTTTCTTGCTACATTTCTGTTCTGCTTTGTTAGATTTTCTGTTGAATTCTTCAGAACCCCTGACTTGTGGCATTTTAGCAGCAAAGGGATGCAGGGCTGATCTTGTCCACATCTATGCTTAACAGAAACATCCCTACCTCTGCACCAACCTAGCCAGCTTGTCAGTCTGGTACAGTTAGCCTGGACACTCACTGGTGTCCATCAGTCTGTCCTGTGTGGCTAGTCACTGTGCATTTACAGTGTATTAACACTGCTATAAAAGGGGACAGTATCCCCACACGGGAGAGGCCAATCCCTATATTTGTGGTGATATCATGCTTGTACAAATAAAGCTTGTCTGAAGATCAGAGGGATGGAGCTTGCATTAGCTAACCACAGAGGTCTGGAGGTCTGTACTAACAGACAGGAAGTGAGATGGCTGAGTGGAGAGGGAAAGTAAGATGGTTGGGCAGAGAGAAGATATAAGCAGGAAGGAACAGGAAGTCCCTCCCTTTCTGCTGGGAAGCTAATGAGATAAAGGTAGCTCCTTCTTCTCTCTTATCTCTCAGCATTTTTTCTTTATATATGACTCTGGGGTTTTTTTTTTCTATTTAGATCAATTAAGAACTCTATTTACATATATTTCTTAAGATTTTTTCCTCCTTTTGAGACACTCACTCTTTCATGTAGCCCAGGTTGGTCTTGAACTTACTATGTATCAGAGGATGACTTGAACTTCTGACCCTCCTGGCTCCGCCTCTGTAGTTCTGGGTTTACAGGTGTCCACTGCTATGCAGTGCTGGGAATGCTTCCTGTCTGCCAGACAAGCATTTTCTCCAGCGTGCTGCATCTCTGCCATGTTAGCATTTTTCTGTATTGGCTAAAGATCAAAGCCTTGAGCTTGGGGGATTATGGAATTGTAAGATTCCAAGTTGACAGAAAGTACTTATCTTTCCCTCTAGCATTTGCCTCAGACCTTCTTCTCTTCCAAACAAATAAGCAAGCCTTTGAAGAACATCTTTTACACATCTTTAAAATTTTTGAAATTTCACTTACTCATTGTACTTGAATCCAACACAGAGTGCTAGCTAAGTGGCCCATGCTTCAGAGCAAATGTGAAGAACATGGCTTTGAATATACTTTTTTTTTTTTCCTAATGCTTTTCCAAACAGCACATCTTGTAAGCCTTTAAAATGAAGAGGGGTGGGGGGAGGATGTTGCAGTTCTGAGAACTGCCAGCAGGGGGCCGGACTAGTGAACACCCATAGGGGCAAGGGCTGGGTGGTGCTTTACACCACACCTTTCTTTTCTTCCTTCCTTCCTTTTCTTCCTTCCTTCCTTCCTTCCTTCCTTCCTTCCTTTCTTTTTTTCTTCCTTCCTTCCTTTCTTCTTCCTTGAGAACTGAAGGGCATTTTCTTCTAGCAAAAGTCAGCAATGCCCTTTCCCTAACCCAAGTTAATGGCCAAGCAACACCAGGAGTCCTCTTGCACATAAATGAATGTTTTTCTGTTTATTACAGGTCAGACCCCAGTTGGTCATCTGGGCAAGCTGAGTCAAGAGACCCTGGGGAAAGGACACAGCTCCATCCACCTTCTTGTTCTGAACAATATTTATGAGAACCTAGGGACCTCAGACAAGAAAGAGGGAGGGAACACAGGACAGGTGTCAGCTGCCCTCTACTAAAGAAACACTCTGAAGAGGGAGGAGCAATAATATGAGCAAAGGGTCAAGACCATTTGGGGGACATCCATAGAGACAGCTGACCTGAGCTAGTGGGAGCTCACTAGTGGACTGATAGCCGGGGAACCTGCATGGGACCAAACTGGGCCCTCTGAATGTGGGTGACAGTTTTGTGTCTTGGGCAGTCTGTGAGGCCACTGGCAGCAGGACCAAGATTTATTCCTAGTGCTTGAACTGGGTTTTTAGAGCCCATTCTTTTTGGAGAGATGCCTTACTCAGCCTAGATGTGGGGGGAGGGCCTTCCCTGGTCCTGCCTCAAAGAGTTGTGACAGACTGTTGATTCCTGTGGAAAGGGGTGTCAACCTTACCTTCTCTGAGGAGAGTGGGAACTGGAATTGGCACGTAAAATGAGAAAAGATTGTTTTAAAATAAAAAATCATGTCTAAAAAATAATAATTAATAAATTTGCCATCATAAAAAGAAATACTTGGAATTCAGTAAGAAAAATAGAAAATCTTCTGCTTTCCCTGCCCGTCCCTGCACTTTGAAAGACTTCAGATCTAAAGAAAGAGTGTAGGAGACGTTGGTCCAGATTAACATGGGCCTCCCTGTCTCTGCCCCCTGCATTTCTTGCATATTAATTGATTCTATCAACATGTTAGTCAATTCTATCAACGGTTCTTAAGCTCTCAAAATGAAGGTTCTGTCCTCAAGCTCAACACTGCTTATCAGGGTGCTCAGGTGTGTGAAACATCTGAAGGACGGGAAAGACCAATGAGGGTGGGGAGTGGAGAAGTTGAGGAGCAAATGATTCCCGTCAGGCTCAGGGATGCTGCCCTGGCAGGTGAAGGCAGAACGTGTCTAAGCAGAGGGGGCTGCTACCAGGAAAGGAGAGGGGCCGGAACCTGCCCCCCCAGAGAGTCACAAGGGTCAGACAGCATGCCAAAGGCCTCTGTGTCTGCTGTGTGTAACCTTCACAACCTTTATAGTATCAGCACTGTTAGCACCCCACTTTACAGAAGTGAGAAGTGAGGCTCAGGGCGGTTAAGTGACATAATGGAGGAGACCCAGCCTGGGAAGGGTAGCTGAGTAATCCCTACTGAATAGCACTCTATCTTCTCGGGCCAGGTAGAACACTCCCCAGGTCTGCTCAAGTCCCTCCATCTGAATTCATTTCCCTCCCCCACAGCAGCATCCCCTACTCCTGAGTCTTGGAAGCTTTATCTGTGTCTCACACATTCTTTATGTCTTCCTCCTGAGGCTCTCTGATCCCGGAACCCAGGACCATGTCCATACACAGCCACCACGGTCGCTGCTACACACAGATGAACCTGGACACATCCTCACACCACTGCTCACCTGACATTACCGCTACCACCATCACCAGGGGCACAGTCACCCAGTACTTACTACCCACAGCATGCTGATCTCAACCCTTCCCTCGGCAAGCGATCTCCCTTAATTCTCGGGAAATTATATGCAGCGTTGTCGAGCATATGCCGAGTTTACAGATTGATTCTCAGAGGCATGTGTGACCCGCTCGAGGCACTTGAATTGTATATTGATGCCCATGTCTTGTTGGAGGAAGTGCTAACATAAGGCTGATCTTAAACATTTAACTTATTAATTCAGAATGAAGTTTGGGCAGCTGTTTATTTCTGTGTATAAAGTTCCTGGGTGCTGTTTAAGGCTCTTGGTGTTGCCATGAGGAGAATTCACTCTTCTAGGTCAGTTCTTAGCCTCAGAACGCCGTCCATTTGTTTTATTTTGTTCTCTTAATCTATTGCCAGCTCTCAATGTAAACAGTAATTTATCATAGTTCCCTTCTGGGTTGTTTTAAAGAACATGCAGATTCATAATTGACCACTAGATGTCACTATCAACCAGTTCTAGAAAAATCCATATACCAATCCTGGAAAAAAGTTATTTATTAACTCAATCACCCAAAGTCTCTGTTGATGTGTGACATGATCTATTTATCAAGACTGAAACACACAGTAAGACACAGGCTTCCGCTAAAACATTACAGGATCCCAATTGCGGTCTGGGGGGGAGGATCAAATATCTGCTTTTTATTAAGAGGTTCCCTACAATCGAGAGCACACGGAGCATCATTAACATTATTAACTGTGTTTTATTTTTATAACGTATTCAAACATTCACATCATAAGCAAATGAAATATCTAAATTAGACTCCTACAAACTTACTGGGAACACAATGAGGGTGGGCATGTTTGGGTAGGGAAGTGAGTTCAGATCTTTGCAAGAATAAGAATGAGGGTCCAAGTGTAGCCCTCAGAAACCGGGCTTTACCATGAAAGCCAGGTGTGGTGGCATGTGCATGTAATTCCAGTACTAGCTATGGGAAGAGAGGTGCGTGGATCCCTGGGACTTGCTTCCCAGCTAGGTTAGCCTATTTGGTGAGCTGCATGTCACTGAGAGATCCTGTTTCAGACAAGGTGGACAGCATCTGAGGAACGACCCCTCCAGAACAGAACAATTCCTGAACATGACTGTCATATTCATGCGTAGATGTGTATATGCAAGGGCATGTGAACAGGCATGGGCTCATGAGCACCCCTCCCCAGCTACTTCACCCATGAACAATTTATCACAGCTCTCACAGGAGACAAATACACAGGATGTGTTAGGAGAAAAGCAAGGCTGTAACTGGAAACCAGATGCTCAGACGGATCCACACCATCTTCTGTTCTTTAACTGCACTGGTGGCCATCACTGACCTCCCCTTCCTTATTGTGGAGTCAGGACAACATCCCTTCCTCAGGCCATCTACTAAGGATGTGAGGAGACCACATGGAGAAGGTACCCAGGCACAGCCAAGACTTTGTATTTCACCAGGAAATGTAGAAGGGAAAGTAGGAGAGGGGTAGGATTTTCTGAAATGATACTGGGGCTGGAGATGTGACTCAGCAGTTATGAGCTCCTAGCACTCTCCCAGAGGACCCAGGTCCAGTTCCCAGACCCACATGGCAGCTTGCAACCAGTCTCAGGGGATCCGATGCTGTCTTCTGGCTCCCAAGGTATCGGGTGTGCTCATGGTCTGTACCATATGATCCATATGAAATAAAATAAAACATAAGATACTGCCCATTTACTGAAAGACAGTAAACGACTTCAAGAGCCCTGCTGTCCCAAGGAGCAGTGATTTTCCCATCCCACAAACCCAATTTATTCTAAAACCAAGTAGACACAAGAATTATGTTTGTTTAGCCCCACTACCCATTGACTTTCAATCTAGTCTACTGTCATTTAGCCATCTGGAATTGTAATTCTTGCCATCATGGCCCTAAAAGCCTTGGGAAATTATTTTTTCAAAATCAAGTAAAACTACAATATTAATAAAAAGCTAAGTTGGTATTCTAAGTATTCTAAGCACTCTGGAGACTGAGGCAGGGGGATTTCAAATTTCACACCAGCCTAGTTTGGAGAGAGGAGGGGGGATGAAGAGACAGAGAGACAGAAAACAGTGATTCCATTAGAATCAGTGAGGACAGTAATGGCAGAGAGAGCAGGCTGTCTTTCCTAACCTTAACATACCTGTGTGGTTTATTTCGCTTTCAAGTCATATAATTCAGTAGGTGTGTATGAATAAGCAGACAGTCTAACAGAACAGCAGAGAAAGTCCAAAATATTTATGTATGTACAGCGACAAAATCTCAAAGACCATCAACAATAGCAAATGAGAGTGGCCACATGAAAAATGGTAAAATAAAATCCACACCTCACAAAACATGCAGAACAAATCCCAACTGGGTTAATATAGAATGTAAGAATGTAAATGCATAGAACTATACGCTACTATCAGAACACAGGAGAGGGGGTATTTCTACCTACCCTAGACTGGCCTCAGCATCCTGATCTTCCTACCTCAGTCTCCTGAGTGCTAAAATTAGAAGTAATCCCATCATCAAAGGACGGGTCAAAAGGCTACCTGGCCCCACCCCCTAAAATATTTTTGCAATTTATAACATAAAAAAGAAATGCCTTGTGTATAAAAACCCCTACTGCTAAAGTAAATCATCAGTAGTTGAATAGAAGAATAGGCAAAGGCTACAGGAGGACAGGCCATATAGAGGAATGTATATGTTGATGTCCAACTCAGGAGGGTTCATGCAGGCTGGACCAAGGCAAGACAGGTCAGGAGTCTGGGCCATGCATTTAAGGAGTCCTTGCCAACCAACCAATGCCTCCTCAAGCTTTGTATCCCGGGCACCTCACTCCCTTCATCCTAATCCAGGCTCTCAGTGGTCCTTAAAGGCGTGAAAACATACTATCCCACTCAAAATGAGACAGAGAGAAACAAAACTGACCAGAGGCACAATTGTTCATTTATTAGACTTGCAAAAATCCAACTGGATATGAAAAACGGCCTCACTTGGTGGTAGGAGTGGAGTCCCTGTCAATCACTCTAGGGAGCAATTTGCCATGCACCAGCTATTAAACTTGCAATCTACACATATACATCCTCTTTAAAAAGAAGATTTATTTGTGTGTGTGTTTACACATGTGTGTGCACACATATGATGAAAGTGTGGGTGTGCACAGAGACTAGAATGGGTTGGATCCCCTGAGCTGGAATTATAGGCAATGATGATTCACATGATGTGCATACTGGGTACCAAACTCTGGAGCAGTGCTCTTAACCGCTGAGCCATCCTTCCTTCCAGCCCAATAGATGTAGACGCTCTTACGTTGCTTCTGAGAGTTTGTCAGGTGCTTGTAAACATGTAAAGGAACCCACAAGTCACCAGTAGATGACATGGGTTGTTTTTGCAGGAACATGTACAGGGACCCAAAGAAAGTGGGGTACTTCTCCTGGGCTGGCTAGTGTTTGCCAGCTTCACACAAGCTGAAGTCATCTAGGAAGAACAACCTCAATCAAGAAACTGCTTCCATCATATGGGCCTGTGGGCATTTTCTTGATTAATGGTTTATGTGGGAGGGCCCAGTCCAATGTGAGCAGTGCCACCCCTGGCAGAGAGTCCTGATGTACATAAGAAAGCACACTGAACACCCCATGGGGAGCAAGCAGGTACGCGGCAGTCCTCTATGCCCTCTGTTTCAGTTTCTGCTTCCAGATTCCTGTCTTGAGCTCCATTCATGCTGGACTGGAAGCTGAAATAGACCCTTCTTCCCCATGCTTTTGGTCATGGTGTGTTTCACAGTGCCTGTTAACTCCCGGACAGCTGCATGGGCTGTCCAGACACTGCATGGGTCTCTGAACCCCTGATGTTTTGTGACATGCCTTGGGGACATATAGGTGTGACAGTATCAAATGAGCATTGTGTAGCTGTTTGGCTCCTGTCCCAGGACAGATGATAGCCCCAGTACCAAGACAGATGGTAGCACAGTGCTAACCTGTGCTTGGTTTAGGGGCAGGGTCTCAGTGGAGGTTTCCCCTCCCTTTTCTACTACTAAGTGACAGGTACCACCCCTGTCAATTCAGATGGAGCATTGCAAGACCCCATCTCTTCAAAAAGTCATGGGAAAGAGCCATGAACTTTGATCTCTCTTGTGTACTCTAACCTAGGAGGGGCCATCATGACCACACAGGAAGCTCTGGACATCCTGTCCCCAATCTTACCCACAGACCCAGTTTCATGTTGGACACCCAGAATGACTTCATAATCTATTGCTGGCTCATTATATCACCCCGTTTCCAGGGGAGTCTGTAGAGACCTAGACAATGACTTAATAATGGAGGTTTCCATTGCTAAAGCCAGCACACCCGCACATGCACAGAAAGATCTAAGGCCCTGGCCCTCCTTAGCTAAGGATAGCCCCATCAAGAGACCAGAATAACTATGGGTAAAGAGCAGGGGTGAGCACACACCAGGCACCTCAACATCTGCCAGCCTCTGAGCACCTCATTTGACCCAGGTCTCCCCATTCTGGCATCTGGAGGTCAACAGTAAGACCTCCACTTGTCACCTGGGCCCTGACACCTCCCTGTGACACTTCACTTAATGAGGCTTTCCACAATTATTCATGTGTTCAGGACCCTGGTACCTGCCAAGAACTCATCCAACTATGTAATTCTTTTGCCACTCAGCTGGCTTTTTGTTACTGTTTTTCTGCTAGGCTTCAAGCTTAGTGTGGTAGGAGCTGTGTTAGTCTTTTCCATTGTTTTGGGGCCAACATTTAGCCCCCGTGTGTGGCAGGGATCTTGCTAGCTGTTGAATGGAGAAGTATGTGTAGTGCTGAAGATAACTATAAATTATAAGTGATACCCGGCAGGCAAAGAGATAGGAGGTGGCTGAAGAAGACTGCATCTGTGTCTTACACGACTGAGATAGCTGGGCCTCTTGGTTAAAATAGCCCTTTGTGGTTAGAAATCATGTAAGCTGCAGACTCAGTGTTCCTGTTGTGTCAGTGACCAAGCCATCAGAGCAGTTCCCCATACACGTGCACCACGGAAGGGTCTGTACCCTCAAAAGACTTGGACTTCAATGTAACATTATTTGCACTCCCCTCACTTGTAGTGTGTTTCTCATAAGCCCATAAGAGAAAATCCCCCAAAAGGGATATCCTGCCCATCATGATTTGAGAAGGCAAAGGGTCACCTTATGCTATGAATACACAACCTGCCGCATGAATATTCGTAAAACATTCTTCAACATTCACAACACGGAACTCACTGAGTTGTTTCCCTGATTTTCTTTTGAGTGCTTGCTTTGCTCAGTGAACTTCTGCTCTGACTATCTATGTCTCTAGACTGAATTCTTTCCTTCAAGAAGACAAGACCCAAGAGAGCCCTGTAATGTCCATGCATACATGTGTGTATGTGTGCTTTAGTAAAATCAAACATATATTAATCAAGAGATCCAGACAGATTTAATGTGTTAGGGACTTGTCCGCATGGTTAAAAATGAGAGAAAGAATACCTAATAGAAAAGAAATATATAACTAGGGAACTTTATCAGGTTTATGTTCAGTTTCAGCTTTAAAACTTTTTAAGGCAGATTGCCACAGGCAATGAATGCCTCATTTACTGGAGTCCTGGAAGATTGGCTACCCTACACTGCTTCACACATGGACTTTTCAAGCTTGTCTGAAGGTTCTAGCAGGAGAGCAGAGCAACTCCAAAGAAAGTTCTTCTGTCTCAGAGTGGGCCACCCTCTTAGACTGTGTAGGAAGCTTCCAGAGGGGCACATACCACAGGAGGCACCTGCTAGTCGGCTGGAACAGCCTGTGGCCAGGTCCACTCACATCATTCAGGTTTTAGGGGTCTTGAGAGCAGAGTGAGGGCTGCAAAGTTATAGTCCTCTATTAAATGTATTCTTGCTTCTTTTCAGGAGAGGTTTACCAACACTTCCCAGTTTGCTTTCTCACTCATATATTTAAGATAATTTGTTAAATAATTTTTAAAAAAGTAACCACTGAAGATAAAATATATATGATCACGTATAATGAGACTCTTAATCTCAGGGTCATGGGTTTGTACCCCATGTTGGATGCCTATTTGCAACACAAGTAATAAACAGTCAGAGATATTGGTGTTCAAGCTGAAGATCAAATCTTTTGATCTGAGTTCAATCCTCCAGAACTACATGGTAGAAGGAGGGAATAAATTCCTCCAAGTTGTCCTCTGACCTCTATGCCAATACACATACTCAAAAAGTAAAGTGTGTGTGTGAGGAGAGAGAGAGAGAGAGAGAGAGAGAGAACACATTAAGTAGAATACACAAAACAAAGCTGATAAGCAAAAAAGAAGAGACAATTTAGAGAAAATGGGCAAAGAAATGGTTGTGCACCTATTGGTCCCAGGGCTGAGTAGTCAGAGATAAGTAGACAGCTGGAGCCCACGAGCCAGCCAGCTTAGTCTTATCAATCAGTGAGCTCCAGGTCAAGGGAGAGACCTTGTCTCAAAAACAAAGGCAGAGATCAATCAAGAAAGGTAAGTTTGTCAACCTCTGGCATCTGTATGTAACGTGCGCACACACACACACACACACACACACACAATACAGAGCATACAGCACAGGGCTCAGCACCTGGCAAACCTCTGTGGGGCCCAGGGCAGGTTGGTGCACACTTGCCACTGCTGCCATGCCAAGGCTCGTGTAGGCCTAAGTTATCAGTTTACCCTAAAGCAACACCTGACTCCAGGGAAAGACCACAGACTGAGACCAGCCAGACACCACCCAGGAAGGACCATTTAGGGGGAAGGCACCAAAAGAAATCCTTAACATTCCAACCATTGTAGACAGGGTCACCTGATGTCCATTAGCCCATCCCATTTCACCAAGACAAGCATAGACAAATGTCAGCCAATCAGGGTCTTGAACCCTGAAAATCCCTGCACCACCAACCTCTACTGCAATAATTAAAACAAAACAAAACAAAACAAAACAGTCTACCCCCATCCAGGCTTGGCACTCTCTGCTCTTAACTGCTTCATCAGACAGAATGTCCAAGCTCAAGCTTGAATAAAGGCTCTTTGCTTTCACATATGGAACTCGGTCTCCTTGTTGGTTTTTGGGGGACTTCGCAATCTGGGCATAACAACCTCCACACATGTGCTAGAAGAGGCATACATCTGCATTCATACACAAATATATATATATACATATATATGTGTATATGTACACATATATACATAATATATACATATATAATATAGTAAGATATATATATATAGTATGTGATGAGGGTTGTACATAGAGATATATAAATCATACTTTATTAGCTCTCATATTAAGCACACAGAAATTTACATTCAAAACCATGATAGCCAAAGCTCTTCTCCTTTGATGAAAGTCAATCCTGAAGGCTATGGAGCACTAACAGAGATAGCGTTGTTGCCTGTTTTACATGGGCGACAATCAGGCCTTAGCTTAGAGATACATCTATAGATGAGAGGAGGTAGAGGACCAGGTAGGGACACATGTGTTTGTGAAGTCTGCTCTCTCTTATTTAAGATGCACGTTTTTAACTAAGCGGCACTTTCTGTCTCCATGGAGCATCCCACTGAATGTGGGGTGGAGAGTTTGTAGAATAAATTTCAGTCTGAGGAGACAGGAAACATCCTGTTTAAAGCCCATCTGCTATAAAAGGCACTCAACAACCTTCTTTTGGAAGCTTTTCTCAGGCGGGGGAGGCAGGATAAAATACACCATTCTCTTAAAATGCTGCCCCCACACTGGCGCATCCATTTCCAACTAAGACAGCCATGTCCTCTCTACAACCCCAACTTTACAGGTGGGGAGGGAGAAATAGACTTCACCAGGAAAGACTGTCAAGTGTCAAAGCCCCTATGAAGCATGCAGCGTGAAAATAAATCACTTAATGATTGAGAAGCTAGCGTGACACAGCGCTACTCACCAAGATCAAACTGGCCATCTCAGTCCTGGAGAACCATCAGTCACAGGTTAAACACCCACACCGCACACTCCCAAGTCCAGTGGCACTTACCTTGCACTGACCCGACACACAGATGGCTGTGCCATTCTGATCACAGGGGGTGCCATCAATGACCTTTTCAGCTTGTCGGACATAGAAGCGGTAGCCGGTTGCTTGGCAGTTCAACTCACACTTGCGATTGCCCTTTACTAGCAAGAGAATAAAGAACAAAGACGAGGTATGAGTGACCTCACCTTTGGAGAACCAGCCCTCACCCTTCCACCTATAATTTTTATGGAGATAATCTTTGCATAACATAAAATTAACTGTTTTGACTGAAGTAGGTTAGTATATTCATAGGGTTGTACAGCCAATTGCCATAATCAAATTTCAAAACATTTTCATTACCCCAAAAAGGAGTCTCATTCCTGTTAGCTGATGGGAGATGTCCTTCTGTATATATGTTTATCTTATTGGTTGATGAATAAAACATGGTTTGGCCCATAGAGGCAGGAAGATAGGCAGAACCAAGGGATGAGGAGAATTCTGGGAAAGGCAGGCAGAGAGATGCTGCAGAGAGATACCAAGCAGAGACCGGGAGGATAGGATGCGCCGGGCATTCTCTGGTAAGATAAGGCCATGTAGAAATACATAGATTAATAGTTATGGGTTAATAATTAAGAGAGAGCTAGCCAATAAGAAGCCCTAGTCACTGGCCAACAGTTTTATAACTAACATAGTGTCCATGTGTTTATTTGGGGCTCAAGGGCGGCAGGACCTGGCAGGACAAGACAGTCCAGTTACAGTTAACTATCTCTTCAGTTTCTCCTTCCTCCAGAGCCTGGAAGCCACCAACTTACTTTCTGTCTGTTCTCGTGTGCTTCTTACAGTTGTAAGAAAACCCTTAGACTTCCCATATTTGAGAGTTCAGGGAAGACACTGTGTTTTCATCTACTGGTGTGTGGCAGAGATCCCACGATGACAGAAAGCAGTAAAGGACTTTTTAAATGTCTCACCATTGTAAATAAAGACTCTACTTTTACACATCACCATGCTTTTTTATTGTTGTTACATTTTATGAATTGGCAGTTTTGGTGAGCATATAATTTTTAAGCTTTGCTGTGTTTTTTTCTTAGACCTTAAAAGCCATATGGGAGACCGGGGATGTGACTAGGGTTCTGGTCATTTGGTAGAATTCTTGCCTAGCAAGCATGAGACCCTGGGTTTGATCCTAGCATGGTGTAAGTAAGACATAGTTGTGCATGCCTGTAATCTCACTACTCTGAAGTTAGAAATTCAAGGTCACCTCCATGGTTACATAGTATGCTGGTTAGGCTCATCTGGGAGGAGGGAACCTCAACTGAGAAAATCCCTTCACCAGATTGGCCTATAGGCCAGTCAGCGGGGCCTTTTATTTTCTGGTTGCTGATTGATGAGGAAGAACCCAGAAGCATGGGCAGTGCCACCTGTGGGCAGGTGGCCCTGGAGGAGTAAGAAAGGTAGCTGAATGTGATCCTGAAAGCAAGCCAGTAAGCAGCATTTCTCCATGGTCTCTGCTTCAGTGCCGGCTCCGAGTTCCTGTCCTCGTTTGCCTTCAACAAGGAGTGTAAGCCAAAAGATAAAATAACCCCTTCCTCCTCAAGTAGCTTTTGATCATGGTCTTTATTACAGCAATAGGAAGCAAAGCAGGACACACAGTGAGTTCAAAGACTGCTTGGGACTCGTGAAATACTGTCTCCAAAACGAACAAAAAAGACCTACAAGGTTATATCATCTTTTTACACTCTCAAAATGCATTTGTTTCTATACTTGTTTGTTTGTTTATATGCACAGGTGTGCATGCAGGCACATGCCTTTCCAAAGTGACATACCTGGGGAGGGGGGAGACCTAGCCTAGATGTGGGGGGCAGCATCTCCCGGGCTGAGGTCCTGGACTGGATATGAAAGAACAAAAGGGAAGGATGAGCTGAGCATCAGCCTTCTTCTCTCTATGCTTCCCGACTGGCGACACCATGTCACCCCTGTTAGCACTCTTCCCTATGGTGGTCAGCTACACCCCCAAGCAATCAGCAAGGACAAAAACCATCCCTTTCTAGGATGCTTTTGTCACAAAATTTTGAGACAGCACAAGGACAGTAATTAACACATGCTTTCTTGTCTTCTCATCTGCCACCTGGCAACCGTATTTCCCTGCCTCGGACTTTTTGTATTTTTGACATTTTACACAGGGCCTGGTACACAATAGGTGCTCAATGTGTGCTAACTATGTAACAAGAAGCAATGTAGTTGTTTCCAAAAGAAAAAGAAAATGTGCTTAGGCAAAATATATTTCATATCTAAAAGAAACAGACAAAGCAAGCACACACTGATTTAAAACCTGTTTTTGAAGACAATATAATTTCTGTACTTAGTCGCAGACAGCACTTTAGGGATCATGTCTCTGTCTAAAAGCCAGATTACTGGATCTGGTAATACTGGCTTTTTCCTACACAACACAATACATCATATTTTCCCTAGAGTGGCTACAGCCACTGGGTCTCACTAACCGAACAGGAAAGGACAGGGAGGCTCTGCAACCACAGGGTTCAGGGAAGGTTGAATCCTTTGCGAGCACTGGGATGTAGTTTACAAGCCCAGAGACTGCCTTCCTGCTTGGCCACATGACGACAGAATGGGTGATCTTGGCAAACTAACCTCACAGAATACTGAATTCCAAGACAGATGCATCTTTGAGAATTACCCCCAAACCAAATTATTTTATTGGTTTAAGAAATACAGGAGCTAGGGGGCTGGAGAGATGGCTCAGAGGCTAAGAGCACTGACTGTTCCTCCAGAGGTCCTGAGTTTAATTCCCAGCAACCACATGGTGGCTCACAACCATTTATAATGATATCTGTTGTCCTCTTCCAGCTTGCAGGGATACATACAAACACAATGTTGCATACATAATAAATAAATCTTTAAAAGAAAACGGAAAGAAAAGAAATCTAGGGGCTGAGAGGACAGCTGGCAGGTGTAAGGAAGAGGGTCTAGATCCAACACTGAAAAGAAGGGTCCTGTCCCCCACTCGCTGCAACATTCATGGGAGCAGACCCTGTACCTCAACCTGGACGGCACAATAGACGCAACCCTGTTGGTGGAGGTGTGGGTGAGCCAGCCCTGAAGTTGTGAGCATGGGAGAGCCATCCCCATTACTCATCTGTCATGTGGCATCATGGGTGGGGAAGGGATCTCCCCTCCCCCACCCATCAATGTCTGAAGCAGGCGGGAGAACTGTCCCTGCTCATCAGCGGCAACACTCTGCAGAGTGGCCCCTACACCTCGCTTGGACAACACAGTAGAGCTGGCCCTGAAGGTGAAGTTGTGGGAGACTAACCCTGAGGACAGGAAAGCCAGAGAACTGGCCCCGCCCCTTGCTCATTGCTGCAAGAGGTGAACAATGCTGGAGAGCTCACCCTGGTAGCAAAGACAGGGGAGAGCTGGAAAGCTGATCAGCCCTGCAACTACCCAGGCCCAGAACCAGGGTTGCATGTTAGCCCATCACAACATTCACCCCCCCTGTGGTCTGTTGGAGCACAGGGGTAAGGGAGGGGGTGGGAGGATGTCAGTCCTGGACCCAGGGCCACAGGATCTCAACGACAGGGCATATTCAGGATGAGTCCCAAGAGAGCCCAGTGTTGATGGTGTAGCAGAAACTGGAAGCTTTGAACCAGACCAATGATTCTTTTCTATAAATGCCTGCATGTAAAAATGTATGGATGAAAGGGTTTACTGTGTTCTCACTATGTCACACAGCAGCTTCCATGATGAGATTTATTTTTCCCTCTTCTTTTGTTCTTTTTCTCTTAAATTTTATTTTAGTTGGAGGGGGAAAATAGGTGGGATCATGAGGCATGATGTGAAAGACACAAAGAATAAATAAAAAATAAAAAGAAAGTTAGAAAAATAAATACGTCTTAAAAGAAAAGAAAGGAAGGAAGGGAGGAAGCAGGCTGAGAAGATCATGGGAAGCAAGCTGAACAGCAGTGCCCTCCATGGCCTCTGCATCTGCTCCTGACTCCAGGATCCTGCTCTGTTTGAGTTCCTGTCCTGATGTCCTTCAATGATGAACAGTGATATAGAAGTGTAAGCTAAATAAACCCTTTTCTCCCTAAGTTGCTTTGGTCATGGTATTTCATTACAGCAACAGTCACCTTAAAAAAGACAGAGAAGAAAGAAATAAAAAGGAAGGTTAAACAGGAGATGGTCTAACCACAGAACCACCAAATGGAAACAAGAAGAATGGCTTAAGCCCTGGACTCATTCTACCTACAGTTCCAACCTGTCAGTGGGCTAGACCCCTGCTCCTGCTGCTTACATGGTGATGCCTTCTTCTCAGACATGCACCCAAGAGATGACTGAAGCCTGAGCTCATGTGACTTCCTGAGAAGTGTGTGTCCTGTTGTTGTCACCTAGTATCCTGTCACCTTAAAAGAGCATCCTGGAGCTTCCCAGCAGATGTCATCACCCTGCATACACAATATACATACATATAACACCTCTCTCTCTCTCTCTCTCTCTCTCTCTCTCTCTCTCTCTCTCTCTCTCTCTCTCTCTCTTCCCCTCCCTCCCTCCCTCCCCTCCATCTTTCCCTCCTTCCCTTCCCCTCTCCCTCCCTCTCTTCTCTCTTTCCCTCACCCTCCCTTTTTCCCTCCCCCCTCACTCCCTCCCTCACACCCTCCCTCTCTTCTCTCTCCATTTTCCTCCCTCCTTCCCTTCCCCCCCTCCTCTCTGCCTAAAACCATCCCAGTTCTAAACAGGATTATCTTTGAAGGGCTCAGAAGGAAGGCTGGGAAGCAAGGCAATGCTATTCCTATTTTTCCCTCTGGAATGGAAGTATAATTCTAGGATGGTGGAGCTCAGTGGCTGAGCACATGTTTAACGTATGGAGATTCCAACATTCAATCCCAGCCTCTCTCTCTCTCTCTCTCTCTCTCTCTCTCTCTCTCTCTCTCTCTCTCTCTCTCTGTCTCTGTCTCTGTCTCTGTCTCTGTCTCTGAGCAGATCTGCTATGGTTTATTAGTGCAGGGGTAGGAGGAATCAAAAAAGGAGTCACCAGCTAGCATAGCAGCTGCGGCTAAGTGCCAATGGGAACACATTTCTTTCCCATATCCCTTCTGCCTATCCCTCCCAGTCTCTGTCCTCTGCTTCCCAGTGCTCCCCTGGTTCCCACTGAGATCTCTTGACCCTTTTACCCACATAAATAGTGGTCTTGGGTTTGTTTGTGGTGGTTCCTCAGCACCAGGTACCACTTGGGAACTTACTGAAATGCAAACTCTTCAAGGTGGCTCCCAGACCTCCTGAAGCTGGAACCCTGGGGATGAACCCCATCCATCATCACACTTTGGAGCCAGTGCTGTCTGTCAGTCTCGGACTTGAGGCTAAAACCCTGGGGATAAACTTGTCCATAGTCAAGCTTTGAAACCACTGCTCTCAAGAACTGTCAATCTGGGGACACATCTGGGAAGTGATGGACATTCATACTTGGGCCAATGGTGGTGTTCAGGTCCCACAGCTAAAATTAAAAGATAATCCTGGGTGGGGAGGGAGCTGGGTGGTAGAGTATCTGCCTGGTACAAAGGATGCCCTGTCTCCATCCCATCACCACAAAGGAAAAATCTGCAGGATAACATATCCCAAATACAAGCATTCTCTTTAGCTGCATTTAGGATATTACCAAGAATCAGAATCCCTGGCATTAAAAAAGTTCTCTGGTCAGAAGAAAAATACTCACATACAAGAAAATCTAAATTATTTATAATAGGGCAGCCGATAGATAAAGAACTGACCTACTAAAACCTAAGAGTTAGGTTACTCACTGAGTTATATTCCCCAGAAAGATCATCCACACAACAGTTTTACTTTCATCTTTCATTTGTTTGTTTGTTAAATAATAAACCCAGAACTGTGGTGATGCCCAGCTTGTTGCATACTTGCCATAAAAGCATGAGAACCTGAGCCTGAGTTCCTAGCACTCACATAAAACCTGAGTGTCTACAACTCTCGGGCTAAGAAAGAGACTGCCAGCTCACCAGGGCTGCCCCACCATCAGCCAAACCAATCATTACACTCTGTGTTCACAGAGAGATCCTGTCTCAAAACAAACAAACAACCCCCCCCCAAAAAAAAAAACCACAATGAAGGAGCAAGAAATCCAGTATCAACTTCTGGCCTCTGTGTTCTTTTATATATTACACACACACACACACACACACACACACACACACACACACACACACCACAGATACAGACACATAATATATATTGTACATTATATACAAAACTCCAAAAATACAGAGACAACAGAAAAGAGTTAACAGTTGCAGTTGAAAAACAGGAAACAAATGTTTCCAAGAAAGCAAGACTTGACTGGGAATTGGAGCTTAGCATTTAGAATTTCCATGGGAAGCTTTGGAAAGAAGAGACAGTGGGAACCTGCAAACACTCTGTAGTGGGGATTAGGAGTGGCAGCCACACTTTGCAGAATGCCTGGCTGTGTAGGACTCTGAAAATCACCCTGTACACAACACAATTCAGATGCCGGCAAAGACATCAAGAGCAGCTGTATCTATCTATCTATCTATCTATCTATCTATCTATCTATCTATCTATCTATCTATCTATCTATCTGGCCTGGGGTGTATAGGGGGTATTGAGATAGTGTTTTTGTTGTCTTTTTTTTTTTTTTTTTTTTTTCTTTTTGGATTTTTGAGACAGGGTTTCTCTGTGTCTTTGGAGACTGTCCTGGAACTAGCTCTGTAGGCTGGCATTGAACTCACAAAGATCTGCCTGCCTCTGCCTCCCAAGTGCTGGGACTAAAGGCCTGCACCACCAACCCCCAGCAGAGACAGGGTTTCTCTGTGTAGCCCTGGCTGTCCTGGACCTCGCTCTGTAGACCAGGCTGACCCCAAACTCAGAGATCCATGTGCCTCTGCCTTCTGAGCACTGGGATTAGAGGTGTTTGCCACCACCAACAGCTTTGAAGTGGTTCTATCTTAATGCCTGTCTTAATTCCAGACTAAATGAACTTGAAAACTGTTACTAGTCACATTTTACTGTGTCAAACAGTTAATCTATCAGGAAGATATTACAGTGGACCCCAAAAATACATGAAGGAAAATGGGATAGCATTGAATGGAAAAGTAGCGTGCTCCACTACACAAGGCTTAGAAGACACACCCCAACCCCACCCCTGCCACCCAGTCAGGTTAGTTCCCATTGTCGACTGACACAATGTGTCAACTGAGGTGAGAATCACCCAGAGAAGACAATCAGAATGAGGGATTCTCTAGACCTTGTCCGCCTATGAGCACATCTGAGGGGTTTGTCTTGATTACAGCTGAGGTAAGAAGACCCCACCCTCAATACGGGCAGCACCATGCCATGATCTGGGCTCTAACAGCAGAAGAGACAGCTAGCTAGCTAAGTTCACAGCAAGCACGCCCTTATTCTCCCTCTGCTCTTGACTGCAGGTGGGATGTGAATTCCTGCTCAGCTTTTCCTCAGTACTGGGCTGTAACACTGCCTCCCTTGTGCTGCCTCTTTTGTCAGGGTTCTTTATTATAGCACAGAAATGAAACTAGAACAAGCTACTCTCGAGAAAACAAATCCATTTCTGCAAGAACTAACCCTGTCTCAGAAAAAAGACTTTAATCTTTAAGGTACCACCTCCCCTCACCACTACACTGACACACTTTGGTGGGAACACTACCTCCCTCATCACTACACTGACACACCACAGCGTGAACACTACCTCTCATATCAGTACACCAACACACCTCAGTGTGATGCCACCTCTCACATCACTACACTGACACCTCAGTGTGAACACCCCCTCCCTCATCATTACACTGATACACCTCAGCAGGAGCTTTATCTGTGACAAGCCACATCAAAACGACAGCACTTTCTAATCACATTGGATATTAATTAGATTCTACCATGAATTCAGGTTATAATAGGAACACTATATTATTATTCATCAAAGCTAAACGTTAAAACAACCCAAATATCCTCCTGTTGATAAATGACAAGGAAAACATGCTGTTTCCAAGAACTCAAATATCCCGTGACATGAATAAATCTTGAAGATGTTATCCTATGTGAATGAGACCAGTCATATAAAGCCACATATTGTATAGCTCCATTTAAATGAAATGTCCTACAGAGGTGGAGTAGGTTAGAGGTGCCAGGGGCTAGAGAGAAGGGTTTTGTGGGAGCTGCTGACAGAGATGGACTTTTTTCTTCAGATAATGGGACTTTTCTGAGTTTCTAGAATGGAGATATTATACATATATAATATAAATACACCAAAAGCCACTGAATTGGGGAGTTGATAATATATAAAATTTTAAAATGCAGGAGGTGCAGAAATAGTTATCTTCCAAGATTTACAGAAAACTATCAAATAATTAGCCCAAGAAAATTTCCCTAGGTCCATGGGGAAATGGTGCCAGAAATGGGATTTGACTCTTACTTAATTACAATGAATAAGTTAGCTATGATGAGCACAAATAGAATATAGAAGACTCTCACATCAGAGATCAAGGAGGCAAGGGATGGAACAGTAGCAGGTTTGCTCAGTCTTCCTTGGTCTCAAGTCCCACAAGTGCAGTGAGTAGGGGTTCATGGGACACTGGACACACAGAGGTTTGCAACGCAGCTAGAGAACACTGGACTCAAGGGATCCGCTGCTTTTACTGGGATGATGATTAATCTGTTCTTCATCCTATCTCCTACCTTAAAGTTGCTCTGTGCAAACACAACTTTGAGCAATGATCTGGTCTAGAGTGCTCAGGGCCCTGCATTCTTGACCCAATTCACATGACTTCTAAGGTTACACAAGACCCAAAAAGAAGCATCTCCCATCGACAGCAATAAACTCACACTAGGACCACATCATTGTAATCTGCCTCTCATGGACTCTTACTGGAAGATTCATTCTCTCACAATAAAGGACTAAACCCAAGAACGTGGGAGATGTGGTATCCAGGAGACAGAAGATCTGCGTCAAGAGAAAGCAGAGAATGTTGCAGACAGGGATGAGCAAAGTTCCTCCCAGGCAGGTGTGTGTGCAGGCAACACACCTGCTAACTGCTATGACTCACGAGGCTGAGGCCAGTCTTCGTAGTAAGACTATTACTCTGAAAATAAATAAATAAATAAATAAATAAATAAATAAATGGTAAGTAAGGAAGAAGGGTCAAGGTTTCAGAGCTAGTTTACGATATTCACAGGTTTGAATAAAAATAAAAAAGTAACTTTCAAAGGATATAAATGATAACCTTAAGCCCCAGGCTCAGAAATGTTGGGGCCGAGAGTGGCAGGCCCCTCTTGTCTCTGTTCAAAAGGAACACAAGAGTCACAACTCTTTGCTGTCCTTCTAGGGATTTTGCACAAGTGGAAAGCAAAACAACTACTTTTAGTGCCTGAAGGGAGCTTCCCACTTGATCAGTGAGAAAGGGGCAGCTCAGAAGGTGACAGGATGGTGGCAGGAGGTGAGGTTCCAGCTATTCCTGCAACTGCACATTCTTTGGCTCCTGGGGATAGAGAATTTCAGGTGAGTGTGGAGGTGTGCTCCTGCACACAAGAACTGAAGTCCACTCTTGGACAACTGGTAACATCTGGGTTTAGTGTCAGATCCATTCAGACTTTCCAAGTCCACACCAAATTTAGGGCTGGGCCTTCATTTCTCAGGCTCAAGTGCTATTTTAAGGGAAAGAAATATTCGATAGCCCTGTTCAAGAGGAGAAGCTTTGAGAATGCAGCCCATAAAACCTGGACAGGGCAGGGTGGTGACCTCACCCATGCTGACGAGAGAAAGTAAATGAGTTAGACACATGTAGATGAGGGTTGTTAATGAGTGAGGTGTTAAATAAAATAAAAAGTGTTGCCTATACCAGAACTATAGACACAGATTTCTGGAATCGGTCCCAGCAAATAATCCAGAAGCAGCAGTGGCTACATGACCCATGTGCTATTCCTGTTTATGAGAGAGGATATGCCTGCCCTTGGACTTTGAGGTCTAGCTAGATGATGGTGCTTTAAACAGCCCCCGACCCTGCCCAAAACTGCATTTTCCAGGACAAAGCTATGGAAAATCAGATGAGCAGAGTGCTATTAAGGGTCCTGACGCAACTCTGAAATTGTAAATCTTTTCTGAAAAAGGCAGAAGAGCAGAGGGGTGAGACTTAGCTTTTCTGTTCAGAATAGGGAAACAGTTTGAAGAACATTCCATTATGAAAGCTTAAATGCAAAACACCCCACTATCAGCTGTGTAGTATCCTAACCTCCCATCCCATGCACAGATCCTGAGCTCTAGACATCTGCATATGGCATCCCAATCAATCTTGTTTCCATGACAGTCAATAGGCTTAGTATTAGAGACAATCAGCAAAAACCTGTGTGTGTGTGTGTGTGTGTGTGTGTGTGTGCGTAAGAGAGTGTTTGTGTGTGTGTGTGTGTGCGTAAGAGAGTGTTTGTGTGTGTGTATGTGTGTGTGTGTGTGTGTAAGAGAGTGTTTGTGTGTGTGTGTGTGTGTGTGTGTGCACACACTCATGTGCATGTGTGTTAGGGTGGGGTGTAGGTCAGAGGATAATTTGTGGGAATCATTTATCTTCTTCTGATGTGAGTTTGTGGGGCCAGACTTGGGCCACCAAGCTTTACTTGCAAAGGACTCTATCCACTGAGCCATTCCGCCAGCTCCTCCACCTTAATGAGACAAGGTCTCACTGTGCCAGGCTGAGGCCAATAGTGATCTAGAGATCACTTATCTTTGCTATCCCAGCCCTGGCAGACTAGGCATGGACCACTATGACAGCTTTTAATGGGTTCTGGGGATGGAACTGGGATCCTCCCTTTATTTCCTGAGCCATTTCCTCAGTCTCTGAAAATTATCTTTAAAACCCTGAGAAGCCACTGGCCCAAAACCCCATTCATGTTAAGTTCCTCTCTGTACCATTCATCACTCAAACTTACATCTCCTGTTAATGCTGGTTTAGTGACTCTCATGTCACACATCTTGGAATCAACTGGAGATCTTGTTAAAACACACACTGCTGAACCCCAGACTCTAATTTAATAGTCTCTCCCAGGGCCTGGGAATCTACATTTCCAACAAGACACAGTACTCCTCCACCCCTGGGACCAGCCTCTTTGACTGATACTGGTGGATCTGGGTAGAAGAAGGGGCCTGCTTTGGCCCCCAGGCCTCTGGTGCACACTCTGGGAATGCACAGCCAGAGTTATCCTAGACAAAGGGCTGCAGTTGTGGACTTGCAAGCCAGCCAGTATTGCAGTTATCTAGAGGCCTTGCAAGGAGGAAGTTCCTGGCTGAACTTTCTGGGATGGCCCACACCTTACAGGAACCAGACAAAGGGGAGTTCTGGGTATCCTAGCATATGCAGGGATATTTAGCTGACTGACCTATGTCTACATTTACAGTTTTGTTTGTTTGGTGACAGGGTCTCGTGTAGCCCAGGCTGCCTGGAACTTACTTTTGCTGGTTGGTTTTTGTCAATTTGACACAAACCTAGAAATGTTTGGCAAGGGGGAATCTTAATTGAGAAAAATATCTCCCTAAGATTGGCCTGTAGGTGACTCTGGTGAGTATTTTCTTGATTCATGATTGATGTGGGAGGAGTCATAATCACTATGGTTGGTGCTATCCCTGGGCTAGTGGTCCTGGGTGCTGTAAGAGGGTAGTCTGAGCAAGCCATGAGGAACAAGCCAGTAAGCATCACTCCTCCATGCCCTCTGCTTCAGTTCGTGCCTCCAAGTTCCTGCCTCGAGTTCCTACTTTGACTTCCTTAGGTCATGGCCTGTGACCTGAGAGCTACAAGCTGGAATAAATCCTTTCCTCCCCAATTTGCTTTTGGCCATGGTGTTTTACCACAGGAATAGAAACCTGACTAAGATAGCATGATATAGCTGAGCATGACCTTGAACTTGTGATCCTCCTAAATTTCGTTGTCTGGGTTCTTTGTAGTACTGAGATCAAATCTGGGACTCATATGCCTAGCAAGCATTCTTCCAGGTGAGCTTGATCCCCAGCCCCACAGTTTTTAATGACTATACTTCATTGAACATCTACTACATGGCAGACTATCTCTATACATTGACCCAGCTACAGCAAATGAAGACACTGAAGTCTGAACAAGCTGAGTGGTTCACTCACAACACATACAAGGCAAATGGCTGAGCCCAGCCACCAGCAGATTAACCCTTGTTAGCACAGTATTCCACCTGAACTATCCCATGCTGGAAGCCCCAGGCTGTCATTTGGTTATAACCATGGTACTACCACCTACCAGATCATCTACCAGAAGCAAGGCTACACACCCACACCTTTGTACATTTATATACCAGATAGCTGAGGACTTTCTGTGCCTGCAGAGCAGCTGGTAAAGAAAGTCTGCTTCCTGTCTTGATCTTAAGCCTGTGGAGTAGTCTGTTTCCTTTCTGGTTTTCTAAAGCTGCACGTTTGTTCTTTCCCCAAACTCCCAGCATACCCCATCAATTTCAGGACAGCTGCAGAAATGAATGGGTCCACTCCCATGCCAAGCACTAGAGCTGGCTGTCACCCATTCTTTGATCCCTCCATCCTGGCCCCTGGCTGCCTCTACTCAATCCTGCATTCAACTAGAGGACAAGAAGTCCTCTGCTGGACTGTCAATCACTGCTGCCCATTTCTAGGGCACACTCTGATTTTCTCAAGGGTGGAGTGCATTTCTGTGAGTAGCAACAGGCATTCTGGAAACCTCCTTTACCTCCTGTCTTGACTGTGGCACCAGCTGTGCCATTCATACGTTTGAGGTTCTCCCTTGACTATTCACCATTCACTCCCCTGCCAATCTCAGCCCTGACTTTTGTCAGCTCTGCAGGAGGACACATGGCTTCCTAGCCAGTTCCTGACTTCTCCCACTCATCTGGTTCAAGCAGTGTGATCCCCAAGTCTTCCTTCTCAAGAAACAAGTTCTACAATGTACATCTTTCACTCCTGAGGAGCCACCTTTCTGCTACCATCCTGTCTGAAATGCCACATGTGCCTTCTCTACCTCTGGGGCTTTGCACAACTCTCCCATCTGGCTGGCATCCCTGTGTCCTAGTCACCGCCTAAAACAAGTGCTATCTGATTTTCCAGATGTGGCTAAGCCACCAGTTCCTGGAAACTTGCTCTGCCACAGTCACTCCCTCTGATCTTGCTGTCTCCCTACTGTCACACTTAGAAAGAACCCAGCTATATCCTAATCCTCTCATTCTGCACAGTAGGAAACTAAAACTCAGAAAAGCAAGAGGTCTTGGCAGAGTCACCGTGGTAAATGACCTCACTACACTGGAATGCACAGAGATTTGCTGAGTAGATAATGATGATGTTCAGGGTGAGGGGAGGCACTGGGTGTGGACCACTCCTCGTTATCCTAACAACTCATCCTATTTTACAGCTGAGGATTTTGAGGCTGAGAGGTGAATTTGCTAAAAAGCCACAATATTAGGAAGTAGGAGGCTGGGGCTCAGTGGACAAAGCACTTGCCACCCATGCACGAGGCCCTGAGTTTGAGTCCTCAGATCCCATATAAAGCTGGGCATAGGAGCACACACCCACAATCCCAGTGTTTCTCCTATGCTGAGATATAAAAGAGGGCAAGAATCATTCCTGGAAGGTCAGGTCAGCTTCCCTGGAGTACACAGCAGCAAATTAGAAGAGAGACCCTGTCTCAAACCAGGTAGAAGGTTAGGGCTGACATCCCGGGGTGTCTTCTAACTACCAGCCACATGCATGCAATGGCATGTTTGTGGCCTCCACAGATAAATCCAGATCTGACTGAGATACAAAAGTCCCAGTGTTCATTGTCATTTTATGTTAATTCCTTCCTATTAGTACATATTGTCCTTTTAAGTCAGCATGGTATCATGTAAGCAGTGGCCCTTGCTCACATGTGATTTATTCATCACTATTGTGTGTCACACACCATGCTGGGTGATTTCTCAGAAGCTCTGTCCCTGTGGAGAAATCAATTCTCATGCATTTGTAAGCTCACTCACTCAATCTGAGAGCCCATCTTCCTAGTTATTACAGTATTTGCTAAGGACATATGGAAAGGACACCAAGTCCTAGTGCAACCATAATCTCACGGAGCATACAGACATCAACCAAACAGTCACATAAAATGTGGGGTTATAACCGTGGGAATCTACCGGGGAAGGGAAGGAGAGAACAGTATTCTTGGAAGAATGTATTAGTCAATTTTGTGTTCCTGTAATCAAACAATCAAGGCTACTAATTTATAGACAGAACAGGGTTGTTTAGATGATAGTTTTAGAAGTTCAATTCTAGGGAGGGCAGTGGATAGTGGGCAGAGTAAAGTCAGAACAAAAGGTTGTATCCCAATCCAAAGAGGGAGAAAGGGGAGGGGGGGAGAGGAAGCATTGTAGTTAGGTTTCTACTGATGTTGTAAAAACTGTGACAAAAAGCACCTTGGGGAGGAAAGGGTTTATTTCAGCTTATACTTTCAGATAACCATCCATCACTGAGGGGAGTCGGGGAAGGGACTCAAGGCAGGAACCTGGAGGCAGGAACCGAAAAAGCTATGGACAACTGTGGCTTACTGGATTTCCCTCAGGAGTTGCTCAGCTGGCTTTCTTATGGCACACAAGGACCACCAGCCCAAGGTGGCACCACCCACAATGGGCTGGGCCCTCCCACAAGAATCAGCAGTCAAGAAAATGAACTACAGCCTTTCCTACAGGCCAATCTCATAGAGGCATTTTCACAGTTACGATCCCTTCTTAGATGATTCTAACTTGTATCAAGTTGAAAATAAACCAAAACAGGACAGGGAGGAAGGGAGAGAAAAAGAAAAGGGGTAGAGGAATGAAGGAGAGAGAAGGTTAGAGATGGAGGGAGGGAAAAAGGAGGGAAGGGAGGGAGAAAGAAAATGAGAGTGGGCGAGATGGGGCTTTGCCATCCCCTTTGAGGACCCACTTACTTTCATCATCTATGGGCCTCCCAATTGGCCCCACTTCCCAAAGGCTGTACCACCTTTCAATACTTCCACAAGCAGACCAAGCCCTTGCTATGTGACCTTTAGGATAACTCTCAAATTACACCCACACTACAGAGATGTGCCCGGGGCTGGGGACCTGAACCACACTAAAGAGATGTGCCCAGAGCTGGGGACCTGAGTGGCTGAGAGACATCCTCCTCGTCTGAAAAAGACAGTAGAGCCTGGCTGACAGCAGACAGGCTGCAGAAGCAGGAAGAGCAGAGAAAATTCTCTCAAGTCTGGTGGATACTAGGGCTCGCCTTCTGCACACTTTTCCAGAGAGATCTGGAAACAGCAGTGGCTTTCTATATGAAGTGAGTTCCTAGACACATCATTTCATGGGAATCAGCTAAGACAACTTTGGCTAAGTCAGCCGACCTTCTGAAATGTGTCCTTTTTCTCTCGTGTCACAGTAAATCCAATGCTGGGAAAAAAAATGACTAAAAACAAATGTCATTATGGAGGGAAAAAAAAAAACCCAACATGCTGTTCAAACTCTTCAAGCTGTGTGACGTGGGGTGTTACATCTTCAAATGTTCTAGTTAATAAAAACGACAAGTCTGAAAGGAGTTCTGTCAGCAGAAAGCCAGCTTGGCCCACTGTCAGGAAGGCAGCCTGACAGCTTCAGCAGAAACAAGAGTCTGGAACAAGTTTCTTATGGCTTGGGAAAACATGTCCATCTGAGCGGGTAATATGTATGAAAAATACAGCAGGCACAGACCCTTCAAAAGTCCATGTGGCAGGGGGTTCTTGTTAGAAGGCCTGACTAAGGCTGTCAAAAGCTGTAAGAAGGAAGTGATCCCTCGTACAAAACATTCTCTGAAAACGTTTCAGCCAGAGACCCTCAGGCACAGGAGACGGTAACATTTCAAGTGAGACCATAGGAACAAGCTCACTCACTTCCAGGTATCAACTTAGTAAAAATCCATATCCATATCCATGCACATTATATGTATGGTCAGTATAGATTAACAGACTTATGAATTGTGTCAATATATGTATATTTTGTGCCTATATGTACATGTGTGCACTCATAAGTATACATAGATAGGTCTCTTCTGGGGTCTGTTGGTATTAAGTCCAAGCAAGCCAGCAAAAGCAACATAAACAAACTATGCATGTCAAGAACTCTCTAATATGGCTAGTCTTACTTGCTAGCTTGCACTGGGGATGCCTTGGTCTTCAGAGGCCAGAATCAGAGGCAGGCTGTCACACCTGCTCAGCATTTACATGGGTTCTGTGGACTTGAACCCCAGAGCTCAGGCTTGCTGAGCAAATGCTATTTAATGACCACGCCAACTCTCCAACCTGTATTGCATTCTTACAAAAATCTTACCTTTTAGCAGCTTGATATCTTTCCCTCTCACTGGTCACCATCCCAGACTCAGAGCAAGAAGAGTCCTTAAGAACTTAGCTAGAGGCTGGAGGGGTGGCTAAAGCAGTTAAGAGCACAGGCTGCTCTTGCAGAGGACCAAAGTTTAGCTCTCAGCACTCAGGTCAAGCAGTTTACAACTGCCTGTAATGCCAGCTCCAGAGGGGACCTGACACCTTTGCGTTCCAAAGAGACATGCACTTGGATACACACACACACACACACACACACACACACACACACACACACACACACACACACACACTTTACATAATTAAAAAATGCTCAAATTGGGTGTGGTGGTACTCAGCTTTAATCCCAGCACTCAGGAGTCAAAGGCAGGCAGACTCTGTGAGTTCAAGGTCAGCCTGGTGTTCACAGTGAGACCTTATCTAAAACAAACACACAAACAAACAAACAAACAAACAAACAAAAAACAAACAAATACCAGCTAGTCTGATCCTTGTCCTTTATGCCAGAAGAGGCTCAGAAAGGAGTGTGGGGCTGTTCACAGTCACAGACAGACCTCTGGGATTCTTTCATGCCTCCCTGTTGTGCTTAAATCAGCACTGAGTTCAAAAACACAAAACAAAACAAACAAATAAAAAAAAAAAAAGCTTAATCCATCGCTCAGTTGAATTAACAAACTCATTTACATGTCTCTATTCTGAGGGGGCTGAATAGCCCCAATCCCAGACGGTCTCAGACCTTTCACAACAAAATACACAGCAAGCCAGACAGCTTATGCACAAACTCAGGAGCAGACACAAAGGACGCCCCCAATGCCCCCGTTCCTCAGCCTACAACAGCAGCCTTCTACCACCCTTCTACAGGAGCCTGGGAAAGGAGGCTCGCTTCTGTTGGCTTGGCCCTTTGGTTGTACAGGGCAAATGTGAAAGACAGTCCTTTCTACTGTGGGGTTGGAAACATTGACCACTTTGGGCCCCAGTGGGTTTTTTTGGTTTTGTTCTGTTTTGCTTTTCAGGCCTTCTCTACAGGCAGAACACGTTCCCTCCAAAATCTGCACAACCAAAAGGAGGCTTAAAAGGGGAAGGGGGGTAGGAAGGGGAGCTGTGGCTGCTCCCTTCACCACTACCTAGCAAGCAAATGCAGCCCCTAACATTCAAGCTCCCCATTCACTGCAATGAATGCTGGAGAGAAATAATCCCCCCAGTGAGCCTGGCTTTCTTTACAAGATGTCAGTCCACCCCACTCACAATCACAGGCCAGCATCTCCTTACCCAAAGACAAACAAGAGTTTGGATAAATGAGAAAGGAGATGCCCTTGTGGCAGCATGAAAACAGAACTCTACAGGCTGCACAGCTCCCTCTCAAAGGAAGCCCCAGGAAGGATGTTCTCTTCAGGCCACACAAAGCGTGCCATGAACACAACATGCCAGAACCTAATTGAAACCTCAGGCTGAAACAGTATTTTGTGGTATTTGGGGAGAAAAGATGGGCATGGACAAAGAGGAAAAACAAAAGCTGTGTGCAGAAGAGGCATGAAAAGCAGCCCACTTCTCGACCGTGGGACAATTTGGATGGTGGCCACCGAGTTAAACGAGGTGTAGTTTCCCTTCCGAGCTAACTGAGACCTGCGGCCACTTTGCAAAACTAGCTGCTGCCAGCAGTCTGATTGCAGAGCCAAGGCCTTTAGGGCCCAAGAGGCTCTTCAAACTGCCATTGTCTTCAAAAAAGTGTAGCATGGAGGGTGCTGGTTAGACCCAGAACAACCAACAAGGGAACGACAGAAAAGAGGCACAAAGGCAGGAAGGAAAAAGGGGGCAGGAAGACAGCTCAGTTAGTAAAAGCCAGGTACACATGCAAAAATACAAGATGGAGAACAGCTAAAGGGAACATCCAGGATCAACCTTTGGTGTCACACACAAACCCGTATATGGGCAGGGTGTGGTGCTGTGATTCCCATGCGGCTCTTAGGTCTAAATATGAGTTCTGCCACTAATTGAGCTTGTGTCACCAGACAAGTTCTGGCTACATTCTTATCTGTCAGAATGTGCACTGCTATCTCAAAGGCTTGCACACACACACTGGATAAAAACAAACTTCTTTCTTCTGTCTTGAATCTGGATGCCCAGGGAAGTAGTGGAATGCCTGCCCACCTGCCTGCCTGCCCACCTGCCTGCCTGCTCACCTGCCTGCCTGCTCACCTGCCTGCCTGCTCACCTGCCTGCCTGCTCACCTGCCTGCCTGCTCACCTGCCTGCCTGCCAGCCCGCCTGTGGGAGCTTGTGTCCTGGTTACATAGTGGCAATCAGTAGCCGATTTTTTTTTTTTTTTTTTTTTTTTTTCTTTTATGGCGTCTTCCCTGGCCAGAAGGAGTAAATTGTTAGGCTATTGCCAGAGCCTTTCTGAGCTGTCTGATCTTTTCATTTTCTTTGACAATTATCATGGAAGCGTGGCCAAGTTGAAAGATGCCTGGAAGAAGGGTAAACAGGTCAGTTCCGTGGTGTCTTGGCTGTACTTTAGGGCTCCAGGTGCTTGGTGGCCAAACCTTAGGAACCCTGCTCAAGGGCTCATGACTCGGCTTCCTTTCTCTTCATGGTCCTGCAAACAGCCACCTTCAAGTTTTACTTTGTCAGTGGACCTGCACAGAGATCATTTCCGTCTTACAGTCTGAAGGGCCACTGTCTCCAGAAGGTCAACCATTACCCCCTGATAGATACAACCTGTTTATTTTGTTTTAAATTTATGTATATATTCGTGTATTTATGTGTGTTTGTCTGGGTGCCAGTTTGAACTAATACACATGTGCAGAGGTCAGAGGACAACTTGCAGAAGACAGTTCTTTTCTAAATCATCAGACTTTGAGACAAGCACCTTTACCCACTGAACCATCTTGCCATCCCTGTATTTGTTTTATGAGACGTGATCTCCTGTGTAGCCCCATCTGGCCTCAAACTCACTCTCTGTCCACTTCATCCTTCTGAGTGATAGGATTACATGTGCGACCCACCATGAGTAGATGGTAAGTACAATCTTCACAAAGGATGTGGTGGTTCAGAAGAGAAATGTCCCCCAAGGCTTAGGCATTTGAACACTTGGTCCCTATCTTGTTACTATCAGGGGTGGGGTTAGAAGGCATGGCCTTGACGGAGGAAATACTTTACTAGCGGTAACTAGCAGCTTTGTGAATTTACATCCTAGCCTCACTTCCAGTTCACCTCTTTCTCTCTGCTGCATGCAGTTAAAGACGTGATCTCTCACCTTCCTGCTTTGATTGCCTGCGACCATGCCTTGTTCACCATTACAGACTCTCTCTATGGAAACATAAGCCCAAATAAACCTTTCTTCTGTAGGTTGCCTTGGTCATGTCATGTTATCGTAGTAACAGAAAAGCAACAAATACATGGGATTTCTTTTACTAATCTTTCCCTTCAGCAAATGTCCCCCAACAGCAAGTATTCTCAATGTTAATCAAAAATGTAAATAGAGGGTGTGAAACTAGAAACACACACACACACACACACACACACACACACACACACACACACATACACCAAATGCACACAGGCTGGGGCAAGCAAGTACATGCATACTGTATGTAGTAATAGCCCAGAAACCCTTGCAATGATGCTTCTTCTTGGGTTCAGTTACACACTTCACCTTGACTGTGTAGCCACAGCCTGATATTCTGCATTGTTTTTGGACAGATGTAGCCAGCCATAATTATCTAAAAGTCAGAGGACCTAGAAAAGGAAAGAGATACCTTCAGGGTCTCCAGCATATTTATGATAGAAGGATATGGTATTTCTGACAAAGTAATCCCAGTTATTAACTATTCTCTTTCCTACTGTACCACACAGATCAGAATCCAAGAAAAATTACTGGGTAGCTTGGTATTATAAATTCTTCCTGGGGCCAGGTTCTGTCTGACAGATCATTGGGCAAGCACTAGTTTGGATCTAGACCTTCCATAGTCTGAGAAGCCTTCAGGTGAGGGGAAGCTATAACAAAGTGGGGACCAGTCAAAACTGTGTTTAACTCTGCAGAGTAGTGAAAGGCAAACACTGATAGCTTATCTATGTAGCCCACATGCCTTCCAACAGTCCTAGTCTTCAAACTTTCCCTAATCTATTCTGGGTTTCCTCTTTCAGTTAGACCCTTTGGACCAGTTCATCAAAAGCAAAGTCCCATTGCAATGTTTCATGTTAATTGTCAAGTTGATGGGATATGGAAACACACAGGAGATAAGCCCACAGACACACCCATGAGAGAGTCTCTAGCCTCTGGGAGCCTGTGAAGGATTCTCTCTATTAAGTTAATAGAAGTAAGGAAGGATTACAAGAAAACTGGGTAACACCATTCCCTGGGCTTGGGTCACAAACTATAAAATGGAGGAAGTGGGGCTCAAGAGATGACTCCAGAGGTGAGGACACTGGGTGTTCTTCCAGAGGATGAGTTTAGTTCTTAGCACCCACATTGGTGGCTCACAATCACCTGCAACACCAGTTCTAGGAGATCCAATGCCCCCATCTAGCCTTCGTGGGTACTTCAGGTACGTGTTGCATACATGCATATTCAGACACACATATAATAAACAAATGAATAATGTTTTTAAGGAGAAAGTTGGACATAAGCATTCATCTCACTCTGCTTCCTGACTGTGGGTATGATGGGACCTTTAAGGCCACACTGCCTTGACATAATGAACTGTATCATTTAATAGTGAGCCAAAAAAAAAAAAAAAAAAAAAAAAAATCTGTTCTCCCTTAAGCTGGCTTTGCTGTGGTATTTTATTACCACAATAGGAAAAAACAAACAAAACAAAACAAACAAACAAAAAAACAAAACGAAGACATCCATAGCAATCAAATTAGATATATAAGTCCTCTTAAGCCTTTGACTTGGATTCTAAAGGGTCCATCCTATTTGGACTTTTACACTGTTTGTTGGTTTGTCTTTTGAGAATAGATGAATAAAAGCAGCTGTTAACATTTTCTGATATGTATCTGTTTACCCATGATTGGAGTGATGGTAGCTTAGGAATGTTGTTTATTTTTTAAAAATGGAAATTACCTCATGCCTAGCATGATGGCTATTAGCAAAACCAAAACAGAACAGAACAGAAGTGTTGGCAAGTGTTGTGGTTTGAATGTGAATGACCTCCATAGGTTCAGATATGTGAATATTTGGTCCCCAGTTGATGGAACTGTTTGGGAAGGATTAGGAGGTGTGGCCTTTTGGGAGAAGATATGTCACTGGAGATGGGCTTGGAGGTTTCAGTTAGCGCTCTCTGCTTCATGCTTGTAGACTGGGTGTAAGCTCTCAGCTACTGCTCCAGGGTCATGCCTGCCTGCCTGCTGCCATCATGGTCATGGACTCTGATCCTCTGGAACTGTGAGCCCCTAATCAAACGCTTTCTTTTATGAGTTGCCTTGGGCATGGCGTTATTTCACAGCTATAGAAAAGTAATAAGGCAGATGTGGAGAAACCACACTGTTGGTAGGAATGTAAAATAATACTACTATAGAAAACTATAGAATTGTTACTCAAAAACACTTAAGAATTACTATATGACCCAGCAATTCTACTTCTAGCTATATACTCCAAAAGTTCAAAGTAGAGCCTTGAAGAAATATGCATATGCCTATGTCCATGGAAGCATCCAAAGGATCCAAAAATTGAATGAATAACCAAAACGAATATAAAATATACAATGAAGTATTATTTCATTTTTAAAAAGGGAATTTGGATACGTGTTGCAATATGGATATTATTTTGAGTGAAATAACATCAAATCCTGTATTATTTCTCTTATATGAGGCACTTGGAGTAACCAGACTTACAGAGAAGGGGAGTAGGAGGGAGAGAGGGGGAATGGTGTGTGTGTGTGCGTGTGTGTGCACACACACATGCATAGGTGGAATATACCTGCATGTTTATATGCAGAGGCAAGAGTAGGAAGTTCTGTACACTGCTTGATCACTCTCTACCATATTTTCTTTAGGTATGGTCTTTTATTGAACCCAGAGCTCAGCTGGTAGCCAGCAAGCCCCCAGGAATCCCTGTCTCCCTCTAGTCCAGTGAGAGTATTACAGACACATGTGTGGCATCTTTACATGGTTGCTGGGGTCTGAACTCAGGTCCTCAATCTTGCACAGCAAGTACTCTAACTCATGAAGGCATCTCTCCAGTCCCAAGAAGCTGCTGTTTGATGGGAAACTCTTCAGAGTCCCAGGGATTGCTAGCACAGCATGAACATGTTTAACACCACTGAACCATACATTTGAAAAGAGCAAAGACAGTAAAATTTAAATTACATTAAAAAAGGAAACCAATATGCTAGAGTCCATACAAGCCTCTAAAAAAGTGGTCCTCAACCTTCCTAACGCTGTAACCCTTCAATATAGCTCCTCATGTAGCAGTGACCCCAACCATAAAATTATTTTGTTGCTCTTCATAAATGTAGTTTTATTATGGTTAAGAACCATAATGTAAATATCTGATATGCAGGGTATCTGACGTGCAACCTCAACCACAGGTTGAGAACCATTACTCTAAAACTTTTCCGTACCTCCCCATATGTGCCCCCAAAGTATCTAGTGAACACTCCAATCAAATGAATAAATATTACCAGTGGCCAGACCTAATAACTGCAGATGACCTCCCTGCAGATCGTTCTGCTCTACAGGCATCTGTGCACTCACTCTATTTGTCCCCTCTCCATCTAAAGCTGGGCAAATACAAGGAGCAGAACAACCAAAACCCTTCCAGAAAGGAATGTGTTTTGGAAGACAGGAACATAAGCCAGTCTTTGGAAAACAAGGTGATGTTACTGACCTAACATCAATGAGGTGAGTGTGAAGACGGCTGGGTACACCATTCCTGATCTGCACATCACACAGCTCCACCTGAGCACACTCTCTGACACACTGCACTGGCACGGTGAGTCTCTGCAGCTTTGCTGGCCAAAGGGAGAGAATCCAGCAGCTCATCTGCAGAAACCTAAGAAGCCCTTAGTGTTCAAAACTCAAATTAATTGCCTCTTGATAGACTTCCAAGGAGTGGTTCATGTGCAGCAAAGTAGAGTTCATGTCAGAGCCTCTGGTTTTAAAGAGGATGTGGGACATCCAGAGCGCTGTTTGATCTGTCTTCTGTGCATGCATGGAAACCAAAAAAGTTCTTAACTGTCCATGGCCAAGAAACAAATGTGCCCGCCTCTCCCTGGAGAGCTTAAATAGCTCTATGTGGAGGGGAAAAAAACTAGATCAAAGGAAAGTCCAGATATTCCTGGCTGGACTGCAGCTAGAGGGTTCCCAGCCTGAGGAGAGGTGGCCTCTGATTGAACCAAGAGGAATGTGGAAGAGGGGTCGTGGCTAGCAAGAGAGGTAGATGCTTCTAATAAACTGTGCTCACTGAGAATCTGAGTTGCATACTTCAGAGCCCTTGGCAAAATCTTTGTTATATATACTAATTAACAAAATAGAATTTTTTTAAAGACAGGGTTTGCCTGTGTTGCTCTGGCTATCCTGGAACTCACTCTGTAGACCAGGCTGGCCTCAAACTCACAGAGATCTGCCTGCCTCTGCCTCTCAAGTGCTGAGAATAAAGGTGTGCATCACCCGATATTTTATTTATTATTTGAAAACTGTATATATTTTTAAATGTATTTTGAGCACATACCTCCACCATCACCTCCTTCCAACTCAACCCAGTATCCCTTACCACCATCTCAACTTCATGCCTTTTTAAAAAGTCTAGTAATGCTCCCCATATGCCCACGGCTGTGGGAAAATCTACTGAGGTATGGGCAACCTCCCAGTGACCATATCACCAAACAAAAGTGACTCTCTTCTCTCTTAGCAGCCATCAACTGCCAATAGTTTCCCTGCCAAGCATGGAAGCTTGGGGATCCATCCACCATCCATCCATGCTGCAATTTTGACTGGCTTGATCTTATGCAGATATCAACACAGGCTACTGTCAATCAAAACTGTGAAATAGGATCCTGCTGCTGAAGACACCACTCATTTATATGTAGGAGACAGAGAAGTTGACCTTGACCCTTAACCAGGGAACTCTCTCCTTGCTGGCCATCTTATATAATACCAGGTAGATTTCTTTATGTGTGTATATGTGTGCAAATGTCTGTGGAGTCCATAGTACATCCTCAGATGTCCTTCCTCAAGGGCTGTCCCCCCTACAACCCTTTTTTTTTTTTCCAGGTAGTGTCTCTCATTGGCCTGGAACTCACTGATTAGGCAGGTCGGGTGGCTGCTGAGTGAACCCTGGAGATACATCTGTCCCCATATCCTGAGCACTGGGATTGCAAGTACATAGCCACCACACCTGGCTTTTAATAATAATAATAATTATTATTATTATAATTATTATTATTATTAATGTGGGTTCTGGGAATCCAACTCAGGTCCTCATCTGTACAAGGTGAGTACTTTATTGACTTGCTACATGCCCCCCAGTTCCTTTTTTTTTTAATTTTTTAAAAAACTATTATTATTATTATTATTATTATTATTATTATTATTATTATTACTTTTTCCGAGACAGGGTTTCTCTGTATTGTTTTGGAGCCTGTCCTGGAACTTGCTCTGTAGTCCAGGCTGGCCTTGAACTCACAGAGATCTGCCTACCTCTGCCTCCCGAGTGCTGGGACTAAAGGTGTTCTCCACCAACGCCCGACTAAAATTTTTTAAAAAGTATTTTAACATGTATTGAGCACGAAAGTGGTGTCTTTGTTTAATTGATACAATGCTTTGGGGGAAGTGAAGCAGATACTAGGTGGCATACTACATCCCTAGACCTATTCACCTCCTCCTGGAATTTATTTTTGCCCTAAAATCTGAAAGAGTTTATCTCCAGCATCTGAAAATCTTATTGAATGAAATTCAAGCTCTTTTGTATCTAGTCATTAGGAAAAGACCAGAGAAGAAAAGCCAAAACAAACAAAAACACCCCCCCCCCCCCAAAAAGATCCTCTTTAAGCTTAAAACCATGCTGTCACCTCCAGCTAATCCTCATGGAAGCTCTCAGTGGAGGCCATTTGATTTGTAGCAAGAGAAAAAGCTTGACCTGCAGCAGATCAGAAAATGTTTCCCCTAACCCTATGGTCACCCAGACAACAAAGTCTCAAGGTGCCCTTTCTTCAGCAGTTGGGAGGGAGCTGTTGTTTTAAATGGTAATGAATTGAGCCTAGCTGCTCGCCCCCAGTGCTCTGCTATTCAACTCTTCCAACCTGTGGTAAAAGCACCTACCCAAGCCCCCAAAGGCCCCCAAACAGAATACAGGCAGGCTCTAGAAACTTGACCCAAGGCCTGCAGACAGAAGAGAAGAACGCTTAACAAGAAAAAATAAAAGGAAAGCCCAAGCCTTGCTATCTTGACTCCCAGAGTATCCAGTACTGAAATGCAAATGCATGCTGATGGGAAGGAGACCAGAATGCTCTACTGTTAGCACTTTCCACACACTAGTGATGATGGTGAAATCTACCTTAAACAAAGAGATAGCAGCCTGAAGCTTTCATCCTCTCAAAAGCTAAGCCCTGGGTTAGAAGCCCAGTTTGCCCTGAAGAAAGAATTACACTTTGTTTTCCCTGTAAATCTATGCAAATATCCACTTTCTATTTTCTCTCCCAAACTGGTCATTATCTGACTGAAAGCAGCTGTCTTTCCCTCTTCCTTTTCTGAGGTCCCCGGTGGGGATGTTTATCCCCATGAAATTTTGAAGACTGCCCCAGCTTCAGCCCCTGGGTTGGGCAGGTCCTTCCCATCTGTCTTCCCTGACAACAGGAAACCCTTAGGTCAGCCCTGAAAACCCCTGCAAAACCCTGAGTTGGGAAATTATCTGCCTGGAGGTCAGAGGTTTCTGCACTTCAGTGGGCTGGCATTCCTTTGAACTGTGTTCTTAGCTTTTCACAGCCTGAGTGCCTTTATTTGTCAAGGCAAACTGTTCAATAACTGTCTATTTCATCTTTGATTATAAAAGTAAACAGGCTCATAAACATGTGGGTGGCGAGGGCAAGGCTGTGTTTGCTATTCTGGTGTAGCTGGTGTCGCCAGAGTTCTTGTCCTTTGAATGCTGTGTTCTTTGTATGTTAGCAGTCTTCAACCTCAATGGAGCACCTCAGAAGCAGCCTGCTTGAGATCTTACGGCCTTCCAAGTCTCAAGTGTTAGCAGCTTGCTTCCCAAGGTGGTGCTAGTGAGAGGTGGCAGAATGTTTACAGGGTGGGGTTTGGTGGGATGTCTTCAGGTTGTTGAGGTTGGGTGTTGGGGTTCCCAGAATGGGATTGCAGAACTCCTCCCTTCTTCTTCGTCCTCCTCTCTTGCTTCCCGGCTATGAGGTAAGTGGGTCTGTTCCTTTGTAATTCCAACATGATATAATCCTACCATCAGATCAAAGCAAGAGGTTGATCATCTTATGTACTGGAACATCTAGATCGTGGGGACAGTCTCTTCTTTAGTACATGTATGTGTACGTGTATTTGTGTGTGAGTGTGTGTGTGTGTGTATTCATGTGTGAGTGTGTGTGTATGTGTGTGAGTATGTGTATATGTGTGTGAGTGTGTGCGTATGTGTGTGCGCATGCATTCATGTGTATGTGAATATGTGTGAGTGTGTGAATGTGTGTATGTGTGTGAATATGCATGTGTGTGCATGCATTCATGTGTATTGAGTGTGTGTGAGTATGTGTATGTGTGTGAGTGTATGTGCATCTATGTGTGTGTTCATGTATTCGTGTGTGTGTGTGTGTGTGTGTGTGTGTGTGTGTCATCTGTGTGTGTGAGTGTGTGCGTGTGTGTCTGCTGTGCCTGCTAAGCCATGTATGTGGAGGTCAGAGGACAGTTTTTAGGAGTTGGTTCTCTCCTACCACCTAGTGGGTACCAGGGATCTCGCCCAGGTGCTCAGTTTTGATGGCAGGTGCCTTTACATGCTGAACTGTCTCACAGGCCCCTTTTACTTCTTAAAAGTAAATGGATGCATAATCCCATTCATAAATAATTACTTCCCCATGTTAAAATTGTAGTATAAATTTGAATTGCTTCCTGGGTCACCCTCATTTTATGTATACAGTGAATGGATGATCTCATTCTATGTATGAAGGTTGGAGGGAAAGGCACACATATGTAATGAGGCCAATTTGCTTCAGTCACCTTCTATACAACAAATCTGGTGTTGTCTGAGGTGGGGAACAACACTGTCCTCTTAGGAATGGAGAGCACATAGAGAGCCAAGCTAGACATGAGAACACCTGACAATGAAAACACAAAATGCCATAAAACACAAGACAGCTGGGACCTGCCCCATCAGGACTACCATTGCTCATCCTCCACAAACATCAGCCAGAATGGAATGAAAACAATGAAAAACACTAAGTGACCACCCCCTTTCCTTCCTCAGACCACAGCTGCCTAACCCAGGAGCAGAGCCTTCAAAAAGCTTTGATCTCAATAACCAGTTTCAAATAGGTTACCTTCTTGGCCCTGGAAGAAATAATTAGAGTTATTAAGTAGTGACTCACAATAGGAGATCCATTTTTCAAAGTATACTTTCATAATAGCTAATATTTAAGATTATTCTATTAAAGGGGGAACAAATACTGGACTGGAACAGTGACTGGACAAGTCTAAGTCCAGCCTCTAGCAATTTCTACACACACTTGCTGAAGGATGTGGAGTCCTGTGTTCTTCCCAGACACAGGCAACCTGCTATCATCTCAGCCAAGGCTCTTCCTGAAGACACTGTTAGTTTTGGTCATAAATTCCCATCCTAAAACCACAGCCCTCTGCTGTTGTCCATGACACATGGCACAACCTCTAAGAGTCCCTTCTCTTTCTCCTGTCCCCGCTTTCAGCTACTACCCTGGTTCTATTTCTTTCCTGAAGGCAGGTATTCCCTGAAGGAGAGTCCTGAGGTTCCTTTGGGTGACAGCATGGAGGTGCGTCTCTATCCTTGCCAGGAGCTAGACCAATGGTTCTCCAAGTTCCACACACATCTTAGTCACCCAGAGGACTTAAACCTCTGCTGCCAGGTTCCCTACTCAGTCTCAGATTTAGTAAGTATGGAGTGAGGCTTGAATGTGCATCTCTAACACAACCCTAGGATCCTTCTGCTGGTCCAGGGGCCATATTTTGATAACTATCACTCTAAGTAACTATATCATCTCTACCCTCTTTAACTTAGTTTTCAAGGCCAGATGGAATCCTTCCTCCTAGTTTTACAGCAAACTCTCTCTACTTTCATACACCGTCATCCATGTTGTTTACATACTGTGTCAGAACACATACACCCCAGCAAGAGCTACACAGACAGGTAAAGGCTCTGTTCCCACAAGAGTCGCCATTTGGGGATGAAGGCAAGAGAGATGCAAACACTGGAAGCAGCAGACACAGTGTGAAAGGTGGGGCAATGTGGCAAGTGCTGGCTGGAGAGCACAGTCAGAAACAGCCAATCAAGTCTGGGGAGATCCGAGAAGGCTGCCCAGAGGATGGCACAGCCTCTGGGGCCTGAAGACACGAGAAAAAGGAAAGGAAGGCAGGGAGATGGGGAGGACCGTACTTCCTGTCCTGCAGTGTTCCTCCTCTGTATGCATGTGTGTTCACATGCACCTCTATCTTACCTCCCCGTCTGGAGACTACCCACCTAAAGGAAGACATTCTCTCTCATGTCCACAGATGTTCATTGGGATGCTTGGGTCCTAGCAGACAGTTTTTTTTTTTTCATTAATCATCGTTTTTGTGTGTGTGTGTGTGTGTGTGTGTGTGTGTGTGTGTGTGTGTGTGTACGTGTGTACGTGACATGTGAGGAGGACATGTGTATCATGGTGGGCATGTGGTGGTGAGAGGACAATTTGCAGAGTCACCTCTCTCATTCTACTGCCATGTGGATTCCAGGGATCAGACTCAGGTGTCTAGGTTTGCATGGCTTAACATGAAATCCTTTAATCACACCTGATCTCAGCCTGTGGGCTCACCAATGCCCAGCACCTTATCTGTGGATGAAGAGTAATGAGCCACTATTCCACCATTGGCATCCACTCCCAGCCCAAGCCACCATCTGTGAGTAGTCTCTTGCTTGACTAATGGCTTGTCTAAAGAAAGAATTGTTTTGCATGGTTATAAACAGGGATCAGGAGTTTGCCATCACTGCCTTTATTTCAAGTGAGTAAGCTGACCTCATTCTGACAAGAAACCTCTTTCCTACAACTCACTGTGTTTCAGGGCATTGCTCTGTTGCCATCTAGCACAACTCCCAGGAAGCTGCAGGGATGCCCAGAGCTCGTTCTCTCTCTCTCTCTCTCTCTCTCTCTCTCTCTCTCTCTCTCTCTCTCTCTCTCTCTCTCTCTCTCCCTCCTCTCCTCCCTCCCTCCCTCCTCCCTCCCTCCCTCCCTCCCTCTCTCTCTCTCTCTCTCTCTCTCTCTCTCTCTCTCTCTCTCTCTCTCTCTCGTGTCCTTTACAAGTGCACTTGTGTATGCTTGTATGTGGAAAACAAACTTAGCTGTTGTTCCTTAGGTGATATCTACCTTGGTGGTAGTAATTTTTTTGTTTGTTTTTGTCTTTGTTGCTGTTGTTTTTGAGAACCAGTCTCTCACTGGCTCAGGCCCAACTCTCACTTAGTTGGACTAGGCTGGCTGGTCAATGAACCTTGGAGATTTCTACCTGTCTCTAGCTCCTCAGTATGAGGGTTACAAATGTATACCACCATGCCTGGCCATTCCCCCTATGAGGAGTTCTGGGAATTGGACTTAGATCCCTTGAACTGGGCTATCTCCCTAGCCTAGGGAACACTTCCTGAATTGCATATGGAGATGAGTATCTATTACTCTTCATGACTGTGTCTATCCACTGACACACATAATGTAGTTATCCCCTGTCTCACTTTTGAAGGGTTTGTAAACAACAGATACCCACCAGCCCTCCTGGCCTCATAGCCATCTGGTCTCCCTCGAAGACAGGACTACTTGACTATGAAAGCAAACAACCATGAAAAGTTAGTGTTCTACAAGGAAAATTACACTTCCCACTATATCCCCCATTTGAGAGCTCAATCACTTCTCAGCCCATGCACAGCTGTTCTACAGGACAAAACACAAGGCAGAATTCTGCATATTCCAATCCACCCTCTGACCTAGCTAGCTTGGAACTGAATTCCTTCCAGTGTTCATAAAACATCCCAAGGAAGGGTTACTCGGTGACTTTACAACTGATTGTCTACCAGCAGTTGCAGCATTTAAAAATCATGACTTTAAATTCCCAGCGGCCAGGGTCCCACATTTGTATGTGCAGAACACTTTCTCCAAAATGTCCTCACTTTCAGTGGCAACACCCTCTTGCATGACCTGATTGTGACCCTGAAGATGAAAAGGCAGAGAGACCCACCACACAGTCACAGATTTTGCAAAGACAATGGATTTTGAGAACATCTGCCTAGACTCTGTATTTACAGAAGGGCAGTTTCTCCATGGCTAAGTCCTTGGCAACACTGGGCTAAGGACTCAAGTGCCCTGATTCACTATCCAAAGCTGTTTCAGAAGCAGGAGGAAGAGCTGCTCTTCAGAGAGAATGCAGTAGGAAAATGTAGTCAGAAGGCTGGGAGAGAGCTCTAAAGCATGAGGGTGTGTGTGTGATCCAGTACTCAGTGGAAAGCCAGGGGTGGTAATGTGTGCAGTATAATCCCAGCTCTGGGGAGACAGAGACAGGGAATCCCTGGGGTCACTAGTCAACCAGCCTAACCTAATGACTGAGCCATAAGGTCTAGTTAGAGATTCCATCTCAGAAAAAAAGACAGACAGCTCATGAGGAATAGCAATTGAGGGTAACCTCTGGCCTCCATGTACATGTAACACACACACACACACTTGAACACACACACACACACACACAGAGCATACATACACACACACAGAGCATACATACATACATACATACATACATACATCCATACATACATACATACATGTGGCTACATACACCCACACTTTTTAAAAATAAAGTGGAAGGAATAAGGAGATTGTTTAGTAGTTAAAAGCATTTTCTGCACAACATGAGGACTGGGATTTTGATCCTAGCACCTATTAAATGCATCTCATATAACAAGTCGGGCATCCTGGACATGCCTGTAACCCCAGTACTGAAGGGGCAGGGTCAAACAACAACTGAGGCTTGCTGATTTCCAGACTGATTAAGAAAACAGGAACCCTGGGCTCATGGAGAAAGCTTACCTTCACAGGAATAGGTTGAGTGACAGAGACAATGCATTGAGGCATCCATGGACCCACACATATAAGACAAATAAATATTTTTATTTATAAATTACATTTTGTAAAGTGCATTTTACTGGATATGATGAGTGTTTTATCTGCATGTATATATGTATACTATGTATGTGCCTGGTACCTGTGCAAGTCAGAAGTAGGCTTTTAGATCCCATAAAATTGGAGTTACAGGTGTCTGTGAGGTACCATGTGGGTGCTAGGAATCAAACCAGGGTCCTCTCAGAGATAGCACGTGCTCCTAACTTCTGATCCATCTCTCCAGGCCCCTGTAGACCAGGCTGGCCTCGAACTCACAGAGATCTGCCTGCCTCAACCTCCCAAGTGCTGGGATTAAAGACATGCACCACCACTGCCCGGCTCCAGTAGACAATTCTTAAAAGTGAATTTTCAGCATGTCTATGCACTTCAATGATATTTACTACTTGGGGTCATAAGTGGCTCTGAAACACCATGTGTGATCCCTCTGAATGAGAAGTCATAAAAGTCCAAGTTCAAAGAGAGCCTCAGAGCCTTACACCCAGCAAAGAAGAAAGCAAACCGTCTTTTCAAATGTGCAGTCACTAAATCTGCCCATGCATTATTAGGTCACGGCACAGAACTCTCCACACTCTCAAAGTCAGGACTGCCTTACATGTCATTTCTCATAAAACAGAAGGACAAGAACTTGGGTATTAGACAGTAAGATTTTTAAAATGTGTTTTAATTCATCAGCTTGTAAGTCACAGGCATTTTTTAAAACAACATTTTGATTAAAGAGGCCATCAAGACTAAAACCAGACACTACTTAGAGATTGTTCCCACCCTCAACCCTAACTATCTGAGGAGTCTTAGGTCAATCCTTTAATCTCTTAATTTTTCTTGTCCCAAAAAAGAGGTTGTCACAAAGATAAAATAGGGCCTGGCACAGAATGACTGTTCAGCAACTGTAGCAACAGCATGGAGGCCGTGCCTATGAAGTGGGACACTAGACTAAGGCCATTCATATTCGGTTAAGACACCACTACAACAGGAGGAGCTGCAAAGAAATGAACCAAAGCTCACCAACCGGCTCTTGAATCCCTAACTCATGGTGGGGGTAGGAGAAATGTGAGCAAAGAGAGCTTGGAAAGGGATTTTCTTGGTGGGAGCTTTGCTGGCATTTCTCTGCTAAAGCAAAGAGGTGCTGGGTGGGTCCTTCTCCCTCAAGGAAAGGAAAAGGGAGAAGGAAAACCACTAGGGGGCTTAGTTGAGTTTCCCTACAGTTAATGGGATAGTGATTATCTATCTGGGAAATCTGAAAGACCAGCTGCTCTAGCAGAATAAGAGGAAAAGAAGGTGGTGTTGTCCTGGACATGGCCAAAGCAAAAGCTATGTTCCTTGTGCACCGGGCATAAAGCACGATGGGGAAAGATTCTGTCTGGGTCTGTCTGACACACCTAAGAGGATTCCATGAAAAAGTGCAACATTCCAACGGAGAGGTTCAGAGTGAATCATTAAGAAAAACAGCCAGAGAAAGGGTGTGTGCGTCAACAGGGGAACACAGCTCAGTGGTTCTTAGGAAGGGTTTGAGAATTTAAGCGCACTGTGCCCAAAACAGATGAACATATTTATGTCACACACGATGGCAGAATTCATTGAGTAACAATACATGCACAAAGTTTAGCAGTATCCTGGTTGGGTTTTGTGTTAACTGGGCACAAGCTAGAGTTATCTGGGAAGAGAAACTTCATTTGAGAAAATGCCTCCATCAGATTGCCTAATAGGCAAGTCTGTGGGGCCTTTCCCTAACTGCCAATTGACAGAGGAGGGCCCAGCCCAGTGTGGGGCAGTAACCCCCGTGCAGGTAATATACAATGTGAGCTGAGCAAGCTATGAGAAGCAAGCCAGTAAGCAACTTTCTTCCACGGCCTTTGTTCCAGTCTCTTCCTTGAGTTCCCTTCATGACAGACTACAACTGTAAGCAGAAAAAAAAACTCTTCAGAGCAGAGTTCTGAAATGGACTGAGAAAGAATCTGTACTCATAAGAGGAAGAACCAGGGCTGGTGTGGAGCTGCCATGATGCTGTTGGAGTCAGGTTTGAGACTGATTCTGTAAAGTTCAACTGTGAAAGGAAAGGCTTGTGCCAGTCAGGGCCAGGGCCAGAACGGTGAACTGGTAAACAGACAGGCTGTTGAGTAGGCTTTGTCAGCAGTGCAGGATAGAGCCAAGTAGAGGAATCCTTGGTCCTTGAGACACACTCCAGGCATCCGTTGACAGGCTGTTGTGGGGCCATGCCATCTCTGCGTTAGGTATCTACAAGTTTATGCGATCTAGACAAGGGCGTTACAACCTTCACTTGGTTGGGTGTGTCTGATAAGTTCTTGGATTAGGTTTCGCCGGTATGATTTAAATTCGCCATTACCTCTATAGTCTGAGTTCATCCCAGCTCCAGCCCATTGGAACCAGAGCTGGCCCTGCAGCTTCCCAGGTCTACCTACCTCACAGCAGTGCTATATGAGTTTTTCCTCCACTCTGGTCATGGTCAGTGATGAGGATGGATGAAAGGGTGTAGAAAGAACCCCACATCTCCCCAACTAAGCAACGTCATGCTGGCTCATCCCCAAACCCCTTTCTTTGTCAAAGCTGAAGATTTGGTTTTACCTGAGCTAAGGTCCTTACAAAGTTAAGGGAACTCCTCCAGCTGGTGATGGTGACAGCTTACCCCTCTATCCCTGTGGCCTTTGACAGAAATGTCCACTCTCTCTCCAAATTCCATTGTCAAAACTTGTCCTTCCCTAATTGACTCCTGGCAAATGAATCTCCCTCTTCTTCTTTCTCCTTGCTCTTCTACAGGCTCAAGAAATTACCATGGGTTGGAGAGATGATGCAGTCAATAAAGTGTTTGCTGTGCTGGCATGAGTACCTGAATTTGATCCCCCAGAACCCAAGTAAAGAGCTAGAGTGGCAGTGAGTATGTGTGATCCCATCCCTGTGGGGACTCATTGGATGTCCTAGTTTGCTTTTCCTGTCCACTTGACACAGGTCACCTGAGAACAGCATCACAATTGAGGGATTGCCCCAACATATTTATCTGAGCCTGTCTATGGGGGATCATCTTGGTGTTAATTGACATAAGAGGGTCCAACCCATTATAGAGGGCATCATTCCCTAGGCAAGTGATCCTGGACTATATAAGAAAGCTAGATAAGGATGGGCCTGTGAGCAGCCAGCAAGCAGTGTTTCTCCACGGTTTCTGCCTTCAAGTTCCTGCTTAGCTCCTGTCCTGACCTCCCTCAATGATGGACTCTGACCTGGAAGTGTAAGCCAGATCAATCCTTTTCTCTCCCAAGGTGCTTTTGGTCAGTACCACAACAACAGAAAGGAAACTGGAGGCTGTGCTTGGTGCTGGGCCTTTAATCCCAGCACTCAGGAGGAAGCAGGTACATAGCAAGCTCCAGGCCAGCCAGGGCTACAGAGTGAGATCCAGCTAAGGCTACACAGTGAGACCCTGTCTCAAAACATTAGATAGCAAGTGATGAGGAAAACATTTGACATTGACCTTTGGCCTGCACATGCACAGAACGTGTTAAAGCTGCCCATCATTTTAATCAAACCAGTCCGAAAACCTTCTGCATAGATGTCACATCTTTTATAGTCCAGAAGAATGAGAAAGCATTGAATACTACATCTGAAAGGTTTATTTGTAGAAAGCTTGGGGGCGGGGAAAGAATTCTGAGTATATTTCCCAGGGAATAACAAAGCATTGTTTAAAAAGCCCTTTCTGGATCATCAGCTTTTATAGGTCTGTGCCTCTCATTGATTTTTAACTAAGCTACTTTTACAACTCCATAAACTGTAGAAACTGATAGTAATGCAAATGAATTTTGTCAGTAGAGAGGCAACTGTGAGAATCTCTGCTCCCCAGGGAGCCGGCTTTACCAAGGCAGCAAATTCCTTCAGCATTCCTCATGGCACATTTGTGCTCTCAGAACCAGCTTTGATACCACACAGGGTCCCTCACCAGTTAAATAAATCTCAGACATGTTCATTTTATTTTGAAACAGAGCTATGATTTTACACTCTAAAATAGCACCCAACATTTTCTACTGTTACCAATCAACCTGGACTACTCCAGTCATTTCTTTTTCTCTCATTCTTTCCCACCTATTGCATTCTGTCTCATCCTATCCAATGCTATCCTATCCTATCCTATCCTATCCTATCCTATCCTATCCTATCCTATCCTATCCTATCCTATCCTATCCCATCCCATCCCATCCCATCCCATCCCATCCCATCCCATCCCATCCCATCCCATCCCATCCCAACCTATCCTATCTATCCTCAGTATGGTGATTTCACCTTCCCTTTACAGGCTCATTTCCCCAGGAACCACAAATTCACACTCACACACATACTCACTCACACACACACATTTCCAAACACACACAATATGAGCCTTGGCCTTCTTTTGGGGAGTCAGGAAAGGGAGTAACAGGAAAGATGGGTAAGATAATAAAAATTAGATGAAGACCAAAAAACTCTGGTCCTAATAAAGTGTATGGATGCAAAGAACATTGCTCTCAGATCTGACGCCCTGTTTTAGTGGTTTGTTGATTCTAACTTCTTTCTAAAAAGTGAGGTTGGTATGGTTCAAAATTCAAACTGTACAAAAGAGTAAATATATTCTTCAACTCCAGTCATTTATCTAGGGACATTTCTGTGGCTCTCCCTCTCACTACTGGGCCTCCTTATGGACACGTGTCCTTTTGGGCACCTGTTAACAGACCAGGGCGGGTTTGGTCAAACTGAAGCTCTACTCTAGCAAGTAACTCCTCTCTCAGCTACTCTGCTTCCCAGCTGCTCTACAGCCACTGCAGTGGTATCACACTTGCAGATCCCTGCCCAAACCACAACTCTCAGACATTTTGCTGTGGCAGCAATGGCCACGGTACCAAGAGGGATGACACACATGTATGTAGAGGCCACAGATCAACCTTGGGTGTCTTTCTTCAGGTGTCATTCACTTCATTTTTTGTTTTTATTTATGGGGGTGGGAAGGATGCACATAAGTACAGGTGCCCAGGGAGACCAAAAAGGAAAGCTGGATTTCTGGAAGCTGGTTATAGGTGGTTGTGAGTAACTCTAGTAGGTGCTGGGAATTGAATTCTGGTCCTCTGGAAGGATAGTATATCATCTTAACTTTGGAGTCATCTCTCCTTCCCAAGCACCTTTTTTATTTATTTTTTGTCTTCCATGGAGTTCAACTATTAAGCTAGCCTTGCTGGCCAGGGAGCCAGAGATCCACCCATCTCTATCTCTGCAGTACAGGTGCCTGTCATTATGCCCTCCCTTTTGACATGGGGGCTGAGGGATCATATTTAGACCCTCATGATTACACAGCAAGCACTTTACCAACTTAACCAGCTCCCCAGCCCTCTAATGGGATTTCTGCCGACCCGAAGGTGCCAAGTCCTGTCTTAGCATGCTCCCCACCTAAAGTAGAGCGAGTAACAATTACTGAAGATTCCCTGGATGGATAATACCGTTGTCTCAACTGTAATGGCAAGCCTGTCATGGGAACTCTCTGGTAAACCTCTGAGAGCAGGGGCCAAGGACAGAATTGAAGGCACAGATGGAAGGGGGTGTGGGTGGGGGAGGCTACAGCGAGACCTGCACCTGTGGGAAGTAAGGGGGTGGGGAGAGTACTCCACAGAATTGACTAAGCCCTTCAGAGCCTAGAACAGTGGCAGCTGGGAAAACAGTGTGATGGGCATTGTTTATAGGAAAGAGAGTGTCCAGGCAGGGCAAGCCTGAGAAATGACACCAGGCTGCCCCTTCCCAAAGAGTCCACACCTCCAGGTCTTATTTCCACAGTCAGCCAAATCCACCATCTACAGACACCAAAGCCACCTCTTGGAACCTTATCCAAGATGGAAGTATTTGGTAGTAATCACAGCCCAGAGCCAACACAAATTATTTCTCACTTTTCAAATCAGTAAGGCAGTTGGTAGTGTGTTGGGAAACAGGCCTCAAAACAGATTATTTTACAAAATAACCTAACTCAATTATTTTCAGACAGCAGAGAGGGAAAATCCATTTCTCGCCACATTTAATTTTCTCACTCTCTTCCCTTTATCCTTCCCAAATCTCCATCCCCACATCTGGAATGTGATCCTGATGTGCAGTCCCCTTTTTCTGCCAGAAAGGTTGCTGGAGTCTGCCAAGACACTTAATCCAGCCCCCGCCCTTATTGAAACTGCAGGCTGGAAAGCAAGAGGGAGCAGGGGCAAGGGTGTGGGGCTCCTCTCCAGCTTCCCAATGCCGTGAATACTTTCCCTAAACCTGGCAGCTGCCCCCACGGCTGCTGCAACCCACACCCTCCAGAGAAGCTGGCCTTCAGGAAGTTCCACTGGTCAATACGCTGAGACATGCATGAAAAAGCATGCCTGTCAGCTCCCACCCGGACAGGGGTGGTGTAAAGAAACACATGCTTCCGGAAAGACCATGCTGATGATATCCCATCGATGGAAGGAGGAGCCTGAGTCTGAGACTAAAACACACTGGTGATGTACTTATAGCCCCTGTGTCAAATGGCCTATAATAGGCTGTCTGCCCATGCAGGGCCTTCAAACCCAGAGATGGTGAGCTGAGAGCCCAGCTAGGGAGAGTAGCAGGAAGAGTGGAGAAAAGGTGTACTTCTTGTCATTATCCCACCTGCTGGCTGACAAAGGGCTTCACTGACATTTCAGGAACTCATTGTCCTTCAATAGCACACACAGGTCATGTTCAGAGTAGCTACCATGTCCCATGGTGCAGCCTTGACATGTGGTTCCAGTGTTCATCCTGAGTTCACATGAAAATACTGTCTACACTGTTGAGGTCACTGTCAGGTCTCTGCTGGACCTGACTGCAGTCCCTCCTCTGTGTCTCTTGGCATCTTCATGGCACTCAGTGCTGCTCATGTTCTGGGGAGAAGACTGCCCTGGGATGGAGCTGTGTGGGCATAGAAAGCTGGGGTTAGGGATGGAGCTAGGGGGAGGAGCTAAGGGAGAGGCAGTTCCAGACCCCTCATGTTGGGAAGCTGGGACAGAGCCCATCCAACCTCAGCAGGACTGCAGGTACCCAGGAAGCGGAGAAACCACCCAGAAAGAAGAAGATACTGTTCTTTGAGCTTTGAGGAACCAAAGGCCAGGACCTCTTCAGCTGCAGAAGGCTTGACATCAGACAGGTTGCCATGTTGCTAAAGTTCTTCCCAGCCCCCACCCCCCCAATTCTTGCTATTATTCTGTACTTTTAAAAAATCAATTTTTCATAGAGCAACTACTGTGCTCCAAGGACAATTTTTTTTCTGAGACAATAAGTAAGAAAAACTTCTGTATAGAAAGGGAGGTCTCGCAATCTGAGAGGCATCCAGATAGAGCCTTCCTTTTGAACACAAGTGTGCATGCTCAAGGATGCACATACACACATGCCTGTAGGAAAGGTGCAAAGTTCAAACAAGCCAGGGGAAGTGTGTCTTTCTCAGAAAGTTATCAGGTTCAGTAACCAATGTCAAGAGTTCCTTGTGAGCTGGATGGAAGAGGCTGGGTTTAACACTTTGCCTTCTGCAGTAGGCCTGAGATATCATCCTTTTATGACAGCAGTTTTTATAGGAAGAACCTTTACTTGGAATATAGTTTACTCTGCAATGCATGGAAGCCTCCATAAAGAAAGCTCTGACCTCAAGAAGGTCATGGATCTAAAAGAACCTAACCCAGGGTCTGGCTCATGGCTAGCATTCAGCAAATGGTATCTTTGTTTTTAGAAAAATTTGTCCATGCTTCCATGCAAAAACAACAGGATTCTCTAGGGGAAGAAAGGAGTATTTTCAGGTGGCATAGCTTTACCTACTCTCCAAAGTGGAGCAAGGGCAATTTCCAGACATAAGGAATGCAAGGTTGGTGTGTCCAGAATCCCACTACCCAGGAGGCTAAGGAAACAGATCAATGCAGGTTCAAACAATAAATCAAGAATCAGCAATGGGATTAGGAAAGTTTAAGGGGGAGACATCACTAAAAGACCATAGGAAACAACCAGAGTCATAGGTGTAAATAGACGGATTTTTCAACCACGAGTCACAGCTTAGATCTTGACTGGGTGGTGATGTAGGATTTATTTTGCACTGAAGGCATGTAATGGTCATGTGACCTCTATTCCTTAAACCTGATTAGGTCATATAGATGCTCATGGCCACACCTTGGGCCTTCACATTGTTTAGGTGGTTCATTCTGTGATTATGAACAACTGACCTGGGAGGAAGGGGTAGAACTAGAGTCATGTCAAGACCCACAGACAAGCTTCATGACACCAATGGCTCTGCCCAGCACCAGAGGAGTACCCAGTAAGTTTGTATAGAGTGCTCAGTCCATCAAATACTTCCCGAGTCACCATTTAGAGGGCTAGTACTTGGGGTTGGAACAACAAACCCAAGCTGAGTCTTCATCCTTATCAAACTAGCTCAGTCTGAAGCCCCTCTGCCAGCCTCCTTCTTGGTACCCTCCTGCTGTAGTCCTGGACCCTCCCCCTCAGATTCCCTCAGGCTGCGTGGCTTCTCAGTTTCCTTCATCCATAATGTTCTGTCAGACATTTCCTTGGATACTTCTAGCCTCAGTTTCTTTTCTCCTCAACACCTGGGAATTTGCTCTGCTCTGCTCACAGGTGACAGACCCTCTCACCTGTTCCTATATTCCTTTCTGAGTGGGGAACTACAGGTAAAAGGTCACACAAGCAGCAAATGGCAGAGGCAGCATTGGAATTCAATTTCATTGCTCCTCAAGCCCATGTCTTCTATGCAGCCATTACAGGCATTGAAGAAGCAGAAGAGTCAACACTCCATGGCTAACATATAAACCAATGGCTCTGGTACTCGGAAAATTAACACACCCTCTGAACTGGTATGAAAGCACAGGCCTTCTTCTTGCACTCTCCATATGTGTCAGCATGTTAAAACACGAGTATTCTATGTATAATTTAGAGTCCTTCCCCCATCACCTAGAAGCTCATCAGTGATTCCTTCTGAGTCAGGTGGCCTCAGGTTTAAGATCCCCAGCCTGAAAACACCTTTGAACTACTTTAAAGAAAACTGAGGTGTGGGTGTTCTTTCTCATCTGCTCTGACCTGCTCCAGTAAGCAAGAAGAAAACACCATATTTATGAACGGTTTTATGAGCAGGTTAAATGTGTTCATGAAGGGCCGGGAATTTGGCTAAGTTATCAGATACTTAGCCAACTATGCCCAAGGTCCTGTGTACGATCTATAGCACCAATGAACAAAAGTGCTAATCAAAAGTGGACATTTAGGGGTGGAGATATAAATCAGTGGGTAGAATGCTTGCTTAGCTTGCCTGGGGACCCATGTCTTATCCTCAGCACAGTATAAACTTGATATGGTGGCACACATCTATGATCCCAGCACCTGAGAGGTAAAGAGGCAAGGAGGGTCAGGAACTCTAGGGGTTATATTCTTGGCTACATAGCTAATTTAAAGACTACATAAGAACTTGTCTTTAAAAGGAAATAAAATAGCACACCCAGCTTTTACTGTCATAGCTCATTTATTACGGTTTCAACTTAGCTTAAACCCAACTGTAGATACTGTAGCAGAGTGACAACCTAATTTCCTCTCCTCCCACTGCTCGTGTAGAGTTCATCCCAGGATGGAAACAGAGTGACCTTCCAGGACAGCAACACTGCTTCTATGCTGCACATCGGTTAACATAAGAAGAGACTGGTTGTGTGTAAGAAGATGGCACAGGGGTAAAAGTGTTTGCCATACAGGACTGTCCCTACAACCCACATAATAAGCCAAGCATAGCAACTTACAGCTACTATCCCAGCACTCCTCTGTTGAGATGGCTGGTAGAGATGGGAAAATCAGCCAGAAGCTCATGGGTCAGCTAGCCTGGCAGAACTAACTAGAGAGAGTCTGCCTCGACAAAGTGAAAGCTAAGAATTAACTGGAAGTTTTTCTCTATCATACACATATACCCATGTGCACTTACATCCATGTACACACACACACACACACACACACACACACACACACACACACACAGAGAGAGAGAGAGAGAGAGAGAGAGAGAGAGAGAGAGAGAGAGAGAGAGAGAGAGAGAGAGAGAGAGAGATGCATATGCACACACACTAAATAAGAGGCTCACTGCAACACAGTGATTACTAAAGCAATGGGCTGTGAGATCTGAGAGATTGATGATTTAATATGCAGGATCACTTGCAGGGCCCCCGGAAAGCAGCTTAGACATTCCCATAGCCTTACCCGTCCATCCTCTAGATCAGCCTTGCAGAAGCAGCATCTTTCCTTAGGGATATGGGGCTTCTCAGCTATCACTCACACTGTTACCTTCTCTCAGAATATCTTTTCACCAATGCATCAAATGAAAAGTTCCATTAAGAGCCAGCTAGGGCACAGGTGAAAAGCATTGTCTGCTCTAGCGGAATACCTGGGTTAGGTTCCCAGCACCCAAGCTTACAACTGCTTGTAACTCTAGTTCCGGGGGGGGGGCGTCTGATGCCCTCTTCTGGCCTTCTGGACGCTGGAGGCACACATGTGGCACACATATATACACACAGGTAAACACATACATATAAAATAATTTTTAAAGGCCCAGCTTAACTACTGAACTTTCCTGTACCCAGTCTTAGCAATTTGGGTTAGAATTCATCACTGTTTAGCAAGGCTCACAAGAGCATGATGGATAAGCCTATAAACCTCAATTACAGAACATAGGGCACTGTGTTCAGTTCTGCTTCCCAGACATCTCAGCTCTTAAGAGAAGGACCCACATATCCCTAACAGACCAACATAGGATCCCAATAAACACTCTTGGAAATGAACCCAACTATACCAGCAAATCCCAGGGTGTCTGGAAGGCTTAGCAAGTTCCCCCAAGTTCCTCTAAGTTTCCTGGCTTCTGAAGACCCACACCCTTCAATCCCATCTGAAAAGGATCCAGTATACAAAGTAATGTTGCTATCCAGCTTTGGGGCTGTAACCGTGAGAAACATTCTGTGATTCACCTCCATATAAACACGTTGCTAAGGAAAAGAAACAGGTCTCCTTTGTCAGAGGGAATGGCTGGCAACCAGCAGGAGCTGGGATAAACTCAGGCCATGTGTTTCCAGCTAGGACCTTACCTCACAGACCAACCATCAAACCTCAACCTGGCTGAGAAGTGCATGTAACAGAATCAGGGACACCATGCATATATGGAGGCTTCAGTCTTTCCAAATAGACATTCAACTTGCTGCTGGTTGGGAAAGGAGGCTCAACAGATGAGGAAGACAGGAAAGCATCGCATCAATTCCATTCAAACCGCAATGCTGCCAAGCTTAAATGCATGTGGAAAACCTCGTCTCCTGCTTTATTACTAGGCATCTTGGGGGAAACTGAGAATGATGTGAGAAGAATAGAGTTGTCATGATTCTTCAAAGGGGCTTGTATTGGGTAGCTGGATGAATGTGTGGAGAAGTGTAACCAAAGAACCAGGGCTTGCAAGGCTTGCAAGCTGTGGGTGGAAAGTCGAATGCCAGAAAGAAATGAGTTCCCTTAATGGAGATCAGAATAACCAAGTTAGCAGCATTAGGCGATTGACTCTTGAATTCTGATGGCCCTGAAAGGGAGTTAGGAGGCAAAAGCAAAGAGATGCACCAGGAGGACTGGCATGCTGCTTTCAGTTCAACCTGGCTATGTAGGAAATGATTGCTACCCCAGGAAATGGCAGATGACCTCCATCTCCCCATCTCCAGTCCCTAGGGCATGACTCCCTAAGACACCAGGAGGAGCTGTTGACAACATTCTACAGGTCCATATGGAAGGTGACAGTAAGGCATATGTGTGCTTCCTTAGTTGTGGGGAGATGTCTTGGTGATTAAAGTACTTGCCCTACAAGTGTGAGGGGTAGAGTTTAGGTTCCCCCATTACTGCCTGTAATCCCAGACTCAAAAGACAAAGACCAAACAAGCTGCATAGCAAGGCTAGCTATATTGGCAAGTTCTGGATTTGATTGAAAGACCTTGCCTTGCTGAGAAGATGGAAGAACAGCGGAGGATGATTGCAACCATCAACCTTGGCCCACATATGTGTGAACACACACACACACACACACACACACACACACACACACACACACACACACACACGGAAATGAAAAGAAGAAGAAAATAAAAAAAGGAAAAGACCTTCTTAGTTTTGTGCCCAGGGAGGAAATTAGAGCAGGTGGCTGGCAGAAGCAGCAAGATTTAAAGTCAAGTGAAACCCGTAAGCAGACAGCAAAATTGGTATTGAGAGGACAAAGCCAATCCACAGAAGCAAAATGCTTTATGGGGACTTGTCGCACATGTGTGTTTCATTTATAGATGCTTTCCCTAAAGAAGGGACTTTACTTTGCCACCACAGCCTCCTCCTCCTCCCATACATCCTCTTCACTTTCTCTTCTTCCTCTCATCTTCTTTCTCCTCATGACCTTCCCTTTTTCCTTTTCTTTTTGTTTGGAATAAGGCCATAAAATAATGTGCTATGGTTGGGATTGCAGACAGTTCAATTTAGCACTGGCATCAGATAACCTTGCCTCTCACAAACAGAACTGCCACCTTCTAATCCACAACAGTCAGGCTGGACCAGACGCTCCTAGAACCTTGTAGTTTCCCATCCTGTGATCGCTCTACCATGCAGGCTGCACTGGGGTGCAAGGCTGTTGCTGACAGTATGAATGGACTGCTCCTGTTCCCCAGGGCATTTCCACAATAACCCACTGAGCCTCCCAGAGCACAGCTGGCCCTGGAAAGGATTTTCCAAACACAGGTCATTGGTACCCCAGCTAGCATTAAAAGCAAAGCTGTTTCGAACACAATGTGTCGACAGGCTTGTCAGATGATGTTCTCTGAACACAAGGGCGTGAGTGGTCTCATGCATCACATCATTTTAAAGGCAATAAAACCTCCACTCCCCACTACAGGGTTTCTTAGAAGATTTACCAACAGGTTTAATGCATAAGTATAGGAACTTGGCCATGTACCTTGCCTACAAAAATGCATTTACATTTGCGTGAAGTCCCCTACCCCAATATTTGGGGGTGGCACACCCTTGTCACTAACTTTGGATTTTTCATCTCACCTTCTTTCTTCCCTCATTCTCTTCTGTGCCTTGCTTCTAAACTTCCAAGGCTACCTCAGGCTTGCCGCCTATTCTATCTAGCTGAGTTTCTTCTTCTCCTTCTCCTTCTCCTTCTCCTTCTCCTTCTCCTTCTCCTTCTCCTTCTCCTTCTCCTTCTCCTTCTCCTTCTCCTTCTCCTTCTCCTTCTCCTTCTTCTTCTTCTTCTCCTTCTCCTCCTCCTCCTCTTCCTCCTCCTCCTCTTCCTCTTTCTCCTCCTCCTTCTTTATACATTTTATTTAAATTAGAAACAATCTTTTTTTTTACATATCAATCCCAGTTCCCTCTCCCTCCCATCCTCCCATGCCCCCCCATCCCATCCCCCATCCACTCCCCAGGGAGGGTGAGGCCTTCCATGAGGGATCATCAAAGTCTGTCAAGTCATTTGGGGCAGGGCCTAGGCCCTCCTCCATTTGTCTAGGCTGAGAGAGAGTATCCCTCTATGGGGAATGTGCTCTCAAAGTCCATTCATTCACTAGGGATAAAATACTGTTCCACTGCCAGAGACCCTATAGACTGCTCAGGCCTCCTAGGTGACACCCATGCTCAGGAGGCCTGGTTCGGTCCTATGTTGGTTCCCCAGCTAGCTGAGTTTCTTAGAAATTAAAGAAATCCACCTTTGGAGTTTTCATTCAAGAGCCTACATTGGTCAGATTCTGTAGGTAGTTGTGTTGAGGAACGAAGGGAGAGAAAGAACAACTCAGTGTTTTTACTCTAGGGGCAAGAATGTGGAACAAAGGGCAGAGTGCTCGCCTAGAGGGTACATTGCTTTGGGTTTCATGCCTACACCTCATGAACTGGGAGGAGAGGCACACACCCGAAACTCCAGCACTAATGAGGTAGAGGCAAGAGGATCAGAAATTCAGCTACACAGTGAACTCAAGGATAGCCCCCTCTCAAAACCAAACATACCACCTTATGTTGTTTACTTTAGACATTCTAACACTGGGCTCTCAATACACTCAAGGTCCAGAAAGGAAACCAGTCAGGCAGTCCCTGGCAGTCCCAGGTCCAGGACTCAGAGCTTTGGACTCCCAACTTAACTCTATTCGGTAAGGGAATGACTGTCTGGGTGGGTTCTAGGGTGACTGGCTCCCCACCAACAACATGCACTTCAGAGTAAAGATACCAAAAAGAAACAGACACTAATGATACTAAAAACTCCTCGTTTCATCTACAGGAAAGCAGGATTTCGGGACATTTCAAGTAACTACATTCTTGTGGTCAAAATCAAGGCTAAAACTGGATTTTGCTTAAAATAATGAAGCTTAAGTTAATGTACCCCACCTTGTTTTTTTGGCATCACAACTCCCCTCCTTAAAAGTTACAGTTTCTATAATTATAGGGCTGGAGCTCTGTCACACCACTGGGCAAGGAGTCACTTGAAATGTGCTAGAATAAAATATAGATGGAGATTTAATTACCATGCTACTACAGTTTTCTTTCTCTCTCTCTCTTTTTTTAAGAGCAGCATGTCAGCACTTCCATAAACCGATTTGCATTACGTTAAAATTAATGGACTGGAACCCTGCACTCTGGAGAAGGAGAAGTGGACCATACCCCAGTCCTGCTGCTCTCCACGTCCCAGCACCAGCTGCACACTGGCCAATACTTGAGTCTCCACTGTAGTTACAAAGCCCCTGTGGCCTCTAAGAGTTAAGACTGCCTACCCCAGTCCAAACCCACACCAATCCCATTCTCAGACATCCAGGACCTGCTGGTATGGTCTTGGGGCAGAGAGAAACAGCAGCTCATCAAAATGCTAAGTCTCAGACCTACTGAATAGAAGCTCATATCCCCCTCCACATTATTTGTTTTATTTATGGTGTGTGTTTCTTTAATAACAGCTACAGGGAAGAAACTAAGACACCAAGTGTGGTAGTTTGAATGTAATTGGCCCCTATAGGCTCATGGGGTGGCACTATTAGGGTGATCATGAGAAATCCTATTGAATGCTCATGATACAACTTGGTGCTTCCATATCTTCTCCCCAAGTATGTAATGATGCCCATACCTGAGCCCAGAGAAACTTTTACATAATTAGTTGTTATACCTAAATTAGCTTGTATGGCAAGATACAATTAAAGAAAAGACTTACAACATGGGCTGGGTGTCAAAGAGGACACACGATGAATGCATTTAAGGACTTAGGATCAGGAATCCAGTCAGCACCCTGCCTGCAGGCCTGGAGAGATGGCACAAACATTCCCAAGAGGTTGTCAATGTGGTGACTCAATGGTGCCCTCAAATATGCACATTCCCTATGCCTGGGGCCCATGAAACAGGTCTTTACAGGCAGAATAAGGTAAAGAATCTAAATGATGTCATGCTGGACTTAAGGTAGCCCTATATTCAATGACACTGAATCCTTAAAAGAGAAAGGAGAGATGATCTGAATCATAAAGACATGTAGAAAAGATCTTGAAGGCCACATGAAGATGAGGCAGCTTTGGAATCCACAACTAACCATTGGGCTGAGCTCCTGGAGTACAATTGAAGTGAGGGAGGAACGATAATATGAACAAAGGAGTCAAGACCATGATGGGGAAACCCACAGAATCAGCTGACCCAAGCTGACCCAAGCTAGTGAGAGATCATTGACTCATGTCTGACAAATGGGGAACCTGCATAAGACTGAACTAGACTCCCTTAATATAGGTGACAATGGTGTGGCTGGGACAATAGATGAGGCCACTGGCAGTGGGTCCAAGACCTAACTCTAATGCACAAACTAGTGGAGCCCATTCTATATGGAGAGATACCTTGTTCAGCCTGGACACAGGGATGTGGGGGTGGTGGTGGTGGTGGAGAGGTGCCTTGGTCCTGCCTCAATGAGATGATGGGACAGACTTAGTAAACTTCCTAGGGGAGGCCTTACCCTCTCTGAGGAGCAGGTGGGAGGTGTGTGTGTGTGGGGGGGAGCAGGAGGAGAGGAGGGAGGGGGAACTGGGATTGGATTTAAGAAATAAATTAATAATAAAATGGGGGGAGATGGAGGCAGAAGGTGCAGTGATGCATCTAGAAGCCCAGGAAAGCTGAGGTGTTTGGGGCTTCCAGATATTAGGAAGTAAGAAAATAAATTACCCAGAGAACTTTGAGAAGTAACCAGCCCTCCTGACCCTTGGCCATTGACTTCTGCTCTGTGGAATACAGAAGAAAGAAGTCCTGTTGCTTTAAGCCACTGAGGTAAGGGTAACCTAGGATAACTAACAGATGGGGTGCTGATTTTGTCTCCCGGTTAGGGTACCATGAGGAAGGTAGGCACAAAAGCCTTAGGTTCAGTCAAGGTCACTTCTTATATATAGAACTGCACAGAGAGGGCACAGGGTAGAGTGCCTCAGGAATAAACCAGAGGCCTCAGATACATTCTGAAGCTCAATACTAAGAAAGGCAGAAGGAAGATATTTGAGTTACAGAGACACACTGAAGAATTCACCAGGAACAATTGGGCATCTGAGGCAACCAGCTGCTGTCCCTGGACCAGCTCATCATGATCCAATGAGGAGGGACCTTCAGGAAGTGCTTGGCCTGTGGGGCTTCCTCTGTTCAGCACAACTACGAGGACTACAGGAGAGATGGAACACATTCTGTAGCCTCTGTAGAGTCTGGTCCCAGGACAGCATCTACACAGAGGGATTCTTGGTGGGAAAAAACTCAGAGGGAAGGTATCATTGCCACTGTGGGGTTAGAGAAGGGTCCACACGCAGCAAAACGGTACCTCTGTTGCTGATTTTTACATCTCGGACTCCTCAGCACAGGGTCTCCAGGTATCTGAGAGAACCACAGGTTAGAGCTGAGCTGAGCAAAAGTCCTCATCATGTATGTCAGGAATCCTCCTGCTTCCCATCGAGGCCTTTCCCGCTACCCAAAACATGATCTGAAACTCATCAGTTACTGTGTTGTAAACTCCAGAAGGAAAATGGGATTTAGTAGATGCTAGTAATTATATTCTACTCTTTTTTTTTATAATGTACTACTTTTTAAAAATCTTTGTAGGAGATGTGTGAATAGGTTCCTGTATGTGTGCATGTTTATATCACCATGGTGTTGTTCCTCCCCTTCAACCTTGTTTGAGACTGGGTTTCTTTATTGTTAGATGCTGCATAAGCCAGGTTAGCTGAACAGCAAGTCTCCGGGTATGTCTCCTGTCTCTACCTCCCACATTACTACAGGAATTCTGGGATCATTAGACACCACATATCCAGCTTCAAGCAGGACTCTGATTCAGGTACGCAGGCTTGTGTAGGAAACAGTTCACCAACTGAACATCTCCATGTGCCCTTAAATGTATATTTATAAAGCATTTTGGTCAAGTCACATGATTCATCAATTTTTCCAAGAGTTCATTGGCTCTCTTCTATCTCGATGTTTCTCTCTACCTTCATGTTTTCCCTTCTGCCCTCTTCTACCAGAGAAATGTCCAGAGTTATGTTATCTTACTGTTAACAAGTTCATTATCAGTGGTAACACTTTGGAACAATCTCTTGTTTGCTTCTTGGCTTTCAACTATGCTGTCTGCATTCTTTATACTGAATGTAAATTAGGAAAAGATTGGGGCATGAAAGTCATATTTCTAGAAGAAATACAGTAAAACTCTACTAAATGGGAAAAAAAGGAAAGGAAGACAGAGGAAAGAGGTGAGGAAAGGAGGAAGACAGAGGGAGGCAAGGAATAAAGGAGGAGAGAAGGGAGGAAGAAGAGGGAGGGGAGAGAGAGGAAGAGTGACAAAGGGGAGGGAAAGATGGAGGGAGGAGAGACAATAGAGAAGAAAACAAATTACGAGAGTGAATGCTACACACTAGAAATGGTGAGGCCATCACTGCACACCTACCCACACACTCTGGAGACCAGTGTAGACCCTCCTGCCCTACACCACAAGAGAATGCCTAGATGCAGCTATGACAAATCTCCAAAACCTCATTAAGGCTGGGCAGTGGGAGGCCACTGTGGCTATGGCTCTCCGAGGGCAAGAACACAATCACCCCTCAGAGCTTAATCTAGATGCTCCTGGTTACAAGGAGGATGATACATTAGCCTCTCTGGTTCAAATTCCCACACAGACCTCCCAGGCTTCTTCCACTTATGGCCTTTAACATTCCCTTAAGTCACTTACGCTCTCTGAGCCACAGTGTCATGGTCTATGAAGCAGGGATATGAGATCCAACCTTGCATAGCACAAGCTGTGTAGCTAAGTGTAGAGTCCAGTCAGAGAGACTCATGATACACAGTGTGTTGATAAAGTGCTAGGCTCCTGATGCTGAACCAGAGCCTGGAAAATCAGATCCACCTCAATACTACTTAAGCTCAGATACTTGTAAGCTTCTTGCCTGCTTGCCATGCTCACCATGCCCGCCCCTGTGAGGTAGGTTGTTTATGATTCCCATTTCACAGACTGAAGCTGCTGCAGTTTGGGTCTGAAGCTACCTCAAAGGCCTGTGAAGGGGGTGCAAATGGAGGGGGGGTGAACTCTTTAAGTGGAATGACCTTTGCAAGGCCCTTCAGTCATTGAGAGACGTGCTCTTAAAGGGGATTTGGGACCCCAGGTCCTTTCCTTTGTTACCTTGTTGGTTGAGCTGGCTAGTTTTTATTGTCAACTTGACACAACCTAGAGACACCAAGGAAGAGGGACCTTCAATTGAAGAATTACCTAGATCAGACTGGCCTGTGGCCATGCCTGTGAGAAACTGTTTCAATTGATGATTGATGGCAGGCCCAGCCAATGGGCAGTACTATCCCTAGGCAGGTGGGCCCAGGCTGAGTATGGTCCTTTAAGAAAACAAGCTAACGAACGAGCAGCCAAGCATTATCCCTCCATGTTTTCCACTTCAGTTCCTGATTGAGTTTCTGTCCTGACTTAACCTCAATGGTGGATTGTGACCTGGAAGTAGAGGCCAAACAGACCCTTTCCTCCCCAGGTTGATTTTGGTCAGAGTGTTTCACTCACGGCAACAGGGAAGCAAACCAGAACACTAGCTATAGGGGTGGGGGCAATTTGCTCTTGCACACATTTTCTGCCATTGTCCCTTGACAGGCAATTCTTTGATAACACCCAGAACTTTGACCCTGGCCCCTATCAGCCTCTGCTCCTCAGTTCTAGCTCTTTGGTTTAAACTCAACAGTCCTTTCTGTTTTGTCCCCATCACCCTTCTCTCTTCCTACCAAGTCTTTGTCACTGTAGGAGGCTGCTTTGGAGACCTTGTTCTCTCTGATCGACTCCACTTGGTTCACAGATGAGCCAAGCGCAAACAGAACCAGCTCAAAAACAAGCCAAACTCCCAGTCCTAAAGTGCTGGATCCCTGTGTTTGTAAATTCCCAGTCAAGTGCCTGGAAGCCTCCCTGCCTTTCTCTAAGGACACCATAAAAGGAGAAATCAGAACAGAAAGGACCTTGCCACAGAGCAGGCTCACATATTAATTTACAACTGTCCACATGCTCTGGGCATTACCTCATGGCCACATCTAGTGTCTACCACATAAGTGTCTACCCTGAGACTTGAAACTTCCTTATATCTGAAGGTGGCTTACTCCAGGGCCAAGGAGCATTTTTCATGAAATACGTAAGTATACCTTTTACTTTCCAATCCTCCTGTACAATCAAGGAGTGACCAGCAGAAAGGGCAGACTTACCACAGGGAGTCCTTCACCTCAGGGACAGCCAAGACTATGTGACTGGCTCTAAGGCACAAAGCTAATTAGGGAAAACTCCAGGACTCAAAGTTCAAGGTTTAGATAGCAGTACTAGGGGGCAATGACAGTTACAAGCAGACATTAGGTCTAAATTCCCCAGAGATGGGATACTTTAACAAAAGGAAATGATTAAGTGTTTGTTCTGGTGTATATGCTAATTATCCTGGTTTGATCACAATATACCCAACAAACATGTATACAATATGTGCTAACAAAAATATAAAATTTCATAAACAAAATGAATGTTTTAGTGGAGGCAGGGGCTGGAGAGATGGCCCAGTGGTTAGGGGAATGACTGCTCTTGCAGAGGAGCAGGGTTTGCTTCCTAGCACTACAAGGCAGCCCACAACCATCTATAACTTCAGTTCTGGAGGATCCAATGCCCTCTGCTGGGCATCCTCAGGCACTGGACACGTAAGTGATGCAAAGACACACTTGCCTGCAAAACACTCATAAAAGAAAAATAAACCTATCTTTAAAAGTCTCAAAAGCATTCTTTGGATATAGTTGTTGGGAAAATATGAAAAGGGAGTCTTCGGGCACAGGACGGTTTAACAACTGAATGGGGAAGGGAGGGACCATCGGGAAGACCCCTCTGCAGGCTGCTCCTGGGTGTTTGAAACAGATTTTTCTGTTTAATTCTCATAACCCTTTAAAGAAGTTACCAGTACCAGTTCATATGTGGAAGAAACTGAAGCTGGGGGTCATCTAGAAACAAGTCCACGGTTTCTAGCTTCCTCCTAGAAGTGAGAACCCAGGGTGGAGCCCATTTCACCTTCAAGTCAGCCATTCTGCCAGTGTCACAGTTTCCTGAAACCAGTCCCTACTTCTCCAGCCCAGAACGCATCCTGGGTCCTCAGCCTTCTATCAGGACCATCTAGGGTAGCCCAAAATCTTCCCCGTATGTGCCCACAAAGGTGCATCTGCCAGACTGGCTGAGGACCCATCCTTCCAGCCAAGGTTCTGGGAACTTGGCAGAGTTCAGTAAAGACAGAGCAGTGAACACTGCTTTGGCAGGATGGGTCGCCAGGCTGGGTGGCTATGTGCTCTCTCATACCAGCCCTGCCTGGAAACCTCTTGGCTATTCACCAGGCCAGACCAGTTTAGCCAGTTTCAGTTTAGAATGGCTCCTTATAGCTAACCAGCTGATTCTAGTGAAGCAGGATTTGGCTCACTAGGTAAGCACTTTTTCCAAGGGGTGGGAGTGGGGTGGGTTGATGGGACACACTGCTGCCCCCTCAAGGGGTAGGTTCCTCTGGGCCCTCAGTCTGGGGGCAACAGCAGAGTCCACTACTTGTGTGGCATTTGCAGCTCTTACCACCTCCCATGATTCTCTCTTGGGTTGGGAATTTCCACGTTACTTTTTTAGTTGGTTTTCAGCATGAGAACAGGGAAATGGCTGAGGACTGCACCCACCCACTCACATCCACATGTGTAGCTTCCTCTGGCTACCAGGACCTCATCAGTGACCATTAGAGACTTCTTCCTTATTCTCCCATTCTCTCAAGATCTCACATTCTCCACCAAAGTACCTGCGCATGCGAACACATGTGCACTCACAGGCACGCACGCACGCAAGCACGAAAATCAAAAGAATGTCTAATGAATCTGTTGCCATTGTTCTTTGAACCCGTGGTACTTGAAAGAAGACTAGCATGTGTTAAACATGGACTACAGTTGATGACCAGTGCTAACACCAACTTCTTAGACAACCTGCCTTCATCTTCATAATAAACAGTTACGTCCAAATGCTCACTTACTTTCTTTACAGGTTAAAAGGGTAAAGTAGAAAATCCCATGCTTTATATATTGCTAGTGAGAAATTTTTAGCTTTTTAATAACTTGGGTTTAACTTTTTTTTCTTGTTTTGTCTTTTGAGACAGGATCTCACTATATAGCCTTAGCTATCCTGGGAGTGTAAACTAGGCTGACCTTGAACTCACAGAGATTCACCTGTCTCTGCCTCCCAAGTGCTGGAACTAAAGCCATGCAGCACCCCCCACCCCCAGTTGTTTATGTTTAAACAGAAATTAAATTTTGATCTAACAGGATGCAATCAACTTTCAATTGAAGGTATTTATAATCTATTACTTATTTCCATGCCATTTCTATAAGACCTTTGTCACAAAGTCATAAAAACTGACCTTTGCTTTAAAAGTTGGAGTTGAGGCAATGGCTTGGTCAGTAATCATATGCTGCGTAAGCACGAACCCTAGCACGCATGTCGAAAGCTGAGCATGGTGGAACATGCTTATCCAGTTCTGGTGATCCCAGCAGTTTCCTGGCCAGTCGATCTAACCTCATCAACCAGCCCTCAGTACCAGTGAGAGACCCTGTCTCAAAAGTCAATGTGTGTGTGTGTTTGGGGGGGGGGGGGGTACAGGCGGAGAAAAGGCTCAGCACTGACTGTGGTTCCAGAGGACCCAGGTTCAATTCCCAGCACCCACATGGCAGCACACAACTGTCTGTGATTCCAGTTCTAGGAAACCCGACACCCTCACAGATAAACACACAGGCAAAACACCAATGCACATAAAACAAAAATAAATAATTTTATAAAAGTCAATGTGGATGGCTTCTAAGGAATAACATTTAGGTTGACCACAGGTCCCTACACATATATACATGCATACATGTACACCACACGTGTGTACATGAATACCCAGAAACATACACAATAAGCTTTGGAAAGTTGAAAAACAATTGTCCTAAATTACTTAACTGATTAAATACATTCTAGAGGCTTGTGTCTCGGGAAGAGGAGAGAAAGCAGGTGCAGCCCTCACACAGGCTGGAGCATCAAGGCATGGAAGCCCATTGCTTTATCCCTACTTCCCCTCTGGATTCAAATGCCAAAACTGTCCACCAAGGCGACTTTTCAGTATAAAGATTTTGTTGCTTGCCGTGCTTCGCTGGGGTACAGCTCTTCCAGTGTGGCTTTCCAGATTCTGTCTCTATGGCTGGCCCTCATACCCCTTTTACAAGGAGAAGGCTGTGAGTGGGAAACTCCATCCAGCATCCCTAAGACTTTGATTTTGTGGCTTTATTTTACACATCCTCATTTGTGGGAGGCTCCCTGCAGATGTGGAAGAACCTTCACCACTGACCTCTTGTTAAAAGACAAACAGCCAGGAAACAAGCCCAGCACCATACACAGCTGCTCATCTCAAATTCTCCTCAGAATGGCAGTCTCCAGAAGAGACTTGGACACCATCTTACCAAGATGTCTGGGCCTAAGAAGGTCCCTGGTAAGGGTAGAGTTGGTAGATAGGGCAGTGTGACCCACACCCTTCTCTCACACTCCTAACAAACATCACCCATCAGAAGTTGCACTGTTTTCCTCTAAGCCTCAAATTAGATCTCCTTTCAAAAGGCAATTCTGATTCTGTATTAAATCTGTCTGTTACCCTAGGATTTGGGGTGTGTGTGTGTGTGCATGTTTCAAGTCAGGGTTTCTCTGTGTAGCCCTGGCTGTCCTCAAACACAGAGATCTACCTGTCTCTGCCCCCCTCCACCAAGTGCTGGAATTAAAGGTGTGCACCACCATGACTGGCTTACCTTAGGGTATTTAAAAGACATCTTCTATCTTACAATATAGTTGAGGATGATCTTGATCTCCTCCTGATCCTTCTACCTCTCAGGTGCCAGAATAAAGGTGTGCACCATCATTCCTAGTTCATGAGGTGCTGGGGATGGAACCCAGGACCAGGACTTCATGCATGCTCAGTATACAATTTACCAACTGAGCTACATTTCTGCCCCCATCCTGGAAATCTGGAAAGACCCACCCCCTTTTATGAGACAGTCTCATGTACCAAAGGCTAGCCTCAAAATTGACAGGTAGCGAAGGATGACCCCGGATTTCTAATCCTCTGACTCCACCTATGTGCTGGGTTATAGCCATGAACTTTTTTCCCCGTGTCATGATCAAACCCAAGGCTCTGAGCATGTTAGGCACACATTTTACCAAGTGAGTTATATCCCTTACCTAAAAAGCACAACTTCTAGAGATGTAATAGTTAGCCTCTTTTCAAAACAGCCTAATTCTAGTGAGGATCCTAAGGAGTAAAGATTCTACAAAAACAAAATGAAATCAGAGTTTCTCCTAGGAGTGCATCTATATATAGTTCAACCTTCCAGTAGGCAGGCCTGCTTTCTTCGGAACACTGCTTCTCAAACCGACAGCTCTGGTTTAAGCAGCGACACCACCCAAAAGAAGATGCTGGTGCTGGCGTGTGCATGCCTCTGGAGCGTGAGCTATATGCCAGGCATTATTCTGACCATGTCACATGTACTATCTCATATAATTAACAAAAGATGATTCGGATGCTAACACAGCCCAGGATCCAAGACTCATTTTTCAGATCCAACGTGTTTCACAGATGACTGCAGCCCAAGTCACACAGGACTTCTGCATGCCAAGAGTGCGCTCACCCGCCCAGGATCTGAACTCCAGTAATTCTGCTTGGGAATCCGGGCCTTTCTGAAATCTGGCCCAGCCCTGGCCCATCTGTTGCAGTCTGTCACTAGGCCACATTCTATTTCTGACTGCCCAGCTTCAAAAGCAGCTTCGTAACATCTTCCTGCTTTGTCCCAGATGGATGATGTGGCTTCCATGAAGGATGTGCCTTTTCCTCCTTCCATCTCTGCTGACAGCTCTCAGAACAGAGAAGGTCACAAATCTATCGTATAACAAACCCAGATGATGCCAAGGCCTTAATGCTGTGAACCAGTGGGGGAGCTGCTGTTTGCCCGGTGCTTGGGTCAGACGCTGGCATGCCGGGCCACCTGCTTTGTTGGGCCAGCCTTGGAACACAGCCCTGGACAGTGCCAAGTATGGTGTCATGTGGCCCTGGGAGATGTTCTCTGTGGATCCAAGGTAACAGCCTTGTCTCAGCTGCCCCAAGAACTGGGACATGAGAAAAATAAGGAGTGATGATAACTCATAATAAAAGTGAAAGTTACTGATTTTATACGGATATTTAGTGAGCATCTGGCAGTATCTCTTGGCAGACTCACAGGCAGTCTTACCCTCCCCCCCCCTAACCTCTGATCTGACCTTGGCTTTGGAAAGGCACATGTTTACTTCCTAGAGAAAGGGTCCTGGAGGAGCCAAGGGCTTCATTCAGGATGGAGATGGGAGGGAGTCTTAGATTCTGCTTCTTTTGTGAGTAGGAAAGAATTCCCTGTTTGGGGTTATGTGTCATGAAGAAAAATGGTTCACATAGCCCACACAAATATGCTCTTGACTGCTCGTGTGACCTAGATGAGCTCCAGTTTATGGTGGTTACAGTCTCCGATACACTGCTCCCGTTTCCTGTTTGCTGCATGTATCCCATCATGCCATCTGTCTTTCATGTCACTTCTAACCCTTACCAACAGCCCCTTTAAGACTCAACTCGTGACTACAGTATTGGGCTTCGGGGCAATGCATGTCTTGAGAACAGAGGTCACGTCTTACTCATCTCTGAATCCACATATTTGGCAGGAGAGACCTGGAGGATGCATGCTATTTGAGGACAAAGACTAAAAGGCAGGGAGGGAGAGGGACACAGAGAGCTGCAAGCTCTTTTAGTGTTATCTTGTCCACTAAAGCGAACATTTCTCTAGCATTCATTGCCTAAGAAATGTTTCCTGTCTGCTTGATGCTATCTTAAAAACTGGGTGTCTGAGGAGATGAGGGAGATGATTTAGTCAGGAAAGGGCTTCTTGGGCAAACATGCAATGTGATTTCCATCTTCAGAGCGAAATGAAATGTTAACTGCTATACAAATAGTAATAAGCAGGCATCGGTCTAACTGGAAACCCACTCTCAGAACCCATGCCAAAAAAAAAAAAAAAAAAAAAAAAAATCAGGCCTACTGTCCACCCCTGTAGTCCCAGTGCTGTGATGGCAGAGACAGGAGGATCCCTGGGTCTTCCAAACTGAGAACTCGGGGTTCTGAAAAAAAAAAAAGATACCCAGCAATATTTTCACACACACACACACACACACACACACACACACACACACACACACACACACACACACACAAAGAGGCACAATTTGGATATTTGATACAAATGCTGACTTCACTGAGTGGGAGACAACATGAATGAAGTGTGATATGTCCTCAACAACAGCTACCACCACCACTCACAGCTCCATCTAGCTGACTCTTGAGAAAACAGAAATGCCCATGCCAGTGGCATGGGAATGCTCACTGACATCTTTGCCCTTCTGCATTGTGCCAGCTGCCAGCCACTCCAACCCGCATTTTTCCTGTCCAAAGCTGTAAGTGCCAGAATGGCAAGGCTCCTGGCCAAGGAAACACAAAGGCTCAGCCTAATTAGTGCATGTTGAGGGTGAGAAAGCTAATGTCCAAGAGGCCACACATAACAAACAGGAAGCCAGCGGGCAGCTGTTCGGAATCCCCATGACACAGTAACAGTTGTAAGGACAGTTAACAAGGGGACTTTGGGCTAATTGGACCCACCCATAGAACACATGCCTGATCTGGAAGCTAGGCCTCATAGCTACAGAGAAAGGAAGCTCACACACTTGGGCTGGGCTGCTATGTCAACGCATCCTGCATCTTTGTCCAAAAGGCATCCATGCCCAAGTGGCTACTTCTGCCAAGTTCTTGTGGCAGAAAAGAAGGGAAGGATGATTTTCCTCCAAGCACTCCACTCTCCCCACAGAATCAGTGACACTACAGAGGCCTGAGGAAGGAGATCCTAAAATGGAATCTAGAGCAGTTAGACTGGACCCCAAGCTCAAAGGGTCATGCTAACACCTCATGAGCACCTTCTGTATACAGGCACTTTCATAAGCACTAAGGGTGTAGCATAGCACAGCAGACAGAAACAACCCTCAGCATTAGTTATGTCTTCCTTTGTGACTGCAACTGGACTATAAGGTCACAAGTCTGTAAGCATGGGTCATATCCAAGCATACTGCATTCTACCTTGTTGATCTTAGGCAGCTGGCTTTCTTGGGTTCTGTGGAGGATTAAATTAAGTAAGTAACTTGAAAGACTTCAACATGGGCCTTTGCTCATTGCACCCTTGGATTAATTCCTTTCTATCTCACATCCTCAAATGTCTACACATAAGAGAGGTGTCACCCTTAAAGTAAGATGCCATCCTTGACACCTTTCTCCTCCCATCCTCATGGCCACTCAGCAGTATGGCTATGCATGACACCCAATGAGAGTGTAGACCTCAGACTACAGGTCCTGAAACTGGCAAGAGTCCCATTTACTATGCTCCAAATCCATTACTACAGCAGTGTTGGCACCAAGTTGGGCTTCCCACGGCCTGTTCCCAGGGGCAATGTCTGATCCCAGGAGGCTACAGAGGCAAGACTATTCCCGGGAGACCCAGGACTCCTCTGCAAGCCTACTTGATTAAAAGACTCCTAGATGGAGTCACCCTCCTTGGTGTCTGAGAATACTTCCCACCAACCTCTGACCCCTCCCTCCTTTGATGGAGGACAGGTTTGTGTTACTGTCTGATTGGTCTCCTAACCATCTGTTTCCCCTAATAAAACCTTGGCATGTTTAACTCCATATTGGCGTCAGGTTCTTAGAAGATGTTGACAACAGAACTGTGTCATCTCTTAGCACAGATGAAGAAGCAAAAGCCCATGAGACAAAAACTGGCTCAATGGCATAAAGAAGGTGAGAGAGGTACCACAGTTCAAGACCAGCTCTCCATGAATCAGAATGTGCAGGGAGCTTGAATCCTTTCCACAGGCAGCCCTGAAACAGGGTCCTGAGATGTTTGCTGAGAATGAGTACACCTTTCCACATCCCTGGCTCCCTTGAATGAGGAACACTGAGCAAAAACCAGAGCAAATGCCTTCGGTTTCTAAAGGGCTCCTCCTGCCTTCTACCTAAGGGTCAGGCAGGCCTTGGTACCATCCCAGGGAAGGAGACCCTCTGCTGCCCTCCCCACACCTAGTGCCTGTAGAGCCTCACTCGGCAAGTTTGGGCATTTAGTAAGTGTGTTTCAAGACAATAATTTCATAACAGTGAATATAGCAACTTGGAGCCAGAGGAGACATGACTAGTCTTGCCAACTACAAAGTCAAAAGTAAAGTTATACATTTCTCTGGAGCAACTTTGGCTTCAGGAGATCCAAGTGTCTTCAGATGGAAATCAAACGTTCATATGACAACATCAAAATTCTCTTTGGCTGTCCCAGTTGGAGATCTCAGAGCTGTTTTTCCAATGCCAGAAGGAGCCCAGGACAATGCAGCCCGACCTCCATCAGCACCACAGGCCATACACACTGCCTTGTGTACCCCAGTGGCTAGAGAGATAGCCACTGTCACTTCAGGAAAACCAATCAGCATGGTTTAATTGCCTTAGCAGAAAACTGGAAATGCCTTAGCAGAAAACAGTTTTGCTGGACAAAGGCCACTGAGGGAAGTACAGGGAAAGCATTCAATCTGCCTACCCCTTTGGGAGAGGAGGCCGCCAACGCCTCATGGTCAGTGATGCCTGAGAAACTGGCTTGTGTCTGTGTCATTCAAACATCTACTGTCGACTGTCCACTGATGTCCATTTTAAGTTATGTACCAACTTAGCCTCTTTCTCAGTCTTGGCAACAAACAGGACCAGTAATGGCAGCATCAGCAAAGAGAACACAAATGAAGAAAGTATTTTATAAAGCAAGAAGTTAGGGCAGCACAGAACTTTAATTCAAGGTAGTGCCAGAAACATGAGACAATAGGAAGGAAATGGCTTTATGACAGGGGTCTGTTCTACGTGCCAGGCACTGGGCACTAATTGATTTGCATGAACTATGTCATCTAACCCTCATGAAGACTCAGAAAACTGACATTATTCCCATTTCAGAGAAGAAGAAACTGAAGTTCAGAATCATGAATCAACTTTCTCAAGGCCTTCCCATGAAAGATAGACCCACACTGGATTTTGACTGAACTACATAATTCTATGGAGGGACCTGGGGACATAGTTCAATGTGTTATGTGATCACCTAACATGACTAAGACTCTGGGTTCCCTTTCCAGGACCATGTAAACCAAGTGTGGTAGTGCAGGTCTGCCACCCCAGCACTCAGGAGGGGAAGGCAGGAGAACCAGAAGTCCAAAGACATCTTTGGCTACATAGTGAGTTTAAGGCCAGCCTGGGATACATGAGACCATATTCAAAAGGAAAAAATAGCTTATCTCACTTTATATATGTACATGTATATACACACATATATACATATATGAATTTATGTATATAAAATGTAGGAACTACAAATTAGAGGACATATATATGTATATACATATACATATATATACATATATACACACATACACACACATATATATATACACATATATATGTATGTATATATATATCTCCCTGCAATTGGTTTAATTAACTTAGTAGAGCATCTCCATTTTCTTGCAAAAGATATAACTTCATCTTTTGTTCAAAGGCATACAGTTAGCCCAACTTCCCTGTTAGAAGCTTTGCACATGTTTCCTCTATTGCCCAGGCCAGGGTAGGACTCAGTGTATTAAATAGCTTCTATACCAGGTATTTTGATTATGACCACATGAAATTTGTAGGCCCCTGCATGAATCCCTGGGGCACCTTGAGCAAGCCTGAAGCTGTTGGCTGAAATTCCTTGCCCCAAAGCTGTTGCTGGTACTCTTCTTGTTTTTGTTAACACACACCTCGTAACAACACCTACCTTGTGACAATACATTTTGTGACCACACACAGCTCATAGGGAGGAGCTAAGCCTAAAATTCCTGTCATTTTCCACTATGCTGAAAGTCAGTGTTTAAGCCTGTTCCATCCCCTCAATAAACGGCATTCGGCATTTGGTGTTCCGACATTGCCATTGAATGAATGACCTGCTGTCTTGTCTTTATTTCACTCTCTAGGCCTTCGCCCGGTTCATGGAACAAATCATAGCGCGGGTGCTACAGAAATTATTTGTAAAATATTTTTATGAAGCTGGAGCTATGGCTCAGTGGTTAAGGCCACTTGTTCTTGCAGAGGACTTGGGTTCAATTCCTAGAACCCACATAGTAGCTCACAATTGTCCATAATCCCAGTTGGAAGCAATCTGATGCTTTCTTCTGATCTCTGGCTCTGGTGTACCCACTGAGCCATCTTGCCAGCTCTCATGTAATTGGAATATTTATTAATTTTATGTGTATATATGTGTCTAAGTGAGTTTATGTGAACCACATGAGTATAGGATCCTTCTGCTGAGGCCAGAAGGGAGAGTTAGGTCCCCAGAAACTAAAGTTACAGATGGCTGTAAGCCACCACACAACTGCTGGGAGCTGGACCCAGGTTCTCTGCACAAGAGAAATTGCTAACTGCTGAGCCATCTCTTCATCCTTTCATGTAATTCTTTTAATGACTTTAGACAGTTTGTGCTTTACCTGCTTCTGAGAAGAGGGGCTCAGAAAAGATGAGCTTCACAGAGGTCACAGGGTGAGTGGGGGCCGCTTGACTGAAACCAAACCCTTCTCAGTGACCACAGGGGCATGCTCGGAGGCAGTTGTAGCCATTCCTTGTTTGGTAGGAAAATTGTGGGTGGGTGGAGCAGGGTGCTAGTGTAGCCACACTGGAGGTGAGCTCACAATAGCACAGCACTCGTGTTAATCATTGAACACTGAAGGTACCCTGGTACTATAGGCCTGTCATATAAGCAACTTTGCCCCAGTGTCAAACGGAAATGTTCTGGACTCAGAAGGGTAGGAAGACACCAGTCATCTGAGCAGAGCTGTATTCTAACCGGGGGCCACCTTTTTTTGTCTTCCATGGTATCTAACAGGAGGCTCTAGCCACTTAATGTTTACATTTCCACTCCATTAAAGTGTGCCTTTTAGGGGCTGGGGAAACAGTCCATTCAGTCAATGCATGTGCATAAGCATGAAGACCAGAGTTCAGATTCCCCAGGATCCAGTAAAGAGCTAGACACACCAGTGAATCCCTGTAAACCTCAGCTCTGGGGAGGCAGACACAGGTGGATTCCTGGAGCTCACTGATCAGCCAATGTATCTGGTTCAGTGAGAAGCTCTGTCAATAACAATAATAACAACAACAAAGATGGAGAGTGACTGAGGAAAATATTAGACATTGACTTCTAGTCTCCTTGTACATGCTCTCACATACAGGTGAGTCCCCCATATACAGGGGTATACAAAAACATGAGAACACACAAGCACACACACACACACACACACACACACACACACACACACACACACACACAAACACACACGACACACACAACAAAGTGTGCCTTTTGGCAGCAGAAACTCTTTAAGGTGGGTTATTAGCAAAGCAGCAAAGGAGTGTTTAGGGCTTCTTTCTAAGCAAAATCCCCTAAAAGAACCTTCTAGAAGTAAGTCAAGGTCAATGTGTTTCACTCAGCAGTCTGGCTACCTTTCTCTATACTTTGTGCTTTGCTGAAGCTGAAGCCTCCCACCATCTGTCTCAACCTTCCCGGGAAACCTCTGTCCTTTCTAGTCAGTGAGATTCTAACCACAGCCTGACCTCACCCTCTGCAGCCCACTCTCTGTCGCCAGGCAGCCAGATCCTTGTTTGTCCTCCCATGATGATGGATACAACCTGTCAGGAAAGCTGGTGATATTTTTAGCTCCTGATTTTTATCTAAATTTAACTTTAGGCCACAGCACAACACCCACAGACATACACACGGATGGCGGCCAAGGTTCTCATGGAGATACATTTGTAACATGTCACTGGAAGCTCAGCTTTTCTCAGATGCTCCGGTCCAGCTTTAGGCAACACAAGGCCAACAGCTCTTCAGGTAAACAAGCTTGATCTTTTGTGTATGCGTGTGTGTGTGTGTGTGTGTGTGTGTGTGTGTGTGTGTGTGAGACAGAGAGAGAGAGAGAGAGAGAGAGAGAGAGAGAGAGAGAGAGAGAGAGAGAGAGAGAGAGAGAGAGAGAGCCCTCATGTGTTCATAGCTTCTGAAGACTGGAGGTCAACCTCAGATGTCTCTCTTTGTCACTCTGCACCTTATTTTAGAAGGCAGGGAGCTCACCAATTCATCTCAACTGCCTGCTGGCACACTTGGATTCTTCCGTCTCCTCCAGCACTAGGACTGCAGGCATGCACTACCATGTCCAGTTCTTTCTGTGAGTGCTGAAGGTCCAAACATGGGGTCTGATGTTTTCCTAACAAGCAGTTTATCTACTACCTACTGAGCCATCTCCCCAGTCCCAGGATCTAGAGCTTAAGTATCAGAGCCACCAGGTTAGGAAAACTGAGGCCAGGCAAACTTGAATAACATGAGCCACAAAGCCTTGCTTTGGTGGTCTATGACACCACAGAGTCCCTAGGGAACACGGTGAGCTCATCACATGGAACACCTGTGGAGGATCATAGGGCTGTTTTATAAATCATAAAATGCACGTGCTATAGCATCATGGAGCTCTCCTCTGTCTACTGAACCCTGACCTCTGGTATGCAGTGACAACGGTGCCATTCCGTATATTTAATAAGCCAAGGAAAGTGGAATTGGTCCAAGGTCCAAAGTCTAAGAAAAGTTCCAGCAGAACGAGGTGGGGAGTGCTTCTCCCCCGGAGAGCAAGGAACTGTCAGTTTGATCCCCAGGGCCTGGAATACCATCTGGCACACAGGGATCCTTGATAGATATTTTGTTAAATTGGCCAACTGGCTGAAAGAGTGAACAAATGAGCAAATTTGATCAGCAGAATCACCGGGCCTAAAATGGGCATCGGAAGGAAGGAGAGAACAATGACACAAACCTAATAAGGAGAGGTCAGCTTCCTCCCTCAGCACCAACCCACCCAGAAGCCCTGCAGTGCTGCCCTTCAGCAGGGTTATGAGATGGACGGACGGGCTGGTAGAGTCAGGCAAAAAAGGGCAAGTGGCTTCAGTTGTTTACACCAAGCATCTGGTCATGTGACTGAAGAACAAATGGAAAAGAAAATGGAAAAGACAAGAAGAATGGGCAAGAAGGAACGGATGAACTGAGTGGCACAGCTGACAACAGGTTCTCAGTGGCTTGGGGCTCTGAACTTTCTTACATTGATTCATGGCTTGGCAGAGAATAGCATACATTCAGTTAGCATGGCCAGAGGGATAGGCTCCAATTAGATAAACTTATGGGTAAAGAGGCTGTGCTTGCTGGGGCACATTTATTTAAATTGAGACATCATCATTCATTCACAGACAGGACTGAGTTAATCAATGTGGCCCAAGGCTCAGATGGGATCCAAGTTGCCTCAGGCCTCACCCTGTAACACATTTATTTTTGCAAGGGGGTCACTAAATACACAAACAAGACAGCTTATTATTTATATATATTTGACAGCATATGAGATGGGAGGTGAATTAGCAAAAGAGAGAAAAGGAAGAATTTATTGAGAAAAATAAATACAGTTGTATTTACTGAATAGTCCGTATATGTTTACATTGTGAAGAATCTAGAGAACAGATGTCATAAAAGAAAGGAGACAGGACTCAGAAAATAAATATAACAGAATTCTTAACTTCAGAGAGTTGAAATTTGCTAGAGATAAGGCAAGTGCGATAAAATAAATAGTATCCATTTCCAATCATCACACAGCAAGTGAACCAGTCATGCAAGCAGGAAAGTTTGGAGAGATGCTATCAAGAAGACTCCTGAGAAGGTAGCTATCAAGCTTCCTGGGAGAAAGTGGCAGGAGGAGGGAGAGTTTAGGCCACCGGGATTGGTGTGAGTAATGGCAAGGGGAGGACTGTGAGTCCCTCCATGGGCATGATGACTTTACAAGGGGACAGGGCCACCATAAGCAATTAAAAGAAGGAAATGGAACATAGTGGACTATTGGTGTTCACTGGTTTACTGAAAACCTTGATTGTGAGCAAAACCAATCCTTAGCAGACCAACCTACCAGCACCTGCTCTCCCACACAGGATTTCCTTCACTCTTGACGGTAATGAAGGGAGGGCTGTTTGACTTCACAGGTGGATACTTGAAGTTCACCAAGATTCAAAATCACAGTGAGAACAGAAGATAAATGCTGCACAGTGGCTGTCAGCTCCACACAGCTCTGCTTCTTTGACTGCCTCGGTGCCAGGTGGGGTTTGTGCTCTTCACAAATAAATTTAAGTAATCTTTCCCAGCCATTTCATCTTGACTACAAATGCAATGCAACCAGAGAATCTTTCCTTCCTCACATCAGTTTCCCACCATCATCACTGCCACTGTCAACATCACCATCTTCACAATCAGCACTGGCATCATTATTGCCACCATCACCATCAATGAGATTATCCCTATTGTGTCACCAAAATCACTATCATCGCCATCATCAAGAGAATCATCACCATCATCATCACCACCATGAGTACCACTATCATCATCACTATCACGATCATCCTCATGATTACCACCAGCATGGCACCATTATCATTACCATCTCTAACTCCATCATCATGGATATGATTATCACCACCATCTCTACGATCACAACCTTCACCACTATGGGTACCATTATCACAACCAACATCACTACTGGTACCATTATCACATTTATCACCACTATCATCACCATTCCCACCACTATTATTATCAGCACTACTGTCATCTTCACCTACCACTTAATTCAGTGCTCACCCTGGACCAGAGAGTGAGCTGAGATGTTAACATGCACTTACTTACTGAGCCCCCACAACCACACCCTAGGATCTATATTAATTATTATTTTCCCTTTATAGATGAGGAAACTGAGACTTGAAGAAGTTCAATCACTTGGCCCAGCTTGCATTAGTGGCAGAGTCTGGAGTCAAGCCCCACTTTTCTCCCACACCATCCATTTCACACTGGCAGCTCTGCAGAGAATTTACATGGAATTATTAAGCAGATGTTCTTGTTCTACTAGAAGGCAACATTTATTACTGAGACAGAAATTCTTAGAGAATTTGCAATAATATATTTCCCATGTATATCATTAGAACTATTCAAGGGCAGAGAGAGAGAAAAAAAGAATCCCAGTAAAACCTTTATTTTTGACTTTGATGTCATCATAAAACTACAGTGTCACCTGGACATGGGACACTACTTAGAATTCCTAGAGGTTTTCTTGCTTAATTATTGTCACACTCAGACAGTCAATGATCTCCCACTTACCATTTCCTCTGATTGCATTCTGATCTGAATGTGGCCTTTTACTGAGCCCCAGTCATGGAAGGATTGAAAAATCAGTCAGTATTTAGGATGGAGAGCTGTCTCAGTGGCTAATAGTGTGTATTTCTCTGATAGAGGACTTCAGTTCTCAGCACCCATCCTGAGCAGATCACAACTCCCTGTAACTCCAGCTCCAGAAAATCTGACATCCTCTGCTGCCCTCTGTGGGCACCTGCACACACGTGCACATCCACACACCCACACCTACACACATAGCTAAAGCAAAAAATAAAATATAAAACAAACTAGTCATCATCACTATGCTACTTACTGTACAGATGGGTTAAATGAGATTTGAAGCAATCACAAATAATGTGGCTCGAGTTCCAAGAAGTCCTGGTTCTTGTGTTGCGTCTTGCTTGGAACCCCATTCAATTGAGTCCAATCTTTTAATATCACACATTTGCAAAATTTACACCAGCATACTATGCAATCAAGTGACACAAATAAGTACTAAAGAAAAAATATCATAATGTTTTAAGTACTTTACAATTGTATGTTAAGCTACATCTGTAGCTGTTATTGGTGCAGCCAACCAACATGCCATGGGGTGGACAAGTCTGTGGGGCTAAGAGTATTCTATGGTTCTCTCTGCATCCTTTACATTTGCCTGCATCCTTCTCAGCCCTACACTTGCCTCCTTTCTCCCCCTGGGCTGAGTTTGGCACAAACAAAGTTAATTTTTTAGCCTTGAGACTAGCTAGTGCCAGATAAGTGCTCAGGGGCTATGGAAATGAGCAGTAAAAAAAAAAAAAAAAAAAAAAAATAGACAGGATCTCACATTTGAAGCTAAGGAGAGCCAATGGAGGCTGGAGACCAGAATGCCTCTCTTTCTGATGAGGGAAGAGATTCACAGTGAGCATGAGGAGGAGTCTCTGACAAAGTTGTAGCAGCTCAGGTCTGGACATAATCCCCATTTTTAGTATGAGGGCTTGATTATACAAGCAACTGTCCACTCACTTAAGAATATGCCACCAAGCTATTTGAACCGATAACTACAGTGCAAGTATTGTCAAGGAGAGCAAATGTATGCTCACTGGAGGTAAAGGGGAAACTGTAGCTATGAAAATTATCTACAGCCCTCTAAAATGCTGCAACATAAAAATAGATGTACCCTGTATAGGCGTTACCCAAAGTCTGTAGTAGTAATAGAAGGGGGTCTTACGGGGGCATTGATGCAGAGCAGGCTAAAGGGCACTGCTGTTAAATTGCTCACGATAAGGGACACCTTAGACAGTATGCTCCTCAGGAAAAGCAAGGAATAATACCACTTCGCACACATACAGGCAGACATTAATGTATTCCTATCACTAGAAGAACATAGACTCATTTTAAATAACAGTCTTTAAGTTCAAACTTAAGGCTACACATTATTTTTATGTTCTTCTCGCTTATATGCAGTTTTCAAAGTGTGTATAATAAACATTTTTTGACAGGGTCTCATATATCCCAGGCTGGCCAAGACCTGGCAGTAGAAGGATCTTGAATGTTTGATCCTTCTGCCTCTACCTCTCTGAGGCTGGTATTACAGTCATGCACCACCATGCCTAGACTTACACAGTGCTGGGGACAGAACACAAGGCTTTGTGAATGCTGGGTTATATATCTTATTCTAAACATTAAAAAAATTACGTGTATGCATATTTTGCCTGCATGAATATGTGTGCATCACTTGTGTACCCGGTGCTTGCAGAGGTCAGAAGAGGGTGTTGGATCCTTTGGAACTGGAGTTAGAGAAGGTTGTGAGCTGCCTTGTGGGTGCTAGGAATCAAACCCAGGTCCTTTAGAAGAGCAGCCAGTGCTCTTAAATTCCGAGCCATCTGTCCAACTCTCTAAACATATTCCTCATGAGAAAGATGGTTCTGTGAGCATGGTCAAAGTCAGATTACTGTGTTGTGCTTGTGCTCTATCTAAAGAATACAAGGCAGTTCTTGGTTCTTGTTTTCATTTCTCCCTAGCTATTGGCTTTAGTTTTATAGCCTCAGGACTCATTTACTCTAACATGAGGGTCTGCTATGATGCTCATAGCTTTGTGCCCAAGATGACCTTCCTAGACTGCAAATCAGCTTAGCTCTATAGTCTGTGAGGGAACCAAGAGGATAGCGTGGGCCTGCTGACAGCACCTTGCCTTCTCAGCTCCTCAGTGGCTGGCTTCACAGCCATACCTTCCATTGAGAACCGGCTTCCCTGGGACTTAGCAGCCTCTTCTCTAAGATGCCATCATCTGTCTAACTCTTAGGCCCCCTCTTCTGGCAAGGCTGAGCATTCTCTGCTGTTTTCATATTCTTTGAGTCTTGGTTGTGATAGTTGTTGGCAAAATGGCTCCCTATGACGGACACCCTGCAGAACAGTGATCCCTCTGAATTCATGGGGTCGCAGCTCTGGGGCCCTGTGGATACCGAAATCCTCAGGTATTAAAATTCCTTTTATAACATGCTCACATTTGCATATGCTACCATAAATTGTCTAGTGTGCTTTCAAACACCCCAAGATGATTTGCAACAGCTGATACAATGTACATATGTTTGGCACATAGAATGTTAGGTTGAGTTATGTAGGAAATGGTAACAGGAGAAAAGGCTCCACATGTCAGTTCAGATGCAATTCTTCTTTTGGATATTTTGACCTGTGATTGGTTGACTCAGAGGTTAAGAGCACTGTCTGTTCTTCCAGAGGACCAGCATGGGTGATCTTGGTCATTGTGGAAATGCATTCTCCAGGGTCAGCTACCCCAGTGAGACACAGGCCCAGAACCACCATCCACATGTCTGAAGTCTGAACCCACAGACATTTTGAGATAAATATTTATTGTTGTTTTTAAGAGAGTAAGTTGTGGGATAGCTTATTGTAGAATGGTATTTAACAAATATATGGGTGGGTTTAGAAGTCTACTGTCCATCAACTTAAAATGAAAGAGTTGGGCATGAGAAGACGGCTCAGACAGTGAAGTGCTTGCTACAAGAACATGAGGACCCAAGTTTGAGCCCCAGCATCTATGTACAAAGCTGGATGAGGTCCCAGGCATCTACATCCCAGCACTGAGAGCAGGGCAAGGGGGTAGGGACAGGAGGTACCTCAGAGCTTGCTGGCCAGCCAGTCTAGCTAAATCAGTGACTGTTAGGTTCACTGGAGATCCTATCTCAAAAATAAAATGAATGGCCAGCAGGATACCTCACAATAGGTTCCTGACCACCCAAGTTCCACTTCAGGATCCATGGCAAATGGGGAGAATCCACTCATGAATGTTGTCCTCTGACCTACACACACACACACACACACACACACACACACCACATACCACATACACTCATCAACATATGAGCACATACAAATACAAACACCATACATACCCACCACACATACAATTTTTTTTTTTAAAAAAGCAAAGTCTCAAGAATTTCAGAAGTCTAGTGTAGGAAGTAACTTGGGTTTCTTCCTTGGACAGAACTTCTTTTCCTTGCCTTTTTCTTTAGGTTGACCATAATAGCCAAAACTCCTCCAATCAAGGCTGAATGCAGATAACCCTCTTCCAGTCTGGGCCTCCCAGTCTCACTAGCTCACTGAAACCTTCTTCCCCAGCAAATGCACTGGGAGGTCCAAGGCAAGAGGCTCAGGAGGTCGTGTCCTTGACTTTCCTAAAAAGTTGTAAGCCCTTCCAGGACAGATGCCACACTATGTGACCTACCTGTCTATGAAAACCTTACTGGGTGCACTTTAATGTACTCCAAGCTCGTTTCCAACTCAATTTGACCCCTATTCATATAGCAAAAGAAAAACCTATGCTACTATTGCACTCCATTCTAAATTTCCCTCTTAGTTTTTAATGGTCTTTGTCAATGACATTTGCAACTGTTGACTGGGGCTTTTATTTGTTTTACTTGCTTTGGTGGATTTAAAAAACACAAAAGGGAAATCTACCTATATTAAACTGACTATAATTATCTAGGGCTCTTTTAAACATTGCTCACACTAGCCCATTTGTTGTTTACACAGGTTGTATTGTTTTGATCAAATAATTTAACTTATTAAAAAATCGTCTCTTGTTAGAGCATTTCAAAAATGCAGTCATGCCTGTTGAGTTCCGGGTCCTCACATTCACAGGTGCTTTCAATACTTTAATGACTTACTGAGTTTGAATCTGTTCTTAGGATATGAGCTTGAAATGCTGCTAGAAGAAAAAACAACTTTTGGTAAAGTGTACAACTCTCATTTAATGGACAAGCTGACCTTAAAATCTGAAAGAGACATATGCAGGAAGACATTAGACCAGTGGTTCTCAACCTGTGGGCTATGACCCTTTGGGGGAGGAGAATCATATATCAGAGTTTGCAGTATGATTCATAACTGTATCAAAATTACAACTGTGAAATAGCAGCAAAATAATTTTATTGTCAGGTATCACCACAATATAAGGAACTATATTAAAGGGTTGCAGCATTAGGAGGGTTGAGAACCACTGACCTATAGATCATGGCCTCACCTCTCAGTCACACTAACAGGGACAAGTCAACTGTCCCAAGTATTTTGGCTTCTTCAAGCCTTAGGCTACATACCTGAAAAAACAGGTCCACTGACCTCAGAATTTGGCTGCATTTCAGATAGTGACAGGGTAGCTGTTATGGCGGTGGCACTAGTCTTTGTTATGGAGTTGTAAAAGTCACTGTCAAATGAAATATTATTGTGGCCCATAGAAAACCTGTAAATCTTACTACCAATTAAAACTCACAGTACAATACAAAGAAAGCAAACCTGTATTATCAAACCCACTTAGGTGCTACTGAAGGCTAGTTCAGCTTGAGGATAAAGACATAACCACATGTAACATTTTCCTTGTATGTAGTTTGGGACTGACAGAGAAATGAAAAAGGCATCTCCACTGGAGGATTCAGTCCACGCTGAAGTTCCTAGGTTCCATGTAAAATCCAGGGTGGGGGATGAGCCCTTCAGAGCGGGATTCCCTGGATGAACCATGTGCTTTCATCCAATTTAAGGTGGGCTGGCTGCATTGTGTCAGGCCAGCAGCTAGGGTGCTTGCTGTCAAATGTGAGGGCCTGAGTTTGATCTCCAGGACACACACACACACACACACACACACACACACAAGCTCAAGAGTGCTGGAAGCTGAGAGCTGACACTCTACAATTGTCTTCTGACTTCCATGCACACACATGCACATTCATACACACCCACACAAAATAAACAAAAAGTATGAAGAGAAAATAAAGATAAACAAAAACACCAAATGTGTGAGCTGAGCTATATTTAAAGTTTCATGAAAACCAGAAAAGGAGGAAATAATTGGTTATACAAAACCTCCTTGCTGGGGTTCCCAAAGGAAGGAGAAAGGTGATTGGTTTGAGGCAGGGTAGGTACCACAAAACAGAAACCATGAATATGGTCAGTAACTCTGAGGAGCTCCCACCTGGGTTATCTTTGTTAACAGCACCCTCCTAAGCACAGAAGTGTTGCGTGAAGGCAGGCCTCACAGAACACGGAAGGTGCCACGGGCTCACTCCACTAGACTGTGGGGTAGCTCTTCTGACTGACTTCACTGGGACGTGGAAAGGTAAAGCACTCATTCAGAGTCTAGAGAAACAGGAGCTCATGCTGAGCACCCACTGCCTGATAGACCTGGAGCTCAGCCATGTAAACCTGAGTCAGCATATTCCCCTGCTCACCCTCAGAACAGTGGAGTCTTAGATAGCTCAGGTAAAGCAGGAACTGCCACCAGCTTGGAAAGGGCTGCTGGGATTGTTCCGGCAGAGACAGCTACTGCACTGTCCCTTTGAAGATCAATTTATGCGAATAAGGTCAAAGCTCTGAGAATCCATAGGGAAGAGTGCATTTTCCTTTGCTTACCCATTTCTCTCACCAGACCCTTTCACATCAAGCTGAGAAGGCTAATGCTCAAGCTGTCCCCACTGAGAGAAACCATTGCCTAGGTGGCAGCCCCAGATCACAACATCTCTCTACAACAATAGGGAGGGCCAGTAGAGCCACTAACATTTACCCTACACTGACAAAACACAAGGTAAACAGTTTAGGTAACTTACTTCATTTAACACAGTTAAGAATCTGTGTAGGTGGAGACTAGGTGAATGGCTCAGCCAGTAAAGTGCTTGCCTCTCAAGTTTAAGGACCCAAGTTCAAGCCCCAGAAGCCATGTAAAAAAGCTAGGCGTGGCAACATATGCTAATAATCTCAGAGCTAGGGAGGTGGGGAGTCAGGCAGATCACTCAGCTCACTGACCATCCTACTTAACAAGTGCCAGGCCAAGGAGAGACCTTGTACCAAAAACCAAGGTGGGCAGCATCTAAGAAGACTGACCTGTGGCACACACACACATGCACATACATACATACATATACATACATGCATCTACCTGTGCATGCATATACACACACCCCAGAATTCTTTGAAAGTTGAAACGATGGCTTAGAATTATAAAGAGAAATAAATTTCTCAATGGGCATATGTTACCATCTTCAAAATTATTCCATCTTGCAGCCATGGGAATGGGTTTACAGGAAGCAAATGCTCCTTTGCTTCTTATGGAACTATCACTTTGAATTATCTCCATCATATGTCTATTCCAGAGATAAAGAAAGTGGAGGCTTGGAGCTTTCATTTCAACTATTTTAGAATTCAATACCCAACTCTAAAAGTTATCACCAAGCTGTATTCAGACCACTCATACAAAACAAACACTTAGGCAATCTAATCTGTCCAAACATTTCATCCCACCCCATCATTTTAAATCCCTGGGTCCTGCCAACACTTTCTGAGGGAATTTGAAAGGCAATTCCCAGGGCTCCTTTTGTGTTACACAAAAAATATAATGTCAGAATTGGGAATGGTTTATGAGGCTCTACTGCTATTGCAACATGAAATATGATAATTTGGGTCTGTTCTCAATGTGGACTTCTATAGCAAGCAAACCAATAATACAAAATACAGTAAAGTAAAACAAAGGTCTTAACACTGAATTCCTAGATTTTAGCCCAAACACCCATTATGTTGTCTTCTTAGAGAACTTCACTGAGATGTTTGGACACAACTATACCAGCCAAATCCGACTATACTGGGGTAGCTTCCTCCAGCTCCAAGAAGCCTTATTTTTGACACCATAACTAAAGAAATCTCTCTCCATGTTAAGTTCTCTATATTCCATCAGAACTTGCAGAAACGAAGTTTAGAAGCGCAACATGGACCTTTTCCTTCCAACAAGTACCAATGTTGGGGAGCATTGCATCTAAGGAGACAAAAGAACACCCAGACCTCCACAGTATAGCTGTTGCTCCACTCCATCAAGGCAGATCCTTGCTTGCTTGGCCTAGCATTTCCACAAAAGTCTGAGATGATCTCCTTGGGTCTTCCTATAAGTTTAATTACTCCCATCAATACCCTCCCTTCTCTTTGTTCTTCTTTCCTAACCTCCATTCTTACTCCTATTCTGTCTCCTTCCTTCCCTCTCTCCTCTCTTTCCTGCCTCATTGTCCCACCCTACCCCAGGTAACTTCTGGATGCTGAGAAGCCATGGGAACACAACAAGCACACTCTGCTTTGAGGATGAATGACTTCTGGATTTGAAGAAAGGGCCCTATTTACCTGTTGCTCATCCAATCAATTTCTTCCCAAACTTGTAGAATTTCTCAGAATCTCTCATTGGGTGCAGACATCTGGCTTGGCTGAATTGCAGCTAATGGCACATGGGCCATAGCAAGATATGCCGACTCCAGACATGGTCATTGAAACCTCCAAGAAAACTCCATAGAAGCTTACTTAGTCCCCCCAAAGTCTCACGGCTTAGGAAGTACTGGAGGTCCCAAAGGCCCCCAGGGACAGTGGACCCATATGGTGGAGGGAGACGGAAGATATTCACAGCTACTCACATAGACTTGTGGGTTGTCTGTCACAGTAGTGAGTCTACCATAGTGAAAACCCAAGGCATAAGTGTCTAAGACCCCATCTCATTGCTCTGGTAAAGCTGCTAATGCTAAGCTTCTGTGACTGGTTTTCAGGAACTCACAAATTTTTGGCCAACTGGAAGGTCTAATATTTTTGGCTTGATTCTACACACAGCTGGTAATCATCAGGAAGCAACTTAGTGCTCAGTGTGTTCTTTGAAAATAGATCTATATATGCCAAAGGAAACATGACAAATTGGTGGGGGAAAAGACAAATCATTCAGTGAAGAGTGCTGCTATAAGAAAAAAAAAAAAAAAAAAAAAAGGCATTCCATTTAATCCCAGAACTAGGGAGGCAGAGGCAGGAAGATCCTGTTCTACACAGTGAAACCATGCCTTAAAAAGGAAGGGAAAAAAATATCAACCATATGCACAGTGAATAGTACACAAAAACCAATTTCACATAAATGAAAATTTAAATGTAAATAAAGCAAGCTCCAGAAGTATGAGTAGAGAAAAAGTATTTAATACAAAGAAAATATCTTGAATGTTTCTGAAAGATCTAAAAGTGCAAACCACAAGGAAAACACTAGGAAAATTGATCCCATTCAAGCAGAAGTTCAGTAGAAGAAATGTCTTCATTATCAAAAATATGAGCAGGAGCGTCAGAGATGTCTTGGTGGTCAGGAGTGCATATTGTTCCTGCAGAAGATCTGAGTTAGGTCCTAGTAACCACATCAGGAAGCTCACAAATTCTTATAACTCTAACTCCAAGGAGCCTAATGCCCTCTTCTGGCCCCCCTACACTCATGTACATACACCCACATCTAGACACATATGCACAATTAAAATATTACAAAAAGAAAAATAAGCAATGATCTAGAATAGGAGTCAGTGAATTATGTCTCAGTGGCTACAATGTGGTCTGTTGCTTGTTTTTACATACTTTTAATAGAACACAGCCACACCTGTGTTTTAATGTACTAGTTATGCCTGATTTTATGCTGTAAAGATAGAGCTCAGTAACTACAACACTCTACAGCCTAAGATTCCTCTAACATTTACTATCTAGACCTCTGTAAAAAAAAACCTGCCAATCATTGGTATAGTGGAAAATTTTGCAAGGCATATTATTTGGAAAACTGGTGTATAGTTATTTCATTCATGTATATGAGGAAGGAAGGCAGTGCACCCTGAAGACTAGAAGACAGAAATGTCCTACATGCTCATCCATGGGGGGTTAACTTTCTGAACTGTTAAATGTTCATACATTATAGAATTACACATCAGTAATGAAGTACACTTACTGTCTTAGTTAGGGTTTCTATTGCTATGAAGAGACACCATGACCATGGCAACTCTTATAAATGAAAACATTTAGTTGGGGCTGGCTTACAGTTCAAAGGTTTAATACATTATTGTTGTGACTCGAGACATAGCAGTGTGTAGGCAGACATGGTGCTGGAAATGAGCTGAGAGTTACATCTTGATCTTCAGGCAGAAGAAGGAGACTGTGTGCCACTTTGGGTATAGCTTGACCCAAAGCCTGCTCCCACAGTGACACACTTCCTCCAACAAAGCCACACTTCCTAACAGTGCCATTCTCTAGGGGCCAAGCATTAACACAGTAGTCTTTGGGGGGCATTCCTATTCAAACCACCTCATTTACCAACAAAACAAATGACAAATGAAAATTGTAAGAAGGTTTTAGGTAACAACATTTTAAAACACACTGAAGAGATAACACCTATTTTGCTATGTATATGTAAGTCACCAACATGTAAAATCATATAGGAAAAATGAACCTTTAACTTTTAGCTTGTTAAATGATAAAGATTAAATGATGAGGTTGGTTTTAACTGCAACTGTATCTTTGAAATTTTAAATCAAATATAGTGAAATTGCACTCCCACTGTGAGATTTTGTTTGTTTGTTTGAGACAGGGTCTTCTATGTAGCTCAGACTGGCCTTGAATGACCTTGAACTTCTGGTTCTTTGACCTCTACTTTCCAAGTGCTAAGATTATTTGTATCACTATACCCATTTTCTATGATGCTGGAGATTAAACCTGATGCTTTGTGCATGAGACGCAAGCATTCTCCCAACTGAGCTATATTCCTAGCCCTTCACTTCTTTTCTCTATATTTGAAAGCATTGATTTTAAATATTAATATCAAAATTAAAAAAACAACCCAAATTACAGATAATTACGACTAAGTATTATCCATAGCTACCAAATTGTAAGGCAAGGAAAACTGCAACCCCGTAAAACATAGGGTCAAAATGAGGCACATCCACGTTGAAATACCAGTCCACCAGAGAGTTTTCCTCACTCTGAGAGCAAAGATGTCTCTGGCCTATTGAGTTGTCATGAGAATTAAATAAAGTCATATGTTTTGTAAAGAGCACTTTGCATAATGCAGAAATGTAATTGCTTCTGGATCAAAGGGAGATATTTTAATCACTTTTTGTTATTGCAAGTAAAGTACTTTCTAAACATGCATTTGGACAGTCAATACAATACGGGGGAGACCAGTAATAATCAGAAGCCATCCTAAAATGCAGAAAGTTGGTCAAAACAGATGAGAAACACTTTAATTGGACCACTTAAATGTGACCCATGAAAAGCAATTCATAATTACTGTGTAACTGTAATCCTGGCACTAGATAGGCTTAGGAAGAAGGGTTATGAGTTGGAGAATAGCCTGAGCTACATGGTAAAAACCTGTTTAACACAAAACAAAACAAAAACAGGGAGAGAGATGTAATTCCTAAGTGAAGGACTGCCTAACAAGAAAGGGAAAAGATCAAGAGGTCATCTGCATAGCAACAGGAAAGGAAGTCCTTAGAACATGGATTATTTCACCCCAGAAAGAACATGTCCTACTTTCTAGGACACACACAATGTGATCATTACAAAGGAAACATCCAGCTCTTCATTTAAGCCCTCCTTGGCTCACCCCGCTCAAACTCAATGAGCAAGAACCCTTTTAATAAAGCATTGGATTAAGCCATATAATCCTCTGCATTTCAGTTAAATGCAGTGGCTACCACACTATTTTATGAATGAGCAAACAGTTTCTACAGAGGTAGGAACACATAAGTAATAGTCTACTACTAGCAGGACTCATTATCAACCTCTGTGCTGCCAGGCTAGGTTCAAAGTATGCCTCCTCCACTGCATTATGCTAACCACTATGCAACTGAAATAATAACTAGCCTCCCTAACATACAGTCCACAGGGGAGAAGAATGTAGAGACCAGCCATTGTGAGTCTCTAGATCAAAGGGTGATCATGACTCACAATCTAGGGCTCATGTGACAGAGAAGCTACTAACATGTAATCCTGATCCTGTAAAGTGGACACAATCAAGGATCCCCACTCTTCTCCTCGACCTCTGATAGAGCTGTCATTTCTCTGTTCACACTCTATACATTTACTGTGGGGCCCAGGGCAACTTGGTACACACCTGCCCTTTGGCTGCATGGCTGCCATGCTCAGTGGAGACAAACCAGGAAGTTCAGTTTATCCTGGGGCAGCACCTGACTCCAGGAGAGACCACAAGCTGGGACCACCTGGACATCACCTAGCAACAGACCACTCAAGGGGAAAGTACCTAAAGTTCCAACCGTTGTAGATAGGATCACCTGATGTCCCTTAGCCTAAACACACACCCCTAGAAAAATGTCAGCCAATCAGGGTCTTGAACCCTGGAAATCCCCTCACTCCCAACCTCTTCTTCAACAAAACCCTAACTCACCTGGGCTGGGCACTCTGCTCAGACAGATAGACAGACAGAGAGTCCAAGCTGGAGGTTGAATAAAGGCTCTTTGCTTTTACATACAGGATTCAGTCTCCTTGTTAGTTTTTTGGGAACTCTGTGATCTGAGCATAACAGTTACTGCATAATTCAGACAACTGAGAAAGAGAGCACCATCCACCCAGACACTGGTCTCAGAGGAACTATGATTGACAATTCTATGAGGTAATGATTTAGCTCAGAAAATCTTAGAAAACCATGAAGAATATTTCTAAGTCATACCCACAGTCACACAGGAGCCTGACCCAGCAAAACAAAGAGGAGCTGGCACAAATTGTTTGGCAGAAGTAGTATTTGGCATCACTGACTTCTCCTTAGCCAATTTTATAGGACCACTCTTGACAGAGGAAGAGTAGATAGTCCAGCTCTGACAGCAACTTCTGCTAGCCAAGGGATTAAACGGAAGTTTTGCTTGCTCCTGTACCTTTCTTTTCTTTATCCTGATACCATTAAAAAATGTAATTCAGTCCCTTGGGTGTCATTATCAACCCCCAGGTCTGGCTATCATCTCATAGCCTGTGTGCCATCCCAGCCTGATGGAGACTATGGCAGAGATCCAAAACTTAACTGTCCATGGGGGACCTGACCCTAGTTAATACATTTCCAATGCAATGTATCACCTCAGGCTGGGGGACCTTCGCAGAAGAGGAGTGGAGAGATTAACAGCCAGATGCCCAGAATGCTTGATAGTGTTCCCTAGGAGTAACAGGGACAATGCACCTATGAACTCTCAACAATATGGTTGCCTAAACAAGAATGGCACAATGATAATACCAGTTGACATTACAGTGTTGGTGGGGGAAATTCCAGAAGTACTACCTCTAGATGAAGAATTACAGGTGATCAACGGGGGTTGAGACAGGGAGGTCAGCTGTTTAAAGGGATGAGGGTTCACAAAGGCTGTTCAATCCCAATTGATAGGCTCTGGGTGTGTGTACACATAGGGGCAGCTAAATAGACCAGCATAATACCTCAAGGAGTGAATGCTCTTGTTGCCAAGCCTTGACAACCTAAATTCAATCCCCAGGATCCATATAGTAGGAGGAGAGACCTGATTCCAGGGTTGTCCTCCACAGATGTGCCAAAGCATGCATGTACATCAGAGTGTGTGTGTGCATACACACACACACACACACACACTACATTTTGTAAAAACATCTTTATAGGCTACCATCTTTTATTTTTTTCCTTTATTATTTTTTCTTATTTTACATATCGATCCCAGGGAACTAGGCTATCCTCTTTTAAAGTAAGACTTTAGATATTACATTTGTTTACAGAAATAGTTTTAAAAATAAGAGGTTATTTGAGTCTATTGTGTGAATTTTGACATACAGGAGGTATATTTATCATTCAAAATAACCAACTCACACTGTGATACACTGTAACCATATGGCAGGGACACTTGGGACATAAACAAGATTGTGACATAGGTGTGGTTTGTCTGAGACAGAAAACATAGCTTCTTGGTTCTTGTAAAATACTAAAACTAGGAATTTTTCTTAGAGTAACTGATCAAAATCAAAATTTACCCAGCCTAAGCTTTGTGACATGTCAGTCCAGCCTAAAACAAACAAGTGAAAAAAATTAAAGCATAATTCACCTTCTTTCTCTGTCAACCGTACCCATTGCTAACCTGTTAAGAAAAGCTGCGGTGGCTCAACAATCCCTTCTCAGATACCAAAAACAAACAAACAAACAAAAACACTTTTAAGGACTTACAGAACATTTGTGTTCAAAGCCCCTTCAAATAAACTCTCTCTCTTTCTCCCTCTTTCCCTCTCTCTCTCCCTCTCTGTCTCTCCTTCTTTTTCTCCCTTTCTCTCCAGTGAAAGCTTCCACACATCTGACCATGAGTACTGGGTAAATGGGACAATTTAAATGATGGCATTTGTTTGCTTTGGTTAGTGGCACTTGTGTTTTCTGTCTACCTGACAGAAACAATGGATTCTAGCAATGGCACCAGTGATGGCATGAAAGCAACAGAATTAGCATCAGTGAAGGCTGGTCATCCCTAATGCAAAACTCAGAAATGCAGGTGGAAAATTCCATACCTGGCCTCTGTGACAGTCTATGGTCAAAACATAAGTATATAAAAAATGTAGTCTATCTGGACCAAGCTAGGGAGCCCACATGAGACCCATCTAGGCTCTCTTCATATATGTGACAGTTGTGTAGTATGATCTATTTGTGGGGCTCCTAGTGGTGGAAGCAAGGGTTGTCCTAATACTTTGGCTGGCTTCCAGGAAACTATTCCTCCTACAGAGTTGCCTCTCCTAGTCTTAATATAAAGGGAGGAGCTTAGTCTTACCTCAACTTTAATGTGCCATGCTCTGTTGACACCAATGGGAGGCCTACCTACCCCTTTAGGAACAGAAACAGAGGAGTGTGTTTGAGGTGGTGGGGAGAGGCAGGGGCAGGGAATGAGAGGAGAGGAAGGAGAGGAAAATGCAGTTGGGATGTAAAATAAATGGATAAATTTAATTAATAAAAAATGTGATCTAAAATACCTTTAGGCTAGAATGTGTGCATGAAACACCAACAAGTTTCATGTTTAGACTTGGGTCCCATTCCCAAGATAGCTCATTATGAATATGCAAATATAAAAATATTGAATCCCAAACATTTCTGGTCCCAAGCAGATAAGAGCCACTCAACCTGTGCCTATCTGCTAAAGTGGAGAGAAACAATTCCATGAGACAAGACTCGATGTGTAGCTGCATTGGGGCAGGGCTTTTTAGCATGGAAGGTTGGAAAGTAAAAGATAACATGATCCTCCCAAGGAGCAGTTTCCAATGGCAGACTCCATCTTCCTCTTGAAGCAGAATGTTTAAGAATCTTCAGTTGTTCACATGTAAACATTAAGGTTGTTATACACTGACTCTTTCATTCCCAAGTATAAACTGGATCCCAGCAGGTGCTACGTGTTGTGCTAAAATGTGTGCTGGAGCTGCAGCACAGAACTGAACGACACAAGGAAGCTTTTGCTTTAGTAGAGCAGTAAGTCAATCATCCAGAGACTTGGAAACACTCGGAAGAAAATAGGCGGGGTAATATGACAGCATGTAAAGCTATTATGATGGCTCCGTTTAACTGTCAACTTGACGTAACATCCAATCACCTGGGAATACAGTCTCAGTGGGGGACTATCTTGAATATCTTAACTGATATGTTAAGACCCAGCTTGAATATGGGTAGTACCTCTTCTGGGTTGGGGGCCCTGTACTGTGTAAGAGTAGAGAAAGCCAGCTGAGCACTAAGCATGCACACGTTCATTTCTCTTTGCTCTTGACTGTGGCTATCATGTGACCAGCTGTCTCAAGGTCCTTCCACTGTGACTTCCCTGTAGTGATGGGTTGTAAATCTGGAAATGTAAGTTAAACTAAACCCTTTCTCCCCTAAATTTCTTTTTTGCAGAAGTGTTTTTATCACAGCCACAAAAATAAAATAGGATAGTGATAGCCTTGCAGGAGAATCTGAAAGAAAAGGAGGGAGCCTTGGGGGGGGGGCTGCCATCAGCTCACTACAAGAAGCAGGAACAGCAAGTGCAGAAAGGGTGTGTGTGTGTGTGTGTGTGTGTGTGTGTGTGTGTGTGTGTGTGTGTGTGTCAGAGAAAGAGACAGAGACAGAGAGATAGAGTGCCAGTGAGCAGAATAGAGCAAGCAAAAAAAGGCTGGCATTGGGCTAGAGGTAACCCATGGCACAGAAGGCAGAAGGCTGTTCTAGTTTGCAAAAGCCTCCACAACAAAATGCTAGGAGGTGTCTGGCTTAGCAAACACCAACTCATTTTCTTATAGTGTTAGGAGCTAGCAGACCACAGGCAATGTGGCAGCAAAGCCATGTCCTTGGAAGCCTCTCTCCTTCCATACATGTTCCTGGAGCCTGTCTCTTCTTTGCACATCCCAGTCACTTTGCAAGGACACCAGTCAGACTGAGTAGACTTGTTTTAAATCCTCCCCCCACCTCAAGGTCCTACCTCCAATTACATTTTACATTCTGAGGAGCTGGAAATTTGGGCTTAAAATTATAAACAAGAAGTGGCATAATTCAGTTCTGAACAGAGGTCATGGAAGCAAAAAATTCTGGGTTGTTTACTAAATATACCAGGAAGGAGATAGTGCAGTGTGTGACTGAAGCAATGGCAGCTGCCCACTGCGCTGCGTGAAGATGGGCTATGAGGACCAAACAGTAGCAGGACAGGCAGGGGGAGGTGACCATGAAGTGGTTGGCATCCTAGAGGGGGAGAAAGAAGACAGATACAGCCATACCCAGGAGGAGAGGGCAGGGTTGCTGATGGATTGAAGGAAAGCAATCAGAGAACAGAGGGGCTCCTAAACATCTGGCTTGGAGCAATGGGGAGGATGCTAGGCCTTTTACTAGACACGGAAAAAGGAGCTGATGGCAGGGTACACATGTACATGGAAGTAATGTGACATCAACATCTGACACTAGAGTCATCATTGAGAAGTCTAAGAAAAGGATTTGTGGAGGTCAGAGATAAGGCTAAGTTGGAAATAAAATCAGTCAATGCCCCCATGTAAATCCCAGAACTTTAGGAGTCCAAGACTACTGTGACTCCAAGGTATAGCACCTCTCTAATTAGCTAAAAATTTTTCTTGGAATAGGTCAGGTTCTAGGAGCTATTCAATAATACACCCATGCCAGAGAATGTTGGATGTCTTCCCAAACACGGTATCTTTCATAAAAATAGAACTTTCAGCGAGCCAACGGCCTTCCCCTTTTACAACTATATTTCTAGGCCTTTCTTAAAGCTAGGCATGGCCAGATGAGGCCTATGTGGCCAGTGGGATGTGGGAGAAGTACCTGATGGAGACTCCCTGAGAATTTCCACTTTGAAGAAGCTGTTCTGAGTCCTTTCCTCATGGGTCCCCTCTTCTCTATCCTGCTTCTTGAATTGGAGATGCAACAGCTGAACCTCTGACTGCATTTGGGAGTCTATAAATTAGGAGCAAATCCCAGGGTAGATGGGAGATGCATGGGGATGTAGCTCAGTGGTAGAATACTATTAGCTGGTGGCACACAAGGTCCTGGGTTCAATCCCCAGAGTCCTTCCGTCCCTCCCTCCCTCCCTCTCTCCCTCCCTCCTTCCCTCAAGTGATGAGCTGGAAAGTTCCAAGTCTAAGGCAGCTGTGATTCTAGCATTGGATTATCTCCCCTTACATTTTTAAATCATGGAGAAACCCACTTGTGTTCTGTAGTTTACTTTCTTTTGTGGGACTATCTACTACTTAAATAGTTAACTCAATCTGAGCTGATGCAACAGGCAAAAGATAATTGGTGCATTTCAATGAGGGCACTTACACAATGTCCTAGGCATTTGTTCTAACTTAGTGATAACTAGTTTCTAACAAATCTCTCCCAACCTCATGGCCTGAGAGTCATAAGTCTGTATTGGTTTCACAAAATGAAATTATGCTAAGTAGATATAGAAACAGGCAGAATTGCAAGAGTCTAAGTACTAGGATTAGAGAAGGGAGAGCTTCAAAGTCCACTGTGTGGGAACCACTACCCTAAATGACTGTGGTGCCAGCATTATCTTGCTGGTCTATCTAGCAGCTAGACTAGGTACTCAAAATTTTAGGGCTCATGAACAGTAAAAGTTGCAGTGAGCAGATGAGCTGCCCAGGTGGGCACCAGCAGCACTTCAGAATATAAATGGTAAAATAGAGAGTAAAGCAGAGGTGAGAGCATTGGAGCCTTCTTGCTAGCCTAGCCTGTGTTCTCACCCACCAGGACCTGCACACATACACACCTGTTAAGAAACAAAAGACAGAGAGAGAAGAAAGAAAGAGAGAGAGGAAGGGAGAGGGAGAGAGAGAGAGAGAGAGAGAGAGAGAGAGAGAGAGAGAGAGAGAGAGAGAGAGAGAGAGAAACACAGAGACACAGAGAGAATGATTTTATGACCATTTAGTGTGTGTGTGTGGGGGGGGGGGGAACCAGACTCCAACAACTGGATGCCATGTGCAAGAACATGAAGTTGGACCCTTACCTCACACCATACACATGTATTAACTTCAAATAGACACGAGACCAAAACCACATAGAAGGTTTAGGTAAACTCCTAGAAGAAAGTGTATGAATTGTGACCTCGAATGAGACAGTGAGTTCTTACACATAAAACCAAGCACTTAGCAGAAGAAAAGAAAATAACAGAACAGCAATCAAAACTTAAAATGTTGGCATTTCAAAGGACACAATCAAGAAGGTAAAAAGATAACTTCTGAGAGAAAATATTTGAAAATGGATCTGATAAATATCCAGAGTACATAAAGAATAGATACAATTTAACAATGATAAAAAAAAAACCCAGCTTTACAATGGACAAAGAATTCAAATGAGTATCTTCCCTAAGAAGACATGCAACCTGTACATCACGAGACACTAATGCAAGACGTAATTAAACACCAGCAAGCTATGACTTTACTCCTCACCAAGAATGCTAAAGTCAGAAAGATGGCAGATAACAAATGCTGACAAGGAGGTGAAGTTGGAACTTTCATATGATGCTCGTGGGCATGTGAAGTGGTCTCTGCCATGGGAAGCAGATTGGCAGTTCCTCAAAAATGGAAAATATGGAATTACCATACTACCCAGCAATTCACTCCAAAAAACATGCCCAAGAGAAATGAAACATACATCCATGCTAAACTCATACACAAATACACAAATGTTCATGGCAGCACTGTGTTCAGGTATTAAAGAGTAGAAAGAATCCATAAGCAGATGAATGGAGTATAGTATATTATGGAATATTACATAGTGATTAAAATACATGTAGAACTCAGACATGCCATGACATGGAAGACTGTTGGTCTATAGCAACAAGCTAAATAATAGGAAGCCAGTCACAAATGGCTCTATACTGAATAATTCTATTTATATGAAATTCCCACAATAGGAAGGTTCACAGGAAAAGCAAGAAGCCAAATGGCTTCAGGATATAAGAGGTGCAGCTGGGAAAAAGGGTTCTGTTGGCCATGACTATAAAATTATGGAATTAGCTTGAGGCAATGATTACACAACACAGTGACTACACTGCAAACCACCCAACTGAACACTGTAAAATGGTAAAAACGGGGAATCTTGTGTTATCTTGAGGTAGGATAAAAAAGATGGACAGTTCCAGCCATGTGGGAAGAAAAAGACATCACTTCCCCCAGCCTCAGTCCAGGCTGTTTCCCTGTATGTGCGCAGGTGTGTGTGCATGTGTGTCATATGCATAACAAGAGGAGAATCTCAGGGGTCATTTCAAGGTCATCCCCCTGGGCTTTTTTGAGATCTCTCTATGAATGGTTTGGAACTCAACAGGGAGGCTAGGCTAACAGAGTATGAGACCTAGGGATCCACCTGCCTCCACTTGCCTGGTTCTAGAATTACAAGTGTGTGTTACCCAGTCTGGGACTTTTTGTTTTTCTATTTTTTTGTTGTCATAGGTTCTAGGTATTGAATCCAGAGTTTGTGCCTGTAAGGTAAGTGTTTCCTCACCTGAGGTATCTCTCCAGCTCCTCTCAGTCCTAGATCTGAATAATATACCCCAGAAAAGCACATTATAAATTCACTTACAAACAGGAGAAACAAGGAGAGGGGAAGATAAGAGACGGGTATAGAGAAAAATGACCAAAATTTAATTTGTTCATGTATGAAATTATACAAAAATATTTAAAATTTTCAGAAGAGGGAAAAGTTTACAGAAATAAGTAAATCTCTCTATATACACATACATTGTTTTTTGAGACAGGGTCTTACTGTATAGCTCTAGCTGTTCAGAGACCCATTATGTAGATCAGGTTAGCCTAAAACTCACAGAAATCTGCCTGCCTCTGCCTCCTGCATGCTGAGAATAAAGGCACCTGTCACCACACCTGGCAATCTGCATATATTTTTATTTAATCAAAAAAATCATTTTGTTACTAGGTTTGTGAATTTCATACATAAACTACAGAATTCACGTTATTTTCATGCCACACTAATTCCCCTCAACTCTTCCTGTACTCTCATTTCTGAGCAATTGCTTTTAATTAAATAAAACTTGGGTGTCAGATATTAGAGAATAAACCTGACAGATCCACAGAGCAATGGAGAAACGATCGGCTGACCCTACCTCTCCATGCTTTCTAGATAGAAAAGGCCCAGGAATCTTCCTAAGCCCCTCCCTATTCTTTCCTGTGTCTGTCTATCCTAATCTGGGTGGGCCAGACTCTATGGTTAATTCTGGTCAGCCAATCACTAACTCTACCCCTTGATTCAAGGTCAACTTTATTGGCAGTCGGGGGAGTGTCAGAGCACAATCAAAATACAATGCAACACATTCCTCTCATTTCATGACCTCTTCTTTAAATATTTGTATTTATATTTTACACACACACACACACACACACATACACATGTGCACATGCAAGCACCAATGCACACATGTCACATACTGTATAAATACAACCAGCTGAGCCCATTTAGTGTTTCCCCTATGAAAATGTGTTTAGGGATGACCACTTGAGGTCGTATAACCTATCCAAGCACTCATCCTTGGAGAAGACTGACTCCTCTCATAGCAGGCATTGATTGACTGTAGCTCTTCATGTAGGAATGGCGCCTCATGAGTCCCACAGAGTCCCCAAGAACAAAGAAGAACCTGTAGTCTTAGGGCAACACTTGAAGGGATGATAATCAGGAAAGAACCAGGGGATGGTGCTGTGTGAGAGTGGATAGGCATATATGCATGTGACTACATACACACATGTGTGCCTAAGTGTGGTGGCCAGAGGTCAATATTGGGTGCTGTCTTCTATCTCTCTCCACATTATTTTTCAAGCAAGGCACCTCACTGGCCCTGGAGCTCATTGATTCAGCTAGGCTGGCTGGCCAAAGAGCTTGAGGGATCTGCTTGTATCCTACCCCTAACTAGGACTACAGAAACACATCATGGCTTCTGGGGATCTGAACGTAGGCACTCTAGCTTCCACGGCAGGTATTTTACCAACTGAGCCACCCCTCCACTCCTTAACGATGGTGCTTGAATATCCTTCCAGACAAGGAATTTGAGATGTATGGTTGTATTTTGTTCTGGTAGTTTCACATATAGTATGATATCTACCATACAGAGACCCATACTATGCCTGGGAAATACTGGGTTAAACAATTATTTTTCTTAAGCTGCAGGATGATGTCTCATAACTCAAGTATGGTAATATACGCCACTAAATGTCAATATAGAAATATTACACCTGCAGCACTCATAACTTTGCAAATTTCAGAGATGTACTATTTTATCAGGCACCTGACTGAAAAACAAAGTTCACATGGTGGAACAGAAAACACACTTTGGGGTAGAGGAACATTGAGAGTTTAGTGGGTACACTACTGGCAACTTTTAAAAGTATGAGGAACTGAGTTCAATGCCCAATACTCACATTAGAAGTCAGGTGTCCTGGCATATGCCTGTAATCTCAGACCTGAAGAGGTGGAGACAGGCAGGCAGGTCCCTGAGGACCACTGGCCATCTTGCCTAGCTTGTGGCAAGTTTGGGGTCCCAACAAGGGACCCTGTAAGGTAGATGCCTCCTAAGAAATGCTATTTACCGGAGGCCTTTCTCTCACCGCAGGCACTCCTGCATTCTAAACACATACTCACCCACACATAAACACACAAGAAAGCACACTTGGCAAACACACATCTTTTCTCTCATGGACTCTTTCCCCTTGCTCTGTCATTGTTTGGAGCCAGCAGCCTGCTGAATCCACCCCCTGATGATGGGCAGGATGCTCATAGTCATGTCTTCTCCATGACTTACCTGGCTGTTCAAGCTTTACCTGACTGCCAGAGGACTCAGTTACGCGTGCGCAGGTTTCCCTTTTAAAGCAAGCATGCCAAGTGCGCCTCTCTTGTTCCTTCTCTCTCTCTCTCTCTCTCTCTCTCTCTCTCTCTCTCTCTCTCTCTCTCTCTCTCTCTCTCTCTCTCTCTCCTGCTTTTGGTTGGCCACCAGCTAACCCCCTTTCTCTCCCCTCTCTCAATAAACTCCACGTGGGCGCTGAGTCTCGTGTTTGTGTTTCATAGGCAATAGCTGCAGCAAAAGAACAACAGTCATAATTTCTTACAAAAGAGTCCTGAAAAGCAGGAAGGTGTCCTGGGAAGAGCATGGGGCTCTTGAACCATATCACCCTCAGTGTGACCTCAGCATCCCTGAAAGCAGCGATCACACTTCTCAGGATGGAATGAGAATAAGAATGAAATAAAATGTATGAATAGCTTAGCAAGAAACTGGCCATAAAAGAAGCTATCAGTCAATGGAGGGTTCCCATGCCCTCACATCTGAATGGCCTTGAGTCTTTACACTTCCCTTTGAGTTAGTAAGCATCCTCACTTTTCCTTCAGCATCCACATAAAGGCATCCGCCCCAGCCATCTACATACAATGGTGGTGAGTACTGGCCACTTGCAGGACACAGGACACTGTAAGTGAGAGCGGTAAGGTAGGACTTGAAGGTGGTAGTGAGGGAGTCCCTCCCCAGTAGAACAGACTCCACACTAGTGGTGCATAAGAGCATCAGAATGGTGTAAAAGGCAAAGAGCTTTCTTTCTTCTCCGACTCCACCTTAACAATCCTACTATGCTGGGTAGTTTGTTGTCAACACAAGTTAAGGTCATCTGGGAGAGGAAACATCAATTGAGAAATTGCCTCAATCTTATCTGTGGGGCATTTTCTTGATTCCACCCCACTGTGGGCAGAACCACTCCCAGGCAAATGATCCTGGGTTTTATCAGAAAGCAAGTGCAGCAAGCCATGGGGAGCAAGCCAGCAATGCGAATTACTCTACAGTGGGTTCCTGCTTCCAGGTTCCTATCTTGAATTCCTGCCCCGGCTGACTGTGACTTGGAAGTTTAGGATTAAATAAGTCTTCCTTTTCTCAAGTTGCTTTTAGTCATGGTATTCATCAAAGCAATATAAAGCCAATTAGAACACCCACTCTCCATCAAGAGTGACTTTTCAAAGAAGAGTAATAAAGATGGCTACCATACTTTAGGTGCACCATAGGTACTGGATGTTCATGATAACAACCTCATTAATCCTCCTAACAGCTCTAACTAGCAGAGAAAAGGAGCTCAGAGGGGCAGAAGACCTGAGGCAGTGGCAGCCAGAAAACAGCAATCAGGATTGGAACTTCCACACGCTGGTCTCCAAATCCTGTGTAACCACTGCTGTGAACTCACTCTGAATTCTCTCCCGTTTTGCCTTGCAGCCCTGTGGCCCATCATGGGGTGGTGTTGGGAAGACAGTTCACCCGCATCAAGGACCTGGGCATTGGTTGCAACTGCCACACTCCCACCTTTCCATCCACACACAACAGATTGCAACAGGTCTCTAAGACTCAAGCATGTCCTCTTGGGGACTGGTAATGACCTGGATTGGAATTCATAGTTTGAAGTGTTAGACAAGAAGATGAACAGGTCAATATATTCTATTCCAAGCTGGTACAAGACTGACCATGTGATTTCCATTTTCTTATAACCCCTTAGCACTTTAGATGTGGGGAAACATCTTCCATCTTTTTAAAGTTTTCCCTAGAATCCTTATCAGAAAACATTCCACCAGCGTTGAGATGTCTAGGCAAGAAGTTAAAAGGAAGGATCAGGGCATGTGCAATGAAGGTGCTACAAACCAGCCTGTGTGTTTACTGCTGTGGCCAAGGCGAGAAGGGCCTTTATTGGAAACACATATCTGATAGCATCTGGATCTACTTAGTAAGCATATTTATTTCATAACAACATGAGCTCACAATGCCAGGATGATTAATGAGTTTTTATATTCTGCCACTCACTTTGCATAAATCCCCAAGTCTGTTAGGGAGATTAATTACCTGGGATGGGGCCTATTGGTTACTTTTGAGCAGGAGGTCCCCTACCTGGAATCCACTTTGCCATAGACAAGGCTAGAGAGCAATGGGACCTCCCCTTGAGGCATCCCCAAAATCAGTAGCATCTGGACCCCACAAACTAATTTCAAGGTTTTTAGGGAATATGTGTATGTTTTCAAACCCCAGGGGAAATGCTGAGAGGATCCTCAGGCTGGGCAAGAAACAAGAAAACAGAGATGTGGGGCTGAAATTTTAGTGAAATACTGGCAACTGTGCTACCAAACAGTATTAAATATGCAGAGAAATATCAAGTATTTTAGTATCACTGGAAGCAGTATCTGGAATGGAGCTATTTTTCTCTCTATGGCAGACTTCAGAATAGATGACACACCTATTGACTTCTATCCAGGACAGTTTTAGGTCTGGAACATTGTTGCCATGGCAACCTTCATCCTCCAAAATGTACACAGTCTACCTCCTCCTCCTTGCTCCTTGTCTGGACAGGGGCAGCAGATCTCAACCAGAAGGAACAAAATTTCCTTCCTGTCCCTGAGGAAAGAGGCCCTAGCCTTTAGTGACACAGGTCTTTACACTGGTCTTGGACAAGTTCACCTCTGTAGCAGCTTCCATGTTCAGATGTCACCGTGGAAGGCATCCTACCCACAAAAGTGCCAAGGATGCATAGTTTGAACCCATCTTTAGCAGTTTGCATAGTGCTCTTGCTTGGAGACATGTCCTTCTCAATGTGTTATTTAATGTCATAGGAAGTCTGGAGCAGAGAATAACAACCAGACAGGCCTGTGTAGGTATAGGCCTTCCTAGGAACTCCACAGTGGCACCTGAAAGCACAAGGCCCACAAGTGCTAAAGGACTTACACTGTCCAGTGAACCATGCCAGAGTTATGGTGCAAGGCTTTGACAAACCTTGAATGCCAATAAAATAGCCTCCCCAAGGACCCAAGGCATCAGTACCTAGGGTAGATGAAGTAGCACGTAGGGTGGATGAAACCAAGTGGAAGACTTGTGCAGTGAATTTAGAGGCAAAAGCCAGAAATACAAAATCCTGGAAGAGGCAACACATCAAAAAGCAAACACCAACTTCTACACAGCCCACAGTCCCCGAGACCCCCAAATGCCAAACCAAAACCAAAGCAAAAGTCTCAAATGTAGTGATTCACCCACAGACCAGCATGTCTGCATTTCACATTTACAAGCTCGCACCTCACACATCACCCTTTGCAACTTAGAGCCCATTATATCATTTCCCTCCCATTCTCTCCTCAGCCAAAGCAGACAACACTGTGTGCCAAATATTTGTAAAACTTAGCCTGTGCTGACAACCTGTTCTTTGCCTCCACACTCTAATCAGAGTCTGTGGGAACTCTATCTAAATGTCCCAGCCACTGTCCTGTTTGTGATGGCAAATGAACAGCACTCAGAACTAGTACACTTGAGGATCTGTGCCATCCTGCCACAAATCTGGACAGCTCTATTTTGCTTTACTTCATTTCCCTTTTTGAGGCAGGGTCTCACTCTGTCTCTCTCACTGCCCTGGAACTTGCTGTTTACACCAAACTGACTTAAAACTCATAGAGATATGCCTGCTTTTATCTCTTGTGTTCTGGGATTAAAGGAATGTGTCACCACACCCAGCCCATAAGTCCCAGTGTGTCCCCTAGCATATCCTCCTGGCTGAGAACTTAGGGCCAAGAGTTTCCTGAAGAATACTGTAGGCATCCTCCTCCTCTTACAGCTTGCTGTTTCTAGGATCAAATAGGGACTCACAGGCAAGTGTGAGGATGGGCTGTGAGGCCCTCTTGAGCCCACTGCACAATGAAGAACGGTCAAGGAAAGAAGGTCTCTTCCTAGATGAGGTTTCAGTGGGCCATGGTGTTGGAAGAAAGTTGGCACCACTGGGCTCTGTAACTCACAAGCTCCATCAATCTAGAAGTGACTAGCAGATCATTACATGCCATTTCCCTCTCCAAGTCACATATACTTCCCTACAGATCCAAGGAAAGGATGCAGAGGAGTGGGAAGGAATAGGTGTGCAGACAGTGACTTCAAATCTCCAATGCCAGTTTCCCTAGCTCTTCTCAAACCAGCCTACTTGCATCTCGAATGAACAGGAAATTGTTCTTTCACAGGTGGTATGACCCTACCTCAGGCTTCAAGATCACTGGAGTATGCTCTACATAGCTGTCAGAACCTCATTGTCCTATGGAACTGTTGCTCAGCTGTCACCTAACAATGGGCCTTGTAGCTACAGCTTCATTCCAGCACCTGTGCTGGTCTCTAGTGATCTGCTTGAAACTTCTAGATTCTCCTATCACCCATTGGGTCTTCATTTCTCTGTTTGGATGTCTGTTCTACTCTGTGTACCTCCAACATCTACTAGTGCTGATATCCATTCCAATACAGCTCTGCCCAGCCCCTAATAAAGACAGAGAACCAAGCATATGCCTGCAATCTGTTATCCCAGTACCCATGAGGTGGTGACAGGAGGATCACCAAGAGTGAGAAGCCAGCCTGATCTCTATGAGTTTCAGGCCAACAAGGGCTACAAAGCAAGACCCTGTCTAAAAACAAAACAAAATAACAACAAAACAAAATGCAAATGCTCACATGTATACACCAACCACACAAGTACCAATGGTGACTGGCTTAGACTAGAGCAACAGTTCTGCCCTAGATCAAAGCAATTAATATAGGGTTAGGAGATGAACTTCAATCATTTTTGAAAGATGCCAGGAAATGGATTCCAATGTGTCATCACAGTTAGAAAACTTGAATAATTCACTATGGAGTAAAGAGTGGGAGAGAACGAAGTCCCCCTATGCTACAATAGCTGAGGGCAAATGAAAGGCATATGGAAAGAGCAACCCTTTAACTAACAAAAATAAAGGAACAATTTATTAAAAGGACACAAATGGCCAGAAAACATTCAGAGAAAACAAAAAAATCAGCACATAAATTCAAATAGCAAAGAAGGGAAGGACAATTAGTAATTTCTGACTGGTCCAAATGGAGTGGACTCCTGCCCCACCCCCTCCATATTACATCTAGTTTGTGCTTCTGCTCAAAAACAAGCAACAGTATATACAATCACAGCCTTTAGTGGAGGAACTGTGTAAGGTCGCTGGTGGAAAGTGATCTGAGGGCAGAAGTGGCTCTCTGTCCTGTAATCAAAGACCCAGATTATTTTACATCAAACATGTTCTGTTTGGACTGGATCACCTCTTGTGTCCTAAAAGGGAACTAAACGAACATTCTTTGGAGGATGGTGGAGCAAACAGACCCGCCCCACCCACTCCTACCCCCCCCATCTCCACCCCCAGCCATGATTCCAGGAGCTGGGCATTGGTTCCTGGGGAAGATGTTTATCAAAGGTGCTTTGATCTCCTCTTAGATCTCACTAGCACAGTCCATTTATTTTATTATTGTGCTTGTAATTTCTTAATTTGGTACTTAATCGAGTTCTTTTATAGACCATCTTCCTGCCAGACATTACACGAAGAGTTTAAAACCAGACAAAGCAATCAAAAAGAACATGTAATGTTATTGGAACTTTCTACTCTTGCCCTCGTGTGTTCTTAGAGATTTTCAGGGGAGGTGAGTGATAAGTGATAGGCATTTAACAGCTGAACTCCACCTGCATGTGTGCTTAGGTATTCAACTATCCCATGATCCCTGCCATCCCCGTACAGCTCTGAAAGACCCCAACAGCTAGGAAAACCTAAGGAAAGAGAAAATACTAGTTTCCAAAACTTTCAAGGAAGGCCTCACAAATGCTGTGAAACCCTGAAGAGAGAGGTCTTATGTCGACCTATTACCCAGGAGGCATGGTATGCAGATGATCACCACGATGCTAAATTGAGTCCCCTTTATGCACACTGTTCTGTTTTGCTTCATGTGGCCTGTAAATTTCCAAGCAAAGGGGAGCTGCCCAGAACAACAAAGGAGGCAGGGCCCCAAGGTCTTCCTTTTCCCCCCTCCCTCCCTGAAGAGTGCAGAACAAATATGCCAAGAATACTAAGTATGCAGATCCCCAGTTTGTTCCTATCTCCCAACCAAGCATTCTGAAAGTAAACACTGGACTATGACCTACAGCTTTAAACTTCAAAATATGGCAACACATTCAGACCAGACTCATACACAGCCACCCATGTCCCCATAGTGCCTTTTCTGGTTATTCTCTGTTGTGCTTGTGCTTCTTGTCCCCATGGTCCCACTCAGGCCAGGGCAGAACCAGAAAGCGGGAAACTAGAAGTAATAGCTTCCAACTGAAGGTCAAGAGAGGGTTAAAGAGTAGAGTATATGAAAGCAATGAGATGGGATGGAAAGGCCACTCAACTTATTTCTAGCACATGTGACATATCTATCTTCAGTTCCTTTTGTAGGGCTTGTAAAGTGGTCTCTCTAGTTTATTTCAACTTTCATTTTTGTTTTTAATGTGAGGATCCAGGAAGATAGGACAATGGGGAAAGAACACATGAATTCTTGGGAAAACAGACATTCTTCCCAAAGAAAAGTCCTCTATGAAGGAGATGGGGGTGGAAAGAGTATCTAAGGCCCTCTTAGATACTGACAGATGTGGGGCCCCATGGCTTTCCTAACTTGCCTTTCATCTGAACTGAGTATCAATCCTGCAGAGTTAGCACCCAGTCCCTATGAGAGAAAGAGTGTCAGGTTCCTAGCATCTGTGTCTAAGATAGAGCCTGAGTGGGAGTCAGTTTGAATTTTTCTGAATTTCATGGTCATGTTCTTCCCAAGAGTCAGCTAGAAACCATGTAGGAAGGAAGTCCCTTGCCTGGATGTCAGAAGAGGGCTCTAGGGTGAGTCCCTGCTCTTCTTCACCAGGGAGTTTCTCCCTAGGGGAATGCTGGGCAATTTGCATGTTGATGACTTGGATGACACCACAGAAACTCTTGGTCAAAATGACCTCAGTTGCCATCCACTTGCAGAGCCTCCTAGGGTCTCATTCAGAAACACCTTGTCCTGGGGAAGTACCCACACCAGGGCAGGTAAGTGAGGTAGAAAAGGTTGAGCTGGGCACCTTTCCCTAAGAGGGCCCCTGGGCTGAGGGTCCTGATCAGAATGGAGAGACTCATAAGAGAGCTGGATCTTGAAGCCAAGTTCTTACTCAAGACCCAGCAACAAAGTTCTCCTCCAGGCAAGGCAACAGGGATTGAAATGAAGCATCAGCACTGCTCCAGAGCAAAGGGAAATTAGCCATAAAGTTCCAGGTTTCTGGGAAGGAGGAAACACTGAGGGCCTTCCTTTAATAGAAAGGAAGGCTCATCACATTAAACACACACACACACACACACACACACACACACACACACACACACACACACACACGAGAGAGAGAGAGAGAGAGAGAGAGAGAGAGAGAGAGAGAGAGAGAGAGAGAGAGAGAGAGGGGGGGGAAGAGAGGGAGGCAGGGAGGCAGGGAGGCAGGGGGAGGAGAGAGAGGGAGGGAGGGAGGGAAAGAGGGAGGGGGAGGGAGAGAGAGGCAGAGGGAGTAGGAGGGGGAGAGAGGGGAAGGGAGGGAAAGAGGGAGGGAGGAGAAGAGGGAGGGAGGGAGGGAAGGGAAAGAGGGAGGGAGGGAGAGGGTAGCTTTTAAGGTGCACACAGCTGATACCCTGGTCAAGGAGAAAATAGCCCTGTGCTACTGAGCCCTGCAGAGGAGTGTGGTTGCCAGCTAACAGACAAGAACAAAGAGTACTAACGCTTCACAATGAAAACTGGCTAAAAGGGGATATGATAGAACAGAGTAGGAACATCTGAAAGGTTAGACATGTGGATCAGTAGACTAGAATTGGAAGTCTGTGCTCACATGCTTTGGGACAAAGGTACCAGGAATATTCAAAGGAAAAAAGAGTACTTTCTTCAACATGTGATGCTGGAACAACCAAGCAGCTACATGCAGTTGGGCCCTTACCTCACATCACATATGAAAGTTAAGTCAAAATAATCAAAGACGTAAATTTAAGCACTGGAACTATAAACTTCTTGGAAGAAAAGATAGAAGTAAATCTTTACAGCCTGGGGCTTGGCAATGGGATCTGAGACAGGGCTTCAAAAGCAAAAGCAACAAAAAAAAGAGAGAACTAGATATCGTAGCCATCAATAAGTGCCAAAGGGCACTATCAACAAAGTGAAAAGACAATGGGGGAGATGCTTGAAAATCATATATTTAAAAAGGGTCAAATACTCAGAATATAGTCAAGGGTACAATTTCCAGTCAATGATGACCATATTCAGGACCACAATTGTACTCACTACTTTTCCTGTTGCTGTGATGAGATACCCAATAAAAGGAACTTAGAGGAGAAAGGGTTTGTTCCGGCTCACACTTACCATCTTGGCACAGAAGGCATGGGGGCAGGAGCACGAGGACCTCAGAGAGAGAACACGGGGCTCAACTCACTTTTTCTTCTGTTCATTCTGGAGCCCCAGCCCATGAACTGGCACCACCCTTCACAGTTGAGGTGTGTCTCCCCTTCTCTATTAAGCCCATCCAGAAACTACCTCACACACACTCAGAAGTTTGTCTCCTAGGGAAACCTACATCCTGCCAAAGAGACAATATTAACTGTCACACGAGTCCCTTAAAATTATATTGCCCAGGGATGGTTTGTGTAAGCATGCTGTGAGGTTTGCAAAATCCTCTAACAATGCATTTCTCAGGGTGTATCCCTATTAGTAGGCAATATATAACTAACTATATAAAGAATTCCTACTAGTAAATAATAAAAAGACAACAAACTGACTTAAAAATGGGCCAAAGACATTTCTGCAAATAAACCAGTGGCCAATAAGCACATGAAAAGACACTCAATGGGGCGGTGGTGGCGCACGCCTTTAATCTCAGCACTCAGGAGGCAGAGGCAGGTGGATCTCTGTGACTTAGAGGCCAGCCTGGTCTACAGAGTGAGTTCCAGGACAGGCAAGACTGTTTTATAGAGAAATCCTGTCTCAAAAAACAAAAACAAAAAAAACAAAACAAAAAGTCACTCCTTCGATTAATGCAAATCTAAATAACAATGGCACACTTCACACCCACTACAGTGGCAATAATACGTATTTTGAAGAAGCATGTGTCTATAATCCCAGAACTTATAAGGCAGGAGAATTACCCGTTCAAGATCAGCTTGGGGGCAAGAGACACGGCTCAGAAGTTAAGAGCACTGGCTGCTCTTCCAGAGGTCTTGCATTCAATCCCCAGCACCCACATGATGGCTCACAACCATCTATAGTTGGATCTGATGCCCTCTTCTGGCATAAAGGCTTACATGCAGAGAGAGCACCCAAGGATAAAATAAATAATTCTTAAAAAAAAAAAAAAAAAAAAAAGGCCAGCCTGATCCACATAGCAAGACTCTATTGATAAAGAAAAGAGGGGGGGGGAAGGGAGGTAGAGGAAAAAAAAAAAAAAAAAGGACAGGGGACAAGGTATGAAGGAAATTGATTAACTTTATGTTATGTGAACTTTAACTCATTAGAAAAAAGCTATACATGTGGCCAGTAACACAGGACAGTATGCACAATAGTGGAAGAGGATATGGCAAGTAGCTGAGTGAGGAGAAAGAAGACCATTCCACTGTAGTCACATTTCACAGGTCACCTCATTGAACCCTCACCAGACCCCTGATGTCACTATTATCAACCATACTGTGCAGAAAGGGGGGCAGAGTCACAGAGCCATTAAGAACCTACTCACAGCTAATAAATGACAGGGGTTGGGGTAAGGCTTGTACCAAAATAACAGCAACTAAGACCATGGCTTAGAGGAACAGGACATTTTTAGATGCATTGAACACTAGCCCTTGATTTTATAGCACTTTTACAATGTGATAACATATAAAAACCTGCGATAAAGTTTTATGTGTATGAAGCCAGGGACGCAGAGCTCTGGCCTGTACTGGGGATAATGCAGGGCAGGTGCTACACAGATTTACACAAGCTGTCTGAAGCAGCCTTGAGCCCTGTTCCCTGTAACTGCTCTTCTGACCCCAAGACAAAAACCAAGAAAGACCTGGCAGAAGCCTGTGTCTTGCCCTAGAGGCACAAACTAACAGGGACAGTTGGCCTCAGGCAAGCTTCAGAGGTGATCCAATCCAACTGAGTTTGAACAGGTCCACTACCAGATGGATCTAAGTCACCTGAGGGCTTGTTAGATTCAGATTCCTGGTCCCCACTCCAGACCTCAGGGGAGTAGAGCCCTGTAATGAGAATTTTTAAAAAAGTTCTCCTGGGAGAAGCCCTTATATATTGTTTGTAGGAATGTAAAATGGTACAGTCATTTTGGGAATTTTCCTCAAAAAATTAAACACAGAGTTACCAAATGACCCAGCCATTCTACTTCTGCTGTATACCCCAAAGGAATGAAAACATATGTCCTTACAAAAAACAGAAACAAAAAAAACCTGTGTATGGGTATTCTTAGCAGCCTTACACATTGATTACTAAGCCCATCGAGAGGGTCAATGTCCAAGAAATGAATATATAGATAAATGTAGTATATTCCTATAACAGAATACAACAAATGAATTGTTAATGCATACTACAACATCAGTGAGCCACAACCTCACCATATTAAAGAAATCAGATGCAAAAGATCATGTATTGCATGATTATTCTAACATAAAATGTCCTGAGGATGTAAATCTTATAGAAACAGAAAATGTGTATTACTTGCTACCTTGGAGCAGAGAGCAGGAATGGAGATCAAGCAGACAAGAGGAACTTGACTAATATAATGATAACATTCTAAAACTCATTTATGGTGATGGTTGCACAAAACTTGACTAAAAAAAAAATCACTCAATTGTAGATTTGAATGCATGAGTTTTATGAGGTCTAATTATTCCTCAGGTAGAGTAGTCAGTGTTTTGTATTTATGTCCCTGTGGGTTTCTGATATTTTGTGTTAGTTCATATTGACTGTCAATTTGATAGGATCTAGAAGAAACTAGGAGACAGACAGGGCATGTCAATGGGGAGTTTCTAGATTGGGTTAATTGAGCTGGGAGAACCCATCCTAATGTAGGCAGCACCGATCCATAGCATTAGGTCCTGCTCTGAAGACAACAGAGACAGGAAGCTGAGAACCTTCATTCATCTCCCTCTACTGTGACTGCTGTGCGACCAGCTCCCTCAAGTTCCTGCCATGGTGATTCCCCCACTGTGATGGACTGGATCTCCTGGAAGTGTAAGTCAGAAGAAACCCTTCCTCATGTTGCTTTTGTTAGGAGGTGGTGGTGGTGGTGGGTATCTCAGCAATGAGGACAGTAATTAATACATGCTCCATGTATTAATACATGATCTGAGAATGACTGAATTCCATTATGCATATCTGACATTGAGTAAACCAGAGCCCAGTGACGGAAATGACTCACTAGGGGTCAAAATGTGTATTTACAGAGCCAGCAGGCCATGGATCTGCATCCCTCTCTACAAACGGAAACAGTGCTGGAAGGGGGGAGATAGGTGAAATCAATCAGAGGATCAACCACCAGCCTCAATGAGAAAATCCCCACTAATGTCCCCTTTCCCGAAAACAGCTGGAAATGGTCTTGTTTTTCTTGAATAATCCATGAAAGGGCTAAGGAAACAGTTGTTGGGTAGGGAAAGAAGCTAGGAACCTTGGGTTCACACAGGGACATGTGGCCCCGAGAGTACACGGTGGCCCTGAACTGGTCACTTCACCTACCACAGTCTCACCTTGTTTATTGATCTGTAAGGGCAGCAGTCATATCAGGCTCCCAGGATCATAGCAGAACCAGGTAGTAAGATATTAAATAACCAGGCAAGAGATGATTCCAGAAGATTTCCTTCTTGATTAATGTGAAACCTCATCCACCCATTCTATCTGTTTACCTACAGGTTATCCACCAAGATCATCTATCCCTTTCTGCCTATGAGAGCCCCATTTTCCCTGACTCACAGATGGCGTGTGTGTCCACTCCAATTTGGTCCCCACCTCCACTTGATGCAAGTTCTCAGGCACCATTAAAGTCTGGAAAGGTGGCAACAGAATTGTACTTGTCACAGACATATAGAAGCCTCAGACTATGAGTATATATTTAAAAATAACAACCTTCCAAGTAGCCACCAAAGCATCAAATACTGGATTGGGTGTGGTATTATTACAAGACCAAGAGAATGTAAAACATCCTGTAATATAGCTCAGCTAGAAGTCATTGCCAAGGGAAAGAAATCTGTCTTCTATCTAAGAGGAATGTTTGATAATTGTTTGGGCCTTGAATAAACTCAGGCCATACATTGTGAGCCAGGCATTTACATGATGAACTAATCAGAAAGCCCCATGTGAATATAGACATTGTGGAAGCAAGAAGCAAGTGTTGTAGTGATAGTCATGGCATCTTCTACACTCAGAGAGAGATGCAGCCTGTATCAGGCTATGGCACATTTAGACCACGATGTTCCTGGGCCCAATGAACTAAGCCACCATCATGGATTCTCAGTGGTCTGATATGAGGGTCACCTTATCAGAAGTCATGAGTGAAAAGGAAACATCCAACTCTACATGTTCAGGACATGCCTTGCTCACTCTGTTAGATGCAAGAGACCTCTGACTTCTGTGAGGACCCTATATTACAGAGCTTGAGGGTGACCACTATAGGTGTTCCCTGCAAGGTCACTTGGCACTGAAAAGAAGACAGAGAAACAGAACCAAAGCAAGTCATGAACCAAAGCAGGCTTAGGCTGTGGGAAGGAAGGCTGGCCTTAAGAGAGAGGAGATAAAGACTAGATGAACACCTACAAGAAGACAGATGGGGAATTTACTTTTGCTAGAAAAATACAGGGGAGGAAGACGAAGGTGGGCAAACAAACATCTGAGGCAAGAAAAGCAAAGACAGCACATGTGTTCCAAATGCCCCAGCCCTGGATTCGTGGTGGCCCAAGGACCCCCCAGGAAGCAACCCCCTACGCCTGCAAAGCAAGCTTAGATTTTTCCTCTTGGTTAAATATGCTTCCTTCTTCTCCCCAAAGCCCTAAGAAATGGTCAACTAAAGAACTGTAAGATGCTTCAGCTCACAGAAGCCAAGGGGGGAAAGAAAGAAAAACAGGAGGTATCTATGAAAAAAAAAAAAAAAGATTTTCTCCATCATCAATCTTGATGACAAGTGGGTGAAAGAGCAGTAATAAAATCTAAGTTATAAACGCAGTACCCACACCAGACAAAAGCATCTGGCCTCATGGAGCCCTAGAGCCTCAGCCTCTGGAAGAATGGGTACCAGGAGGGATAGGGATTAGGCTCAAAATGGAAAACAGAGCTATGGGGCCCACTTTATGCAGCCAGACCACTATGGTTCCCCAGGCCCTTCTCTAAATACACAATAAATTTATGGGTTGGAGAAAGTGAGGAGGGGCTGCAGAGTATGATGCTAGCACCGAGGTGGGTGAAGCACACCCGAAAGCCAGCTCTGTGTCCACCTCTGGAGGCAGATTACTCCTCTGGAGAAAGTGAACAGCCTCAGAAGAAAGGCATCCACCTACTGACATGTATGTATGAGTAGTTCCAACAAATCATCACAGTTCAAAATCTGTTCTCCACAAGAGAAGCTCACCGGCCAAGGACTCCAGCCATGCACGCAGAACTTTCCATTTGGCTTCTACCGCCTTGCTGTCTGATGTAGATAATCACCAAAGGATGACAGAGAGTCCATGACATGAAATACAGAATCAAAACTAAAAGAAAAGGTGAGGGCTAGGGAGACAGCTCTGCTTAAGCATGGGGACCTGAGTTTGGAGTCCCCCTGTACTCACTTGAAAAGCTTGTCATGGTGGTACAAGCCTGTAATTCCAAACCTGGAAGATGGAGACAGGCCAACTCCTGGAGCTCCTGAGCCAGCCAGCCTAGCCTACTCAGTGAGTTCCAGGCCAGTGAGACCCTGTCTCAGAAAAGATGGACAGTGGCTGAGAAACAAGGCTGTGTCCTCTGGACTCCACACACTGGTACACACACACACACACACACACACACACACACACACACACACACGCATGCATGCATACATGCACACACATACATGTGAACACACAAATGAGCACATGCACAGAAAGAAGAAACCACGTGTGAATGATAGGTTATTTTCTATGTTTGAGTGCACTTGGAAAAATACATTACCATATTTAATATTCCTGTGTCGATGTGATTGGGTCTTGGTGTATTCAGGTATGTGGCCTATCATTCTAGATTTGTCTTTAAGGCTATTTCTGGAATAGCAAAATGAGAATAGGTATGCTGAATAAAGCCAATTGCGTTGCCCTAACCCTGAGTTGGCAGGCCTCATCCAATCAGCTTAAGGCTGGAGTAGGATAAAACACTAACCCCTGCTTGAATGAGACACAAAGTCCTCCTGCTGACAGTTGTGTCAGTGGGTTGGTCCCTTCCTGCCTTTAGACTGCAGCTGACACATCAGCTCTTCCAAGTGTCCAGCCTTCAGGCTTTCAGACTGCCATCACTGGTTCTCTTGCGTGTGTACTGGAAGGACAGACACCGTTAGCTCTCCTGATCTCCAGCTTCCCCTGCACATCTAGGGATTCCTCAGTCTCCATAATCATGTGAGCCTATCCCTGCTAACAAATCTCTTTGCCTACATGCACATTATTGGTTTTATATCTCTGGAGAACCCTGACCAAAACATTTTAAAAAAAATATTTATAAACCAAAAATGATAACATACAAAAGAGCTGTAGTAATTGGAATTTTCAGCCATAGTAATGTAAACAATGACTCTTTAAAGTTTAACTGTACTGGGGCTGGAGAGTTGGCTCAGTGGCTAAGTTCACTGGCTGTACTTGGGAGTTTGAGTCTCAGCACCCACAAGGCAGCTCACAACCACTTGTAAGTCCAGCCCCGGCGAGTCCAGTGCCCTCTTCTGGTCTCTGCAGGAAATGCATGCACATGGTACACAGACATACATGCTGTCAAAACACCTCTGGATAAAATGAAATGGAAAACAAATTAAAGCTCAGCTATGATGATATACAGAAGGTAAGGAAAGGGTAGGGAGCCTGGGGTTGGGGGGGTTATATATGAAGTACTAAAGCCACAACTACACTTCAAGAAACCAAGCAGGACTATTCAAATGGAGAATTTACATTGTCTAAAAACACTGAGGCAAATGGCAGAAGAAAAAGCACAGAGGGCAGGAAACACTGGTTTCTGGGGGACAGAACAGAATTGGAGAGGATACTGTTTTCCCTGGGAACTTTTTCACATAATTGTTTTTAATACCATGCATGTGTTTGTAAATAAAATTTAATACATGAAAGCAGACTCTTAAGACAGATCATTGATGGTATAATCACACACGTTAAGGAGAGTGTGGGTGGAGTTGGCAGTGCCAACAATCTGACTGGCTACCTTTTGCAAGACTCTGTATGTTATTGACTGTTTTATGACTCATAAGCAAAATATAAAGGTATAAGTAATTTATACAGCATCACTAAACTAGACATTTATATAATGTTTGAAATGGATGGTGTGTCTCTGCCTTTCTAGGAATCAGAGTTGGAGATAAACTTCATGTTTTACTTCCTCTTGGCAGTAAAAGGATTTTTGTAAGGGCTGGAAATGACTATAAACAAGACTATTTTTAATAAATGTATGTACATATGTGTCCATTCATGTGTGTGCACATGTATGTGGGGGTCAGAGGACAACCTTGAGTGACATTTTCAGAAACGCCATCCATCTTCTTTGAGATAGGGTTTATTACTAGCTTCAAAATCATCAGTTAGACTAAGCTGGCTGACCACCAAAGCCCCAAGCACCCTCTTCTCTTTGCCTCCCTAGTGCAGAAATAAGTGCTCACCATCACACCTCCCCCATCACTTTTGCATGGCTGCTGGAGGTTGAACTTAGGTCCTTATACTTACAAAGACTGAGACTGAGACAATCCCTCAGTTCCTCAGCCCTTTTCTTTTCTTTTCTCTCTCTCTCTTTCTTTCTTTCTTTCTTTCTTTCTTTCTTTCTTTCTTTCTTTCTTTTTTTCTTTAAAGGCAAGCCATCCATTGATTACTGTGGAGGTTCCAAAGACACCAGATGAGAACAAATGAGGGGCAGGGTTCCAATGGCACACACATGAAAAGTTTGGGATATGTCCAATGACAGCAGTTATTGTGGACTCACAAGACACTTTGTTGCTCAGCTGCAAACACAGAACTCACTCTAGCTATTTAAGAGCAGTGGTTCTCAACCTGTGGGTCCTGACCCCTTGGGGTCAAATGGGGTCTCCTAAGACCATCAGAAAACACATATATTTACATTGCAATTCACAACAGTAGCAAAATTACAGTTGTAAAACATCAATAAAAATGACTTGATGGTTGGGGGTCACCACAACATGAGGAACTGTGTTAAAGGGTCTCAGCATTAGGAAAGATGGGAACCACTGAGTCAAAGTATACCAGGTGACTCATGAGGAACTACTTAGCTAGGAACAGAAGACACACCACCCTAGAACCAGGCTAAGACTGCAGCCCTGGGACTGTCACCAGCTATAACCGGCATGCCACAACGTACACTAAGGTGCTGCAATCCCACACAGACCTTCCAATACTCTCCTCCATTTGCCAACTCCCAAGAAAAAGAAAAAAACTATTAAATCATTTAGGGCTGGGTGCAAATCTGGTGCGGAGGTATTCCTCTGTCCGCTTTCTTGTTCTGGATTCTTCAGGGAAGATAGGTCATCTGGCTTGGAACACAGAAAAGCAAACCTAATCACTCTTCCCTTGTCAGGCAGAATATAAGAAAATGTTCCGAGGTAAAGAACTGAAGAACACTGGAGCAGACAAGGCATCCAGTAAGGCTAGACAGGGCCACCAGGGAACTACACACATCAGTCTTCACACCAAAGCACATACATCATTTACCTGTTTTCCCTGTACACAGGGACCCAGGTACCAATAATGACTATATTCTAATTGCCCCATGCTCATTTGGCAATTGCCCAACTGGTCCTTTTGAATCTTGGAGCTGAATCTATGGAGTTCCATGAAACAGAGCTATTACTTTGCTGGGGTAGATAGTGAGGTGGGGAAAGAGGGAGGGAACAAGGGAAGGGGTGGTTCCTAAGCTGTTGTCTCCATCTCTAGCTCACTAGCTTTGAGATAACCATGCTCTAGATCGCCATTATTTCTAGAAGTTGCAGGAACTGCTGTGTCTCAGGACAATCCATCCAGGGGGAGGAAGAAAAAAAGAAATGATTCTCATGTCTAAATCAAGAGATGCAGCCTTTACCACCTCTAACACTTGTGAGTTCCCAAGAGATGCTTGGAGTATCTCCCTCAGAGTCAACAGGGAGCCTTAGGGTGATCCATTGTCATAGTCAGTGACTACAGACAGGGTTTTGTCCATACAGGACATTGTAGTAGTGACTGAACTACAATCATTGTCTTGAATGCAGAAAAGAGGCTGCAAGCAGTACTCTACTTCTAATTTCTGGTAACATTTACTTATTTTCCTAAGAGGAAAAGTTGCTTTCATTGTCAGAAAAGCATCTAAGGGGGCTGGGGAAACAGCCCAGGCTGTAAAGTGCTTCCAGTGCGAGTGTGAGGACCTGAGTTCATTCCCTAGAACCATATTGAAAGCCAGGAGCAGTAGGGTGCGTTTGTAATCCCAGCACTGGGGAAGTAGAGACAGGCAGATTGCTGGGGCTAGCTACACCAGCTAGCCTAATCTGTGAGCATGAGTTAGTGAGACCCTGCCTCAAAAAACAAGGTACATAGCACCCAAGGGATCTCTCTCTCTCTCTCTCTCTCTCTCTCTCTCTCTCTCTCTCTCTCTCTCTCTCTCTCACACACACACACACACACACACACACACACACACACACACACACACACACACGAAACAGCATAGAGTTGTCAGCTTGAAAGAGCATAATGTATACACATAAGCATTATCCTACATGGGTACATACAAGCTTTACCTTCCATGGGTGCATACAAGCTTTATCCTACATGAGTACATACAAACTTTATTTTATATGGGTACAGATGCTACTGTGATTTTTTTTTTTTAAGTTGGAGAAACACACTGAACAGGATTCCCTGCATCTTTGGGGAAACCTTCCCTGCCCAGATGCACTTACTGTGCTCATCATTCTCTCTGTGCACCCCCAGATTCACTCTGCCTTTACTGACCCTGTTCTCTGTCTGAGGGAGCCCTTGCACCAAGGCTTCCAGCTGCTTTTGACTGGCAGGAAGCAGGACAGTGAGGAATTCAGAACAGATTTAGATTCCCTACCCCCATCTTTATTTAGACCTGCAGTGGGCCATCAGATGCCTCCAAGCATCATGGTTTCCTGGTACAAGGAAGATCCTATCTACAATGGTTTCAGTTGCTTTTTCTTCACAGATCCCCAGGACAATAGGCACTCACATTTACCAATTGAAACAGGTCTGGATTCCTCAGGATGCTTCCCTTCAAATGAGGTCAAAGTGGCAGGATAAGATTCATCTTATCTCTTAGCATTGTTTACTGTTGAGGAGTCATTACCTATCAGGTGTGTCTAAACTTCTGAGTTTGTGACTTGACAGCATCACCTACCAAGTTCACACTTAAGAACCTGCATATAGATTTCCAAATAAGGGTTTTTCTTTGTAATTTCATAATTTTAAGTAAGCCTACGATTTTGCCTTGGGTAATATTCTAGCTCTCCTTGGCCACATGACAGCACTACCCATAGGCTGGACAAACGTGGAGTTACAAAGCATGTTATACATACTGTATCAATTTACCAAATATAGGGGAAAAAGAAAAAAAAAAAAGGAGTTCATTTCTTCAGAAAACTGTTTTCAAGCACTGGAGACTGGAGGCGTGCGTGCATGGTGACCCTCCTGACCTGTGCTCCAGAGTGGCTGGTCATCCACTCTTAGGTGGCAGGGTTTATTCTTGTTTCAAAAATGTGCAAGACCATTTCCCAGCAAGTTATGCTCATCTTCTGAAAGGCTATTTTAAACATTTTTATTTCTAATCTCATGTTCAGCTCTCTACCTGAGGGCTTTTTCTAAGAATACACTATTTCTTTTACCATAGGAAATCAGATTTTTCTTGATAGTGTCTGGAACTGCTTTGGATATAAAACATCTAAATTTAAAACTGTCCTCATGCGTATCAGAGAAGAATGTAAGAACATTCATATTACCCCATAATGCTTATTACAGATAGAGCTATGGGAGATAGTCTAGAGCTATAGGTTTTTATAAAAACACTGTGGGATAATAAGTAGATTATACTTGATTTTTCTTGGATGCCAGTACAGTTTTCTAAAAATTAAATATTAACCAGTGTTCCATAAAATGAATTTCCCTCTATTGCTTTCTGTAAATATACATATTCAGCCATCACAGGCTTTTTCCTTCCTTCCCCCCTTTTTTTTTTTCTTGTGCTTTCTTTTTTGAGATAGTGTCTCATGTAGCCCAGGCTGACCTCAAACTTTCTGTGCATCCAAGGATAACCTTGAACTTCTGCTCCTCTTCCCCCACTTCTTAAGTGCTGGGATTATAAGCATAAGCTACCACACACACCAGTTTTACAAGGTCCCTGAGCTCCAAACACGCTAGGCAGGCATCCCACTAACTGACCCACATCCCAAGTCCTTTGCTTTTACTTTCTATTTCTATATTTCTCTGTTGTATTTTGCAGACAGTGAGTTATTTATGCATGTCTTTAACTCAAATACATTTTTTTTTTCAAATGGAAATACTAGAACTAAGGAGATGGTTCTATGGGTGAGAGCCCTTGCTGGATGTGCTGTGTATATGCCTGTGCTCTCAGTGCCATGGGCAGCAGTAACAGGAAGATCACTGGGGCTTGTTGACTGCCAGTCAAGCCAAAGTGGCAAGCTCTAAGTTTAGTGAGAGACCCTGCTTCAAGAGAGTAAGTAGAACATGATAGAGCAGGACACTTGGTGTCCTCTTCTGGTCTCTGCATGGGCATGTGTGCGTGCACACACACACACACACACACACACACACACACACACACACACACACACAGAGAGAGAGAGAGAGAGAGAGAGAGAGAGAGAGAGAGAGAGTGCATTAAGTTGAGAAAGGAAGAAATTGGTGAGCAGAAGGAAAAAATCCTTCATTTTTTTTTTTTTCTAGGCTCTAAAAACTGAAAGAGATTTAAATAAATAGAATAAAGGACTGTTGAAATCCTGGGCAGTGTCAACACATAAGCTTGGAGTAAGAAATTCATGAAGTCAATCAGTAAGAAAGCACATGAGCGAGCATTCATTGTGGGCCTGTTTGTACGTCACACTAAGGAGTAAAGCTTAGATGTCAAATCAGTTGCTTTTCTCATTGCTGTGAGAAAATACTTGTTAAGAAGCAACTTAAAAAGGGTTTGCTCTCCATACCCAGGCCCAGATAGGAGCACAGTCGTGTAATCTCTAGTCACAGCCCAGGACCATGTCCCTCACCAACTGCCCTTCCATGCCCAGGTCCACCAAGGGGCCATATTCAGATGCTTTCTTGGTGAGTTCATCTAGTTCCTTGCCCCAAGTCATCATTCCAAAACTAGACTTTGCTAGAAACTGAAGTTGTACCCTTGGTCAACCCCCACTAAATTCAAATTGTGCTGATCTAGCCATTCAAAAAATCAACACTGAGTTTCTCTGAGGGATTAACTAACAATCTCTTCCTCTCTGATGTCAAATTAACCAAGTTTGGAGAACAGAGAAAATAATAACACACTTCCATTCAACATAGACAGGCAAGAACCTTACCAGACACACCCCAATCCACAAAATCCACACACCAGCTCCCATGACAAGAACACAAATATATGAAACACCACAGTAATATGTTCTCCTGTAAAGACCACTAGCTTTATAGAAATATTTTCCAGTGAGGATTACCAAGGAGAACCCTGGACATAGAATTTAAAGAACAATTTTAAACATGACAAAAGAATTCAAGGATTTTAAGGAGGGCACACATAAACCCCTGAACAGTTGAAAAATGATAGGAATAAGTTCCTGATTGAAGTCCCAGAAAAACACAAACCACTAAATAAAATCACATAACTCAGGACTTAAAAACTGAATTCAACAAAGAGAAATACTGTAGAAAACAAACATGCAGAAATAAAGACAGAATCAAGAAATTCAATTGCCCAATTAGAAAACTCAGCAAAATCTTGCCAGCAGAATGGATAATATAGATGATAAAATATTGGAACTTGAAAATAAAGTAAAGGAAATGAACTGCTCAATCAAAGACTATGATGATGATGATGATGACAATGACAATGATGACGATGATGATCAAAGCATAGGAAAGGAACTTTGGGACACCAGTAAGAACCCAAATCTTTGAATTACAGGCATATCCTTTGGAAACAAATAGTATCCAGCTTAACTCATCTTTGTAATGAGCAAATACCAATATTACCAATACTATTGGAATAGCTAACATTTATAGAGGAGGTACCGGGTACAGGGATTATTTCATTTAATCTCCAAAACCTTTGAGAGGGTGTCAGCCACAGCCACCATCTTGAAGAGTTCAGCTGTGCCTGCTTGCAAAGGTCACCTTAGGTGAGCTTGCTGACAGTTGATATTCCCTCTCCTAAGTGTCCAGTCACTTCTCCCAGCCAGTCATGTGCAAGTCTGCCTTAACTCCATGTGACTCAGTGACCTCAAGGTCTTCAGAAGGAGCCAGAGTAGATAGGTGGGAGAGGGAGTAATTGAGAAGGACCTATGGCATAGCCATGGGGAAGCCATCACTCATGCTGGGGAAAGACTTTGCAGAGCAGCTCTTTTGGGGTTACCCAAACTGATCAGTAGCATCCATGCTCTAGAAGTAAGACCAATAAAACCACAGGTTGCCCAAGGGGGAACTTGGGTGGAACTGAATTTTGGTTTGTCATTGGTATCTTAGAAAGAGGGAGGTAGATGCTGCCTAAATGCCTCCCAGGGCAAAATTCCAATTACAACAGAGAGAAATTTCACTTACCCCCATTTTACTGATAGGAATACTAAGGCCTCTGTCCTGGAGCAGAGAGACTCAACAGTGGACTTTGTAATTATTATTTCACATAGCTTCATGCTAAAGGATGGTACAAATGACTATGATGAAACCATATCTAGAATCTTTATTATCAAACAGCTTTAGTATTGTCGCTCATAATACAAAATTCCTGGCTGTAATAAATTAATCAGTAACTACTGAATGAGCCCCACTCATATATGCAAACATTTCTGAAATTGCATGCTGATAATCTCAAAATTTTCCAAAGCTCTGCAAAGGCAATTTCACTCAACAAATCGTGCCACAAAGCACTGTATATGTTGGCTTTCTATAAATCAAACTCCAGCCATATTTATTCAAGGACTTTGCTAGGGTGGACACATAGTAAATATTTAATAAAATGAAGAATCGCTTTGCAATCTGCATAGTCATTCAATAATTTATCTGTTTTGGAAATTTGGATTTATAGCAGACTCTTGACATTCCTGAGGCATATATCCGGAACCTTCTCAAATTCCCAGATTCACAAATACAAAAATGTTTATAGAGGCTCCCAGCTTTCTCCCGAATCACATTTCCATGGAGAGTCGTACGAGTTTCCTGTCCGTAGTCTTATGCTGAAAAGTTAACCTTACTTTCAAATTTCCCTGACAAAAAAAAAACAAAAAACTCTGACTTAACTGCCATTTTTCACAACACAAAATGATTTTTAGTTAGTTAACAAGCACTGTTGGAAATGCACCCTTGAGCAGAGAGCAACAAAGCTGTGGTGCTCTCTGTCTAAAGCTACTCTGGGAGAGACACTGATTTCCCAGCTCAGCCAAATGACAGCCACAGACCCCTGTGGGAAACACATCTCCAGCTGCAAACCTGTGAGTGACCTGCACGCTGTACAGAGAGGAGCTAAACACACTTAGGTTTCCTTGAGCAAGGGTGTATCTGTGAAACCCATAGGCATTCCATTGTTCTTACTAAGGCAAGAATAACAGGAGTTGCGCCTGGGGAGGCAAGCCAGAGAAGTGCTTGGTGCATCATCATGAGGACATGAGTGAGATCACCCAGAGAACCCGCGTTAAAAGCCAGGCCTGGTGGCAGGTGCCCATGATCCCTGGAGACAGGAAGGTCCATGGGATTTGCAGGCTAGCCAGTGTAACTGAATTGGTGAGTTCTGAGTTCAAAAGACCCTACCCCCAAAATAGAGTGAGCAATTGCAGATGCCATCCAACACCAACTTCCTAGTCTCCAAACACAGGAAAAACCTAAGGGGTGAGTTTTAGAAGTCAACTGAATTGGTCAAGTTTGACCATGCTAGCTACCTGAGCCACAAGTTTGCGTTTTTGTATGCCTGGGTAGATTCAGCGCTAAGCTTAGAGTTCTACACTGTCTTTAGCAACAGAACTAGTTAGAGCTGATGCACTGGGCTCACCCCCCAATCTGAAATCCCATGCACCTTCTTGGTACTCACTCTTTGTTGAGTCATCCCATTCCCCCAAAAAAGAACCCACCCCAAGCCCTGAAAGGCACAGAAAGAGGGAGGGAGGACAAAGGTCCAGGTGAAGAGAAAGAACAGAGCCACACACGTTGTGTCTGAAATCTTCCCACTTGGGACAAGGAGGCAGAAAGATGAGCTCAAGGCTATTCTTGGTTGCAAAGCAAGTTTAAGGCCAGCCTATGTTACATGAGACTCTGTCTAAAAACACCAGAAAAAGCAAAAATGAAAAAGAAAACGAAAGAAGGGGAGAGAGGAAAAGAGCAACAGAGAAAGAGGACAGGAACACAGAAAGGAAATAGAAGCCAGATCAGTGGTTCTCACACTTCCCAATGCTGAGACACTTTGACCCAGTGCCTCATGCTGCGCTGACCCCAACCACAGAATTATTCTCATTGCCACTTCATAACTGTAATTTTGTTAGTGTTATGAATCATAATGTAAATATCTGTTTTCCAGTGGTCTTAGGAGACCCCAAAGTGGTCGTGAACCACAGGATCTGAACCACTAATTTAGGTGCTGGTGAGAAACAAAATCACATGATCATTTTGAAACATAGTTAATGTATTTCAGAGCACTTGAGCATTACTGTGAAATTTCTGAACTATGCTGTTATCTTTGCCCCTCTCAGTCCCAGAAGCTTTGTAGTATTTTGCTGCCAGCTTCATTTTCCTGAAGCTCAGCTGTGATCCTGCCCCTCCTGCCCCTGCTGCCCCCCCCACTGCCTAGAAAATAAGACCAATTTCCTCAGCCTCTTATTTGAGACCCTCGGTAACCTGTCCCTAGTGATCTAGGCCAATCCTACCTGGTATCTCTCTCATTCATACACCCTCGCATTAGCCAAAGGCTATACTCACTGATGTTCCCTAACACCATCTGTTATTTTATTTTACACTTTCCTTCTTTTTCTCTCTCTCTCTCTCTCTCTCTCTCTCTCTCTCTCTCTCTCTCCCTCTCCCTCTCTTCCTTCTTTCCTTTCTTTCTTTTCTTTTCCCTCTTCATTTTTTTCTAGACAGGTTCTCATGTAGCCCAGGCTAGCCTTGAATTCCTAAGCTTTCTACTTCCACCTCTTAAATGCTGACAGTCCAGGCAGGAATGCTACCACACCCTACTTTGTATTCTGTATTCTCCTCTTAGTCACTTTGCTTATGTTTTTCCCTCTGCCAAGAATGTCCTTCCTCCTCTGTCCAAATGTGCCCAGCTTTCCTCCCTCTTGGAAGCTAGGAGGTCATGTGTACAACAGGCATTCCAGTATTATGAAAAGATGATAACATTTACATCTGTCTTTATATACAGCATCTCACTGGAACTTCACAATGGGAGCAAGGCATTTCTTAATTTCCCACCTAAGAAACTGTGACCCCAGGAGGCTGGGGAATGAGCCCAAGGATGCTCCATGGCTGCCTTTCCTGCTCCCCCAAGATTTGGCAGGGAGCTTGCCTAGTATGCAAGAAACCCTGTATTCTATTTGAAGCACTGCATAAACCAGGTACAGTAGTGCATGCCTATACTCTCAGAACTCTGGAGGTAGAGGCAGGAGCACAAGAGGCCCTGACCTTTGTTCAAAGAATGGCTTTAAGAAACAGTCAAGCAATGTTTTGTCTTCTCAGGGGTGGGGGTGGCGGTGAACCTTTGCCTTCTGTGTGAACTCCAATTCACTTGTCCAGTTCTGAGTCACAGTTTCACTTGGCAGCCCCTGACATGGCCCTTGCCAGGTTCCACAAAGCAGGACACTAGCTAATTGAGAAGGGCAGAGGCTCAAGGAGGTGAGTGAGATGCCTTATACTCCCTACCTTGGAGATGTCATGAGAACACACACCTTAAACACCCTTGGATCTCGTGCCATTTATCACCAAGGATGGGAGAGCAGGTTGCTAAAGCTATTTATATAATCACCAAAGCCGGCTTAAACAAACAGCAACTGGGTGTTGGACATGGTGCCATGATTGATTGATGGAAGTCTATTAAGCACGCAAAGCCCAATACCTACATACTTCCTGGATGAAGGCCAAAGCTATTACATGATGAGCTGTTACATAACTGTAATGAATGGAATTTGGCTGTACACATCTCATCGGCTTCCCCCTTTTAACCCGTTTGGCATTAAGATGGTACTTGAATGGCTGGAATGTAAGAGCTCACTCCTCCATTGTCTCCCTTTTTAAATGTGAACAGAGAGGCCATAGCTTCCAGTAGTTACTAATGTACCAACAACTTGCCCCAAACCCAAAGCTCCACTGTCTTATGTAAATCTCACCTATTTTTAAATATTGTATTTTTAATTATGTGTATATATGTATGCATGCATGTATGCATGTCTGTGTGTAGGGATGTGCACATGATGTGCCTGTGAAGGCCAGAATAAAATCCCCAGGAGCCTAGTCACAGGTGGCTGTGAGCTGCCTGATATAAGTGATGGGAACTGAATTCATGAATCACCATGTGGAATTCTTGGTGACTCTGCCAATTTCTTGTTGCTGTCCTGTTGTGATGAGTCAAGCCACCGTGGAGTTTTCTACCCCACCATTCTCTGGGTCTCTTTACCTTCTAAATTTCACCTTCAGTTCTTCCCAAGGTCAACTTCAACACCATGTGGGGGTGTCACTCACCTTAGCCTGGCCTTGCAAAGAAACAGCAAGCTAGAAGGATGTCTGAGACACTGACCAACCAGAGGCAAAGTGGAGCTTGGAGGCTCTAGACCTTCTTTAGTTTCTTAGTGGCAGTCATAAATTCTGCTGACTTCTAGACTGTTAGTCAATGATGGAGCACTAACACTTTTTTAAATCTTGGCTCAACACTAGAATTCAGAGGGTGCCTTTTGAGGATCTCTTTCTTGTTTTCCTTAATACTAAATAGTATGCATTTTATTTGGGTACTCATAAGAACTTGCTTTTGTTTTTTGGTTTCTTTCTTTTTTTTTTTTTTAAGATATGTGTCCTGAGCTGAACTGGAACTTGACCTTGAATTTCAAACAATAATTAGCAAGTGATCCCACTAACAGCTTGAAAATGTTCCTTACTGAACAAAGAAGAGGGTCTTTCAGGTGCTCCTGCCTCTACCTCACCTCTTTGAGTCTTGGGATTAAAGGAATGTGCCACCATGTTTGCTTTATACACTGCGCTGGGGATCAAATCCCAGAGTTTGTGCATGGTGGGTAAGGACTCCAGTACCTGAACTACACTCCCCTGCCCTTCTTAGTCATGTCTAAGCATCAGTTCACAAAGTTACTATGAGATGGTGAGTGATGGTGGTGGGGGTGGTGGCGGCAGCGGCATTTGTCTGCCATGTAAGACATGAAAATGAAAGCATACACACTGAAAACCAGATACTACCCAGTGACAGAAGCAATAGAATGCAATGGAGCTGCAACAACTGCATCTGTTTTGCATGGAGGTGGACTTGCATCCAAAGATCCAGAAAAGTATGCCTACTTCAGAGAGGCCATTTGAAATCAGAGGACATGGTCAGCGGCCAAAAGTACTGACCTAGCTGAAACAGTGGCAGAACTGAAACAAATTGCAGGTGTGCTATTATCCCCCTCCCCCACCCCCACCCATGTCCAGCAAGACATCACTAATCAATCCCTGACACTCCTTTGAGCCTAGCTCATCAGTCAGAGCTGCCACCTATGAAGACTGCACTATATGCTAAGGAGAACGGCCCGTGTGGTAAACACACAGCATGTCCTGTACCCCAACGATCAGTTGAAGAAAGGAGAAACACTTTCAGCCTTGCAAAAGGAGAATCTAGAATGAAAAGTTGGTGGAGACACCTGGGCCTTCAGTTCAACAGGGCTGCAAAGGGTAGCCAGGCTATAAATAATCACTTCAGGGCAAATTGTAAAGATAAGATAAGCATGCATGGAGGCCAACTTCACCCAGGTGGGGGAAGGAACAGTCTCATTCTTCTGCTTGGACTATAGATATACATAGGATTTTCTCTTTAATCCTTTGGAAGCAAGTCCCACTGAACCATGGAATGTTCTCTGTAATTTCTAAGAAATGGAGACAGGGATGGGCACTATTTAACAGCTTTGGGGGATGGATTATGTCAGTGGGAGAGAATGTTTTTGATAAGTATGTAAAGGGTGAGCTGAGCTTCCAATTTAAACATACACTGCCCATGTGTTGGTCAACTTCTAATTGTAAACCCTTTCACTACCAAATTCCCTTAATGCTGGCCAGACAGGCATTCCCTGGCATCCATGAAAGGTGCAACAAAAAGTTCAACTGCTCCTTCTGGGCACCCTCTTCTGACCTACAAGCTGGTAGCCTCTGGGAGAATAAGTAGAGTACTACAAGGGATTAAGAGAGAGCCCCAGGATTTCCTGGAAAAGTCTTGACAGTCTTTCATGTACAAACACATTTGTTTGTTTTGAAAGAAAATGAATCAGTCATAGCTTGGTTGCAGGAGGGGAGAGATTCCTTGTTGGCCCCTGAGGCACAGGACTACTCTCAGTCCAGGAGGCTATGCTTATGCAATGTGTATCTCTGTGTGTTCATGTGCACATGTATGCAAAACTATGGGTGTGGCATGTATGTGGAAGTTAGATGACAACCTCGGGTGTCAGTCCTCAGACACCTTCCTCCTTTGGTTTGAGACAGGACCTCTCAATGGCCTAGGACTTTGCAGAGCAGGCCAGGCTAGCTGGCCTTCAACTCTTCAGGGAGCCTCTTGTTTTTACCTCCCATCTTGCAGGGCTGAGACTATATGCATGCACCACAGCTCTTGGAGTTTTGCAGGTTCTGGGAATTTGAACTCAGGTCCTCATGTTGCAAGGCAATCACTTTACTTATTGAGCCACCTTCCCTATGCCCATCATGAACAGTCTCACTCCCGGGAATACGTGAAGCAGTCCTTACAGAACACTGAGCGGGAAACAACAGGATTGGGTCTCATTGTTTAATATTTTGCAATGGGCTTAAGTTCTATGCTTGATTTCAAATCCTTGGGATTACTCTTATTGAGACTAATCTGCTTATTAGATGTTGAAACACACCCTCAGGCTGTTTTTCACTAATTACTCAGTATGACACTGGTTCAAGTGCCAGGAAAAAGATTTTTTTTTTTTTTACAAGAATCAGCTACACCTTCCAGAACACCCCAGAGCTGGGGCAATTTTCTACCATCAGTGATCTTTCCTCCTTTTCCATATGCTAAACTTCCCAATGACAAGACTTAGAGAAACAGGTCCCATCCTGCACTCTCCTTCCTCTTCAGCTAGTGAGAGCAGTCTGGAGGCAAGCAGCAGACATGTTCTAGAAGCATTCCACATTCATAATCCTATGTGGGAGAGGGAGGAGGGGAGTCAACCCACTGAGTAGGAGTAAGGCCAACAGAGAAGGCCATGATCTCCCTTTGCTTCCCGGGCAACAGAGATCACCCTCTTACACAGAGAGCAGCAGCCCACGCCCATGTGTAAATGCATACTGTTCAACCAGAGCCACACCAGCATAATGACCGGAGGCAAACGGGAGCCACACAGCTTCACCCATCCACAACATAGGGAGACCATTAGTACAGTCTTCAGGAATGCACAGAGCAAGTAGAATGGAAGGCTACCAACCCCAAACTAGATAATAATTCAAATCATCTTCCAAAGGTGCTAAGGAGCCTGCCCAGGGGCTGAGGAGATGGCTCAATGGGTGCAGCATTTGTCCTTTAAGCCTGATATCCAGAGTTCAGATCCTTAACACTCTCTGTAAATGTCAGGCAGGTAGCCAGCCTCTGTGCTAACAGCCAGCTGATGGATGTGAGGACATGTCACCTTGAAATTTTAATTTGTATTCCCTGGTATTTAGTGATGTAGGACACTTTATGATATATCTGTTGGCCTTTTGTATGTCCTTGAGAAATGTCTATGCTGGCCTTTTATCTATTTTATATAGGATTGTTTTCATGTTGTTGGGACATTGAATCATCATTCCTGATATAAATTGACATGAGCTCTGACCTTAAGAAAATTTGTAAATAATTTCCCTCAACTGTGGGTTGCTTCTTCTTCTTCTCCTTCTTCTTCTTCTCTCTCTCCTCTCTCTCTCTCTCTCTCTCTCTCTCTCTCTCTCTCTCTCTCTCTCTCTCTCTCTCTCTCTCTCCTCTCTCTCTGTTTTTTTGAGACAGAGTTTTTCTGTGTAACAGCCCTAGCCTTCCTGGAACTCACTCAGTAGACCAGGCTGGCTTCGAATGCACAGAAATCCTACAGCCTCTGCCTCCCCAGTGCTGGGATAAAAGGCATGGACCGCCCCGCCCAGAACCTCTTCGTTCTTTTGACTGACTCCTTTTGGAAGAGAAACACTTTAGTTTGCTGTAACCCTGTTTGCTACTTTTACCTGTGCTCTTTGAGCTCTGTCTTAGTTCTATTGCTATGAAGAGACCAAGGCAACTCTTAGAAGAGAAGCATTTAATGGGGGCCTTGTTTACAGTTTCACAGGTTCAGTCCATTATCGTTATGACAGAGGACATGGTGGCATGTGTGTGCTGGAGCAGCAGCTGAGAATAAAGGGAGAGACAGAGAGATGGGGGGAGGGTTAGGAGGGAGACAGAAGTAGGAAGAGAGGGAGGAAGACAGACAGACACTGGGCCTGACATAGGCTTTTGAAACTTCAATGACACACTTCCTCCAACAAGGCCACACCTCCTAATTCTAGCAAAGAGTTCCACTCCCTAGTGACTAACATTCAAATCTATGCGCCTATGGGGCCATTCTTCTTCAAACCACCACAGGCTCCCTTCAGAAGTCAAAGTCAAATAAGGTGGTGGGGGATTAAGAAATCTTAGAATAATTTTCACAAGTATGACACTTGGTTGGCTATAAAGTCACCTTCCAGAATTGAAAAGACAAAAAGAGAAGGAAGGGCAAAGAGAATAACTGTGTGTGTGTGTGTGTGTGTGTGTGTGTGTGTGTGTGTGTGTGTGTTGTATGTGTGTGTGTGTGTGTGTGTGTGTGTGCATACATGGAGGTCAAAAGGACATTCTGTAGGAGTCACGTCTACCATGTGGGTCACGAGGCTTGGCAACAAATACTTTTAGTCACTAAGTCAACCCGTTGGCCTGACAAGATATTTTTAAATCTCTTTTTAAAAAATTCTATTTTATGCATATGAATGTTTTGCCTTCTTATATGTCAGTGCATTTCATGTGTGTCTGCTGCCTCTAGAGTGTTGTATCCCCTGGAACTGGAGTTCCAGATGGTTATGAACTGCCATGTGGGTGCTGGGAACCAAAAAGAAGCAATAGTATACATTTTGAAAGAAGAAAAGATAATGTCTCTTTGGCATCCTTGCTTCTAGGACAGAACAGGTTCATAGATAGGCTTTAGCAAATCCTTGCTCCTCTGTGCAAATCTCATTCTTTCAATCCTATGGAAGATACCCAGAGCTCTTAACTGTTGATTCATCTCTCCAGCCCCAAAATAACTTTTTAAACTATAACTCTACACAATAAAATACTTGGGGTACAAGGGCACAGTGCTATGGGTTTGGAAAAATGTATACACCTATGTAACAGCCATGTCTATTATGACAGAGAATACACCATCAATCCAGAAGGTTCCATCATGTTCCCTTTAAGCTAACCCTCCCCACCACCTGCATAGGCAAACACTGGAATTCTTTCACCATAACCTGATTGTGACTCCCTTCGTCCTGCCCTGTTCTTCTATAACATCACAGGAATGGAATTGGACAGTGCGTTCTCTTATGTCTGGCTGAGTTTGCTCACCATTATGTTTCTGGGCTTCAACCAGATTTTTATATATATCAGTAGCACGTTCTTTTTTTAATTGCCAGGTAATACTCTGCTGGATGAATGTACAACAGGTTTATGCAGAAGCCTGTTGATGGGTACTTGGTTTGTTTCCAGTTGATCTCTTGTGGAAAAAAGCACAATGCACATTTTTGAAAAACACTGCAATGGACATATACTTTCTTTCATTTGTCTTGAATAAATTAATTTTTGTTACATGGTGAAGAAGCTTTCTTTAAAGGTGTGCAATGAAGTAATAGCATATGTTTTGTAGGGAGAAAAGATGGTGTCTCTTCATCATCTTTGCTGCTAGGACAGAACAGGTTCGCAGATAGGCTTCTAAGGAATCCTTGCTCGTCTGTGTGAATCTCATTCTCTTGGTCCACAGACATTCTGTTTTCTCCACCATTCTTAACAAGTCTTTCTCTTTCTTCTTAAACCACTAAACACTCTCAATATGCCTTCTTCACAGCAGACTCTTTTAAGAGATGGCTATCCCCCTAAACTTTTCTCCAGTTGGGGAGAAACACTGTAATGAGCAATATTCTAGAACATTCTTGAATGGGCAATAGGCCATTCCAGTTTTGTTTTCATTTTTTCCTCACTTCTTGAAGCATTGTCTGGGTCTTTGAAACATTTCTCCTGCCCCATCCACACCAGAGTCAAGATTTTTGAGTTTGAGGGGCTCCCTTTCCTGTACAAAACAAGGAACTTAACACTATCTAGATGGTTATTATGAGGTGGAGTTAGCACCTAGAGCTATGCCAATTACATAGCACATGTTCAATATATACGCAAAATTAAAAAAAAATCATCTTATTTGATCCTCATTGTCTAAGTCAACATAACCTGCACAATAAAATAATAGACTGGATATCTTAGATGACATAAATTTATTTTTCACAATTTGGAAAGTTGGCAACCTAACATCAAAGAAGTAGAGTGGGTTTTCCCCCTGGGCCTGCCTCTTCTCTTGGCTTGTAGGTACCCACTACTGTGTTACATTCTCACATCTTTTCAGAGGTAAAAAGCTAGTATGTAGTCCTCTTATGTAGATGCTAATCCCTAATCCTATCTGCTCAGATTCCCCCACCCATCAGACCTCATTTAATTGCAATTATTTTCTTAGAGGTCCTATTGCCAAATACAACCATAATAAGGATTAATGATGGGAGGTGTCATTCTGTAAACATGGTTCTCTTATTTGTTAATCAATAAAGCACTGTTGGCCAATAGGAAAGCAAGATAGGCGGGACTAGGAAACTAGGAGGAAAGAAAAAGAAGTAGGGAGAGATTCAACATGGAGGATGGCGAGAGTAGAATGCAGGCCCCTCTCTCTAGTAAGCCAAGACCATGTAGACATTTAGATTAATAGAAATGGGTTAATATTCAAGACAGAGCTAGCCAATAAGAAATGCTAGTAACAGGCCAACAGAATTATATCAAATATAGCATCTCTGTGTGTTATTTGGGGCTGGTGCAGCTGTAGGACCAGGCCAGCGGAAAAACTACTCATAACAGATTAGGACTTCAATATATGAAAATTTGATGGCCCAAAACACCCAGTCCATAACTTTCATTATAGTACATGAAAGGAAACATCATAAATAATGAGTTTCATTGGCATATACAATTACATATTTTTCTTTTAATACCCTGGGATTATTATACTCTGGTTTCTTTCCCACCCACTGGACCACCTTTCTGATCTTCTTTAATGATTGAGCCTCTTATTTTATTTTACTATTATCTTTTCTTTCTTGTAGATGGTTAAGGCTGACACAGAATTTCTGCTCCTCTTGTCTCTATTGCCCAATTGCTATGATTATAGGCATGAATTAGCATGCACAACTTATGAGATGCTGGGGACCAGATCCAGGGTTCTATCATAGTTAAGGTTTCTATTATTGTGAAGAAATACTATAACCAAGGCAATTCTTTTCTTGTTTGTTTGAGACAGGCTCTCTCTGTGTAGCCTTGGCTGTCTTGAAGTCTCTTTGTAGGTCAGGCTGGTCTTGAACTCACAGAGAACTGCCTGCCTCTGACACCTGAGTGCTGAGATTAAAGACATGCACCACCACCACCATCTAGCAACCATAGCAATTCTTATAAAGGAAAACATTGAATTGGGGATGGCTTACAGTTTCAGAAGTTTAGTTCATTACCATCATGGTGAGAAACATGGCAGCATGCAGGCAGACATGGTGCTAGAGAAGGAGCACAGAGTTCTACATCTTGATCATCAAATAACAGGATGTGAATTGTCCCACACTCGGTGTAGCTTGAGCATAGAAGACCTCCAAACCTGACCCCTACAGTGACACACTTCTCCAACAAGGCAACATCTACTCCAACAAGGCCACACCTCCTAATGGTGCCACTCCGTTTGGGAGCCATTTTCTTTCAAACCACCATAGCATCATAGATGCTATCCAAGCTCTCTACCAACAGAGCTATGACCTCAATCCCAAGTCTATTACTTCTGCTTCCTTGCTGTGATATAAAGCTTAATTTTTGATCCCTATGTGATCTTCCTTATGATTCTAAATTCTCTTGAAGGTCTTATCCAATCATCTTTGGAGGCCAATGACTCAATATATGAATCTTTAGACCTCAGCAATCTCTCTAAGTTAGAGTCTCACATCTTCAGCTTCCCCAAAACATCTTATTAGCTGAGATCAACACTAACTCAAAACGAATATGTAAGAAACCAAAACTATCTCTTCATCTTCTTAGAAAGGTTGCCCTGTGCACTTTACTTTGTTCTCCATGACACCCCATCTCTAAAGCCTATGCATGGCCCAGTCTTGCTAAGTATTCCTCCCAGCATATATGAGAGAGCTTGGAGAATGGATCTTGTAAGGCCATTCCGGATTCCTCTCTGGGGAATAGGAACTGCCTCCCATTTCTCTAAGGCTTCCCTGCTATTTCTGAAAGTTCATAAATCCCAAGGATTAAGGACTAAAGAACACCTCAATGCCAACTCATTACACTTACTCTATGCCTCCCCCACCATGGCTCATGGTTTTGATAGTATTGCATGTAGATTTTGTTGTTGTTAGTGGTGTTTTTTTCTTATTTTTTGTTTGTTTTGTTTATTTGTCAACAACATGGCTAGTGAGGGAATCAGCACCCCTAGGCAAATCTGGCACCAATATTCTGATGGCAGGTATCATAAACATCTGCTACTACAGAGACCTAATCAATGGGAAGATCTTGAAGGTTGCCCCTTGGCATGCAATGGGTTTTATAGAGAAGTGTTACCAGTAGTACTCCCTGGGGCAAAACCTTCTATTCTTGCAAGCAGCCTGACAAAAGTCACTGGGACTTAAATTCAATGGAGCTTTGTGCCTGTCCTAGTCCCTAGGTCTGGTCACTAAGAGTCTATTTTTGCTCTTTCTCAATACAGTAAGATGATGGCAACCATCTCCCTTTGAAGTCAAGACTGGCATGTTACTTACTTTGGCTAATGGGATGTGAGCACAAACAGTGGGGACCATAATTGATGGAAGCTTTAAAAATCTGTGCAGGAAGCTGAATGGTGGCAGCAGCACACACCTTTAACCCCAGCACTCGGGAGGCAGAGGCAGGTGGACCTCTGTGAGTTCAAGGACAACCTGGTCTACCTAGTGAGTTTCAGGATAGCCAAGGCTACACGATGAAACCCTGTCTGGAACCCACCGCGCCCTGTCCCCCTTCCCCAAAGTTGGTGCAGGAATCAGGTCCCCTTGTCCTATCGCAGGAGAAGTCTGAAATGAGATGCACTTTTTTTTTTCCAGCTAGGGACTCCAAATGAGTTGGACACATATTGCATTATATGTAGTCTTAGCAAGAGGAATTTTCTATTAAGTTATTAGGACTGGGGATGTTACTGCAGCATATGCTAGCCACTCCTGATCAAATGTAATTGCTTTGTTCATGTTGTCAGTGGACAAGCTCCCATTCCTGACTCAGCCTCACATCAGGCTTTCAGAAGTCCACTCTCTTGAGTTCATCTCTCAGGAACACAGTATACTTAAGGCTATGAATTAACACTGCTATCAGGGCTGGGCATATAGTTCAGTGGTAAAGTGCTTAGTGCCCATGAGGGCCTGGGTTCCATTCCCAGCACCACAGAATGAATAGGAAAACAAGGAAATGTGGTATATGCTGTCTATACTACAACAACCTGACAAAATTTGACACCAGAATGTTAGCACCGCCAGTGTTCTCGAATGAAAATAGGCACAATGGTGTCTCCTTATATATGGTTTCACTTTCCAGTTTCAATTTCTAGGGTCAATAGAAACTGAAAGATTATTAAATGGGAAATTTTAGAAGTGAGCAATTCTTGAATTTTAACTTGTACACCATTCTGATTAGCATGATGACCTGGTATTATCCAATGTTTCAGCACCTATAGGGGACCTGAGATATATCCATCATATATAACAAGAGATGGGGCAAATATAATTTGCCCCAATATCCAAGTCTTCTTGTGACCACATAATGAACTATCTAAGCCAAATATGAAAGTAAAAGAGCTGAGATGACAGCTCCAAACAAGTCACAGGCAAGCTGATTTTCCTTTTACCCTGTGACAAGCTTAAGGTCGAGGGCTGTGAGAAAATTTCCTAGAGGCATTATCTGAGGCCAGGTCATCATATCCAGGAAATGCGATTAAAGGCCCAAGAAGAACCATCTGGTGAAATTAATGTGTTTATCAGAGCCTGTTCTCTGCTTTTACTATTCTATGTGGCATTGAGTTGAATGAGTGCAGCTGTGTTCCTAAGCAGGCACAAGTGAATAGCAGAAGACATACAAACACAGCCCAGAGCCCAATGCAAAACCCAGCCGTCAAGCCTAAACACAACACAGAAACACTAGTGTTGCTTTCCTCCCACTGCTCAGCCTGGGAGTCATTTGAAAGGAAGAAGAATAAAGTTAAGAGGAGAGTCTTAGTAGGAAAAAAAAAAAAAACTGAAAAAAAAATTATTTTAACAAAGCCAAAGTAAATGCAACTCCTGTAACCATTTGTCTCCTTGTGGGTCTGTGAGAGAAACACTATTGTTATAAATATATAAATATTATAAAATATAGCTGGATTTTCTAGTAGCACAATGTAATGATGTAGGAGATAGCTGCTAAATCCTGGATTCTTTTGGATGTGGCTTTTAGTAAGGAGAAGCATACTATTCTCTCTCTGTGTCTATCTCACTCAATCTGTGTGTGTGTGTGTGTGTGTGTGTGTGTGTGTGTGTGTGTGTGTGTGTGTTCCATGGGATGAGACACACATGTGGCTGTGCAAATGGATACAAGAGTCAACTGTAAGGGCCACCCACCTGGTTCTTTGAGACAGGACCTCTTACTAGCCCTGCTGGCCAGTAAGCCCTAGAGTCTGTCTTCTCCAAACACTGGAATTTCAAATATACACCATGCCTGGCTTTTAACATGGGTTTGGAGAAATGAACTCAGGTCCCCATGCTTGCATGGTAAGCACTTTCATGGCTACCTCTGAGTATTAATTACACTAGTCTCTCCAGGTTTTTGATTGAGGCCCAGAACAAAGGAGGAGGAGATGAAAGCAAGAAGGTAGAATCATTCTTAAGTTGGGTAAGAATGAACCTCCACAGGAATAATTCCAACACATGGACATACTGGCATTGTGACTTCTTTGTGGTCTGCATAGAGCTATTCATATCCGACCAGGTCTGCCTGGCTGTAGAGTCAGAACAAACATCTACCTCCTAACCACCTTATCCCAGCAGAAAAGATCCAATCCACAGCTTCAGTTCCAGAGGGACAGTGGCCTGCACCTAACAGTGAGTAGGCTGTTCTGCTCTTCTGGGAAGAATGCATCTTTCTTCCCAGTGAATAACATGAAATACCTGGTATGCACAGCCTAGCAACAATGCAAGGATACTGTTCAAAAAACAAAACAAAACAAAAATAAAAACAAACATCCTCAATTCTGTTTGAATCACAGAGGATCTTTAAAAATAATAATAATAATTAATCTAGATGCCCAGGTTACATCTAAGACCAATTAAATCACAGTCTCTAGGAGTAGGACCAAAGCTCTAACATTTCTAGAAGGATCCCCAGTGGCTCAGGCTGAGAACATTGTCTTGTGTGGGCCTGGGTCTATCAGATGGTTCTCTTTGGTTGCATGCCCCATTTAAACAGGAGATTTCCTAAATACTCATCAATATAATCCCACTTCCTGAGCTACACACATGAGTGGATCTCAATAGATCCACAACCTGACTCCTTTCTCTGTTTATCAACCATCACCATGACAAGACAACACAGTCACACCAGCTTAAAACAACAGATTTTTCCTCACAGTTCTGGAAGCTGGAAATCAAAATGTAAATGCTGGCAGGCCATGCTTCCTCTGAAGGCTCTAGGGCACAACCTTTCCCATGCCTCTCCTAGATCTCATAGTGTCCAGCAATCATAGTGTTGTCATTTGACTTGCAGGCACATCTCTGCCTTTATCATAACTTGGTATCCTTTGCTTGTCTGTGAACTTTCTCTTCTGATGAGAACCCCATCCACTAAAGATCATAAGCCCACCAGCTCCAATATAGACAATCTAGGCAATTATTTCAAAAGATTTATTATACTTTTAGTTATGTACAGATGTCTACATCTGTGTGTGGGAATGTGGACATGTAAATGGAGATGCCCTCAGAATAATGAATAACATATTAGAACCACCCCCCACACACACACTGAAAACAGGCGGTACAGGTGGTTGTACAGCTTAGGTGCTGGGAACCAGGCTCCAGTCCTCTGGAAAAGCATCAAGTACTCTTAACTGCTGAGTCATCTTTTCCACCCCCTTAGCCTAGGTAATCATATCTGCAATAGCCCAACCCTATTTGCAAGTAAAAGTTGCATACTGAGATTTAAGGATGGCTACAAAAGGGGGTGGGGGTGGGGTTATACGATTTAGTCTTGTGTACTCTTCCTTACCCATACAAAGGCTTCACAGAAAATCACATAGGGATATCATAAGACCAAGCTAAACAAAAGCACAATACCTTTTATGAAAAAAGTTTGTTATCTGAAACCATTTCAGATTGACAGAGCAGTTTCAAAAGTAGCGCAAAGAAATCTTCTCTACCCCCACCCAACTTGTTCCTATTTTATAAAACCATGGAACGCTTATATAAAACCAAGACACTGGCATAGTGCTACCACCTGAGCTACGCACATGCTGCTACTTCACCGTGTTTCCCACCAGTGCCCTCCTTATTCAGGGTCCAAATTGGAACTCCATATTGAATTCAACATAGCAATGAAGAAAGGAAAAGATCTGAACCAACTTCCATCCAGAAGTTCAAATTTCCCTTTTAGTCTCCCTCCCTCTCTCCCCCAGGATCTTGGACTCTTCCTTCCCTGGTTCCCCCAGGACCCTAGGTCCCCCTTCCTTTGCTCCCCCTGAACTTGAACCTTCCTTCCATTGCTTTCCCAGGACCTTGGACCCTCCCTTCTTTGCTGCCCCAGGACCTCATATCATATTTGCATTCTGCTGGCTTTATGTTTTAACCTCACACTTTTCTTGACTGGATCCCATATCTCAATTACAGTCATTTGTTCTTAACAACCTTGAGGTTACAGGACAATCTGAGAACCTAACAACTCACGCACTCCTCTGGAAACATATCGACAGTAAGGATTTTATACTCAGTCTCAGAGCAGTTGGCTTTCTATCTTTTTGCCTCATACTAAGGGACAGGAGAGGCACCTTAATATCTCCTTAGGTGATACTGGTTTGGCCCCGAGGGAGTAATTTCCAACAAACATGAGCACATCTTAGCACCAAGCCTTCTCCCGGAATTTTTCAAGGTCCTGGATATGATTGCATTGTTTTAGACTCTTGTTTTGGGGGCACCCAGCAACTTGAGCCACTGCCTTGGGCTGAGGCCAAGAACTGACATCCAGGCAAAGATTCAAGGTAGTAGGGCTCCTCTTCTAGCCAACGGGCTGCCAGTATAGAATCCCCATAAGCTGTCCTGGACCACTGCCAAGACTACCTTATAGGCAACAGCTCAGAACCAAACATAGCTTAGTTCATACTCCATGCTATTATGTGAATTTTGACAAAGAAAATTAACTCCAGTATGCAGAACAGTATTGAGAAGCCCTGCCTACTTCTGACCATCACTGTGGCATGGCAAGGGGCCTTCTTGGTGTGCTTATCTCTGTGTTTGGAAGAGATGTGAGAGGTCTCCTCGTGTGGGAACAATTATCAATCTGCATGCTTTCTTAAGCATACACACCAGCCCTTCTAACAGGTATCAAGGTAAAAAGACAAAATACAGGGCTGGAGAGATGGCTCAGAGGTTAAGAGCACTGGCAGCTCTTCCAGAGGACCTGGGTCCAATTCCCAGCACCCATATGCTAGCTCACAACTGTCTATAACTTCAGTTACAGGGGATTGGACACAGACACATATGTATCAAGACACCAATGCACATAAAATAAAAATAGATCTTAAAAGAATAAATAAAAACAAATCTTGGCTCTAAGCTTGCTCGTGCCTTATCTACCAATTCATTCCCCAAACTCTGGCCCACTTCTCCTGCCATTCTCTTATGTTGCTTGTTTTCAGCCACACCTCACAGTCAAGGACAATCCAAGTGTGTTCTGGACTACTCAACAGTTGGTGAAGACCTCTGACGTCCACTCTGCTCTAAGGATCACATTTTCTCTATCCAGGACCACCTGAACACATCCAGGACCAACCAGAAAATGACAGAGTTGGAACAATAGATAAAATGATGATGATGATGCATGATGATGATGATAATAGTAATAATAATAATAAAATAATTTCTACTGACACAGCTGAGTCAGTGGAACAGACCCAGCTGCCTTACCTTCTGCAAATGGTTCCCATTCATAAAACCGCCCCATGAATGGCTTGTTGTTGTAGGATGCGCACTGTACCTCCCGGATACTTCTACCACTTTCTGGGCATGCCTAATAGAGCAGATAAAATATGCAATTAATATCTATGCTTTTATAATCTTAGGATACCTTTCAACTCTGAATACTCTGAATAAAGATGCTGGTCATCTTTATTAAATTTTAGAGTGAGGCAGTTGCTAGTTTAGTCTGTAGTACCCTAGTCCTGCATACCCTAATACTACATGAATAAACACATAAGCAAATAAAAATAATAAATGATTTAGTGGCTGGGAGATGGCTCAGTGGTAAAGAGCAAGCATGAGGATCTGAATTTGGGACACCTCAGAAGCCATGTTTAAAAAGAAGAAACTTCCAGAAACTTCTAACAGTGGCACACACCCAGAACCCCAGCACCAGGGAGGCAGAGAAAGAGGCTCCCTGGGCACAACTGACCAGCCAGTCTGGCCAAATTGGCAAGGTCCAGATTCAGTGGGAGGCAGTGAGAACATGGTAGAGGAGGTGGCAGAAAGACTGTGAGAGGTGAGAGATTCCCTGGGAGACTGGATCCTAGTCATATCAGAAGCTATATCTATGAAGTCTCACCAACATGCTGAACAAGGATGACACCAATGGAAAAGCCACACTGGGCATGGAAAAGCCCATGAGGCCTCAACCCTACACAAAGGACTACAGGCTACCGAGGAAAGCTGGGAGTGGGAGACCTGGTCCTTCCCGGGGAGCACACCAATTGTCTGTCCTGCACCAAATAGTTAGTCCTAAAATATACATACAAGTAATATTATATGGACTTCATAGGTTATATTTAGGAATATATACAAATAATATACAAAAAATATGAGTTCTCCTCATACTTTGGAGGAGAACGGGGAGGAGTGTATGGAAGAGTTTGGAGGGAAGAAAGGGAAGGGAGAGATGTTGCAGTTAAATTTTCAAAAGTAAAAATAATAAAAAGACATGGTTGAGGGGAACAGAGAAGGACATCAGACATTGATCTCTGGCGTCAATGTACCCATGCACACCTGCACATGTGCACACACACAATCACACATGAGAAAAATCTAATGCAGATCTCCAGGCTTCACTGCAACCTAGAACCATTGTGAGAATGTGAATGCTTCTTTTCTTTGAAAAAAAAAAAAAAACAAAAACAAAATCCTCCCAGGTTAATTTCCTGCAAACCATTGGCAGGACCACTTCGGACCGCTAAGTGTGTTTCCCTCTCGTAAAGTCCTTCCTTGAGATGTCCTTCACCTGGCATGGAACAATGTCCACAGCCAACACATCCACAGCCCTTGGCCAGGCCCTCTTCAAATGTATTTCATATGTCACTCATTTAGTCCTCACAGTCACCAACAAGGTAAATGTCATAGTTTCAAAGATAGATTTTTTTTTTCACGGATGGGCCAGCTGAGGCACAGAGGTGACATGGAGTTTGGGAGGAACCTAGGTTTCAATCCAGACAGGGTGGTGCCATGAAGTGTTCTCTTTGTTGTTTTCTCCATCTTTTCCTTCTGAATTCTGTCTACTCTCCAAACCAGAAGCTCCCAACTTCCAACATGCAGGAAAATCACCCAGAGATCTTGCTGCCTGGAGACCTCCCCGAGTGATTTCTAATCCACAACTCTAGGATGAGGTCTATGAATCTGGATCTTATCAAGTGTATCCATGAGACTCTGATACCCAAAGGACACAGGCAGTTCCATGTGGCGTATTCCTATCTAGTCTGTAAATGGCAAACACAGCAGTGTGTGAGATTAAATAATGTAAAAGATGTAAAAGATCAGAACCACTAAATCACTTTGTTGGTAAAGTATGATCTGTCATTTCAAAACCCAGCTACACTCTGTTTAAATGGTGTACACATGTGTGTATGTGGGGTGTGTATCTCTGTATACATGTGTATGTATGTGTGTGCATCTCTATGTGTATATGTATATATGTGTGTATTTGTGTGTGTGTGTGTGTGTGTGTGTGTGTGTGTGTGTGTGTGTGTATGTGTGAAGGGGAAGGGAAAAGACTCCCCCTGGCCTCATAAACATTACAAAGCACTGTACCATAAGTTTCAGGAATAAACTAACAGCTCAAAGTCCTCTAGGTTTACAAAGAATTCTGCTTTATGTCATTAGAAGCATAAGATCTTCTGGAAGATGAAAGAACAGAGGGAAGAATGAGACCCAACAGGAGGAAGCCATCCCCTCCTAGGGGATGGTAGAGGGAGGCTGCTGGTCCTGAACTCAGGGTAGCTAGAACCTGCTTGACCTGATGAAAACCATATTCAACAAGACTTCATTTTAGGCATAATGTGAAGGAATCAGTGAGGGGAAGAAGGGCTGGGTCATCTGAGCTCTTACAATCCATGAGAAACTGATAAGTCCAGGTGGCCATCTCATAGGGCTCTGGAAGCCTACCCTAGTACTACATGAATAAACACATAAGCAAATAAAAATAATAAATGATTTAGTGGCTGAGAGACAGCTCAGTAGTAAAGAGCAAGCATGAGGATCTGAATTTGGGATGCCTCAGAAGCCATGTTTAAAAAGAAGAAACTTCCAGAAACTTCTAACAGTGCTACACACCCAGAACCCCAGCACCCATTGACCTCCCTAACTATGGCCATGCACATGTTCCCAACAATAGTGCCATCCCCAGGATAAGATCAGTTTCATTTTTGAGACAAAGTCTCACATAGCCCATGACTTCATGGTAGATATTGTAGCCAAGGCTGTCCTAAAACTCCTAGCCCTCTTGTTTTCATCTCCCAAATGCTGGAATTGCAGGCCTGAGCCAGCATTCTCAGATGAGATTCAGGACAAGATGCCAAGATGCTTTTCATGTTCCCTTTCCAGGCTCAAGTACATTTAGCAAATGATCAGTTAAGTGACTTGGAAAAGTCACCATCTCTGTATCAGTCCCCAAATTTGTCTGGGGAAAACAAAACAAAATAACAAAACAAACAAAAATACACTAGGACTTGTTAAACACACACACACACACACACACACACACACACACACAGAGCTTCTTAGGCTGGTGAGATGGCTCAGTGGGAAAAGCTCTCAACCTCTGGGACCCATATGTGGAAGGAGAAAACCGTTCAGCTGGAGCCTTCTGCTCATTCCTTGACCCATTCCTCTCTCTCCAAACCCCACCCTCTCAGAGAATCTCCTAGAAAGAAAAGGCACCAAAAAAGCCCAGTTCCACATTCTTGGTGGCTGGCAGCTCCTCCCCTAAAGCTGCCAGCAGCCCAAGTCCTCACCTCAAGTGTTTAGTATGGCGAACACATCATCACCCCTCACCTATATAAGCTCCCTGCTTCAGTGTAGATGTGTGACTTCTCTGGCCCGATCTCTGGGGCCGAAGAACTCAGCTGGGAGTTGCTCTGCTCAAATAAACATGTCCTTTTCCCTTTTCAATTTGGCCTGACCTGGCTTACTATGTCCACAGAGAAACCTATTATGGAAATACAGAAAACCTATTAAGAACCAACTCCTGTAAGCTTTCCTCTAACCTCTATATAAATTTTCTGGCATGCATTCAAATATACACAAAGCCAATAAATAGAAATATCATTTGAGAAATTAAGAAGAGCTTCTTAGGCCCTATAACAGTTGCAGGTGAGGAGAGGATTCAATACTAAGAGAGCTTCCCTGGTGATGTTGGTGTACCTGTCCCAGGCCTAGGCTGTACAGCAGCAATAAAGAGCCACACCCACCCCAGTCTCTCTCCAGATCAATTAACCCAGAAGTGTGGGTCTGCAGAGATTAAAATAAAGCCCTTTAACCTATAGGTGTGAGGACCGAGGCCAGAGAACTGGTATACCTTGCCTAAGCTCCCACAGGACACAGAGGTAAGGCCCAGAGACTGACCACAGCCAGACCAGCCACTGTCCTGCAGGCTTTCTCCACAGAAACAGACCATACCAAATGGCCAAATGTCTGTTTCTTGAATAACCACACATGCATGATGCTGATCTCCTCCATGGTGAGGCTCTGGCTAGAAGCCACCCTTCATTAACCTGGTAGCACATGTCAAAACCGAAAACCACAGAGACAGTCCGCTTCGTGCCTCTCTATGAACAGAATGGCACTTTGAATAAGAATGGCCCTGCAGGCTCATTTATGAATACTTGTTCTCCAGTAGGTGAATCGTTTGGAAAGGGTTAGAAGTATGGTCTTTGGAGGAGGTGTGTCACTAAGGAAACTGCAAACGTGTGCAGCTACTATGGAGGTCAGTGTGGCAGTTCCACAGGATGATGGGAATTGATCTACCTCAAGTTCCAGCTTATACCCCAATTTGGCATATACCCATATTTATTATATTATTGTCCCTTAGACGCCTGTTTGTTTTCCAATGAGAGAAAGAAAGGGACTGGATCCAGATGGGAAGGGAGGTGGGGCGGAACTGGGAGGAGAAGAGGAAAGAGAAAACATAATCAGGACATATTACGTGAGAAATAAAACCTATTTTCCAATAAAAGGGAAAAGGAATAAAGGAAGGGAGGGAAAGAAGGAAAGAGGAAGGGAGGGAGGGAGGGAGGGAGGGAAGGAGGGAGGGAGGGAAGGAGGGAGGGAGGGGGGAGGACAAATGACTCTGTAGCAGTCCTCAGCACTGTCTTGGAGAGGAAGAGCCACTACAGGATGTGTCATACTGCTTCTTGGGGTTGTGGCTATAGTTCAGCTGGCAATGTGCTCACTCTGCAAGCACGGAGACAGAATTCATAGCCCTAAATGGGATGTCTACATCACATTCCTCCCTTCAAGACTCTGGAATCTATGATGAAGAAAGTGGAGGAGATTTAAAAGCCAGAGTGGAACAGCTTCAAGGAAATACCATTTTCCAGACATAAAGGGCTGAAGCACATATGAATTCATAGTGACCATGACAACACACACAAGTTCAAAAATGACAGCATGGAGGAAGTGGACACGCAACTCCACACCAGGCCAAGGAGTTATTTCACATTTGATTAGTGCTGGGAGGGGGAAAGTCAGTTTCTTTGAGGCAGTGACATCTGGTGTACCAACCACACTCCAAGGGCAGACTCCATGCTCAGCAGAAGTCAGCCAACACAACACAAACCAGACTCACTGGTTTGAGAGGCGGGAGGTGGGTGGGTAGGGAGAGGGGATCCAGGGGAAGGGAATGATCATCACTGTGGGAACCCTTAATGGATAAATAAAAATGTTATTTAAAAAACTGAATTCAATCTCAGGAGAGGGAGACAGAGAGGGGGGAGAGAGACAGAGAGAGAGAGAGAGAGAGAGAGAGAGAGAGAGAGGGAGGGAGGAAAGGAGGGAGGGAGGGAAAGAGAGAGGGAGGGAGGGAGGGAGGAAAGGAGGAAGAGAGAGAGAGACTCAAATACTGGTACACATCACCTAATTCCAGCACTGACTACCGTTGGGACAGCTCTAGAAGCCTTGGGACAGCTCTAGAAGCCTATGTCAGCCCCAGCCTCGGAAGCTTGGCAAAACAGCTGCAGCCCTAAGGAGTGAGGATGACACCAAGCAGCCCAGGGAAATCCTGTTTTATGTCTCTTCTGGAGATTACATCTGCTTGTACTTGTCCCCTATTATCAGCATATAATCTCTTCATTTTAGCATTCTGTGAAGTTAAAATTTCCAGGTTACAGATAGAATTGTTAGATTTTTAAATTGGCTGTCTCCTGATGTCATAGGCTAAGTCAGCCTTTACCTTGTCAGTCCTCTCTCTTCTCTCTCTCTCTCTCTCTCTCTCTCTCTCTCTCTCTCTCTCTCTCTCTCTCTCTCTCTCTCTCTCTCTCTCTCTCTCTCTCTCTCTCTCTCTCTCTCTCTGTGTGTGTGTCTATATGTGTGTGTGTGTGTGTGTGTGAGAGAGAGAGAGAGAGAGAGAGAGAGAGAGAGAGAGAGTGTGTGTGTGTGTGTGTGTGTGTGTGTGTGTTAAACTGTAAACCAGCCTTGGGCGGGTTTTCTACAGAGAACTGAGCCTTGCCCGTGGGGCATAGTTTCTTAAAGTCTTCAAGCCACAAAACTGGTGTGTGTGGGTGGTTGTGGAGGAAGCCATGTAGAAAGAGAACAGGGTTATTCAGGATGGAACCAGCAAAGGCTGGAGCACTATAGCCAAGGAATGCCCTTGGGGAGACAGCCTCCCCTCAAGTGCCCCTGTCCGCCCCAGAGGGGAGGGATGTTCCCACTGGACCCTTACTGGAAGAATAATGAAGATGCAACTGAATCCTTATAAAGCAGTGCATGCCCTCTCCAAAACTCTGTCTCACAAGTGCCCAGGGATGCGATGACTCACAGTGAATTATGGAACTTCTGGCTACATTTCTAGTGACCCTGGTTAATCGGAGTTGACAACTTTGAGTGCCTAATTTCACTGCTCAACAGGCCACCATCAGTGATCCAACACTCACCTTTTTGTAATTAAATTACTTCGCTCTCTTGAGGAGGAGCACTGTGCCCAGTGAAGATGGTGCCAAGAAACTTGACCTTGAATCTGCCTGGGTAAGATATGTATTTTCTTTTTTTAATCATTGAAGTTATTCTAGATTCAATCAAAAAAATAAACTACCATGGCAACAGAGGGCACATTTAACTTCTCCCCTGAAGGAATGTAAAAACGAAATCTAGAAATGTTCCTGTGCCTTCATGAGAAAGAGGCTGGTAGAAATGAAGACATTCTACAGAGACACTTACATCTCTCAATCTGACTACTGGACTGCTGAGACAGAGGACCCCAAAGAAACCCGACCCACCCATCCCTGGGATGTGATGCTTGGAGGAGGAAAAGTCACTCATCAGAGAACATGCCTCTAGGAAAAACTTCACTAGGTTCTAACAGACCACCCTACAGGGTAAAATTGCAGCTAAGACAGTGATGGGTCATTGGTGGGCAGGACCACACCATGGCGGAACTGCTTAGACATGCAATGTATATCCTTGGCCCTCTATTTAAACTTCGTTCTCACTTCAGGACCCCAACAGGAAGAGGGACTTGGGGGTTCTACTGGATCTCTTTCTTCCCAATGTGGTTGCATTGAATAAAAACACTTTTCTATTCTCCACTTTCAACTTGGTTCTTTTAATTAGCTTATTGAGGACAGGTAGCCAGACCCACCTGGAACACAGATGGTGATCCCAAAGCCAGCAAATGCTGTGTAGCTCAGGTAAAAACCTGACTCAGGGAACTGGGGATAGGGCTCAGTCAGAAAAGTGCTTCCCATGGAAGCATGGGGGTCTGAGTTCAGATCCTCCAGGACCAACCCCCAACCACTATGAAAAGCCAAAATAATACACATTCCTGTAAACCCCTGGACTAAAAGGACAAAGACATGGGACAAAGGGACTAAAGAACATCCATGAGGCTCACAGGCTGAACAGACATTGAGAGAACTGGTCTCAAAAAAAAAAAAAAAAAAAAAGAGGTGCAGGAAAAGGGTTGAAGAAAGACATGGGAAGTTGACCTCTACACACACGATCACTCACTCATGTAGGCACATGGCACATACCTGCATGCACATGTTCACACACATAGACACACACACACAGACACACACACACACACACACACACACACACACACACACCTCTCTCTCACACACACACACCTTCTTATGGGTTAAATTATCATTGCAAACTTTGCATCCATCCTGCCTACACCTGATCGCCAGAGATTTGGGTGAGGCTTAACTCAGTGTGCACCAAAGCTGCCAGCTCATGACATTGTTTGGTGAATGAGAGCTTAGAGGAGCATGCCCACATTCCCAAAGCTATGAGCAAGCAACTGGAAGACTGGCACTCTTGGCAAATACGAGAAAAAATTCTCCTATTCACTCTTTCATAGCTGGAAAATGAAATTCGACCTCCATCTGAAGAACAAGGATCCACAGGCCAAAATACCCTCCCAATTACCACTGTTGGTGTACAGCATCTCCTTTCTCAAGACATACAGGACCAGCTCCACCTCTGTCTTTCAGAAGGTCCCCTGACACCTCCCACTATTCCCATAATCAGTGAAATGGTGTGCCTGAAGTCAAGGCATTGCCTTTCATTTATAATCTGAATTTTTCTTATTTCCCAAGAGCATCATTTTTTATCCAAGAGAAGAAGCTCATAATGCTCCCCCAGAAGAAAAGTTTTCTTCTCATTCAAGGGCATAGGTCAAAGCCCCAAAGCAGGTCAATGTAACCAAATCCATCCACTCACCCAGAAGAATGTTTTCTTTTTTTTAAAGACAAAGTCTCATGTATCCCAGGCTGGCTTTAAACTCATCATGTGGCCAAGGATGGCCTTGGACTTCTGTTCTTCCTACCTCTACCCCCTAGTGCTGAGATGACAGGCAGCATCATATCCACTTTATGTGGTCCTGGGTATCAAACCCACAGCCTCATGGATGATAGGCAATCACTCTTCTAACTATGCCACATCCCCAGCCAGAGTCCTCTTATTTTTAAGTTTTCTGCACACACATACATACAAGCAGGCACTGTCTCGGGTCATTCATGTACCTCTGATTCCTTAAATTATCTGTGTCTATACCTATAAGAACACTTTTTAAAGAATGTTTTTGCTGACTAGTTGAGAAAGTATACTGTCCTAAGGAACTTACACTTCTGCTAACAAGGGTGGCTTCCTCAGCTTCTGATGCCTGCCTGGTAGAGTATGAAATTCCACTCCAAAGCAAATAGTCCCTGTGCTAGGTGTTGTGGCTACGAGGGCACTGAGAAGACTGACACTGTTTCTCTCAGGTATTGCATAGGCCAACTCAAGAAAGATAAAGACTCTTGACTGGGGGGTGGGATAAGGGTGTTTAGCCAGTAGGACATTCAATGTCTAATCAAAACAAACAAACAAACAAACAAACAAACAAAAAAAGAAGTCTGCATCCTTTTTAATGGTGATAGATTTTTTTTTTTTTAAGAAATCAACATACTGAATATAGCCAAAACTATGACTGAAAGTAAAAAAAAGTAAAAAAAAAAAAAAAAAAAATGTGTCTGGCAGAATCAATGGAGTGGGAGGAAAGGGATCATTTCTCATTTCTTTCTTTTCTTTCTCAGTCAAAGGGTAATGGAGAAAGGTTGAAATGATATAAAGTGAAACAGACAGGCACAGGAACCATGTGTGTGTGTATGTGTGTGTGTGTAAGAAAGTGTGTGTTATGTGTGATGGTGTGTGCATGCTTGTAGGCACATTTATGTGGGAGCCAGGCAACAACACCTCAAGTATTGTTTCTCGGGTGTTGTCCTGCTTTTTTTTTTTTTTTTTTTTTTTTTTTTTTGACACAGGGTCTCATTCTGGTGTGGCTCGCTGATTAGGAATACCTAGAATTCACATCCCAAGACTTGGGTTACATGTGCACATCTCCAAGTCAAGCTTTTTATCTGAGCTCTATCTGGAGATCACATTTAGGTCCTTAAGCACTTTATAAACTAAGATTTCCCTGGCCTAGGAACTACATCTTTTAAACGACTGACTGTTATATCTTCGGAGCCAGATAAACCTATCTCTAACATCATAATGCTGTTATTTGTTCAACTTTATTTTAAAATGGTTATATTCATTGCTTATTGAACCACTTTAAAAACATCATTGCACTTTATTGTGTGTGTGTGTGTGTGTGTGTGTGTGTGTGTGTACTTGTGCACACAAGCATCTCCTCACCACCACCCTGATGTGTATGTGTGCACAAGTGCACACATGCATGGGCCAGGATAAAATGTGGAGGTTAGAGGAAATCTTGAGGGTGTCAATTCTCCTTTTCCACCACATGGATCCTGGGTCTTGAACCCAGATCATCAGACTCTGTGTTAAGTGCCTTTACTTGTTGAATCATTTCATTGATCATGTACAATATTTTTATAAGCATGGAAAATTTTAACTGTAACTAGTACATATGTATGCACAACTCATATGTATAACTTTTGTGAATATATATATATATGCATATAAAAGAAAAATTACCATAGAAATTGCAAGGCCCCTGACTAGAAAGCGGAGTTGCCAGCACTCATTCCTCAGCTAGATGCAACAGTGTTAAAAGAAGGTATGCTGGAGCCCATCAGGTAACCAGCCCATTTAGTCACTGGTCCTATGGTTCCCTGCAGACTTTCAAACCTTCAGGTGTACACTGAATACTACCTAACCATTTCTAAATAGTAACCAGAAAATTGACTTTCAGCTCCCACACATTCACTTTCAGTCTAGACACAGGACAGAATTACATCTGCCTGCAGAGACCCAGTTCAGCTGCCCCAAAGATCTGTTTAATATCTTTCCTTCATTGTCACTTTCACTAGGACAGAAACAACCAACCCCATACAGATAAAGCAGCCCCGCCCCAGGGAAATCTGCAGCCTCAAAGCTCAGGACATCTGTGCCTGCTGAAAACACCTTCTAGCCTCAGGCATCTTTCCCCTCAACAAGTGACTCAAGATGCTCCTTAAAGCCCTTGCTTGCCACTAAAAACCTGGCCCCTGCATGGGACCATGTGACTCTACAGCCTATCTCCTCCAAAGGGGACACAGCATCGGTGTGGTCCCTAAAGCGAATGCAGTGAGTTCAGTAGACCTGAGGGAAGAAACTAGGAAGAGACAGACACCTCAGCCATAGACACCTTGGTTGGTTAATATATTTAGCAAAATCTAATACAGACCCAGAAGCAGATGGTAGAAAAGATTAACTTCATCTAAGGCATCAGAGGTTTGGTTTCTCATCTGATAGTATTCAAAAAACAAACAAACAAACAAAACCTACATTTTAAGACTAGGGCAGTGATTCTCAACCTCTGGGTCATGACCCTTGTATGACCCTTGTGGGGATCAAATACCTTTTTAAAAAGGGATTACCTAAGACCACAAGAAAACACAGATATTTACATTATAATTCATAACAGTAGCAAAAATTACCATTATGAAGTAGTAACAAAAATAATGATATGGATGGGGTCACCACGACATGAGGAACTGTGTTAAAGGGTCACAACATTAGGAAGGATGAGAGCCACTGCTCTAGAGCCTTAACTAGCTCCTGTGTAAAAGACATGACAGTTGACCAGACTGCCTGGACTTAGCCACAGCTGACAAGGCACAGGGAAGCCGATGAATCAGAGACATCTCTGTGTGGGCTCTTCCCTTCCTAAGACGAATTTGTAGGGAAAGCCCCAGTTCTTTGGGAAGGCTTCCCATCCTCCAGAGGCTCCCAAACTGCCTCTTCTTCTTCAGCATCCAGGAAGAAGTCTAGGTTTCACTTCTGCTTCTTCCATCCCCTGCGCCTGGATACTCCACCTCCTCACTGGCTCCATCCAGGTCCAGTAATGATCACCATTTGGAGATTTCAACCTGTCCACATACAGACGGGCTGGGGGTATAGTTCAGTGGTCTAATGCCTGCAGCTGGGTTTGATATTTCCATACATGACCATATGGGAACCTCACATGAACTTAAGGAGTGGAGGTTATTATGCTCTGCACCTTATGGGAGATTCCAGAGAGTTAAGTGGTTCTCCAAGCCAAGGATACTCATCTCAACACCCAAGTTAGCAGCACTTGCAAAACCACCCATGGGTACTATCCCATACAGCCTTGTAATTAATTCTAATCTCCAATTAAACCAGACAAGTACTTGCTTTCTTTAAAGAAAAACAAACAACTAAAAATAAACAAGCAACAACAATAAAACCCCCACAGGATCTCCAGGCATCTCTAGTGAGCAGCCTGAACTGGCCTTGGACTCAGAATCCTCCTACCGGATTCTCCTAAGCATGCACAGCACCTTAAGCAGCTTTCTGATTTTCACTCTACATAAAATGTTTCACATGCATCTAAAAAGTCAAGCAAGGGCCACATCAGGTTGCTGGATTTTTATCTGTTAAAAGATCCATTCCTGTTAAAGGTTTCTGATTATTCACAGCAGGAAGGAGGAAGGGGCAGGGAAAAGGCAGTGCACCCCCACTGCCTGGTAAGCACCTGAGATCCTGACACAATCCTACCTACCTCTTTCTGCCCCTGGCTAAGCCTTTCTATGTCCCCACATGCTCTTTTTTTGCCTTTTCTGGTCATCTTTATAAATCTAGATTAACCATCCCCTACTCAGTAGAGTCTTCCCCAACCTGGGGAGGCCTCCTCTCTGTGCTCCCAGGGTTCTCCCTTGCTTGCCAAGTATTCTAGCAACACATACAATGCCAAAGAAGTACATGCAAGCAGGACTTTCCCTGAAGCTCTTTAGACCAGCAATTCTTAACCCCTGGGTCATGTCCCCCAACAAACCTCTAAATTACAGTTCATAACAATAGCAAAATTACAGTTATGAAGTAGCAACAAAATAACTTGATGGTTGGGGGAGGGGGTCACCACAACATGAGGAATTGTACTGTATTAAAGGGTCGCAGCATTAGGAAGGTTGAGAACCTCTGCTTTAGACCATTGTGCTGTGGATGGAGGAGCCATGAACAGAGAAGAGACAGGATTCTGATATATATAGCCCCTAATATTGCTTCTAATCTGGCCTCCTCATAGTCATTACCATACATCTCAAAATTGAGTACCTTGTTGTAAGAACCTTAGAAATGGGTGGGGGGGCATCAGAACTGAAGACAGACTGGGTGCAAGTTTAAGGATGGAGTCAAGACACTGGTGTTTACAGCTTGCGCTTGATTATATCCTGTCTTTCTCTTCTCCCAGATACTATCCTGAAGAGAACTGAAAGTGCATTTGTACTTTTCAATCTTTGGAGAGGACCTGAGTACTAGCCTGCATCCTCAGTTAGTTTAGGTAATGTTTTCTATTGTCCTTGACTTTTTCCTCTTGGAGTAGGAAGATCTACACAATTTAGGGATGCATTTCATCTCTTCATGGGCATCAGGAAGTTATCTACTTGATACCATTGGTGCTAGGATGCTAGGCTGTTGAGGCTGCTCTCCTTAGAAAAGCCTGTTTGCAAAGTTGGGCTGGAGCTGAAGTCTTGGAGCTCAGACTTTGGAATTGTTCTCTTCAACATCTAGTGGTAAACATAGCCATCAGGATTCATATAAATATGCATATAAACAATTTAGTTTATGCAGAAAATCTGCTTTCCTTTGTAATGAGATAGAGAATGGCTACCTGACCAAATCCTCCCAATAGTATTATTATAGAGAAGTGAGTCTCTAGCAGGAAATTCACAGGCCTCGTGTTGAGATTCCAAACTCTTGGGACCCAGAGCCTGGCTGTCTTTGGACTTGGTCCCATGTGCCTTTCTCTTTTCCAGGTTTTCTTTGTATAGTCTCACCATAAGAAGCTATGAGTCTATACTAAATAGCAAAGAACCTTCCAGGGGATCATCATACCCAGAGATGGCCTGAAGACTCCTTAAAAGGGAAAGTTTTTAAATATCCATGGGCCACGGTGCAAGTCCCAATAAGTCCAGAGCTTATAAAAAGAAAATAGGCAATATCAAGACCCATGGGAGATGATATCTCCGCACAAAGGCAGGCAGGGTGTGTAGCCTGGTCGGTGGCATGCACTATATAAATTTTCACAACAAAAAAAAATATGGAATGAAATCTATAAGGTACAGGGCATTGGATTTTGTCCTGTACTGAAGAGTTAACAATTTCCTACTTTTAAAATGTCCAGAGCACTGGGTATGGTGGCATACACCTACAATCTTAGCAGAGTCCAAGATCATCCTCTGCTACAGTGTGTTCACAGCTGGACTATGCAACATAAAACCCCAGAAAACCAGGCAACATCATGAATAAACTCAGATGAATCTTTCTCTGCACCTCAGTCTCCTCAATGTATTTCCTCTGGCTCCCAGGGAAGCCATGGCTTCTACCTAATGAGAGCAGCCTGCTATTGTCAGCATGGATATAGCAGAGTGTCTGCTTTTAAAATGCAAGTCAAGGGACCAAGGGACCAGAGAGGTAACTGGTCCACATCTGTCTTTCTGTACCATTCCTAGCTCTGTTTTGTTTGTTTGTTTTTGTTTTTCTCTCTGTTTGGTTTGGTTTTTTGAGACATGGTCTTTCTATGCAGCCTTCACTATGTAGACCAGGCAGGTCTCCAACTCATGGAGATGAGCCTGACTCTGCCTCCCAAGTGCTGAGATTAAAGACATATGTTACCATACCTAGTCCAAGCTCCCTATTTTGCAAACAGTAATTGGATAATAAATGGATATTTATTGAGAGATGGCTCATGGACCAAGATCACTTGTTTTTTTCAGAAAACCAACGTTCAGATTCTAGTAGCTACTTCAAATGACGCACAAACACCTATAACTCCAACTCCAGGGATCTGACACCCTCTTCTGGCCTCCTCAAGTACTCTCGCACACAAAGCACACACTCTCTCTCTGTGCCTCTGTGTTTGTGTGTGTGTGTGTGTGTGTGTGTGTGTGTGTGTGTACACTTAATTATTTTAAAAACGCAGATCAAATGAAAGAAGGGCTAAGAAGATGATGGTTCACATTTACTCCCAGTGTCCTCTATCCTTTCCTTTCTCCTTATGATTTACTTTGAACTCAAAATCACAAAATGTACTTGTCAATGGGAGAATATGTTCTACTTTACCAAAGAATTTATTTCATTTTAATAGAACAGCAGTGTTTATTCCAAACAAGAGTCACATCTGATCCTGGAGGCAAGTAACTCCTTACTTTTTCAATTCACAAAATATTTTTAGACGACACCTCATTTGATCCCCATAACAACACTAGAAAGTAGATTTGACTTTTTTTTCATTATAGAGGATCAAATGTAGAGCCTCATGCACGCTAGCCAAATGCTCTACCACAGAGCTCCATCCTCAGTCCAATAAGACAATGGGGCTTTCATCTTCCATGGCACGGAATTCATTGCAATTCGGCTGGCTGGCTAGCTATGGCTTTAGAAAAATGAGTGCTTTATAGGAACGAATAATCCCTGAGATCTCACCATGAAGGAACAGGCTGAAAAGGCAAGGCAGGCGTTTGGAGGAATTATTAAGATCACAAATTAAGTCACTTCTATAGACTCCATAGCAGGAAATAGATTTTTAATGAGGAAATTGAAGCTAATATGTACCAGCTGTCCTGTTAACCACTGACGAGTATTAAGGCAGATTAAATTATTAATGAAAACTGTAGCAGCTTAGAAACTTAACCTCTCTGCATTCTGCCTTCCTCTCTCTTCTCTCCCTGGCTTGACACTGCCGTTAGAAGCAGCACACCAGATCAGACACAGTTTGTAACTATCCAGTAGCTGTGGTGTTTGCCCAAGTGGTTGAACCTTGCTTTGCAAATGTGAAATGGAGAGGACAATGACTTCATAGTGAAGCAGAGGATTAAAGGAGGCAGGAAAAGTAGCACGTGCAATGTCTGGCTTGAGGTGAGTTATGAATAAAAACAGAGATTATTGAAATATGGGAAGAAAGAGGGATCAGTAAGTACTTAATGAATAATATCCAAAGTGATTATTCAGACTATTCACACCATGACAGCTATTCAAATTCTTAAAATCCTTGAAAACACCCCCACAGGTGAGAATGTAATTGCTGGCCAGGGCACTCTGCAGGCATCTACTGTCCCAGCTGTCCAGGCTTCTCCCCTAAGATGAGACTCTCCATGATTTCCCCACTTTCTCCTTTGTGGTGCATCACCTGAAGTGTTTTCTCTAATGAATAGCAAGGAGCTTCCAAGAAGACTGCTAGGTGGTTCCTCTCCGAACACCTACTTCCTTGGTAGCCAAACTTCACTTAACCCATAGACTCATGAGCAAAGAATAAAGTGTTGAGGCTAAGGAGATAGCTCATTTGGTAAAGTGATTGCCACAAAACGGTATGGTGGTATGTGCCTATAATCCCAGTGCTGGAGACACAGAAACAGAAGAAGGATCCTTGGGGCTTGCTGACCAGCTAAATTGCTGAATCAGCAAGCTCCAGATTCAATGAGAGCTTGCCCTCCAAAATAAGGAGGAGCTGGAGAGATGAATCAACAGTTAACATATATACTGCTCTTCCAGAAGACTCAGGTTCGGTTCTCAGCACCCACATGAGGCAGCTCATAGCTGTCTAGTTCCAAGGGACCTGATGTCTTTTTATGGCCTCCATATGCTCCTGTACCTACATGATGTATATAAACTCAAAGAGACCCACACACATATATGAAAATAAAAATAAATACATCTTTATCAAGAGAAAATAGATAAAAGATATGGTAGAAAGTGGGTGAGGAAGACATCTGACACAGGTCTCTGCCCTAAACATACCTATGCACACATGTAAACAAGTACACACATACAAAATCATATGATCACTTTGGCATACCCTACTGAGACTTTTGAAGTTGTTATCCTGATATGAACAATTAATAATATCACGATTACATGATTATTGAAGTTATTCCACTGTGTATTAGCTTTACACACACACACACACACACACACACACACACACACACACACACACAGCAACACATATGGGTGAATACATAGAGAGAAAAGAGAGAGGAGATAAAAGCCTGTTAACATGGCCCCCTCAGTTTCCCCTGTACTGGGTGCCAACTGATCAGAAATGAAGAAAAACTGCTTCCTCCAAGCCCAGACTGAGGTGTTGTGTACTCACGTTGGTGTTGCATAGTTTGTACTGCCGATAGGCGCCAATGCATGAGATGGCTGTAGATCGAAGATGCTGGGGAAAGGCCTGAGCTGCCCCATGGGACCTGGCACCACTGTTGCTGCTCAATTCCGGGCTGTGGAAGAGACCTGAAGCTGCAGGATAGCTTTGATCATGAGTCAAAGGCAGCTGATAGATAGAGGCCTCAGAAGCCGGCAGTCCAGAACGAGGGCCACTGTCACTTGGGTAAACAGGTCCACTGTGGGAGAACCGGTGGGCTGATGGCCTGTAGCTGTGCCTAGAAGCAGATGCCTCCTGAGACCTGGAATGGCGGGATGAAGGCCTCTGTCTCCGAAGCCTCTGTGGAGTATGTGTGGTGTCTGTCTGTAGTGGTAAGATGTAGGGAGCCTTCCCATAGCCGTACTTGCCAGGGCCGATGGGACCTCGGGTCCTGCTCCTAAAGACAGGAACACAACAAAGACCAACAGAATCATGTGAATCTGTATACCAACTCAAGAGCCCAGAAGAGACAAGATAGCCAGAGCTGATGCTCCCTAGACGCTGAAGTAGAATGGTAGGAATTAGTGGTTGGAAGACCTGCAGGTAACGTGTGAGGTTAGAATCACAAGATGTGCTCAATATAAGCTCATGACACCATGAGCCTGGGCATTTCTGCAGGTCATAAGGAGCTACTCAGGCTTTCTGAGACCTGCACAGATAGAGTTGCAATTTCAACAACAGTTACTTTCCCACTCACGTTTTTTCCTTAAAATGTTTTTATTTTCCCCCTCACTCAGCTGTGTCTAAAATTTTCATGATCTCCATGACCATGCATATTCAAAGAGCATTCTTGGATAAACGGAGCTTAGCCTGAGCCATGACATTTTCCTGCTGTCCTGAGCCCCAACCTGCATTGATCTTTAAAGACCAGTGAGGATTAAATGATTGTCTATCATTCCATAATTCCTGAGGAAATCCAGCTAAGCAATGCGTTGTCCTCATGCTGGCATGAATCTTTAGCTTTGTAAAGACCCACTGCCTTCTGAGACCTTAAAAATCACATATGCAGTGGTTATGCTCATAAATGTTTAAATTCTGCATTTCTACAAATCCAAAGGCCCTGATGTGAAGCTTTTGCCCACTTCAATGGTGTACATACTTCCATCGTGTCCAATTTCATGCTACCAGTGGGAAGATACAGTCAGTTCTAACAAGAAGGGATGTGGCTCACTGGTATACAACATCTACACAAGGGAAAATGTCCTTCACATGCACAAGGCTTCATTTCCATCCTCAGGACCAGGGCTGCAAAGGAAAATCAGAGTCAGGCCCAAAACTCTGCTGCCTGTCAATTTAGTTCACTATCTTTCATTTTCACTTGTGTGGAGGAAGGTAGAAGAGGGTATCAGATCCTCTGGAGCTGCAGTTACAGGAAGTTGTTAGCTTCCAGATGTGGGCACTGGGAACTAAACTCAGGTCCTCTTCAAGAAGAGGACACACTGTCCAGACCCATACATGCCAATTTATTATACAACTACTGTGGACAAAAGACAGAACTAGAATGATACAAATAAACAAAAGTGAACCAGGAATATGTTCCAGGACTCCAGTCTCACAACCAAAAGCAACCAGAGCAGATTGCAGGCTAGGGTAAGAACCTTAGAAATAAGCTACTTAATAGCGTCTGGGGGAATTCTGAAGCAAGAGGAGCACACATGCCCAAAGGATCGAGAAGGTGCCCTGGTCACTGAGAGAAGCCCAGCATGCAATACTCTGTCGAGGACTTAAGCAATTCGATTCTTATTTGAGAAATGACTAAACTGGATTAAATGACCGCCAAGGTTGCTCCAATTCTAAAATTATATGCTTCCATAATAATTAATTCTACATTTATGTAAAACTGGAAATGTGCCCAAGGGTTTCTACAGGATGGCCCCATTAAAATAAGCACATTAAAATAGCAATCAAGGTGAAACATTGATTTTTGCCCTCCTGGGGAAATTCTTTCTCTACTCTATATAACCATGAATATAAAACTTAACAGAGCACAACTAATTATTAACATCTTTATCACTAATTGCACCTCCATTCTTGGCTGATACGGTTTTGAATTAAACTAAGCTGCAGTATTTATTTTACCTTCAGGCATTTCTCAATTAATCTTGGCAACACTTGGGACTTAGTTAATAGTGGAGGCTTTAACAGATGCCATTAAGGAGTTAGTCTTAGAATACATATAGGACTTGGACCCAATTTGCCTTTTTCTTTCTTGTGGCAGGCCAGGTAAAATGAATGACATCATAGAGAGGCAAAGGAAGGAATTTTGGAGTGTGTGTTTTTAAGTTCTGAAAGCCTACCAAAATTGCAATCTAGCCCCAAAGTAAGTGCTCAGTGCAGACTCTAGCTGAAGGTAATGGAGAGACCCAGACAACTAGAGTAGGACATCTCAGGACATCTCATAGTTACTGGTGCCTACAATCTTGTTGGGAGGCAGGTTCTGGGGTACAGAAGTCGCTCACTTGGTAAAGTTCTTGCTGTGCAAGCATGAGAAGCTAAGTTGATTCCTCCAGAACACTCTCAAAAAAAGCTATTTTACTGGCCAGCCACTCTAGCAGGCTCAGTGAGCTCCAGGTTCATGAAGAGATTTTTTATCTCAAAAAGTAAGGGGGTGGGTGACTAAGTAAGACACCTAGCTTTGACATCTGTGACCTCTAAACTCTTCATGTGGGTGTATACACACACACACACACTTATACACACACACACACACACACACACACACACACACACACACACAGGGTAGGGGTGTGTGCTTTGGTTTAAGTTGTGAGATATACCCTGAGACCCTGCATTTCCAACAGTCTCCCAGGAGAATCCAGTGCCGATGGCCCATAGACCCAGATCTTTGAGGAACAAAGTCACAGAACTGAACTGAACTTCCAAACAAAGGGGTCAAAATTTAAGATAAGAAATGATCGCTTTTAGTGAAGAAAAAGATAGCAATGGTAGTGAAGGGAAGAAAAAACATCCCCATGTGTCTGTGGTCTATATTAAAGGTCTGCTTGACTGTGGACAGGCTGCCCTGCTTTCACACACTGATGAAGTCACTCTGCTTGATAACGGCCATGGGCAGCAGAGAAAGCTGGGATGGATGACTATGGAGACATCTTCCCCAAAGCAGACCCTCACCCCAAAGAATATACAAATGTCTAGTTTTGTATTCCCATTGCCTTCTGTGGTGGGTTGGGAGGAGCAGGGAGGGTGGCTCTTCCAATTACTCTAAAACCATTCAAAATCTCCTGCAACTAACCCACTTTTGGAAAGACAATGATGTGAAAGCATTAAATGGTAGTTCAATTCTGGTAAGCAGACTACAACGAGCAAGCAAGTCAGACATGATTATGAGTAATTTGATTTCTGAGTCCTTGACTCCTAACATGAAGTTAAGCAACGAGTCATCCCCACTTAGCTGAGACAGTATTTGTTTTTCTTGTGACCCATCAGGGCAAACAATCCTGGTGGTTCAGGGTGGCCTCTTCCTCACCAAGACAGAGGCTACTTCTGTCTTGTAGAAGTAGGTAGGTGTGTATTCCAGGCCCCTTGCTGGCCACTGACAGAAATTGGTGTAATTGCAGGGACAGTGAACTACATCTGGCTACTTCCAGGGGGCCTCCATGGAATGGGGTAAATTTACACAGAGTTGTGACAATAAGCACAGATGTGGCCATGGGGCCCCATGGGGCCCCATGTGGCTTTTTAACCCTCCTAGAAGAGCATGTAGTAGCTGCCTAGGGGAATGACAAGTTGACTTATTCTTAAGCTTTATCAGAACCAAGCTGTGGAATTTTACTTTAGGAACTCCACTTGACAAAATTTTGGCTAATTGTTAAAAAGTTAAACAATGTGCTGGTTAGTTCTAACTGTCAACCCCACAGCATCTGGCCCAGGAAGACAGAATTAAATAGGTTAGATTGGCCTGTAGGCATGTCTATGAGATTGTCTTGTTAGTTGATACAGGAAGACTTAGTCCATGGTGGGTGACAGCATTCCCTAAGATGGGCCCTGAACTATGTAAGAATAGAGAAGGCTGGCTAAGAGCAAGCAAGCAGGCAGCATGGATATACTCATTTCGATCTGCTCTTTTAAGGATTTGTTCCTACCTTGACTTCCCCACAATAAAGGACCATCCCCTGGAACTGTAAGCCAAATAAACCCTTTCTTCTTGTGCAGCTTTTAGTCAGGGTATTTGTCACAGACATGAAACTAGAACCAGCAATAAGGCAGAAAAGTTACAGTTCAAAGATCAGAGATGTGAAAACCACAATCCTGCAGTGGTCTAAGACACACACCTTTGAAGCCAAGAATCATGAGTTTGAAACTCAGCTCTGCCACCGGTAAAAAAGAGGCAATCCAACTAGCTTAGGACCATAAACAGGCTACTAATCCTTGTGCCTCCACTTTCTCTTAATGGGATCAGAATTAGGTCATTGTCCAGTGAAGCACTAGGATGTGCCCTAGATGCCCTCTAGGGCAGGCAAGTGACAGCTGGAACCATTAATGATGATGTTTTTTATGCTCAGTGCTGTTTATCTCTGTCTCACTCCAAGTGCTAACCCCATACTCAATTGTGAAGACAGCATCACAGTTAGAGCATCCTGACTATACCACAGTACTGATCATCAAGCCTTACGCCTGACTCTAGGCCCTGGATGAACCAGTTCTGACACTGTCCCTGCAATTTCTCTACAGGCCTTTTCAGCCTTGGTCTTATTGTTTCCTCTGTTCATGTTGCCTTGCCAGCAAGGGGCCTGGAATACACACCTACCTACTTCTCAGCAACACTCAGCCTGATCCAAACTCCAGTGCAGTCTGCCACAGAAAACATGTCCTTCTTTGACCTCCCACTGGACCCCATGGAGCTGTCATAGTACAGTCATCTTTTCTTGTGGGTGGTTACATTCCTGCTCGAGTCACTAGAATGTAGGTTCCCTGGGGACTAGGTCTTATTTATCTGTATCTCCATAGCCTACCATAATGGGTGTTCACTTTCACTAACTAACCACGAATGGGCTGGAAAAATGGCTCAGAGGTTAAGAGCACTGACTACTCTTGCAGAGGACATGTGGGTTCAATCCCCAGCATCCATATAGTGGCTCACAACCTTCTATAATTTCAGTTCCAGGAGATCTGGCCTCCTTAAACACTGCACACACATGGTGCAGAGATGTAAATGCAGGCAAAACACCCATACAAATATAAATTAATTTAATTAAAAAATAACAATTAACCACTGCAAATGGTAAAAGCACAAATAAGTGGCTCCAGCCACTGACATCCAAGGGAGGAAAGCCTTATTATTGCATTTCTTTCATTGGTTTGATATTAAGTAGCCAAATGGCTAAGTAGTGATAAAATATGCTAAGATAAAATGGAATACTATATTTTACTTGAAGAGCATTAATCAATTGTGGTCCTGAGGATGAGGCCACCTCTCTCCATGTTCTTTGTTGGGTGGGAAACCTCCTGACACCCAGAGAAAAGTAGGCCCTTAGACCAGAGCTGAAACACACTCTTTGTTCTCAAAATGAGAGAAAACAGAGCTGGACAGATAGCTTAGTAATGAAGCAGTTTCCCTGCAAGCACGCGGACCCTAGTTAAATTCTCAGAGCCCGCATTTTAAAAGCCCATGGGGAAGTGATCTTGTAATGCAAGCACTGGGGAGTCAGAGACAGGCAGACCCCTAAGGCTTACTGACCAGATACCTGGTCTGCTTGTGAATTTCAGGCTAGTAAGAAATAGAGAGAGAGAGAGAGAGAGAGAGAGAGAGAGAGAGAGAGAGAGAGAGAGAGAGAGAGAAAAGCAAAGAAGGAAAGAAAGGAAAGGTGCTAACTAAGAAATAACACCCAGGCTACACATGTATATATGAACACACATGAACATACAAATGCACACACATACATTTTTTTTTAGAGGAGTGGAATGAAGAATTTAGGATTCCAACCTATGCATGTCTATTTTTTTTTTTTTTTTTTTTTTTTTTTTGCTAAAAAGACACTCAGGCAAAGCTAACACAACCACTTGTAACCAATAGATGCCAAAAGATGGCTTGCTATCTCTTAGTCTCCAGCATAGCTTAGAACAGGCAGTGAGGGGCCTGTTTCTATTTCTCATACTTTCCATGTTTATTTCTATTCTCTGCTGTCTTGCAGCTCAGCCAGGTCCCTGCAAGAGGCCCAGCCCCTCAGCTGTGCTAACATTAATCATATTCAAGGACCCAACACCCCAGAGAACAATGCCCCTGTTACTGCCACCTTCAAGAAACCTCAGGAAAGAAGCCTGAGCTGAGGGGGGTGGGAACTCTGCAGAGGGGCCACCTAAGAGCTCCATTGCCCTGAGTGGGTCAAAGTCTCCTTGCATGGCTTTGCTGGGGAGGTTCAGGGTTTTGCACCATCAGAGAAGCATTCCTTGCACACAGGTACAGTGGTCAAATTGCTAGAGGAAATAAGTCGTCCCCAGAGAAGACAGCAAGTGTGATTGGGGACAGATCATATCCTCCTGCAGTGAGTTGACTGAGGTTGGGGTGGATGGAAGATCCTATGCCAGATCCTACTGAAAGCATGATCCATACTGTGTCCAATAGAGAATGCCCACAGGAGTAGAAGAGGTTCTTTCCACCATTCCACTTTTCACCATTTCACACCACAGTCTTAGAGCCAAATTACAGCATGTGGAAATGTGAGGCTATTACAACCTCACAAGCACAGAGATGTAGAGTCTGAGGGTTGCCTCTACTCTTGGCTCGAGACACACATGGGCACCTGACTGCTCTCCTCCTCCCACATGGTCCTTGAAGCTAGGAGAAGCAGGAGGGAAATGTGATGTGCAGTGATGACCGTCACTCACAGTTCATCAGTCAGATGTTGTCTCTTAAAAAGGCTTTTAGTTGTAGAACAGTACCTTCTGGACGTGGCAACACACTCACAAACTCAGAGCAGCTGTGGCTTTCTACACAAACCTGCACAGGATCAAGCCAGTCAACATGACAGTGTGGGTGGAGAGGGACTCAGGAGACCCCCACCCCTAGTGTCAAGTTATTGGCAGTTGGTGGCTGCAACTGAGAAAGAGTCCTTTTCCTTTGGGGATGTGGCCTCTGGTAGGTTGCCCATGCTCCAGCGAATGGCCTACACCCATGAACATACAGCAGCTCTAATTATACCCAATGCGTATGAAGAAAAATCAAATGGGTTATAAAGTTGGGTGGAGGACTTCCTGGGTCTTCTGGAGGATTTGGAGGAAGAAGGACCAAAACATACTATATACATACATGTATGAAATCCTCAAAGAACAGATAAAGTTGATTTAAAAACAAAAACAATTTTAAGGATTTTCTAGGGATTAGAACTATAGCTTAGCTGGCTGACAGCTTGCTTACCCACATGCAAAGCCCTGGGTTTCTGTAAAAACTAGGTATGGTAGCACATACCTGTAACCTCAGCATTTGGGAGGTGGAGGAAGGGGGGACAGGAGCACAGTCATCTCTAGATACATAGTAAATTTGAGGACAGCCTGGGCTAGTGAAGATATCTCAAATAACAAAAGATACACACACACACACACACACACACACACACACACACACACACACACAGAGAGAGAGAGAGAGAGCTTTCAATCCAACCATTTTTATCTATACGGAAGGAGAAGCAGGTATCTCCTGGCAGAACTGTCCTGATTCAGTGTCAAAGAATGAACACAGGGAGGAATCTTAATCCTTACACATACAGGTGTCTCCAGAAGGGACATACGATAACCACTTGTGTACACCCCAAAGGTTTGGGTGGGAATGATCAGAAGTCAAAATATTCTTCTGCAATGTAGTCCACAGCAGAGAAGGTGTGTACTCCCAGAAAAATCAAAAACAGAGATCAAAAACAGAGCCGGGGGGTCAAGATCATCACAAAGGAACCCACAGAAACACCTAACCTGGGCTCACAGGAGCTCACAGAGTCTGTACCAACAGCTAGGGAGGCTGCATGGGACTAACCTAGGCCCTCTACATATGTGTGACAGTTGTGTAGCTTGATCTATTTGTGGGACTCATAATAGTGGGAGCAGTGCCTGTCCCTAATGCTTTGGCTGGCTTCCATGAACCTATTCCGCATACTGGATCACCTTAATAAAAGGGGAGGTGCTTAGTCTTATTGCAACTTGATATGCTATGCTTTGTTGACACCCATGGAAGATGTGTACCTTTCTGAACAGAAACAGAGGAGTGGGTGGGTTGGAGCTGGGGGATAGAAGGAATGGTAGGAGAGAAGAGAGGGGGAAATGAATGAATTTAATTAATAAAAAAATACATAAAAGCAAAACCAAAACAAAAGAACCATCATCAAATCTTATACCTGGGTGAGGCTTCTTGGGGCCCAAACCTCTTTATGTAAAGCAGAGTAGGGATCCTACAATGTTCATCCCTCTATTTTCTGAGAAGACAAGCACACCTAACCACAGTCACTGTATGGCTGAAAACAACCCATCTACCAGGTACCCAATTTGGGAACCTCTTACACTTTAATTTTGTCCACAATGACCTGGTCATAGTCATTACCCTCTATGTACAGCACTTTAATGGGAGCTAGGGGTGTGGTTCTGTCAATAAAATGTCTGCCTTCCAAATGTCATGACTGGAATTTGATTCTCAATACACATGTAGAAATCGGAGCATGCTGGCTAGACGGTCTAGTTGAATCAATGCACTTCAAACCCTGTGAAGAATCAGTTCAAAAAAAAAATGATGGTACACTTGCACATACACACATGCACACTGTGTATTGCACACACTCACATACAAGTAAATAAACAAACAAACAAACAAAACCTTTCTTTGACTCATCTCTGGCTAGAGAACAAAGCTCAAATCCGGAGGACGTTAGGTGTGTTTGTAGTTATCTGATTCACTCTTCATCACTAGTCCTCAATTTTCTTAATCTATTCTCTAGCCTTCAACTCTTCCAGTATCCTGACCCCGTCCACAATGGATCATACACAGGGCCCAAACAACCAGACTCCAGTTGGAATTCTGTCTCACTAGTACACTTGCACACTGGAACAACTTTCTAGGTCCAACATGAACATGGACTACTGGTTGGCTTTTCCCCCATAGTGAATGTTCTCACAGGCAGCCCGTGCACCCTCGCCTGTGACATCAAGATCCAGCTTCCTCACACACCTTTAGCTTCTGCAAATCCAAGCTTAGCTACTGCTTATCCAGTGTGTATAATCCAAGCTAGCCCCAAGTCTGACACAGAAAGCACTCTAAAAAATTGCTGAAATAACACACTTGAGAGGCAAAGAGCTCAAATGCTCAGTGTTTCTAACCAGTGGGCCAATAAAGCCCACGGCTCTAGACTAACTCATAGAGACTGAAGGCTCTGTGTTCCAATAAACCAGTCAACACAATCCTAAGCCCCTCGGTAGAAAAAAAGGGAGCTAGCAAAATTAGACTGGTGGCCAGTGGCTATCTGCAAATTTCTTAGAGCTCCAAATCATAAGGAGGAAATTAAGAGGGAGTAGAAAAGCTATTATCTGAAGCAAGCTGGGCAGGAAGGGGTTTGTGGCCCAGGGCTGGAAGAGCATTATTTCCCCTGAAGCTCCCTGCTCTTTTTCCATCAGCTGCCAAAGGAGAAAGGAGATCATGGGCAGACAGAGTTCAAAGCAACTTCAAGCAAATGCTTTGGGTTGAGTGCAGACATCCTTTTAGAAGTTCAGAAGACTTTAGTTCTTGCCAGGGTGAGTCTGGGCAATAAAATATCTGGCTTCTGCAAATGATAAGAGGCAAAACTCTGGCCACTCAGTGAAATAAAAATTAAGATGACGAAAACCACCACTTTCCTGGCTGACTACTGTGTAGCAAACCCATGACGAGGTTTTGGCCAGCTCTGCCTCTGTTCCCCATGACTGGATAAGGCAAGGGGTAAAAGACAGAGTGAGAGTCAACTGACAGGCTTGCTCTGGGCCTGCATGAAAGAAGGGATCCCTCCCCCAACACTCTGTGCAGTTGGGGAGAGAGGGAGGGACTTGTGGGGGGGTATGAGTGTGTTTCACTAAAGGTAAATGAAAGCTGTTACACAGGAGCATTCTGGGATGCCCCCAGAACAAGAATCAAAGAGGGCATTGGATACCCTTCCCTGTAGCTGGAGATACAGACAGTTGTAAGACATCTAACATGGGTGCTGGGATCTGAACTAAGATCCCCTGGAAGACCAATAAGCACTCTTAACTACTGAGCATCTCTCTAGCCACAGGATAAAGAGTTTAAAAGGCCTCATTTTGTGTGAAGAAGCCAATCTTTAAGAAGACATTACCTTTGGTGACCCTATCCACTGCCTGCTGAAGTTCATGGGGTGGTGCCCAAACACTACCACCCTCCAAAATAAAGCAAAGCAGCAACCTTCAGAACAGACCCTGTCCTCCTGGGAAGAATCCATGGAGGAGACTTCAACTCCCACTCCAGACATTGTATTCAAGCTCCTTCCTTTCCAGAATCATGTTGCAAAATCAGCCATGTCGCCAAGAGCAAGTCACACTATGTTCACTGAAGGGGGCTCCTGGAGGGACCTGGAGGTACCAGGATTTCTCTGAGGTGTGTGATTGAATGTGACTCAAAGGGAAGAAATAAAAACAAGCAAATGGGCTTTGGGAGAAACTAGTTTCCATATAGCAAAACAATCAATGGTCAAAGAACAGCAAAGATGGTGCTTAGAGCCAAACAGGTTACTCATTACACATGGGCACCCGAGAGTGCGATGCAGAGTGTCCTCACTGGGTAAATGACTTGAGCCAGAGGATGAGGCATCCTTTAGGATTTTCACAAAAGCAAGAAATAAACCAGTAGATTTCTGAGAAAGAGACATTCAAGCAAAGATGGTGTTCACACTCTATATTCTGTTAAGCAAGGCATTCCTGAGGGTGGTATAAGGGGCTACCAGTTTAACAGGCACAGGAGTGGGTACATAGGATGGAAGGTGTTCCATCAGCCTGGTCTGCTAGTCCCCTCATGACCTGTGTAATCAGCGGCAAGCCCCTGTACAGTTCTCCTCTCCAGCAGCTAACAGAGACAACCATGCCTGTTCCATCCTTCTGGTGTGCAGACTCTGAAATCACTCCCAGGAAGTGCTGAGCACAAGGCATGACAACAGGGCTACTCCCTAGTGGTGGTTCCCATAGAGGTTAAAGACAGAGCCTTTGACCTCAATGTGAGGATCAGTAGGGGCGGAGTACCAAACATGACACGGAGAGCTATGAAATGGCTTTGCATAAAAGAATAGTGAATGCATTCATTCTTCTAGTATGAGTAAGAGAAGCCCTCTTGGGAGTCCAAGCTGCTGCCAATGTGGGCTGTAATCTGAGCTCCAGTGGCTCTTGGAACTACAGAGGTTTAAGGGGAACTGAATGGGATTACCTATAGGGCAAAGGGCCTGGCTAGGGCAGATACTGAATGAACATTGGCTTCTAACCTCTCTCCTCCGGGGCCTCTCAAACAGTGCCCTTTGCCCCTGCAGCTGACCCTCTACAGCCTGAAGAAAACTTTAGATTGATTTTCTGCAAGTTCTGCTGAATTCATTAGCACAACAAGGGTAATGATTCTAACATGAATTATGGTTTCTAAGCATCTTTTACATGTCAGGCTCAGAGGGGATTCTGGATGTCTCTCCCACTGTGAATTTGGATGTTACTTTCTTTGTGTGTGTGTATGTGTATATGAACATATATGAGCACATGTGTGCATACATGTATATATGCACACATATATATGGGTGCACATGTGTGTTTATGTATGTGGAGGTCAGAGGACAGCCTTGAGTATCATTCATTCCTCTCCCTCGTTCCTTGTTACTTTGAGGTAGGGTCTTACTGCCCCAGAACTGCCAGGCTAAGCTGGCTCACCAGTAATCCCCAGAGGTTCTCCTACCTCTGCTTCCTCTTCTGTCAGTGATAGGATGACAAGTGCTCACCATTACACCTGTGTTTTTACACAGCTTCTGGGTTTGAGACCCAGAACCTCATGCTTGCACTTCACCAACTGAGCCATCTCTCTAGCCCCGACACCATTTTCTATGTGTCCAATTACCATATATCACTTCATCTTTTTCTTCATCAGAAATATGGAAAAGCATCACACATAATTGTGACTCTTCCTTGCATTACGGGACTCCCTTTAATGTAAGGGTGCATCTATTACCGTTAGGTCAGTGACTGATACCCTTCCTAGAGTTTTACCTGATCTCTAAAAACATTTAGCATAGTGCATTCAAATAATATATGCAGTTTCAAATAACTGTCATGTCAAACACCTGTCAGTGCTTTATGTGTGTTACCATCCTTTAACCATCAATGAGAACAGTGAAATAGGTCATGTCTCTTTTATTTAAATGAGGAAACCGAGGCTACGGGACATTAAATAGCCTGCCAAGCTGGTTACACTGTGGTGCACAGATACCATTTATTATATTAATGAATGTTACTGAATGGATGACTGGTAAACTCTCAAGGAACACGAGAAACTGCAAATGGTACAGTTTTTAAATGCCAAGTTCATGTTCATAGCAGATGATGGACAACTTAAAATGAGGAGTTACTAGAAAATGGGAAAAAAATTTCCCTGTTTCTCCCAAAGACAAAAAGAAAATGTCTTCAGCACTAGAATGAAATGGATTACATGCTACACTCCTTGAGGAACAGGGAAATGTCTGCCCATTGCTGCTGCATCCACAGGGGCCCATGGAGATCAGATGTTTCTACAAGAAAAAGACTCATGAGGGACTGAAGAAAATACTGTGTTCCTGGAAGGCAAAACATAGGCCCCAGGGGGCTTGGCCTGGCCTGGACCAGGCAGCTACAGTAGAGTCCAGAGTAGGCAGAGAATCTCAGCAGTTAAGAACAGCGGCTTGGACTGGGAGATAGCTCAGTTAGTAATGTGCCTGCCTTACAAGCCCAGGGACCTGGATCTGAGCCTGGAACTCGATATTAAAAACAAATAAATAACACCCCCCACAAAGGCATGGTGTTTATAATCCTGATGCTGGGAAAGCAGATCTCTCTCTCTCTCTCTCTCTCTCTCTCTCTCTCTCTCTCTCTCTCTCTCTCTCTCTCTCTCACACACACACACACACACACACACACACACACACACACACACACACACACACACACACACACACACAGCACACACACACACACACACACACACACACACACACACACACACACACACACACACACACACACACACACACACACACACACCATGTTCTGGAACTCAGGGCTATCACTTATCTAACCACAGAATGTTTCTCACATTATAAAAGAGAGAGGGACAATGTAAGTGGTTTAGACATGGACACAGTAAAGTTAAGCCAGAGCCTCGGTGAGATGGCTTTCTTAGCTACTCTGGAAAACTCCCACAAAATCAGTGAATACTCCTCATAGCACCGGAGATGATGCATT